>JBAWJW010000009.1:0-613246 GCA_037356055.1 Xylaria sp. Z34
GTAAGGGACTCACGAATCGCAAAACCAAGGGTTCCCTCGACGAAATTCACAAAGCCCCTGAACAAGCCGACGATGCCGTCGAGGACGAACTGGAACAGGTGTATGATGGCAACAAAGACGCCGCGGATCGTCTCTAGGATTGACTCGAAGAGGTGGGTTATTCCTGATGTTACGCCCATTGTGAGGATATTTCGATTGGGGATTTTAGAGTTGGGGTCTTGGTTTGTGTTTGGGGTTTGTTTGTTTGTTTGCTTTCGTTGAGATGGTGAACAATTGTGAATGGAAAGGTGAATGAGTTAGTATAGTAGCCAAGGCAAAATGAGGTGATTAAATAAGTATTATCGCCCAAGATTTAATGAATACAAAGATCAAAACTCGCAAATTGCTCCTGTTTCCTTCATCATCATCATCTTCTTCGTCCTCGTCTTCTTCTCTTCCATGCGCCACATTCTTTCTTGACAGAGGTAACGACAGACGTACGTCAGATCCGATGCAAACAAGGCAGCAAGCGCCACAACGTTTCACCAACATCGCTGACCATATGCTCCGAAGCGCGAGCAACAAAGAATAAAGCTGCGCGGTGATGACGAAGGGGGCGTAGTGATGTCATCACTTAGACAGGCTTAAGAGATAC
The DNA here is from genome assembly GCA_037356055.1 of Xylaria sp. Z34. Classification (NCBI taxonomy): domain Eukaryota; kingdom Fungi; phylum Ascomycota; class Sordariomycetes; order Xylariales; family Xylariaceae; genus Xylaria; species Xylaria sp. Z34. The sequence goes on from JBAWJW010000009.1 coordinate 635, forward strand.
AGTCTTTTGGCCGTGATTGGATTGGTGGAGATGCCTTGTATTTATTGGACTACCGGATATGGCAATGACATAGTCTAGTCAAGGCCTTGATTGGTTGGGCGTTGACTGCTTCTGCTTCGTACAGCACATGTGCCAATCTTTGGATCCTTTTACTATAGCACATTTGAATTAGAAGTAGTTTTTGTATAATAGAGCGCATTGAGTTATATGTATTTTTACATCGCAAATTAGAAAGACCGCCGGTCCTAGTGATGAAAAATACACCGGTCCAGTCCAGTCCAAAATCGCATGGGATCACAAAAGCGAGAATAGGGAAGAACACAGGACCTGATTTCCAGTACGTAGATAGATACCTACTAAATATAGTTGTAATCACAAGAGAATGTCTTTACACCGAGACACTGCTTTATAGTCTTGAAATAACGTAACGTACCGAGGTACAAAGTTGCAGGAGGAGAGTATGTCACACAACACGATCAGTAGCCTCCAGTCCTTATATCATTTCGGTACCTAATCTAACGCTGATCTTCTAAATTTTTCCGTTCCACGGTCTTCACAAGAAACCATACGTTTAGGGGAGAGAGGGGCCAAAGACAGTGATGAAACCCTGACTGATCAAGGAGAATTAAAGAAAAATTGAACAGAGTGGTATTATACTCCTAGAACCAAACAAACAAAACATGTCTGCCAAACGCCACCCAATGCCCCGCCAACCATCCATCATTCAACACTCATTCTCATTCAATACCCTACCTATATAGGTGCATACTCACTCACGCCGTAGTAGTCTGCGCCGCCTGCGGATGCGCATCGAGATCCACGTCCATGACCAGGGTGCGCTGATGGGCGGAATTCCGGACAAGATTACTGAAGTACTTGAAGGCGACCTCGCTTTCGGTGCGGGTCTTCAGAGTCTCATCCCTGCGAGAGCCGAGCTGCTCGACGGAGCGCGTGAGGCCGACGCGGAGGTTGTCGGCGGGGAATCGGAGGACCTTGCGCACAGAGCTGGCAATGCGGGTGCTATTGGCGTGCACGTAGTCCATGGAGTCCAGCTGGGCCGAGAGCTTGGCGGACAAGCGGTGGGGGAGCGATTGTGGGATCTGCTGGAGGACGTATGCAGCGGCAGAGACAACTATATGTAAATATGTATTTAGCAGATGTTAAATAGTTATGTTTCAGTGTGTTCGAACTTACCGGCTAGGACAACTGCAGGGATGATCAGTTTCCTGAGGTTTTCATTTCCAACAATCTTTGCGGCGCTCAGTGCATGGTCAACCCAGCTAGATCCGCCGACTAATCTTCCACCTAGAGCAGTTGCCAGTGTCAGAGCCATGCCAGTACCAGCTACCTTCTCCTGACGTTGCATGAGAGTCGACCAGTCAACGAGGTCCAAAAGCTCTGTAGGCAGGTCAATTTCCTTTGCCAAGATATCACGTCGCCTTCTAAACATGACGTCAGGTCGGAAGCTGAGATCGTGATATTCGTTGCCGAGATGAAGGATGCCAAGCTGCTTGATGGCGTTAACTCCACTGACCGCCTTGGAACGAGCATGGTCTTCACAGTTTGAGACGGCAGTTGAGATCTCGTTCAACATCGCTTCCTTGAGATCCTCGGCAAAGTTGAATACTCCAAATAATCCTGGGTATGGTACACCTAGCGTGCTATCACCAGCATGGGCGATGGCCGAGTTGAGGCTATTTCTCGAGTGGTCGTAGATATCCTTGCAAGTTGCTTCAATAGTTTGGTCAATCTCGTCACCCACTTCTGACTTCGCTTTCTGAGAGGATTCCAGCTGTGGTTCAATCTCTTCCAAGTCCTTCGTCACACGATCGATCTCGGATTTTGCAACGTCTACATTAACGGTAGCGAGGACATGAAGGTCATTGAGAATGTTCATGAGATAGGTCTTGGCGGGAGTGAGCTTGGACCGTGCTCGTTTCTCCAGAACGAAGTGCCTTAGGGACTGCTCTAGTTTCCGGAAATCTTCGATCTTCTCCTTCTCCTTCCCCTTGCCCTTCGGATCGTCGTTCGGCTCATCCCCCCCGCCGCCTCCGCTGGAACTACCACTGCCTCCTCCGCCAGGACCACCTGGGGGCGAAGGTAACATTGGGATGGCGTTACTGGAGACGAAATGTACTAATTCTGTAGACTCTTTGAATGTGCGGGGACTGAGACCATAGACCTGGTCCAAAATCATTTTCTGGCATCGCTCCTTGTCGCGAATCATATCGAAGCCATTGACGACCATGAATATGTAGGCCTTCTCTGCTGCCGCGGCCCAGATAAACTCCTTGGCTGACTGCGTAAAGTGGTTAGCAGCAGAAACAACAAAGACTACGACGTCGATTTCTTCCTGTCGAGCAAAGATAGCGGTAGTCTTGGTTGTGTCCGAGTTGAGGCCAGGTGCATCGATCAAAGCAATGTCCACCACGCCGTTGTTCAGTAGCGATTCGTCCACGGTGCGGACATCCTTGACGTACACCTTGCATTGCATGTAGGTCGAGTTATCGATAACAATCTGTTCGAGTTTTGAGAGAGGAAATACATCGTAGGTCGATTCGTCGTGTCGGTTGTAGATAACGTCCTTGTGTATAGCGTGCACTTCCTCCAGGCCTCCATTTTCCCGTGCGTCCAAGACCTCGCAGAAAATACTTGTACAGGGTTGCTGGTCTTCGGGTAGTACCTTGCGCCTTAGCAGCGCATTGCAAAAGGTGGACTTGCCAGCGTTCAGATCTCCGGTTATCAAGACCTTGCTGGATGTGTCGTCAATTCTCTCCTGTAGTGATGTGAGGTGCTTGATGCTTGTGCGTATCTTGCCGTCAAGCAACGAGGCCACAGAGCTCTTTTCCAAAGAATGGACGAGCTCAGCCTGATTCAGAGCACCCAGCTTGAGATCGAGCTTAAGGATAGAGAACTCCTGTGCAATCTGGGGTGTTATCAGCCGGGGATCTTCGGCGGCAGCTCTCGATTCGGCATCCTTGCTTGACTCGGCGGGGCCGTCGTCAGACACAGTAGTCATAGACCGTCGCAGAGGCCGTGGTGGGTGCACGGGTTCGCCGACAGTAGAGAATGCACGGTGCAGACCAGGACCTGGCGGCGGCCGTTCAGATGTGGCAACGTCGGTACGCTGCACGGAGGGGTAGATGGCAGGCCATGTGGCATTCGTCTCCTGGAGGCCCTGCAGGAGATCAATGACCCTGTTTATGGCGCGGCCTAGAGCGACCCGCTGCCGGTTGTACCATAGCTGCGAAATAGCGGTGACCTGATTCCGCTGGTCGGTCTCGGGATTGCCGGTCGACTGTCGCAGCAGTACCGTGTCCCCGGAGAGACTCGGATCGGTTCGAGGCGAGCCGAGGGGCAGCTTGGACGAGCCGGGCTCGTCGCCGGCGATGCTGCTTCCACCGTACCCCGAGTCGCGGTCCAGCAGAGACTGCAGTCTGTTGGCGTGGTACGAGGTCGAGCCGCTGCCGACGGTGGCATATGCCGGTCGTCCGGTCCTGTTCACGTTCTCGGGCGTGGAATATTGACGGGGTGCATCGGAGGCTTCGTCGCTGCTATCGTCGTCTCGGTCGTTTCGGGCAGCGGACTTGCCTTTAGACACGGGCGGGAAGTAGCCCTGGCTCATGGCAATGGTGGCGAATGGTGGCAGTCGCTAGACGTCGGGATCCATGAAATACGCCTCTCTAGGCGTCGATGCTGTCAAACCGCAGCAGGAGTCGGGACAATAGATCGGAATATTGAGAGAGTTGCTTTAGGGTCGTGTCGTGTCGGAATGGTGGTCTGAGGAAAAAATGACGGTGTAGCGATACGTTGCGTGCATTAAACCCGCCCCAGCGGCAATGTTACTGGAATTGGTGGGATGTCAAACTTTCAATTACCTAAAGTAGTACGGGTACAGCGGGGGCAAGTATTCGGATGATTGGTTACGTTGGTTATGTCATCTTGGATTGCCGACCCGTTGAAGTATTAGTCTACACAGTGCGCCGATACAGTTTGAAGACTAAAGAGCTATCTAACGTTAGTGTGCTTTGTCCAACAATCGACTATTCCGCAGTTAGAATGAAACAGTGCGTATTCACAGCCAATGCCTAAGGCTAACATGCTGAGCTTCTGACTGACGTCGTTAAGTGCCCCTGCAGCAGTAGCACGCGGTCTATCTTATCTTTCTCCTCGTACCGCCGAGCAACGTTGGCCGAGACACGCATCAACAATACATAGGACGTCCTTCACCAGCCGACTAGGCCCCCATATTCCAGAAATCCTTCTTTTCGCCCACGAGTCAGGCTGCTCCCTCTCGTAATACCAGATAGTCAATCCGATCCGTTACAACAGAAGCCATGAATGTGAGCATCTACCTGCCGAATCTTGGAATACTCTCACAAAACGGGACAGGCTGCTGACGCTGATTTGCGCCCCAGATCTTGGAATGGGCTTTCGGCAAACGCATGACGCCCGCCGAGCGTCTGCGCAAGAACCAACGCCTCCTCGACAAGGCCATCCGTGAGATCGACCAGCAGAAGGTCAAGCTGGAGAGGCAGGAAAAGCAGCTCGTGAGCCAAATCAAGCAGAGCGCCCAGAAGGGCCAGATGGGCGCGGCAAAGATACAAGCCAAGGATCTGGTGCGCACGAGGAGGTCAGGACAGCACCAATCTGTTGGAGGTGTGCATTGGCCTCATGAACTGACCTCTTTTCCTATGCTACAGATACATCGAGAAGTTCTACGGGCTCAAGAGTAATCTGCAAAAGATATCTCTGCGACTACAGGTACGCCAGTGTCTGCCTTGAATCCCATGCATCGCTGACAGACGCTGCTTGCAGACGCACCGGACAAACGAGCAGATGATGCAGGCCATGAAGGGCGCCACCATGGCCCTGGGCAGCATGAACCGCACCATGAATCTCCCCGCTCTACAACGCATCGCCATGGAATTCGAACGCGAGAACGACATAATGGAGCAGAGACAGGAGATGATGGACGACGCCATTGACGATGCCATGGATGTCGGCGTAGAGGAGGAGGGCGACGAGGTGGTAGAGCAGGTGTTGGAGGAGATTGGAGTAGACCTCAACCAGGCCGTAAGTACCCAACCGTCTGCCAACGGGACAAGTGCTAAATCAGCCTCTTACAGTTCGGAGAGACACCCACAGGTCTCCAATCAGACAAGGTCCCTGAGAACAGGGTGGCTCAGGCAATTGGTGGCCCCAGCGGTGGTGGTGATTCTGCGGACGATGATCTTCAAGCCCGTCTTGACAGTCTGAGGAAATAAGGATTGTTACCCGGCACGAGCACTGTATCCCACTTACATTAAAGGCCACCATGTTGGCTTAGGTGGGCTTATCATGGAGTTATATGAGAGTACGATGATACCAGGGGACAAGCAAACCCCCGAGATGCCATTCTTAATGTTTACGAGCCTTCGTTTTGCCGCTCATGATGTCTACAGTGTACAGCTGATACAAATCATTCAAGCACCATTCTCAAGATCTCAAGCACGCCTTCCTTGTCCAGGTGTGCCGGGTTTGTCTTCACCCACCTATCGTGCAAGCTGTGTTCCGCGATGCCGTCGAGCTTGTCCTCCCCGATCCCAAATTCCTTCAGCGTCCGCGGCAGGCCCAGCGCGCGAATGATAGCATCCATCAAATCGCCCAGGTCCGTCGTTTCTCTCTTCAACCCCCTCTCCTCGAAAACCTTCGCAGCGCGGTCATCAGCCCACAGAAGGACAGTGACCGCATCCTGCCGCGCCACGTTTGCCTTCTTCGCATAATTGTACTTGCACACGGCCGGATTGAGGACACAGCTCGTCTCGCCATGCCCGACACCCGCGGGGCCGAGCTGGTGTCCGATGCCGTGGCTGGCGCCCATCGGCACGCCCGAGTTCGCCGCCGCCATGGAGTCTCTGGCGCCGAGGAAACATTCCAGCCGCGCCGCGGCGTCCGCCGGATCGACCTTGCACCGCAGCAGGGCGGGCACGAGCCTCCTCAACCCGCGTCGCGCCGAGGAATCCGCGCCTTCGCTGCTCTGCAGCGAGCACAGCGTCTCCACGCAGTGGTCGAGTGCCCGGACGCCCGTGCTCAGCCACACGGCCTGCGGCGTCGTCATCGCCAGCTCCGGGTCGATGATCACGAGGCGCGGACATGCGGCCCCTGAGAAGGCGTATTTCCGCCCGTCGGCGTCGTTTGTTGCGCCCGCGGAGGATGAATACTCCCCGCCCGAGAGGGTCGTCGGGATGCAGATGACCGGGATCCGCGAGGGATGGGTTGTTTCCCGTCGTAGCGAGAAGGAGGTCGATAATGAGCCGAGCTCCTCGGGCGTTGTTACCGAATTGGCGATGGCCTGGCGGGGGGGTTGGTTGATGTTAATGAACGAGTTACCTGCTCGGGTGTATCTACTACGAGTGAAGTAAAACAAATCTGCTTTAGATAACATTGCATACATGACATTTTCTCACGGGGTCTGTCTGCTGATTTATACCCTTCCTCGCATGATATAGGTATATCATCTCTTACACGCAGCAACGAAAACGAAGTAGGTAGGCAGGCAAGTGGTAAATCACATCACATACGTAAGCCACAATCTTAGCAGCATCTGTCAAGCTGCCAGCCCCAAGGGTAACGACACAATCGGCGCCGGTGCGGCGCACGTCATCTACGACTTCGAGGACCTCGGACCAGAAGGTGTGCGGACGCATACCGACGCGGAGACCCGCGAGACGGGCGCCCAGCGCATCTTTCAAGGTTTTCAGGTGCGGCGTATTCTTCGCGAGAGAAGCGGAGGCGATCACGTAGATTTTTTTCTCCGAGGGGATGATGGTGTCGTTGTTGTTGATGTGCGACAGGAGCGATGTTGTGAAGGGAGCTCCGTGGGCTAGGAGAGGGAATGCTGGAGTCGAGGAGGGTTCGGACATTATAATTATAGATAGGGTTGGTTCCAGGCGATGATATGGTTTTCTCCCTTGTTTATATCTACGAGAGGGAGTTCGTTGGTGTTGTTACTCTTGTTCATATGATGTCTTGTTCGGGATCATCTGTGGGGGTGGAGATCTTTTACTTACTTCGTATTTGTAAGCCTGATGGTTTACTTACTTGACTTTGTCTCCATCTAGCTATACTATGTTTACCTGCCTTTTTTTTTCCTTACTACTATGTAGAATTCCCACAGTCTGTTTAGCAAAGTCATAAATGTCACACAAAAGCAACACGTGAGACCGCAAACCTTGCAGTCTTAACTATTCTATTCGTATGGCTTTACTTCCGGCGCCGGTGTTTTAGCCAGGAAAAATCAGCTTCGTCCATGCAAAAGTCATGCACAACGAAAAGATTCCTTGGGATGGTCATTTTCTATATTTCTCATGACTGTATATCACACATGATCGAACAAACTATTTCTCTCCGGCCTTGTTAAAGACATTATTTAGAAACACAAAATTCTCATGGTGGAATAAGGCATTTAGATTATACTATGTGCCACCTGCGTACTTTTAGGTATAGACAATCACATAAACGTTGACCAGTATCAAACGTAATTCTCGACACACAACAATAGCAAACACAGGTTCAATTAGCCAACACAAATAGGATGTGTCCGACGTTCGGTTTATTTGACGTCCATAGAATCCCAATATGAGCGAAGACTGACAAGCCGGCAAACATTAGCGATGCTGTCAAAGCTCGTTTGTTGTTTTCTATTATTCCAAGATTATGTATGCTCTCTACATCGGTATCCTTGTCATCAAATCCCCGAGCGCTAAATTCTCAGTGAAAAGACATGTGATATTCAAATGTTGGAACTTTTCCTGTGCTTCTGGATGACTGAAACATGTCTTCTTTAGCCTAGGAAAGAAGCCACTGGAAGCTTTCGCACTGATCCATTCTATCCATTTCATAAAAGAAGGATGTCGATAATAGTCTCGAGCTCTTGGCCAGCATTGAGGGCGCCCTGTGTCACAGAGCCCTATTTCTTCGAGGGAAGGGGGTAGCCACTCAGCCTGAAGGTCTTCGCTTATAGTTTTTTGCCATTTTCTGACATTTAGCCGTAGGATTTGCAGCTGAGAGAAACTAACCAGCGACCTAACACGTTCCTCATAATGCTCGCAACAGATATATAATCTTCGTAACGTAAAATTATGCCCTTGCTCTTCCAATAGGCCAATCAGTTCATACGGCGAAATTGGGCCGTCACAAACCGTTTCTTCAAACCATTCATCGCGATAGGCAAACGTGTCGAGTTTCCCACAGGACGATAGAAGCCGGCGCATGCAGGTGGTCGAGAACAGGCAGCCCTTGAGTATTAGGCAAGTGACATTTTGAAGTGATAGCGTGCAAGACAGACCCTTGCAAAAGCCTATGGCGAGGCTATCAATATTGGTAGCAAGCGAGAAGAGGCTCATCATTCCTGACAAGTCACAATCATCGTTGTATTCTATCCGAACTCTGCGCAGTGCAGGCAAGGATTGCGTATATCGGTTGTTGACGAGAAACAAGTCCCAGGTCTTCGGAGCCCATGGCTGAATCCACAGAACTTCAATGCGAGGAACTCGCACCAGTAGTCGCTGTACGAAGCGGTCCGCACCGCCTGTCCGCCACCAGTCACCAGGGTCGGGTCCAGTCCACTCTTTGCCCTGCGCGTTCTCGGCGATAACAAGATATCTAACGGCTCGACCCAGATCTGGGCGAGCGAAGATGGTGTGGAGAAGATATGTGCAGCGCTCTTCATCTTGGTCCCAGATGTAAATGTGGTGATAGAGGACGGGCTGGGCTATCGCTCGCAGTCTTGAAGACGTGAGACATAGATTTAATAAGGCGTGCCGGGAGGCTCCCGTGGCCGCAAGCCGCAGATTCTTCTCGTCAGGGCAAGGGCGGCAATGGTGGCAAAGGGCACCGCATATTTCTCCGATGATTTCTGTCGAGAGGCGTTCCATTTTTCCAATAGTGCTTGTGACAGTAAGTTGGTTTTAAGTAGTAGTAGTAGTAGGTGTTGTTGTTGTTGTTAACTTTGAGGTCGAGATGCATGTAGGTATTTATAGGCAAAGTGAGGTGCAATCTGAGCTCAAGCCAGGCACGGCATGGGCTTCGGCGAGTTTCCCATTGCGATCAACAAATAGGATGGCGAAACCCATCTACTAAGACTTGTTTGCTATGCCAACAACAATATTCACGCAAGAGGGTTTCACGTTGCGCTGGGTGACGCGAGGGAGGCGACGACCCAGGCAATCAATCAAGTGACGGGGTACGTGAACAATCCCGGACACGCCACGTGCTTGCCCTCAGCCGCAGCCATGCCTACCAGGTAGGTATCTTTGTTCAAAAACAAAGGCTGTCGGCACCGATGTCGTTGGATTTGCATCATGGAATGACGAGATTCAACACCATCTAATACTCGAGAGTTGGTTGGAGATCTTACTTACGTATAGGTACCTAATGTCTCCAAGTTAGCTAATTTAATGGGGAAATGCTATGATTAGTCATGGTAATATGTATTCCCTTTGCGGATTACTGCTCTAGATACATGTAACTACTCATTGTATCATAATTCACAGATGTGACTTAGACCTTTAACATTCCCTTTCTCTTCGTCCCTTGTCTTGGATATCTGTACTCTTACAGGTACTGTTGTGATGTATACTTGGGTTACTGACTTACACTAGTAGCCAGCTTAGAGGTTAGGTACCTAGTCCCCCGCACAACCATCATCCCTTTTCTTGGTTGGCTTAGGTAGGTACTAGTCCCGTCGACCGTCGAACCCCACGATTTATCATCTCATCCCCCCGTCCGTTCGTACTCCGTCCGGATCCTACCATCGTGCCCTTTTGTTATACATCACAACAACACATCTTACCAGCGCCAACACCGCAAACATCGAGTCCGGTCATACGGCCAGCGCCCCCGTGTAACGGGCTACCCACTCACTTACGCGCCTCGCATCTCTCTTTACACATTCTTAGCGGAGTCTCCTGTATGCGCCTCACAGGGTTTGCATGACGTCGGTCCTCTCGTGTGGTAGGTCTTGTTTTGTTTTCTCTGGTGGTTCAAGCGTCTCTGGATACTACAAATAATCAGCCACCGACGCACTGTACATCCTGTTGTCCCGTGACTTTGTTGGTTATTCGTCATCCACGTTTTCGAGACCAAGTCCCGGCTAACTTGGTAACCACTCTGTGACCAGTCTCATTGCTATTCAGACAGACAAACATCGGACCGTCCCGCAATCGCCAACCCCACGCATGACGACAACTCCAGTTCGGCATCAACTCGCTGATAAATCTGGTCACGCCATACTCTCCACTCCCAACCATTTATTGCCTCTAAATATCTGATACTGGATATTTGCTACTCCCGAGTCCCTTCGCTTCCGTCCCCCCGTGCTGCTCAACATCCGACGTACTCCGAACAGTGTGTAACCCTCGTCTCTGCCATTCCGCATCCTCTCCGAAAATCTGGCAGGAAATAAACGCTGCAGTCTCTCCTCTCAAGGAGGTCTGCTGAATAGGATGTTTGGTGGCGGCTCAAATTCCTCGGCCGCCAAATCCGACACCCCCCAGGCCACAGATTCCATCACCAAGTCCAACACCACTCCCGTCGATCTCAAACTCGCTCCTACCGATCTCAAAGCCTCTTTGCCGTCCCCCGACGGCGTTACTAAACTTCCAGACCAGGCTGCTAGCGGCGAGAAGCGCAGTGGAAATGGCAGTCCTTCTGGTCGTCAGAATTCCGATAATGGTGCCGCCGAGAAGAAGCGGAGGAGTAGTGGCGTGGGAAGCAAAGCGAGCAGCTTCATAGCAAGTGCGAAGAATACCCTCAACTTCCAGACAAGTCGGCAAAACAGCGACTCGGCCGCACGCACTCCTCTCCAGAAGCTAGGAAAACAGGACCAAGCACTAGCTGTGCCGCAGGGTCAGCACAACAACTCGGCCGGCGAATCACTCCCGGGCCCGAGATCGACATTTCGCGTTGGCGTGTGGGAAGATAGAAATAGGAAGTGCCGACGCACCATGGAAGACACCCATGCCTTCTTGTACAACTTCTTGGCTACGCCCGCCCCTCTCCTGGCTGGAGACTCCACGGAGAAGAGTGCAAAGACCCGCACCTCGTCAGAGGACAATGATGGCCAGATTGAGCGGGCATCGCAGGACATGATTGAGACCGATAATGGTTATTTCGCCATTTTCGACGGGCATGCTGGCACTTTTGCTGCGGACTGGTGTGGCAAGAAGCTTCATCTGGTTCTAGAGGATATTATTCGACGCAATCCAAACGCTCCTATACCGGAGCTTCTTGATCAGACCTTCACCAGTGCCGATGCGCAATTGGAAAAGCTGCCGCTGAAGAACAGCGGCTGCACCGCGGCCATCGCCGTTCTGCGCTGGGAGGACAGAGTCCCTAGTTCGAGCTCTGCCACAGGTTCCCAGGCCATCGCCCCAGCTGCTGCGGTGGCCTCCAAAGCGTCAGACACTTCGAAGCCCAAGGACAGTAAGTCTGAGGATAACGGCAGCACCATGGCCATCCCAGAGTCAACTCACGCAAGATTAAAAGGTACCGCGACGCGGCAACGAGTCCTGTACACGGCCAATGTGGGTGATGCGCGAATCATTCTGTGCCGCGCCGGCAAAGCTCTGCGGCTCTCTTATGATCATAAAGGGAGCGACGAGAATGAAGGGAAACGTATCGCTAACGCGGGCGGGCTAATACTCAACAATCGTGTGAATGGAGTACTGGCCGTTACGAGAGCTCTGGGAGATACCTACATGAAGGAACTTGTCACTGGTCATCCATACACCACAGAGACGGTCATTCAGCCCGAAGTAGACGAATTTATCATTATTGCTTGTGATGGAGTAAGTAGACTCAGGTCTTCAATCCTTTTTTTTTTTTTTGTGTATCCAGTAGCTAACCTGGATCTTGCAGCTTTGGGACGTCTGTTCAGATCAGGAAGCCGTCGATCTCATCCGTGACAAAACGGATGCTGTGACCGCATCTAAACTCCTCGTTGACCACGCCCTTGCCCGTTTCAGCACAGACAACCTGTCATGTATGATCATCCGATTTGACAAGGCCGCCATGCTCGACCAGAACAACAGAGACAGACACATTGGCGTGGAAGGGGATAGCACGGGCGACAGTGGCAAGATCAGCGAGGCCGAGAAGATCGTGAGCTCGACCCGGCAGAAGATCGCTGAGGGAGATGCCCCAGCTGTGGGCGTTTCGGCGAGTAACAGTGGTCGCGGCCGTGATCCCACGCCTATTGAGGAGGCAGACACCTTTAAACCTACCGTTATTAAAGAGTCAGTCGAAGAGGAGCCGACCTCTACCGTCGAAGAGGAGGAGGTGGATGCGCCTGAAGTCAGCGCTAAGGGGGTTCGGGATCGCGATGCGGTTGCGGCTACGGAGGATGGAACCGCTTAGGTTTGCCCTACCTTGTCATATTTTGTCTTGCGCTAGAGCGAGACAGAGAAACAGTCTGTAGATTAAGAACAACTGACATGCGTGCGCGCGTTATGAGTAGACGGGCGAGAGGAGAGGAGATGATGGTTAAATTATCTCCTACCTACAAGCCTAACATACATATCCAGAGGGCAGATAAGTAGGCGGGACATGGCTTTGGCTTCGGGTCTTGGGCTCACATGGTTAAGGTGTTGTTTGTTACTTAGGTATTGTGTTGGTGAACATTGTAGGAAAGATGGCTGTATGGGATGTATGGCTGTGGTTGGCTGGTTTGCACGGCGTTTGCATTGACGAAATATTTATTTAATTTTATCATATGGTTCACTGAAGAATTATCTCCTACGGTTTTGAATAATAACGTGGACTCTCCTCTTGGGTAAGCTTGTCTTTTGGATTCTGTAGTTAGACTTATCGGGCTTTCCATGAGAGAGAGGTGAGAGGGACATCTCTCTGGTAAGTATGAAAGATGGGTAAGGGACAAGTAGAAATGAAAAATGGGGCCAGTGCTCTCAGCCTGTCTTCCTCTTCCCCTTCTTGTTCGTTATCTAATTGTTTCTTCTCTCCTCCTGTACTTAGTTAGTCTATGGGCCAAACTCTTCGTTGCTATACGGTGATTTATATATAGGAAAAGAGAGGAAAATGCTTTTGTGATGTACGGGTTAATGCTTTTAGTAGAAGTTGGTACTAGTAGCATCATATACGAATACTGCCCGACCTTGATAATCAGTAGTTAAGGGAGGAATAAAGAAAGAGTAGAAGAGAGAAAGATGTTGATTAGGATAGTAATTATCAATTATGATTATCAGTACTTTATTCTCGTTGTTTCTAAGTTCAACTATTAGTGAGTTTTTTGCATTCGGAGGGTGTATATATTTACGTAGTAATTCTCGTTTGTCAATCATAGGTACGGGCATCTGCTGGCGGTTTTTATCTTTACAAATGTGACTCTTTGGCCTAGAACTCCAATACTGTGTATATCATCATACCTAGTAGCAAGACTTGTACGAACCAAACAAATAAGACAGGCCATTCGAGAGTGAGGAGCGAAAGAGAGGATCTTATATAAAGACCCCGAATTTCATGGTCCTCTTGAAGCCCTGGATGATTATTGCAATTCGAAGTCTTTTCTACGCGCTTGATCTCAAACAATTGTTACAGCTACAATACTAATAGATGTGCTTAGTGAAGCAGCCACGTGTTACTTGTAGCATAAGTTTGCTGGGCTTCATTTTCATGGTCAATATATATGGCATTACAACCTAGACTTACTGTTAAAGCTTATCCTTCCTTATCTTTGTAAGAAGGGCTAGGCCTATGTTTCTTTTGGAACATTTGACCTAATGGGGCATATAACTGCTTGAAGCACTGATCAGTATGCGGGGAGGGGTTGAGACTTTGGAAGAGCTGGAGGGGGAGGGGAGGTCAAAGCGCGGGGTGCATGATCACGATCACAGGAAGGATTGGAAACGGACAATGCCTAGTTTGTCTCCATGCAGCCAGTAAGTGTTTGTGTCCAGCTATTGGTTGGTTTAAGCTGATCTATTGAATCCCGATTGAGATTGATGAATGGATGCATGTGGGTTTTGCAGGTTTTTTATATTGATTAAGAATTCCGGTATCAGTTTTGCCCAGCTAGGAAGCATTACCACAGAACTCATGGGTCTAGCTTAAATGGACGACAACCAAATGTCCGGGTTCACAGCATGAACATGTATACAAGGCATATCTCATTTCCAAGCATCGATCTGTGACAGCGTGATAAAGTGCCTTGCAGTTAATATATAAAATGAACATGCAAGTAACAATAAAAGAAAAAGAAAAAGGCTGCCTAGCTCCGGGTTAATGAATACTGCAGCACTGTATTAGAAGTCCAAGAAAGTCAGGTAAAGTCTCATTATTGATGTTTCAGCTACCTATCTTAACGCCGGGACCCACCTGCAGATATATGTAGTAGAGCTACCGGCATATTGTGTTTCATGTGTAGCACTTGGAAGTAAGCCGCGCTATATGTATGTACTTAGTATACCGAGATTTGGGCTTGGGTTGCATTGCTGCAATAATTGATTTATGTGATGGGAATTCCGGGCTTGTGCATCTCTCTAACTGGATGACAGGAACAAGAAGCAGTTGATTTATGTAGGACCGTGCTTATCACTTGCGTATACCCTTGTCTCCTGAATGAATAAGACTTTGAAACGCTATTTCATTCCATTCCCGAGGTCGTGTTATACTAATTATTCTAATGCCAATTGTACCGTATTTTTTTTTAGCTACCATGGAAGACTGTAAAATACACACAGTAACAGTCTAACCTCTTGTGAGCAACGGACCCAGCATGGGAAATAGCCCCTAGCGTGTCCCGAAATTCCGACCGGGGTTCTTCTCCATAATAGCGATGCGCAATTATTGCTGGCCAGGTGCCAAACCCCTATACCAGTGTCCTATGTACCCCTATCCTTAGTGCTGAGGCCCGGTCTCATAGCGCCTACAGCAGGTACCTAAGGGTATCCCACCTGTGTATGCCCCCAACCAGACCCCTGGTTTGTCCGACCCACCACCCCATCGATCAAGAAGATCCCGCCTTTTTTCATTTCGGCCGCAACATTGCAGCATCGCAACACCTTCCACGACACGACGTCTGCACGGCACGGCATTACTGCACTGCTGCATTATTGCACTTCAGTTGGGACACACAAGCTGTGTTGCATCCTCATCGACGCCGCAACACGCCCAATTCCCAATTCTCCCCAACTACGTCGGCATCCGGCGAGCTCGAGCTCCGCACGTCGAAACGGTGCCGGCACCAATGTCTCCCACCGACCGAGCACCCCTGAATTGCCTCTGCACCCGGATCGCAAACCAACCCGTCCACGTCCATTGCCTCCTCGAGAGCCCCTAGAAGCTCATTCTTTTTGCGCTTGCGCTTGCTCCCCAGCATACTTGACCTGATCCGATCCCATCGCTGTGGCTTAATTACTCCTGCTGTAGTTATCCTCCCGCGCCAATAACGGCCGACCCATCCCAGCCAGCATGTCGTTGAATGGGCTCGACGACGTCAAGGTCAAGGAAGCCCATGACGCCGCCAATGCCGAACCCGGTGGATGGTAAGGGGTCCTCCTATTCATCGCCTCTTTCCGTTTCTTGTTTTCCGTTCCCCATTTCCTGGTATTCTGATCTTATCCTGGAGGTTTGGTGTATAGTAATAATGACGGTATATGGGCGGGAGCCGTTCCCGTCCCTCTCGCTTGGGCTGTCTTTAGCCGTATTTCATCCAAGAAAAACCTTTACCATTAAATCCTGAACATAAGACACTGACCAACTACTCCTGGCATAGGTTCCTTCTCAAGTACGCAAGTCGCGATGAGATCGACGTCCTCGACACCGGGAATGGTGGTATCTCCGATATCCGTGGCGCCATTGCGAAGTATGAGGAGCCCTCGCCCCTCTACGGTTTCCTGCGATATAGGCGGAGGAGCGTGATTGTGAAATACATACCTGAGGACTGCTCGAGGCTCGTGCAAGGTATGTGATCTGAGTATCTGGCGACGAGGGCCACATGGTCTCTGAGATAAACGTCTCGCCACAACTTTCTAGGAGAATCCAGCTAACCAAATATTGTGTCTGCTTCAACAGCTCGCGCAGCAGTCCATTTCAGCGCAATCTGCGACCAGTTCGTCCATAATGCAACCTTTGAGATTAGCGACGCCAAGGAGCTGAAGGATAGCAAGCTTTCGGCCGCGTGCTCTCTCCATACCGCTTCGGGGTCTTCGTCCTCATCGACAAGTTCATTGCGCAGACGGAGGCTGAATGAGATTGCCGAGGAAGAAGAGGAGGAAGAGAGAGAGAGAAAGCGAAAGTCGGCGGTGAAGGAAGAGGAACGCCAAACTTCATCCGTCTACTCAGATCACTCCGCTCTGCCTCCGTCGCCTGAGCCGCCCGTTGTTCTGGACCGCCAGCAGATTACTGGGCCACTCGACACCGCCTTTGCTGCTTCCACCAAGAATGTTCCAGATTTCACTGGAGCGCCCGCGCCCGCGTCACCTACCATATCTGATTTCGACCGCCGTTTGTCTTCGCAATCGGCTCGCCACGAAGTATATAGCTCCACATCCTATAGCCAGGGGAGGAAAGTCAAGCTCGGTCCACGACCATCGGTAGATGCCCACATGAGGCCCTCGACCGCGGAAAACATTCGGCCCATCGCCGCACTCCCAGCAGGATTCAAGTTCTTCAAGGGATCAAAGAAGAGTAAGTCGCGTGAGCAAGGACAAAGTGAGCAGGTGGACTACATAACCCCAGTGACCCCCACAGCGCCTAGACCGCCGTCACCATCCGTTGATGATCAGCTTCCTCAACGGCCCGTCACCAGCTCCGGAGCTTCTATTAAGTCGACGGCAACCTCGATGGCACCTGCACGCGAAGGCAAGATAACGCCGGAAAAGGCTCGCCTCATGAAGGCTATGAAACTTAGGGAGAAGAGGCTCCAGGATGCGAAGTTGGAGCATGCATCGCCAACTAAAGAAAGCTTTTCTGGTCTCGCTACCTCAGACGCTAGTGGCGCTATTGGCCCACCGGTTTCTCCGACAACAAGATCTGATACACAATCTAGGGATGTCGCCTTGGACTCGCACCCCTCCTCACCTGGTGCTGCCTCCTCTACGGGCATTGGTGACTCCACCAAGGCCTCCTCCCTATCCGATTTGACGGATGAAACTATACAAGCTTCTAGGGACCTTGCGGAAGGCGTTGATGAAGGAGTCAAAGGGGATACAGGGAAAACATCAAACATTATGCAGAGGAATACCCCGGTGCAAAACAACCAAGCGACAGCGGATACGTCACAGTCAGGAACAATTGAAAACAATGTCTCAAGCAGCAAGTTTACCAGAGATGCTGAGGAATTTGCTCAAATTCCAAAGCGCAACCTAGACGGTTCACAACCCACGGAGCCCATGATGAGAAAGCCAAGAGAACCTGACAGCTTCGCTCCTGATACCGATTCGAGACCGGGCTTGGAAGAGAGCAATAGTCTCGATAAAGCTCAAGAAGCGTCCACTACGCCAACAACACCGAGTCTCAAATCGAAGTTCTCTAGACAGGACGTTGATGTCCCTACGGATTCTTCTCTTCCCGCTCTTTCCGAGACCGCTCCCACCCCTTCAAAGGCGGATTCTCAGTCCACGAAACCCAGACCCGAAATTTTGTTGGCTTCTCCGCCGAAGCCCTCGAGGCACAGGGTTGCTGTTGAGCCAATACTTACTGATTTGCCGGCTAAAAGTGCGATCCAAGTCGAACCCTCCGACCCCTTAGACGACGATGCTTTAATGGATGAGTTGCAAACCGCTACTGTGCAAGAAGCAAAACCTATGCTCGTTTCCAAGTCTCCCATCACTCCCGTTTTCCCAAATTCAGGTAGCCCACCGAGAAAGGACGCGCGTTTACCTCGCGCTGCATCCAATCCCATGCGAAGTTCTCTTCTAATGCCTGTGGATATGTCCCAGGCCACTGCTCCTAGGAGTGTATCGTCAGGCGGCGCTGCAGCTTCGAGCAGTCTTACCCGCAATCCATCCAATGCCAGTGTACAGTCTAAGAAAAGCGCCGTGGGGTCAAGCATTTCGCAGCGCATCAAGGCTTTGGAGGCACTATCCGGTCATACAACTGAAGATCGGCCTAGATCTACGGCACCATCGTCTACCTTCTTCACCGTCCGTAAGCAAACCACAAAGGAACCATCCAAACCAACCTCAGTCGTAGATCGTTCGGGGTCACTCACACGCCAACCGCCTGCGCTTGAAGACTCGCAAGAGCCCCTACCTGAAGCGTCTAGTTTAAATCGGGAGAGGTCCGGCTCAGTAGCCAGCAGACTGTCCATGTTTGAAGGACAAAACACATCTCGTGGACGGCCCGAGTCAATCCAAGTCACGGCTCGTATTATCCGCGGTGCAACCTCACCATTTACCAACTTGGCAAATATGTCCAGGAAGCCTGGTGATGGTGCGACCACAGAGTTCAGACAATCCACATTGCTCGTAGATATCCACAGAGCACAATCCATGACCAGCAAAGCTCCAACGGAACGGCCTCCAGTCGCTGACCGTCCAAAGACAAGTGTTTCAGAGATACAAGAACAGGAGTCCCCTGCCGAAACTGTTGTTAACAAGCAAGCTAAGCGACGATCGTCCATGAGTCTAATGAAAAGCTTCATCAAGGAGCACACACCTCTAAGCAATAAGTCAACCGATAATGTGGCAGCCACATCCCCTGGAACCACACCGCTCAAATCTCCCAGCCGTCCACCATCGGTTCATCAAGCTTCCACCAGCTTCGTACGACGACTATCTACTTCAAGTCGTCGATCCTCCTTCAACAACGAGGGAGACAATGCCTCCACGGCAGGCGCTACAAGATCTTCGTCCCGTATTAGCGGCGACAGCGGCTCTGCCGAGGATGACAAATCCTTGAGCGATAAGAAATCAAAGAACCGTACATCACGGTTTATGCGCCGGTTGTCAAATTCGTTTGGCGGGGCCCGCAAGGCCGGTAGCGCGAGCATCTCGCCGACCGTGGCGGAGGAGGACGCAGACCAGCTGGAGAAGACTGCTCCCATCGCAAAGCAGCCAGTGTCATCACCCACAATTGTAGCGTTTATGGGCGACGTCAACGTCCAATTTCCCGACAACCTACTTTGGAAGCGTCGCAGCATGTGTCTCGATGCGCAAGGCTTCCTTTTCCTCAGCACGGTGCAGGGCAGTGCGAAGAAGGTGAAAGACAACGCCAGCACCAAGCGCTTCCACCTCGGCGACTTCCGCAAACCATACATCCCCGATGTTGAAATTCAGGAACTGCCCAACAGTGTCGTGTTGGATTTTGTCGAGGGTTCGAGCCTGCAGGTCGCCTGCGGCGATCGTTCAGAGCAGCAAAACATCCTACAAAGTGGGTCTCGGTGTATTTCCGTTTGGTCAGGGTATAACTAACAATTGGCGAACAGTTCTTCAAGAGGCACACCAACGGCACGCAAACTAAGCATGCACCCACCTGGTTTTTACGAATTAGATCATTTCATCCCCATTCCTCATTCATGACAGATACCCCCGCCACACGGTTTTCTCCCCCTCGAAATTCATTCGCGACGGTCGTACTCCATTCTCATTTGTGTTACCCAGCATCGTCTACCTCTTAAATTATTCTTCTCTGCCGGGGGGCGAGATCAAGACACGCCCTATTTTGGTGATGATGAGCCTATCTGCTTGACAGCATGTAATTTTTCTACCTTCTTGATACCCGTCACGGGTAAACCTCTTTTGATTCATGTGATACCAACCCCAACCCGGTCTCGCGACTTTGTGAGCTTATACGGTAATGGTAATGGCTACCGGACCGACCAACCTGCCCATTTTCATGGGTGAAGAAGGAAACTGGGCGGCTCATTCTCCCTTCAGCGCGGAAGTGTATGTAAAAGAACAAGCGATATGGGAAAGGAAGAGCAGAACATTCTGTATATAATTGAATAATGGATGTCAAATTGCCGCAATACCTGGGTACATCTGATTGGCGGGTCTAGTTGATAGGTACATGTAGGGTGGTGCTACGTGTAACTACCTCCGCCATACCAATTAATTGCATAAGCTGCAGTCAGTACCTAATATAGATCAGGGCCGCCAGGCACATTCAACGCCGGCTGTCCGTCTAACTTCAGCTATAGAAACGTTGATCCGTCAATCTAGTTATTATGCAGGTACTCAATAAGGTTCCTCGAGAGTGTTTTCTGTAGAGGCGGATGAGAAAGTATATGCATGCCGTAATAGTGAGCAATTTGTTCAAGACTACCTCCTAGTCGCAACAAGTACATGATGATGTGCCAATGTGACAACCAATCACTTGACTTATGTAGAGGCTTTTTGTCCACGAGAAGAATGAGGCGAAAGAGAAAGATTTAGCAACACAATGGAGGAATCAGTCAAACAGCGGCATTGTGTGACTCGGATGCGTCGAGGCCTGAACGTACCTAAGGTTTTGGGTATTTATTTTAGGTACCTGCTTCCCCTTACTTTTTTACCAGCGAACTTTAGACACTTGGACACTTCCATGTAATTACCTAGCAAGTACGAATCGTACGCATTGATTATTCTTTATGAAGCGTGCCTGACAACTCACTTCTCGACCTGTCAAAACCGATCCAGCCAAGCACCCAGGGCAATCGACCTGCCTTAACCGTGCATGCTACTTACGTGCACCCCCCTGCGAGCAACTATTTCCATTTATTACGTCAGGCAGCGGCGAAAGCGAAAGAAGCCACCACGAGAATTAATCGCATCGCATCGCATCGCATCGTATCGTATCGCGTCAACCTCTTCTACCTGACTCGTGGCAATCTATCAACTGTTGCCGCCACCGCACGCTGTCTACCCATCGGCTTGTTCGGAGTTAAGTTGAATTCGGATCAATTGATTGATCGCAACCAGATTAACTGTGGACTGGAGGGGGGACCCAGATTAACCCGCATCTAAGTAATGTGTCAGCCAAACGAGCGAAGCGCCACCATGGACGCGAATATCAGCGCAGCCTCGCGGGCGTTGATGGATTGGGACATGGCGTACCGCGAGACACACGATGAGACGACATCCTCGTCTTTACAGTATTCACATTTGCATTTGCAATCGGAGCAGCTGCACTCCCCCTCTTCCTCACCCTCGTTCTCATCCGAGAGTGAGTCATACCCACTATCCCGGTGTTCCTCCATCTCATCGCTGTCGTCGGCCTATTCGGACAGCGACACCTCCGACACAGAGGATTGCAGCGACAATGCACATTTTCTCATCAGTATTTTAAAGAAGCCGCGGCTTCTTCGGGGCAGCAAGCAGCAGCATCAGCAGGATTGTGAGAGGCAGATGAGTAATCAGCACAACTACAATAGCAGTCATAGCGGAAGCAAAGGTGATAGCGATGCCAGCAACGCAAATCGATTGAAGGAATACGTAACAGAGAACGAAGAAGACGATGAGTGGCAGGACTTGGACGATGACGAGGACGATGAAAGCGAGTGCGAGATCATCTTCGAGCGCAACGTCACCTTCGACGACCCGCTAGCCACGGACATCATCACAGGTGCCCCGGTGGCGCCGTCGTCGCGCTCGCGGGACGAGTGGACGGCGCTAAAGGCGAGGGAGCGGCTAGAACGGAGATTGGGGTTTCTGGGGGTTTTTGAGGAGGAAGAAGGGGACGACATATCTCAAGACATGGCGGAGGAAAGACACGAAGACCTCGGTGGTGAATCGGAGAGCAAAAGAGGGACAGGGACGAGGGGAACAACAGATGATGATGGTAACATAGAGGCCTATGTCCTCACAATCAATGGGGCTGCCGTACAGTTCGTGGAGCTGGAAAGAATACAGTGAACGATAACCATTAGGGGAATGAGGATGAGGATAGTGAGAAAACCAGTGAAAGAAGGAGAAGTGATCGGGAACACCAAGACGAAACTCTACCGACGTCTTGGAAACAGACAGACAGCCAGCGATCGAAACATAACCTACCTATCTAGCTTATTTAGGTCCTTGTCTTGCATAGGATACTTTGCATAGATACTTTGCACAGGCAGTTCTTCTCGAAATGAAGACTACGAACGATATAAGAATAAATTTTTATTATGACTTCTCTGGTAGTTGAAGCATTGTAGCCTAGCCCGCGAGAGAGATCGTAGCTAAGAATTTAGACTGGGGGGTTGCCACTGTTCCGTGATTGATCTACTTGTTATACCGATACTTATCAACGACTTAGATTTAGAGAAGCGAGATATTTAGCGCTTAGGGGTAATCGATGATGAAGTGAGGAGCATTGCGGTATTTCGCCACGTGTAATCCGACAACATTGATCATCTCATGAAACCATAGTTGTTGTGTAAGTAAGTGATTATCTTACGATCTCATTTCTATGATCGGTCAATCGAGATGGGAATCAGAACTGCGACCACGCATACTTCAAGCCCTCCCAAATCTCAATCCCGCTAGGCAAGATCTGCTCCGGCGGCAGCACGAAACCATACTGCGTGTCTCTGAGCTCGATACCCCAGCCGAACTGTGCCTTGCCGACATCCGTCAAGTAATCCCTGCCGTTCCCGCTCGATTGGTACAAGACCACTGCGTAGCAAAACATTTGGTGTCAGCAATTGCCATTCATTCATCTCGGGCGTCCATGAAATTAATCGACTCACAGCAACCCGGCCCATGGTCGAAAGTAGTATTATACGGCCTGGCGATAGCAGCCGCGATACCAGCAGCCAGTGTCTCCTGCTCATCGACATTGGCAGGGAAGGCAGTGCACGTGTAGCCATACGACAGCAGGATGACCTGCGCGTAGCTGTGCCAGTCGACGTACAGCTTGATGCCGTGGCGGTCCCGCAACGTGCCCGCGTAGGCGGCGAGGGCGGCGGTCTCGGGGGTGTCGTGGGGCGCGAAGCCGCTGAAGGTCTCGGACGACGGGTTCGGCGAGGACCCGTCGCCACCCCAGCCTACGGCCCAGTTCCGGTTGATGTCTGTGCCCACGGCCGTCGTGTTGCTGCGAACTTGCCGGTTCTTACGCCATAGACGGTTTGTCGTTTGTGTGTATACGAAGCCTGGATTGGGGTCGCGTCAGTTGGGGGCCGCTGTGAGTGAGTGGCATTCTGTGCTTCCGCTCTGATTTGTTGATGGATGATGAGACGAGGTGGGAGGTAGATAGTAGCTTCGTCACATACCGTCTGGGTTGACGACTGGCAAGACATAGAAGTCGTAGTTGTCCAGAACCTTCTGGACTAATGTATCGTTCTCATACCCAGTGACGAGTTGGTAAAGGATATACTCAACAACCTAGGCAGGCGATGGAACGTCTGACATTAGCGGTATGAAAAATATCTCGCATAAAAGCTCAGAGTGATCCATTAGACCAGACAGAGCTACTCACAACCGAAGTAATCCACTCGCGCGCATGCACGTTCCCGTTGAAGAAAATCGCCGGCTTCGAATCCTTCCCGCCCTTACCCCATAGATGGATCCCCTGTATCGGCCTCCCCTCAAACGAGGCGCCGGCAACGATGAGCTCCGAGTTATTCGGAAACGCAGCCTGCAGCTCGGCCCAGTACTGCACGTGGTCGGCGTAGGGGTGATAGGCGTCGAACCACTCCAGTCCAGGCAGAGCTCCCGCCTTGTGCTTGTAGGCCCTGGCGCTTCCGGTATTGCTCTCGGCGGCAAAGTCGGCGCCCAGGTCGTGGCTTAGGATCTCGCGGGACCCGAATGACGAGGTCGCCGCCTCGAACGATGTGATGTCGTCTGGCGCGACGGCCAGGTCTACCGCCCACCACCCCTCGCCCGCACGACGCCGCTGCAGCTCGATGCCGTCTAGTGAGGTTCCGGTGGTGGCTCCGGTCGAGGGAATGGAGACGCGGTATACTTTGTATCCATTGTAGCTGACCTTCGCGGGTTGCGAGACAGGACTAGCTCCCACGCCCAGCGCCGCGACGGCGAGGAGAGCGCGGATCTTCATATCTATCTATCTATTATCAAGCAGACCGCGTCAAGGCAATTCGAGGTGATCTGAGGCTTTTCTCTCTGATTCTCGCCCGCTCGCTAGGTTTGGGAATATCCGTTCCTGGGACGTTGCCTTAATTTTATACCCATCGTGGGAATAAGCGACCCTCCCTCTCTTCCCTCGGTGTTGTAATGCATGGTCTGGTCTGGTCTGGTCTATCAATTGGCACCGCAATATAATGACGAATGCGACCCGATGCCGTTCGCCATTGACCAACGGTCTTGGCTCCTTCCCGAAACTGCAGTCCACGTCGTGATGAGGTGACTGCGTTGCAGCATCTCGACATTCGAGTTCGACTCGCCTTGTTCCCCGCACGGGATGTAACTGCTAATTAGCTCAGCGCATCGGAACTATTTGATATATTGGTATTTCGCCATCTTGATATCATCTGAACCCATCTTTTGTTACAACATTGGGAATTGGAGATTGTGGAAGCGATTCCGGATCTCCTCGGTGTAAGCAGTTTCTGCTCGAGTACCAAACGAAAACAGTTTCCCCTCTAGGTAACCAAAATCAAATAGCCCTAACTTACAGCTTCTTTATAGGGTCTTAGAGATCGTCATCGACTTTAGAAGTGATATTACTGTCCAACATAGAATTAGAGATATAATTGAGTTGGCGATGTTTGCTAGTCATATCTCCTAGGCTTTTCCAGATCTAGTGCTACCATCCAGTATGACACGAACCATATCGTCTCACTGCTTCGACGCGAGCTCCTCAGTAACTCATGAGAGAGGTCGCTAAAGATCTCAAGATGATGTCGAATATAATACTCCAGTCGTCTCTCAGTCTATGTCAACTCATTATAACACGTCCTAACATCGTAGAATGCCTACCTCAAAGTGAAGCGTCCGCGCTATCGGCCGTCTTCTATATAACATCTTCGCGAGTAAAATTAAGGCGTTACCCCTCACGGTGGCTGCATATCAATTATCTCCATTCCTTCTGCAGCATCAATATCCGCCTTACGATCCAACATTAAGCCAGAAAGACTTAGATACTAGGGGTCCTCTACACGCACTGAGGTATTCACCGCAAGCGTAGTGAAAACCTTGTCCTATATACATAACTGTTCCTGTATAACATTTGCTGCTACATACTTAACGAGGTTCTGGTTGCGCTAGGATTGTGAGCAGGAATGGAAATAATACAGCCTACAGGCCCTTGATCACAAGTAAAGCCAGATGGCGAGGAATGGATTATTAGATCGGACATAAGCAAGCCTGCTCCCAGTTCGTAATAACACAGTTCTTTCATTATCTGATCCATACGCGGAGGTTTGTATAGCCGGGTCCGGTGCAACGTGACGAGGTGTGCCGACAAATGACTTGAGGTGGCCAAACCGAAATCAGTAAACTTGAGGCATATTGGAGAGCGGTTATGGACTATAATGTTGGCCGGCTTGATGTCTCTATGGGTAATGTTTTTGCCATGGAGATAAGCTACGGCGTCGAACAACTGTTTTAAGCCTGTCTAAAGTTCCATATTATTAAGAGGTTTATGCTGCATTGTGTGCTGAAGGTCCCGGCCTCCTCCTAGCTCCATGGCCACGACACCGAAACAACGAGCACTCCTTCAGTCATACTCTGTAGGACTAGATACTCAGATGTTTAATAATCATAAAGGACTAGATCCACGAGAAGTTAAATTTTTATACGAGAAGTATAGCACTTTGTTTAGAAAGAATGTACAAGTCGTTTTCTAATACTGCAATTTTAATTAAGTCTCAAACGAAAAGCCTTCCTGTAATATATACTTTAACGCAGAACAGTACCTAGGTAGCTATACAATGTATCTAGGGTGATCGAAACGTTCTCAAGTATCCTAGCCTCGCAGCTATAAGGTGCCGCTAGTTGAGCCCGGTTACTAGTTTCCAGTCCTATATGAGTGAGAATCCTGTAAAAGCACAGTCGTTCTTTTATACCGTGCAGCTCTCCAGGGCACACCCCACGAATCACGGAGCCACCTGCTCAAGATCTTTGGTTGCATCAAGGCTGAGAAAAAAGCGGCCTGAAATAACAAGTGTCAACATGCCTGCCAGATCAACTCCTATGTGATATTACTAGTGAGTATCTAATTAAGGATGGTTTTGATATTTAATGCAATTGTTTTATTTAGAGATGCTAAAGGTTTGATCTGCTTTGTTCTTTGGCCCTGCTATTTAAGTTGAAAGTTAAAGGTAGGGCTATTTAACGTTACTAGGCTAGGCCACTTACCGAGCCTTAGTGGGCTACCTATCAGTTGGTACCAGGTACATTTAGAACGCCAGAAGCCCAAGCCAAATCTTACAAACTGACGATAGCACCAGGTGTATCTATGACTTGGAATCGCTTATCTGTTATACACCCTTATATAACAACAATGCAGCCCTGTCAGTTGAGAGCTAATTCGGAGGATCAACGCTAATATCCAGAACATTCAGCAACTAGCCACTTTGAGGACCAATTCTGGGCCTACAGTGCAGGTTTCTTATCTGGAGGATTGTATCAAATCATTCCGACGCTCGTAGATTAGGCAGGACAGTTCAGTTATAATCTGGTACTGTAGTTGATCGTCGGTCATTGCTGACCGCTTAGCCTCTACAATAAAGACTATGCTCTTAGCATTGACATCTTTCCCCTTAGGCAAAGGAATTCGCATATACCCGTCCACAGCTTTACACTAGGGCCCCTAGTATCCAAGCTTGGTTTTCCAGATTTACGAGGCGTTCATGCTCAAGTTATGGCGAATGCTATTTTGCCATCCCTTCGTCGCACTTTTCCCCCTCTCAGTGTTCTCCCGGAACCATTGATAGATCTCTTGGAGCGGCATCTTATGGCTGTCGACGCTCAACAAGGCCTTTTGGATAAGCTTCGCATAAGGCCTTTTCTTTTTTTGCTAACAGCAAATAGGAATATTAGTTCTGTCACCATGGTTTACTAACCCGATATGCTATTCCACACGCTGGATGGGGATATCGTATGAAGTCTGCTCCTGACCCGGTCCAGATGATACTCTGCTGACCTTGAGCTCCGCCTGCTAGAGTCATGGCGAGCCTGATTTATCTGGTGGTATGCAAGCACCACAGAACAACTTCACGAACAATAACATCGTCCCTAAGCTTAACGTGGATGCTAGCTTCGACTTCGTCGTTGATCCACTGGGTGAAGGAGATAAGAACATGCAGCACATGATATGGGAAGGTCACTACATCCTAGGGTTTCGAATGCACCGTCCGTTCCGAAGATAGGCTGTATCGCAGGATGGACAAGTCGGGATAGAGTGAAGATGAGCGTCCACAGTGAAGAGGAGAAGCTAGAAATCTTCGTTGAGGGGAGGAAGGTTGGTGTAGGTGGCCGCAAGCGCCCACAGTGGCCGCGAGCGTCCAGAATGAAAAAAGAGGAGAGGGGGGCATGGGGGGAGAGGAGGGTATTTATACTATACCATACCATGATCGGGTTGCACAAGAAATGATGGGAACGCCACGAGGAAGGGAGGCTATTCTAGATACCTAGATCAAAACCAGGACGAGGGGCATAGGTAGTGAGGGGCATTAGTTTATCGATAAGGTAACGCCCAGCTGCAAATGGCGAAATGGAGGGGCACCTATGCCATAGCGGGGTGATGATGGTTCAAATTTCCCAAATTTATCCATCACAGTTGACACTAGAGTCGAGGGCCGTGTTGATGAATCATAACGTATTCATGTGTAGTCATTTTCGAGGTGACTCAACAGCCCAACGCCACCCACGGTCATTATTGACATAATTGAGCTACAATCCCCTTTTTATATAAATTCGCTTCTTCCAGACCGTGCCCTAGTTCCAACCAAACCAGCAATTCGACTGCTGTTGATCCACTGATTCCTCTCTCCTCTCTAAATCATGGAGTCAACAGCGTCTCCCGTAGCGCCCCACGAACCACCACACGTCTATCGAAACAACGATGGTTACGATGCCTCTGTAGAACAAGAGATACCGCGGTCACTCGCCACCGCTGACGCAAACTCGTTCCCCGGTGCAGAAGCAGAAGCAGAAGACTCTGATCTAGACGATATTTTCGAGGATGACGACGACGACGACGACGACATCCTCGGCCCAGATGGCGAGCCTGATCTGGCGCGAAACTACAACCGACAGGTGCCGCTCCATTCAAACCAGCAGAGGCCTGCCGCGAACACGTTCAACAGC
The DNA here is from genome assembly GCA_037356055.1 of Xylaria sp. Z34. Lineage (NCBI taxonomy): Eukaryota > Fungi > Ascomycota > Sordariomycetes > Xylariales > Xylariaceae > Xylaria > Xylaria sp. Z34. Next base: position 28,804 of record JBAWJW010000009.1, read on the forward strand.
GTCGACGACCAGATATCTGCCCTCTCGAAGCACGCCTCCAAGATCCGCCTCGACGACGTCAAGGACGGCCAGACGAGGGACAAGGACAAGGCTGACCGCGCCACGAGCGAGCAGGTCCTGGATCAGCGCACCCGCATGATTCTGTACCAGATGATCAACCGTGGCGTCGTCAGCGAGGTCCATGGCGCCATCAGCACCGGCAAGGAGGCCAATGTCTACGGCGCTGTCGCCTATGCTGAAGATCTCACCAAGGTTCACCGTGCCGTCAAGGTCTACAAGACGGCTATTCTCAGCTTCAAGGATCGTGAGCGCTACATCACCGGCGAGCACCGTTTCAAGTCTGGCGCCGACAAGGGCAACAATCGCAAGATGGTGAAGCTGTGGGCTGAGAAGGAATTCCGGAACTTGCGCCGAATTCACTCCGCTGGTATCGCTTGCCCGGAACCCATTCAGCTCAAGCTGCATGTGCTTGTTATGGACTTCTTAGGCGACCGGAGGGGGTGGGCATATCCGCGGCTTCGCGACGCCAACCTTCCCGCCGACGAAGCCGAAGAGACATGGAGCGCCTTGTACATCCAGCTGCTTGGTATTATGCGACGCTTATACCAGGTTTGCAAGCTGGTGCATGCCGATCTAAGCGAGTACAATATATTATATCACAAAAAGCAACTCTATATAATAGATGTGTCCCAGAGTGTTGAGCACGACCATCCCAGGTCTCTCGAGTTCTTGCGCATGGACATTAAAAATACGGGTGACTTCTTCAGAAGGCAAGGTGTTGATACACTAGCTGACCGGGCTGTCTTCGATTTCATCATTGCACCCGGTGGTGCAGTAGAGGAGCCTGGTCTAAAAGAGTCTATCGAACAACTATACGCCTCACGAGCTGAATCAGCAACCGACGACAATGCTGTAGCCCAGCAGGAAGTTGACAATGAAGTCTTTAGACAGCAGTACATCCCCCAAACCCTCGAACAAGTCTATGACATCGAGAAGGATGCGGAGAAGATCGGTCACGGTGAAGGCGACAAGCTAGTGTATCGCAATTTATTGGCCGATCAAGTGGTCTTACCCAAGGTCGCAGACGACCAGGTTTCAGAGGGCGATCAATCAGATGAAGGCGCAACTATTGACAGTGAGGAGGAGAGCGACGAGGAAAGCGATGATGAGAGTAAATTCTCAAAGGGCCCACCTAGGGGGAAACGATTTGAGGATAAGGAGGAGAAGAAGGTCAGTGCTTGGATTAAAAAAAATATCCCTGAAATTCCCCACTCATCTCCTTCCTTCATCCTTCATCCATCAATTGTAGCTGACAATGCGGCAAACAGCAACGTAAACAAGCCACCAAGGAGGCGAAGAGCGAGAAGCGGAAAGAAAAGATGCCTAAGCATCTAAAGAAACGCCTAGTAGCTACAACTTCTAGGAAGAAGAAATAGACATGGAGCGCTTATCCCGCGATACCACATCATCCGACTGCAGCTCGTTTATGACAGTCTCTCAGTCTGCGTCCGATTGAATCCATGGTAGGAATGCCACCATTAAGTAGCCAAATTGACTCAAAGCAGAATTGGCAAAGGCGCCATATTGTATGGCCTGTTGTGTTACTGCAGAGATTCAATCCATAATGGTATGGAAAGTCGAAGTCGACTTCAAGAAGATGGATGGTGCTACAACAATCGGATGACGAAAGCCTAAAAGCTGCGACCGCCAAACCTTTCCCTCCGCGTTTTCTCACTATAGTGATAACCGCTGTGAAAAGCTTGGATAAGGTTGCACTCCGAATCTACCTGTCTGTAAGGCAGTATGAGGATCAAAGAGAGCCCTGACGATTGTAGCCAGCTACCAGTGCTGCAAGTAAAACCTATACTCTGTAGCGAGCTTCAAATAGAAAAAGTCTCATTTGCTTGGATGGTAGAAATTTATCTGTTCGATTTTCATCTCAAGGCCTCCATCTTGCTTGCTACCTTACGAACACGCCTGTCGTAGACGATTTAGAGGGTCAACTGTCAGATCCTTTAATTTGAGTCATAGCCACGGCATCTCTGCTCTGCGACTTTCCGATTGAATGAATGATCATCCGTCTTGTATCAATATGCTCAGTGAGATACAGTCGAGGCGACAACTACAGGAGCCACTGAGCAATCCATTGTCCAACTGGCTCAATATCGAAATGCACACGTCAGGGGGCCTTTCCTAAAACATGAGAAGGTGCCGATGTGGAAAAATCAATCGGGTTCCGCTAAAAATTACAATTGCTATTACCTGTGAGGAAATTCAGGTTATGTTATCGCTAGCAGCTAGCTGGCGGCAATGCTGGGTCATTTATATCCCTTTCTCAACTCCTTTTCTGCCTTTCACCAATTCTCATCGACCATCATTCTGAGTCGGGCAGACCTTTGAACCGGTAGACTTACTACGTCGTAGGTAAGGAAGCGTTACCGTGACTAAGCACACCGCAATCTCAACAACATATCCCACACACGTGCCAAATATGTCTGCCATAAAGGCACTTGTCCATAGTGCCTTTCCACAGTGACAGCAAACGGAAATCTTAACTCTGTCTTTATCCAGGTACGGTTTACTAGTTAAAAACGCCTGTTTAGCCTACTGGCGGCTATTATGTTCCTGATATAATTCTTCATCCTTTCGGGCCATATTAAGGAGCCCTATCATATCACCATAAAGCTTCAGGTCCTCTTCCACCCACCTCTTGCCATCTAGAAACACCACCTTCCGTAGTTCACTAACCCATCCGATCAACAGCTGGTAGTCTGTCGTAAAATTTGCTATAGCTTGGTGAAAAAATTTAGCCTCTTCACCAATTAGATATTCTTTAATAGCGATTAAGTCTTGATCGCTCTTGTAGTTCTAATTCTCAAACGCATATTGTTAAACCAAGTCGCCCCGAGTGTCAAAATAGGTGCGGATCCAGATTAGCACCTAGAAGAACGACCCAAGAATATGCATAAAGGAATGCTCCTGGTCGCCCTCAAGCGCCCCAATTGCCATGAAAATCCTCGTACCAGCTTTTCCGTCTGAGGGGGTTTATGGTCGAATTTTGATAGCGTGGTCTAGATTAATCAAGAAAGGAGGCCGGGAGGGGTCGTTATGATTAATCATAAGATTATTAATCGAGAGGTCTCTGTGGAGGATGTCCGCCTCGTATAAAGACTTGAAGCCTCGAATACAATTTTTCAAGGCTTTGACTAAAGCTGCTCGGTATTGATGGGCGAGCAGGGGCAACAGCGAATAAATGGAATTCTAGATCTCCATGTCTGGTTTCTTATCGAGGCCAAGACCGGTGTGAGAAGGTCGGTTCGGAAAGAACTCAGTCCTTCAACGTCTCTGAAAAATTTGCGGCCTTCAATTAGTCTAGAAGGCAAGATAGTAGCAACCTCGAGTTCGGCGACGTCTAGTTGTAGACGTCTCATAACCTTCATTCTTCAACTTACATTACAATTTTGGCATATCAGAGCAAAACGGTTGCGGACATCCTTGAGCTCATTCCCAATTACATGCTTGCTGATAATATCACACGGCTCATCATCGCTGATAATACCACGCGGCTGTTGACCCCGCCGTAGTTGAGTAAAGGTTAGGATGGGAATAGAGTTGGGACTGAGTGGTAAAGGTCACGGTAGAAGAAGGTGGTGGGTGTTGCTTCAATAGCGCGGATCAGTGGCCTAATTGTTTGTTATAAACATACAGAGGCTCTCAATTGGCTACCTAGATTAGGTATCTAAAATGCTATTCAAAGAGATACAATTAACCTAGTCTTTCTAGACCGCAACTAATCTTTCGCGATTTGAAACCCCGAACAAGACCTACCTACGAAAATGTATTATTAGAATTGAGAGCAGGACGCGTTGTCGGACGTTATCTTGTGACCACCGGCCTGCAGGTCGTATCGTTTCCATCCCTGGTCAAGATCCCAACACAGAAGGTGAACTCCATAATCTATCAAACTCTCCCTTTAAATGAACTCCTGTGTGTGTATTGGTAGCCAATGAATCCTGAAGTATCTCTTCTATGGCCCTAACTGGCCCTTACTTGGTGTTACGTACGCGAGCGAAAGCGCATCATACTAGTTACACGGTTTCAGAGATTCTTCGCGTGTCAATCAATATGTTATGGTTTGGACGGTACGGAAAAATTCTTAAGCGAGAAGGGTAAGAAGACAAGAGACTATCTGTCTATGGGCCATGAACCCCTCACGGTAGATTCTAGGTTCGCAGTCCTCTACTACCCTATGCAAGTCTTCCACCCATTCAATCATACGACATGGGGGGGTTGTGGAGGTTGTGGACCTCGTCGGAGTACAACCTTAGATGTATGACGTGCAAAGGGATGGTATATAAAATGAAACAAGCACATAAGCCAACCACATTCTCGACGCGATGTAGTGATACTTGCTGTTCGCGAATGGTGGGTGCTCACCAAGCACATCCTCGACTGTCCTCAATATCATCTTCTCGATGCGCCATTTCTTGTATATGCTGACATCATGATGGCCTTCATTTACCTCGCTTACTTGTGTACACTGGCGGCATTTTATAGTGAGTCTTGATCCATCATGCCCATTTTCGAGTTGAAATCACCCGAGCGCTAACTCATGGGTCGATAGCATTGGTGTCCTCGTCTAGATTGGCAGCTATACCGACTATTCCTTTCAATGCCTCGGCGGATGGCGTGACATGGTCCCTCTCCTCCCTCAAATTCATCATAACCGATTCTACTTATGCAGATCGGGTAGATAAATCCGGCGAGACTAATATGCCGCCAAGCCTCCACGAGTTTGCCGGTGTTTTTTCTGGTGATGTCTTCGATGCTTTGGGGATCGAACATCTTGACAGTATCTTGGGCCTGGTGCCAGTGAACAACTCCATATTCCTCACACTTTCAGAAACATCCTCGTACCAGTATGCGAGCGGTGAGTTGTCCGCCGAGGGGTATGAATTAGAAGTGACAGCTTCTGGAGTCACTATCCGTGGTGCCTCTCCCCTGGGCGTGTGGTGGGGTACACGTTCGTTCATACAGCTGGCCGTTCTCTCAGGGGGGAAATTGCCTCTGGGAAGAATCGTTGATTCCCCCGGATGGAAAATTAGAGGAATGATGCTTGACGCTGCTCGTCATTACTACGATCCCGAAGTAAGCAACTTGATTTGCCTCGTTTCATCCTACAGAATAAGACTTTTGAGATGTAGTTAGGTTCATCTTGCTAAGACTTATGCACCGAATTTTAGTTTATCAGCGAAATATGCTCGTATATGAGCTTCTTTAAACAGAACACTCTCCAATTACATCTTAGCGATAATCTTTACAATAACGCCAAGTTGTATTCGAGAGAACAGTCCTTGAATCTATATGCTCGTTTCCGACTATGGTCGGATGCACCAGAAGTTAAAGGCTTGAACAATTTCCAGAACGAGTCATATACAAAAGAGGACTACACGGGCATGCAGGAAGCATGCGCGGCACGGGGTGTTACCATCATCCCGGAGATCGAAGCACCGGGCCATGCTCTGCCAATCGTTCAATGGAAGCCAGAATTGGGAATGAGCAATGATCTATCACTCTTGAATCTTTCCCATCCAGATACTCTTCCAACGATGCAAACTATATGGGGTACCTTCTTAAATTGGTTTAATTGTAAGACTGTTCATCTCGGCGCTGATGAATACACTGGCAATGTCAGTGAATATAACCATTTTGTAAACGAAATGGCCGGGTTTATGCGCAACAATGGTTCTAAGTCGGTTCGTATCTGGGGAACATTTCCACCTAAACCGGACTACGAAAATAACATTTCCAAAGATGTCTCTATCCAACATTGTAAGTTCATGCCGACTGTTCATTAAATTCTTTAGTTTTCCAGGCCTTGGTGCTATCATCACTCGTCGAAGTATCCCAATCCATCACAGCGCTAACGATTTGTGGCTTACAGGGGAGTTTTTCGAAGATAACCCTCTCTTCGACTACATCCAAAACAACTACTCGGTCGTGAATTCGGACGACACCTTTTATGTCGTCAACAAGTGGTCGGGAAGCTATCCTCAGAAAGTCAACGTTGCCAAGACATTCCATGGGAACCCAGCGACAGGTGGACCCTGGGAACCTTATATTTTCGATACGAAGAACAGCACAAACAACCCCGACAGGTCAAACAAGAATGTCCTTGGCTCTATTGCCCCGTTGTGGAACGATTTCGGGCCAAATGCCACCGTGTACAGCGAGGCCTACTACGCGTGGCGGGAAGGGATTCCAGCGCTAGCAGACAAGCAATGGGGAGGAACTCTTCTGACAGAAGAATTCATAAACGTCCTTCCAATCCTACATTCTTCGATTCCATACCTATGGCTAGAGGACCCCATTGAATCTGACGGGCCTGTAATTCTCCGCTTCGACCAAGATTCTTGGGCGTATCAACATCATCCCAGAAGAGACGACCAGGCAGGAGGAGACCCATGGAAGGTACATGATCTTTCCGTCAACGGCAACAGTGCAACAACGAACTGCAGCGTGACTGCTAACGTTACGATCGCTTTCGCCGGGGGGTGCGAGCTAATGACGCCGCTCCTGTCGAAGGGTAGGAACTATGCGCTCACGCTCAGATTATACATCGACCACTTTGGGAAAGACGCAATTATCATCGAAGGTCAGAAAACGACACTGATGCTCACGCCGAATATCACGCTCTTCGCGTCCGGCAACTATTACAGGCTGAACTCCACCGTGCCGCTGGATACGTGGTTCGACTTGAGTATCATCGGGAAAGGCGACCAAACGTTCGCCAGCATCCAGGAGGTGAGACTAGGCGAACCGTTCATCGCGCGTCCGGATCAGGAGTTCCAGGCTATACTAGGGGTCAACGGGGAGTATCTCGTTTGGGCACCTATAGCAATCGAGGCTCCGCTTACCAAGATATGGGGAAGCGATGCTCACTGGACGGGAGAATTTGGTGGGATGTTACTTACTACTGATGTGCCTTGAGCTGGGTCTCGGTCGTCTTTGCCGTATAAATTGACGTTCTCCGCGACGTAGGCGATGAGGAAAAGCATGTTTATAGTTTCTGTTCATATTTCATTAAGCTCAACATCATTTAGTTCGTTCGTAAAAACTGGTACTTCTATTACTACTATAGCCACGGGCTTCAGAAATATCTTTTATGTGAGATGGAATATCATCATGCTGGTAACTCGGGTAAATCAGCATGAAGTGCGACTATTAACACCTCAGCTATTTTTAGTGTCCCAGTGACTGACACCTTCGCAACCCGGAGAATCCGTCAAACATCACTGAGAGGTAACTCAACCAACTTACTAATCATGCCCAGAGACCTCCTTAGGCAAATACATCTCTTCAAGATAATTCTCCTCCTCTTCTGTCAACTTCTTCCCCCGGACTGCCATGACTTCGTCTAAGCGCGCAGTGCCCGAGACTGAGTGAGACCCGACGTGAGCAATTCTGAAAACGTGAATTCACGACTAATTAGCGGAAAAGATTGATTGCTTACCGCCTACAATCGGGCTCGCAACGCGATTGATGAGCCACGCCAGAGCGACCTGGCTCATAGCCCAGCCGCGGCGCTCGGCAATCTCTTGCACGCGGTTCGCGATGACGAGGTCCAGCCCACTCACCTCGGGCACGCCGCGGGAAGATGTCGATGAAGAGGGAGGACGCGCAAGGCGACCCTGCGCGAGCGGTGCCCAGGGGATTAGGCCGACACCGGTCATTTTGCAGAACCGGTTCATCTCCCGCTCTTCTTCGCGGTAGAGGAGGTTGTAGTGGTTTTGCACTGCAAGGCGTTAACTGGTTGACCCTATGCTTTAGGGCGAAGGGGTTCACAGGGAGGATATAGTCTGGGGGTTATTATGGGCTCGTATAAAAAGGCATAGGGGAACATGTATTCCGTTCTTGGAAAATAGTGCAATGAAAGGTTGCGTAGCTAATAGATGAAGACGTCAATGGTGCTTACTTGAAATGAACTTCGTCCACCCGTGCTTCTCAGCTACGAATTGCATCTGCGCAAATTGTACGGCCCTGAATAATCCCCGGTCAGTCACGATCCATCCGAGCCCTTAGACATCAGATACAGACATACATACCACATACTACTGGCGCCAATGTACCTCACCTTCCCACTCAGCACAAGATCATGCAGCGCCTTCATCGTCTCCTCGATGGGCGTCTCATAATCAAAGCGATGGACCTGGAACACATCAACATACTCCGTGCCCAGCCTTTTGAGCGAAGCCTCAAGAGCATTGAATATCGCAGCACGTGACAATCCAGACTGATTCACGTAATCCCTAGCCTGCACGATTCTCTCGGCGACGTTCCAGTGATGCACATCAGGTGTTTCCCCGACGGCCCAGAAGCATTTCGTCATGATGACGACCTTGTGTCGCGGAATGGCATATTTCCGCAGCGCCTTGCCGACCAATACCTCGCTGGCGCCTTGCGAGTATATGTTCGCCGTGTCCCATGTGGTTACGCCATTGTCATATGCGTATTTGAGGAGGGGGAGGGCCTGGACTGTGCGTTGGTCATTCAAGGCAACTTGTTGAAGGCGACACTAAAAAGGGGGAGAATGGGTTGGAAAGGGTGCGCACCTCTTCTTCGGCTACAGCCCAGTCTTGCGCCTGAGGGTCACCTATGCTCATGCACCCCAAAATGGGGACCGAAACTTTTAAGCCGCTGTTGCCGAGCCGGCGGTATTCAACTTTGGTGGTGCTCAGAGACTCATTCAGAGAAGGCGGTAGCTGATCTGCCATTCTGCTAGTATTCTACTGATGGTCTTACTGGATCGTCGTTCATTTGTGGCTATCTAGAATGAGAGGAGTTTACCTAGCATGGAAGATTGGGAGCATCGGATAGGATTGGCTTCTACTGTGCGTTCTGCATGCCTGCGACAAATCGATACTGCACGTCATGACTTTTTGGCGGCTCTCCTGTAACTTTATGTTGTGATACCCACCTCCCTTGTCCCCTGATTTGGATAGGTAGGGCTTGAACATCTCGCTGGTTTCGCGCTGATCTACATGTTCATACAGCTGTTTACTCTCAACACCCGTCGTAGGGGTTGGAACGTATGGGCGAACAGAAATCATAAATTGTGAAGAATAGTAGTGGAGGATGCCAGAATTGAAGGATTATTCTGAAATCATTAGTTCTTAGGCGATGCGCATCCACCACATATGAAAATTGGTGAATGCATCTTTACGCGTGACACAGGGATACTTTACCGCATATACCGCCAAGTGGGAGAAGACGCTGGGAAACAAACTTACGCGCTTCATTCAAGGAAACACCCACTCTGTCACTTATATTTCTCTCTTTTTTTTTTTTTTTCGATTTCTTTCTTCGGGTTTGCATTTATTATTTTATTTCGATTTATGTGCTCTTTGCTGTAATGATGTATTATGCGCCTGCGCTTCCAGAAACGATTTGTTCCCTACTCTTTGTCTACGTAGTAATCGCTATTAAAATGGGTTCCCGCCTGATTTATCACACATTTTGTTGCAGCCCGGCTCTTTAACGAGATATTCTAACTTGCGTTCTACAAGCCACCTCATGACCCGGCCATTCCATCGTTGTTGCAGTAGTACAAATTCCATCTTGCCGATGACGTCACAAATCCCGACATTTCGCTTCTGCGAACCGTTTGGCCGTTTATGTTTTGTTCATTTAGACCGGATCGTAATTCATGGCGCAGAGGTCGAGTGTGTTGTTCGTGTACGGGTTCTTGTAGCCCTGTTTGTTGCCACGTCAGTTGATGTACATCCAAACCGAACGTTCCAGCCGCTTTCACGTTCAGGATGAGTGTGACGAGAGAGGACAACTCACAGTGGTCTGGCAGCACCCCGTGATGTTGTAGACGTATAAGTTGCACTCATAATAAGTATCGGTGACTCCTATTATATGCGCTCCGATGCCTGTGATACCTGTGTAAGCATTGTTTGTTCGCATCTTGTATACTGCACTCCCAACCCATAGGACACTGGAGAAAATGCGATATGATGTTCGAAGTGTCTGGCATCTTACAATTTACACCGACTTGTCCGTTTATATCGGTGCAGCACTTGGGAGAGAACCCGGAAGCCTGAGATGAGTTGCATCTGAAATATATCCTCTGCAGGTCCCTAGGTGCGGGCGCCGACATCGCCGCGCCTAGCAGGAGCGCTGCAGCAACCGAGACGAGATACATGTTGATATGATTGTGGGTGATTTGAGATGGAAGCGAATGTGAATTGGGCCCAGATGGGACACTGTTGATAGGAGCAAATGTCGTAGCAGTGAAACGAACGACGAGGACCTTCTTGGAACAAATTGTCTGTCCACACCAAACCGAAAATTCGGGAGACGCAGGCTACTATTTAATTCGTCGTTCGATTGATATTGATTGGCCCTTCTGTGCGTAGCAACAATAGTACTTGTTATATATTTCGCGACTAGACCTGCGTGTCGGTTAAGCACAGCAATGGTGACGTTACAGACCGACGGGCAAAATATGCTATTATAGCCCCAGCAATAGCAGGCCAGATTGCGACTGTCAGCAACGGTTTCACGAAAACGGTGACGAATGGGACGTGGAATGGACCAGATCTACGTATAGTTATATGGCAAGTAGGTATTGCTGCGATGGCGCTCCACGTTGTATGCTACAAGAAGAGAAATCCATTCTTGTGTTTCCCAATACCACATACGTAGACACCCGTGCCGATCTTTCCCGAGTCCAGACCGCACCCTAATGATAGCACGTCCTAGATAGATATCGTGTACGATCCATACAGGTAGTTCTTGTTGTTTGGCACCCGGAGCTGAGCAAACCTGGCAATACGGCAATACGTCACACGTGGTTATGCAAGCCCAGACTTCTGCCCTGGCTTTGCACTTGAGCCGTTGGGGTGGAAATTGATGGGCAATGCGTTTCTTGGCATTCGTATTTGCCGATCTGCGAAGCGCGGACCAATCACTCACTGGCCCACCTCCCCCATTTCCCGTTTCCTCGCGATAGCTACTGACTTGCATCTAGCGAATGGGGGACGTGAGAGGCTATGCCGCATGCGGGGACTACCGACTTAAATGGCACTTTTGCTGTGATATCTGCCGTGAGTGGATGTTATAAACAGTAACGGTATCGGCGGCGAGGACGGAGCTAAGGATAGAAGACTGTAAAGGAGCGAGAGGACTCGAGGGCTGTGATGGTCACAATGTCACGATCTGCTTCGTATTCTGAGACATGCTTCGAGCTGTTCTGGTGCGTTGTCCGTCCTAAGCAGAACTCGGACGGACCTTTCGTCTTTTGACTCGGCTTTGGTAGGCGAGCTGTTAGAACTACCGCATGTATTGTGATCTTGAAATAAGATTGAAAATAATGAGAATGATATAAACGATGTATCGATGTATGTACTTAAGTTGGGTCGGGGATTTTCTTCCGTAGATCTCCGTCGCCGCATTAGCCCAATCTTCCTGTTCGAGTGGGGTTTGACGATGAAAGAGAACAAGATTGTAGGACTTTATACATATCTGTACATAGTAGGGAAAATAAGCTGTACAATGGAAAGATGTTTTTTCTTTCTTTCTCTCAATTACGCGCGATACCTCGTAACGTAGTACGAATTCGTATAGATATGTATTTCTTAAGAGACCTGGATGAAGAAGCTCGAGATCACGGAGCCTCATTAACCCCATGCGGATGCCTGGGTATGTAGGCCTAAAGGTACCAGCTGGCCTCTCTGCGGACCTTCCCGTGATGCGTGGGGAAAGCGCATAGTCACTATTCTCATCCTCATTATCGCCAGTGTCATAGTTGTCGTCGCTGTCGTCACTATCTTCCTCCTCTTCTTCCTCGTCGCTACTAAGCTCCTCCTCCTCCTCCTCCTCCTCGTCATCATTGTCGTCGCTACTGTATTTGTTTCCTTTATTAGGGCTGTCCTTGCTATCATTGGCGCTACCGTGTGCCTCGCGAACGCGACAGGAGATTAGCGCCCGCATGTGTTCGCCCAACATCGAGTGTAGATCTTTGAATTTTGGTGGACTGGTGGCGGACCTATGCTTGGCAGACTCAAGCTTTAATACGTTAATCACTTACAATATGTGTAGGCTTCTTGAATTGGACGAAAATGGTACTGACGGATTTAGGCAGTAGACGTATCGGCGATGGAGGTTTTGGTAAAATGTTTAGTCCCTCATGACTACATAGGTAGAGAGCTACTCTATATCGAACCTCGTTCTAGGAGAAGTTGAAACGAAGTACAGCGTGAAATCTGCTCAGCTCGCCGATAAAAGATTCCTACATCTAAGGGGGGTATTAAATCCAGCGCCGCCAACCTATACAATTAACTTTGATGACATAAACCAGCCCAACCAGCATCGAACATTGCACACTCGGAAATCAGCACAGTGGCGCAGCATGAAGGTCCGCCAGCTTCGGAAACCTCTCTATTCATCCCCGTCACTCAAGCTCTCGGCATCCTCCAGCTCTTCGTTATCTTGCTCGTAATGACGGCCCTCGTTCAGGGCCGCTACAGCACGCACGAATTTGCCGTCTGGCCGTACCCCTGCATACATTTCCGGAGTCATGAGCACGGGAGGCGCACTCCTTCCTTGGCTGACTGCGATGCTTTTCAGGTACGCCAGCTGATAACCGGCAATATACCAGGGGAAAGTCGGATATTTTCTGTAATACATCTTGAAGCAGTAGGATGCCTTGAGGAGATCCCATTGGGATAGGCCTTTCCTAGTAAGACTAACCTCACAGAGAGACTGTACCGTCTTAGACACCACTTTGTCTGTGGGCACGATTCCTTGCCACCTCTCATATGTGTTCGAAAGTTTTGCCTCGAACTCGCCGCGAAAATTTCCCCAATACGCTGCCGCGTCATCAATGTCTTTCCTCAGCTCATCTAGGACTGTCTCCCAGGTGGTTTTCTTCACCTTGCCTAACTTCTCGTCTTTCCTTCGCATTTCAAGCGGCCGCTTGAACTTCTCATAGTGTTCAACGAATCTTACTAAGTCCGGGTCGAAATGTTCGGCTCGACCAAGGTATTGGTCTAGACTCTGTAGCTCATGTTCCACTGTCGGTTTCCCTACAACAAACTTCACGTAGTCAATAATGTGATCTATTTCTCCATCTCCAGCCCAATCATCGTTCTTGTACTGAGGCGGCACTGGATCAAGCTTTTTTTGGGCACGTTTCAAATCCCGCTGCTGGGCATTAAGCTTCTTTCGTTCCCGGTCCCAATCCTTTTCTGAGAAAACAATACCTTGTTTGGCCCGATCGACGAGATGACCGATCAGAGTGCTCATGAATAGAGCGGCCTCATCTCGAACAGAATTTCTAGAGTAGCATAGTTTCTCCTTGTAATTCGTGCAAGTGCCGAGTAGATTGGGCTCCATGTTGAAACGAAATGCCTGGTCAATGAATTCCGTGGTAACGCCATCTGGGTCACAAGATTGAGCTATAGTTTCATAGGCCACAGATTTCTTAGTTAATACACGGGTATCAAATAGGTCTGGCACCTCGGGAGGCTGTGCGTTCGTGAAATTGTTGACGATACTAGGCTCCCAACAAACCCAGGCAATATCGCCATCATAGTCGCCACCTGAGAGCTTGTCTGCTAGCGGAATATTGCCTTTGGTGGAGAATATTATCACGTCTTTTAACGAACCAAGCTCCGGTTTGAATACAGCTTTAACTCGTTGGATGTCGCTGGGGTGATGCGCTGGAGTTCGTGCGACGAGCACATCCATACCATGTAGGAACGTCTCTGAAAAACCGGACTGCTCGTCTGTGAATTTTGAAGAAAATCCCAGGTGAACCTCATCTTCTTCTAACACACCACTAAAGTCGACCACCATGTAGGCGTATGTAGATCGTCCCACCTTGACGTTGAGTTTGGACTGGAGCTCCTCACATTTCTCTTTACGTAGAGTATACGCAATCTTCCGTAAGAACTCAAGCTTCGTTGGATCGAACCCTTGGGACAACAGTAGCTGCATCTGGTCTTCCCTGCTAATTGGAAGGCCAGCGGCCCATGGTACGTGGCCGAGCCTAACGCGGTCTTCGCGGCGCTGCCCCGCAGTATTTTCATGTAACCAGAGTCTGAAGTGAGCAGGGTCTTTCATAGCTTCCTTCTGAGATTCCATCTCCGCCGCAAGACTATCTCTCATGAAGTGCCCCACTCTCATCTTCATATCTGACGAGCTGTTTGCTCGATCCTCAAGGATGGGAAGTAGTTGAAGATTCAAGGTCGCAGATTTAAGCTCCTTCGATGCATTGCGGACTTCGAACGTTCGATGATCCTCCTCCTGAAAATCACATTCCCACTTTCTCTGAGAGGGATAGGTCTCTATCCAGACCTCGCCACTGGTGTCTTCAGTATCTCGGATCCAAAAGCCCTTTGCGCTGCCAAACCGACCTTGAAAGCCGGCCGGTATGTCATCGAGGCCCATAATGTCGCGGACTTGCCGCGCAAATGCGGTTGACACGCGGGCAATTCCATCATTCATCACTTTTCCGGCAGGAGACACAATATCCGCATCACGATGACGGATCTGATGAGGCTGAAGTATCACGGTCGGACGAGTACGACTAAGTCCTGTATACCGTCAATAACGAAGCACAAATGTTATTAGACATGGAACGGATGTACCTAGAGTTATTCTCGAGAATAGCTTATACACTGACTGTTTCTGGTTTCTTGGGTTTTGCTGAATTTGTAGAAGCCAGTCTAACAGATGCTCGCGTCTCATTCTCGTATGCGAATTGCTCGATTCGAACTTGGGCGACACGGTCTGTGTCGCTATCGCGTGAGGAAAATCTATACCATCCTCGGCAAACAGATAGACCCTTTCCTGTATTATAGTTTTAGTCTCAGGCCTTAGAGTATCATCTTTGTGCAACTTCTTCGGAGTAGCTGGTTTCGTGCAAAACGATTTCCACGTTCTACCCAATAAGAAGTGCGACTGTTTAACGAGCCAGTTGTGGATTGAGTCTATAACGGTGGATTCGTTTCCCTTGCTTAAATTCTTGACGTCCTTGGTATACGGTGAAGGCATTACGAGCTCAAGAAATCGATCGGACCCGAAGCGACGATCGAGTCTGTGTGGCAGATCTAACCTGAGGGGTTGGAGGGTGAGGTTGAATAGAGGCCCAGCTTTGGCCGGATTGAGAGTCAACGTCGCTGTGAGGACCACAACTTGATCAGCCGAGCAAAAAGCATCGCTTATTGCGGCGTTCCAAGCTTCCGACCTCGTTTTCTCAGGGAATACTTTGCCTTCGAAAGCACTAAGACGCCGAAGCCGGTCCCATAACCTGGCTTGGTCGTTTAGCATGGGCTCGTATTCAAAACGCAGGTCATCCATATCTATTCCACAATACAGAGCTACGCGCAGTATCTCCCAGCGTACAGCCAAAGGAGCGCGCTGAAACTGGGCCGGTAAGATCGCTAATGAAGATTAGTCATGGCTACGAACGAATATGTACACACTCACGCCAAACGTCCTGAAGCCGTTGTAAGAAGCTTGTGGCATCAGGATTAGCCCCACCAGAGAGCCTCATGGGCGATATATCATGGTTATAACCCATAGTCGAATCCAATTTGAGGTCGTTGAGAGGTATACTTTGTGTGAGAGATGGATCGTAGTTCTGTCGAGGATTATTACGTCCGTTGGATGAAGCCACGAGCGCATGTTCCGAGCTCGAGGAAGGACTGAGAGATTCTACTACTGAGGGCGGCGATAGCTTCCGCCTTTGTTGAGAGCTTGCCTCCACAGTAGTGACTTCGGTCTCTTGAGTTGCAGGAATTACGGAGTGGTCCTCAGAATACTTGGGCTTAGAGAATGCGGGGGACGCGAACGACAGCCTGCTCGTGTTTGCCGAGGGGCCATGTCCATAAACATTGTGCTGCTGGTTGGGTCGTACGGGTGACCTCATGGGCGGGATGATTGGTTCAGGCAATGGGGTGGAAGCCCTTACCTCACCACTATCGAGACGAGAAAGAACGCTGGGGGGTCTCGAGGAGGACACGGCACCCCTGGAGCGCTTTGACGGGAAATGCCTGGATTCTTCTTCATCCGGTGATGGACGCTTAGAATGGCGTGTAGTGGTTGACGACGGGAGTTCGTCAGCGACGGTGTGGCAAAAGGGTTCGCCTGGGTTTAAAAAGTCGAGTATCTCTGCCAGGCGGGTCAACAAGTCAGTACGCTCAGGCTCTGTCGATGCGCGAGGCAGACTGGTCGAGGAGGGGGTGACATCCTGCCCGCCCTTCGTTTTTTTTACCCATTTACTATGAATTTCACGAGCGTGTTTATCGAAGGTCTTAAGAACGATGTCGGCATTGCCCTGACGATACTCATTCTTGAGACGACCGTAAAACGACGAGTCATCATAATAAGACGAAGGATCCGTCCGCTCGACCAAGAAGCTGGGATTTGGCCTACGCAGATTTAAGCTATAGAGGTTAGAGAATTCCAGGAACCAAACGTCGAACCCGCTGTCATTGTCACTGCTAGTAGCAACCCTATTTGTTGGCGTGGCCGGCAAGCTTGCGAGGGGATGCCGGTAAACCTCGGATTCGGAGTTTGCAGCATGCCCATAGCCATACCTCTGATCCGGGCCATGGCTCCGGTACGTGGACTCCATATATCGTCCGGGACGGACTAGAGCACTCTACCAATTGGGAGTAGCCAAGAAGGACGTAAGACCAGCACAGATCCGCCGTTTAGCTGCGGTTCTTCGGAGTGAGGTCAGAAATAGCGCACTTTTTTTAGAGCAATAGAGTAAAGCGCCTTGACCGCTATTTCCGCTAGCTGCTTCTGTGCTTGTGTGTAAGGCGGTTAACAACGCAATCAAGCATAATCCCCAGCAACTGGTGATGGCGGATTGGGTGGCAGTTAGATGACCAGACCAGGTTGTGCCTACACTAACCTATGCAACCCCCTAACTAACTAAGGAGCTTTAGAGGTCAGAGACGATCGATTTTTAGTGCGTCACGCACGGACCGGGCCGTGGCAAAGAGTACCGAAAGGGAAAAGCTCGTAGGTCATCGATGAACAAGACAAGTTTTCACAAATAGCGTAGCGTAGTGGATTCAGGTAGTAGATTTAGGTAGTAGTGCAGCGTCGATTAGCACGATGGGGTGGTTGTGTGGATTTTATGAGGTGGAAGGGGGAGAGGAGCGCAGTGAAGTGAGGTGAGGCGAGGTGAGGAAATTATTACCTAGGTAGTAGAATGTAGGGAGAGAGAGAGAAGCCAGGATGATACTAGTAGGTTAGGTTGTGTAAGTTAGCTGATGCAAGGAGGGCCGGGCGCAAAGATGCGATGGGCTGATGAGGGAGCAAAATGCAGGTGCCCAGAGCAAACACAGACACACATATTGAGGCAAAAGTCGTGGCACGCCAATACATGCACGGGGCTGGGGCCGTTGTTCATGATTGCTTGCTGGGGTTTAGGTATTCCTTAGTTGAGCGTTGAGATGGTTATAATGGTCACACACACTTCTGACGCGGTTTGAGAGCACCACACATGTACTACATCTACGTGTGAATTGGAAGGTCCCTATCTGGGTAGTTACCTTAGAGGCAACCTAACGGCTGGCCCTAGAAGCGGGGGCGGGGTTAGGGGATCAACTGCATTTGTGCTAGACAAGGTCAAAGTAGGCAGGTACGTACGTAGGTGATTTGCCTACTAGTTGATTCTCTCTTGAAATAGAAACACGGTAAACTAGTTGGGTGGGTACTAGCTCGATATTGAGGTTTGTAAATGGATGGATGATTATGTCTAAGATGGGTGAGGCTCTTGTTCAGATCCGAAATTGCTGGCTTGCGAACCTGCAGGGCCCCTCCCTCTCATGTTGTTTCACAGTGGATAAATCGTGCTTAGCGTAGCACCATGTATGTAGGGCAATATGTAAGTACTTACGCAGGAGAACTCATAGGGTCTGTCATGGGGGTACCTAACCTAACACGCGTACGCAGTATACGTAGGTGGTAGTTGCTGCACGCAGTCACCTGGATCTGACCTGGAGGCGATGACTTAAGGGCGGCGCTACTGTACGCTAGGCAGATGGGTTTCCACCTTTAGGTATGCCGACCCCTTAACCCCATTTATTCGCCCAATTACATAAGACGATTGATTGATATTTCTGGGAGAGCTCACTCACACCTACTTAGACTTAGACGGCGCGAGCAAGGCGTCCCAAAATCTTGCATCGATTTGTCTGGCATCCAAAACCAAACCAACTCGTCCTCCAAATCCTCTGGTCTCCAACCCACTGTTTGTCGTCGTGAATAAACGAGCGAGACTCTCCCTTTGTTGAAACTCGGCATCCTCGGGATCGTCGAGGGCTGGCCAATTCCATATTTTCCCCGCCTCAGCTCCTCTTTTCGCTGTCCGGCGTTTGCGTTCATTCGTGCGCCAAGGCAGATTGCCATCAGCCTTACTTCTCCCTCGCCTTTGTTCCCCCAAACGTCGCCTCCCCAAGGACTTGTTCGGTACTTCGGCATCCTTCCATCGAATCGAACCCGCTTTTACCGTAAAGATACTGTGCAACGCCGCTCCCTCAGTTGTCGCATGTTGTTCCTTCTCTCATTGCCTGCCGCGTCCCGTTGCCCTGAAGCTGCTCACCGCCAAGAACATAAGCTTCACCGGTTGCCAAGACCTGCTTCTGAGTCCATGTTCCCGAGGCGGGGCCGAACACTGTCGTGTTAGCTATGTCGGAGCAGGACATCAACCAAGTCCCCGTTGAGGACCTCACTCCCGAGCAAGCCAGTCACATCATTCACTCTCACCGGAAGGTGAGATATGGTACGTGAAGACTCCTCGGGCTATAAGCTCACAATTATTTTGAGACTGCCTCATAGTTAGGCTTTGGAAACCCTCCTTCTCTTCCTATGTATGTTCTTGGGTGAAAGTCTGATGGTGTGACGATGAGATAACGTGATCGTGCGATTTCATGAAAGTTGTACCGGGCGCTGACAGGCAGTCTTGTTCAATCCTGTCAACTCAAAAACTCATTTCGTCCGTTGCTGACACCATCTCAAGGAACCGCCTGTTGGCCTTGTCGACAACGTAAAGTGAAATGTACAAACGATTTACCTTGTGAAAATTGCATCAAGAGAGAGCACCCGCAATTGTGCAGTTATAAACCCAATCGTTCAGTCGCCTCTAGACAAGCTTCCATCCCCACGGGAAGCCATCCGACTAAGAAGCGAGCTCACTCCCCAGACGGGAACGACGACCATGCCCATGAAAGTGACCACCAGCCCGACGGTTGGCGGCAGGCGATTGGTATGTATTCGGCCTAGAGTTAAATACCATCTTTCGTCTAACCCCTTTCCTGCTTCTAGACCAGACCGAAACCAACAATGAATTAAATCGTTATGTGGGCCAGAACAGCATCCCAGCTCTATTAAGAGACCAGCCCTCCCCGATCGAGACCAAGGATGGCGTGGATATTCGTCGAGACATGCGTCCAATCTTTGGACTCGACACATCGGCTCCTTTTCCTCTCATGTCTCAAAAGCATCTTGATATGATGACGCAAGATATCTTCTCCGAACTCCCACCAGACCGAGAGGTCATGATGTGGGTGCTCCAGTTCCTTGTCTAGGCTTTTTTCTTTGCGTTCCATGACATAGGCTGACTTGGCGAGAACAGTCTGTTCACCGCTTACAAGGAGATCGCACACCCATTTTGGGGCTTTGTGGCGGATATCGACGATCTTGAGTCTCGTATAATCATTTATCTAGAGGAGAGAGCCAAGAGTGCGAAAGATGCAAGCAAGCCTGGTCGGCCCGTCTCAGCCTCGTGGCTGGCGATTTTGTTCGCTGTGATGGCAGTTGGGTCACAATACCGCGACTCGCCATACCACTTAAGAACATATGACTCGCAGAAATATATCCAAATATCTTTTCACTTTTTAAGAATAGGAAATTTTCTACTTCGGTGAGTTTGGCTCTCGGGCCCGAGGCGTATATCACTGACAATCTGGAAGCCCCAACCTCGACTCTATTCAAGCGTTACTACTTACGGGCTTTGTCCTTCTCAATGATATGAAGGCCGAAGCTTCGTGGGCCATAATCGGAATGACATGCCGCCTAGCACAATCTCTTGGTCTTCATAGGACTATAACACAAGACGACGCCAATCCAACTGAGGCATCTTTGAAATCATTTGTTCGCCGCAAACTGTGGTAAGACCAAGTCGATGATTTATAAAAGTTGCTGGCCTGACATTATTCTAGGTGGACTTGCCAATGGCACGATACTTTAACGTCGCTGTCCTTTGATCGGTAAGTACTTAGCCTCGCTCCTACTACATTAGACCAAGACTCACCATAAGTTATAGTCCAAATATGACGAATATTCCTTGCTGCCCAATCCCCATATCTCCAAGTGCTGCAACTGATGGTCTATCATATCTCGAGATGATGTATCATCTGTGCGAGCTGATTTCGAAGCGTCTTAACCCCGACGCAACAGCTGATTACACGTACCAGTCAATCATGAACAACTGCGAGGCTGTTGAATCTCTCAGGGGTATGGTCTATCCGCAGCTTCGGAGTAAGGAAGCTTGCAAGAGCGTGCTCGACAAGCTACAACACTATGCGACTCGTTTGCATACGTCTTTCGTAGTGTCCGTCTGTTGTCGACCTGCGCTCCGCCGCGACTGTACAACTTTATCCCCCACAGAACAAAAGATGTTATCCGATAAATGCAAGGCGAATCTCACTGAGACGGTGCGCATGTTTTTAGCAATGCATCAACTGTCTTTCATTCCAACGCGCAGCTGGGCTTTCACTTATCATGGTCTGTCGTCCGCCGTCCTTCTTGGGATCTTGAATGAAACCAAACAGGATCGCGAGGTTAGACAGCTGCATGGCGATCTGATAGCAGCTCTGTCTGCGGCAACGGCCAAGGAGCAGGATACTCCCGCTCCCGAGCACATTAGGAAAAGCGACAAAGACATTGAGCTTTTTGGACCTCTTTCACGAGCCCTCACCGCATTGAAGAATATTTATGATTTCGGTACTCTGCACGGAATAAATGGAATAAAGAGCGAGAGCGCATCGGGGACACGCACACCAGTCAACCTCTCCGCTCAGAATCCTCCACTGTTGAACTCTCAGGCCCGTCCACAATCCGGATATAACAGGCATCAAGACGCCGCATTGGCCATGACCGAATTACAAAATAGCACCCCTATTCAGGAGTTTCAGAGGTGAGGCACCATGTCACTAACACGATGCTACCCTTGGCTAATATCATCATTAGTCCCACAACGTACCCACAGCAATTGACTACATCAGTTGGCCTTCCGGACCTGGGCCAGATTGATCCATCAACGCTCGCCCCAATGGAGCTATATGATTCTATATTTTGGGGTAAGTGGTTGTTGTCTTGCTCTGATTACATACTATACTGACACCCGTAGCATCTCCGGACCCTTTCTACAATGTTGCGGACATGAGCTTCGAGTTCCAGCCCCGGACGGCTCCTGGACAGGCTGGGCAACAACAATATTATTTCTGACAACTAATGGGCCATTGATACCACGAAACGCCTACGGAATATGCCATCTGCACTTTTTGGACACGACATCGGATATGAATACCCTGTATTTGAGTTGACTGTATCTATTCAAATTCGGTCTTGTGGAAATGGAAAACCGGCGCCATTCTGGGAGTCTAGCCGATGATGATATTCTGTATATTTTTCTTTTTTTGTATACGGATTTATGTTGTTACGATATATATTCCATGCTTTTCAATTGTATCAAGCTCTCTCCGACGCTGAACAAAGCTGCACGGCCACTATCCAACCCCATGTGCATAAACACTTTCTCAACACACTGATATGTATCATTCAATTTTATAACTAAACTCTATACGTATCCAATCTCTAGAATGACGCATGTATCCCGTGAAGCTATGCAATATGTTTTTCTTCTTCCCGTCGGGGACCTTCTATGGTATGTTCTGCCTTGCGCATCCGTTCATGGCGCGCCGTGAAATACGAGAGTCCCGCCGTCCAAATCACCAGAGCGATAGAAACGGCGATCATAGCCCACATGCCTCTCTGTATATACGTGGTTAGTGTTAAAATCGCACGCAGGCCGGTAATAGGATGGATGCAAGGGTTAGGAAAGTTGGAACTGAGAATAGAAGGCCCGCATACCGTAAACCAAGGTGCCATCGAAGCCCCGTAGAAGACGATGGTCCACCACGCGTTGATCACGTTGCTGCCAAGATTCATGCCGGCGAGGACGACGGCGCGGAACATGTGCTCCTCGTAGCGCAGTGTGTCGTTAGCCCAGGCGAAGAAGGTGGCCTGGCACGCATACACGGCGCCGGCCCAATAGTACGCGCCGAAGACCATGGGCGTCGAGGCCACGGGATCTGAGTCGTGGGAGGCGGCGAGGACGAGGGCGGAGGTGACGACGCCGGTGACGCCGATGAAGTAGCCGACGAGATAGCGCTTGCCGTTCAGGAAGTCCGTCAGCGTGGCCCAGAAGAGAGTGGACACGATGCCGGCGGCGGGGACGCCGGTAGGGTAATTGTTCAGCTGGGGGACGGTGTATTTGTGCACGGGGTGGCTCTTCATGTACAGGGCGAGCAGCCCGTTGCTGCCGAAAGACTCGGTCTCACCCGCGATGATCCACAGGATCATGAAGCCCCAGAAGAACCTGTTGGTCAGCGAGCGCCGGAAGAATGTCCAGGACAGCGGCGCGCGGTCTACGACGGGTGGCACCCGGGCTAGCGCGAGTTCTTTCTCTGCCGGGGTTAAGTAGATGGCTTGTGTGGTGGCTGGCGTGTCCGGGAAGAACGCGAAGCCGTAGATGGCGACCGGGAGGGTGATGAGTCCATCAATTCTGGTAGTTGTTAGTTTGTATTCATAAGTCGACAGGAGCGGTTAATAGGTTTGAAAAGCTTTTAAAGTTACATTCGCTTTTGAAGTCTCGTGATCCCATTTGAGAAAAGCAACACACACATAACCTATAAAGATCACGAATAAAAACGAAGGGGTGATTCTTACATAAACAGCCAGCGCCACCCGCTAAGCCCGTGTCGCATATGCAGAGACTCTTGGATTCCGGTCTGGATGTACCCGCCAATCATAGTTCCAGCGAGTCCCGACGCCGTGAAGATACCAGAGCGCTTCCCGAGCTCGCGTTCCGTGTACCACGAGCCGAGGATGTAGTGTGTGCCGACGAAAGTGGTAGCCTCGGCGATGCCCTGAAAGAAGCGGATGGCGGCGACGCTCTGGGGATTGTGGACAGCAGCCGTGACCATGGTCAACGCCGCCCATACAACCATGCACGCCGGGAAGAAGATGCGCGGCCGCACATAGTGCAACGAGAGGTTCGCCGGGACCTGTCCCACCACATAGCCGGCTGTGAACGCCGCCTGAACCTGATTTAACTGATCCCCGGCGAAGTGCAGCTCCTCTTTCATCCCCGAGACGTAGGCATTGTTGAGGTTGGATCGATCGAGCTGGCGAGAGCCGGTGTTAACGGGAGAAATGGCACGGGTTCATATAATTGATTATACTCCGAATGAGTTGAGGTGTGGGAGATTCATCCATCTCATGGTGAGGTGCGACTCACATAATTCGTGAAATAGCTCAGACAGCAGAAAGTCAATATGAAAAAGTCGATCTTTCGCACCAACTTCTTCTCACCCGGCTTATAGTCAGTATGCAAGTATTCGCGTAATCTGGTTCTCACCGCCATAGGTGCGACACGACGCCTTTGCAAAAGAGAATAATTTTCAGATAGATCTCAGACCAATTCATACATATTGGTCGTAAGTGAGACCCCTTATATCATATACTCTTCGGGCTCTCGATTCACATCCCGGACATTCAACTGATGGTGAAGAAATATTGAGAAAAGATGAGTTTGGCTGGATACTTAGTCTATATAGTACCTACCTACCTTACCCTAGGTAAGCACTTGGTAGACTTAGATAGTAGTGATAAGAATTCCAAGATGAAGGTTAAAGTTGTACTAGTTTATCGGGTGCCACAATTGGACAGGGTCTTCGGCTTGTGGGGCTGGAAATGGGACCCAAATAGTCTTGATAGTTAACTAGATATGTAAGGATGTTTCCCATTTAGAGCTAGCGTAGTTATTACTATCTCTTGGTATCTCTTCCCGGTCACCAAAGAGTTGGGTAGACAAGTAAGTGAGGGGGTTGGTACCTACAGCATAGAAAGATTTGATGATACCGGATCAGAACATTCAACATTAGTAGATAGATACCGACAGCATATGGGTCGGGTTCTTTCACCATCGTATCATGAGCAACGTGGATCTTTGAGTCAGATAAGCTTCTGATCACGTTCCCAATATCTGTTATGCGGGTATCTAGATCCGCGGAAACCCCGCAAAGTTCCAATATGATGTAAGTCGCTTGACCAGGGGCGTGTTATCATCTTCACTCGGCCTGTTTCCTACTTTCAGTCATACAACACCTATATGTGGCTTTTTTATGTACGATTAATCGGTTCGGGTGCCGGTGTCGCAATAGCTCAGCCCTGTAAATAACTTGAGCCATGTACTTGTTAGAATACTTTCCGCGTGTCATTTGATAAGTTATCAAGCTGGGTCGTGTTAGCTTTCAAAAAAAAAAACAAGCAGATACTAAACTCGAGCCGCGATAGCAGACAGATATAAAAAGTCAGACACCGTTCTGCAGCTAGAAAGTCCCAAGCAGCTCGTCCTGCAGGGTCGTCTCCCAACCAACAGATGAACGTTAGCCGTAGATCCCGAAACCTGAGACATCGCCATCACAGGATCTACCACCCGACTCAGCGGGTATGACATATACGTAGATATATCATACGAGAAACGGGAACCGGCAATGGATAGTAGCAAATAACATCTAGAAGCCCCCGATTCCGGCGGGGGGACTTGTCTTTTGAGTGAGGCCTTAGGCGCATGTAAATCCTTGCGGGGAATAGACCGGCGGATATTGCTGAGCTGGGTATCGCCATGTTTGCTCCTTCGTCTTCTCATCCTCTTTTATGACCATTCATCGTCATATATGAAACTTCTATTTTCATATAAGGGAATAACTTTCACATTTGTCCAGTCGACTAAACTGAAGCTTCTGCTGGACTTCTCACAAGGCGAAAATGGGAGGAATCTGGGAGGCGCTCGCGGCCAAAAAGCGCCAAGATCTGCTAAACTCGATCCCTGAGGATTGGCGCATTCCTAGCCATCTACTTCCTCCCACGAGCCAGGACGACGTCACCGGGTTCCCAGCGAGCTCGGGGTGGTTCACGCAGGAGGAGCTCGATATTACAGAATGCACGGCTCTGGAGTTGCTCCCGAGACTTGCGAGCGGTGAGCTCAAATCAGAGACGGTAACGCGGGCCTTTTGCAAGCGGGCAGCCGCAGCACATCAGCTAGTACGAACCCCGAGAACCCAATACAACTCTGTCGTGTCTTAACCCAAGATGAGGCACAAAGCTCACACGCATCTCTAGCTCAATTGCCTTTCCGAGACATGTTTCGACCGGGCCATCGAGACCGCGAAGGCCCTGGATGAACGTTTAGCCCAGGGGTTGGGACCAGTCGGTCCCTTCCACGGACTACCGATCTCGCTGAAGGACAACTTCAACCTACGTGGGTTGGACTCGACGGTCGGGTTCACGTCGCATATAGGGGATCCTGCTCCGTATGATTCCGAGCTAGTCGGTCTTCTGACCAGGGCCGGGGCAGTCGTCTACGTGAAGACGAACGTGCCGACGGCAATGATGATCGCCGAGACAGTGAACAACGCATTCGGCAGGACCGTCAACCCGCTCAACCGACGACTCACCAGCGGCGGCAGCTCGGGAGGCGAGACGGCGCTGATCACGTTCAAGGGCAGTCCGTTGGGCGTCGGGACGGACATAGGAGGCTCGTTGCGCATCCCAGCCGCCTGCACCGGCATGTTCACCCTCCGGCCCTCGTTTGGCCGCTTCCCCACGTTGGGGTGCCGTTCGGGCTTGCCCGGTCAGGAGGCCGTGCAGTCGGTCAACGGCCCGCTGACACGCACCATGGCTGATCTCGAGTATTACTGCAAGGCAGTAGTCGATTCCGAGCCCTGGCATGGCGACCCGCGCTGCCTCCCGATACCGTGGCGCACTGTCTCTTTGCCCTCTAGATTAAGGGTCGCAGTCATGTGGCACGACGGCGTCGTCCTGCCGACCCCCCCTGTGACGAGAGCGCTGCTGCAGACTGTTGAGAGGCTGAGGGCTGCTGGCCATGAAGTTATTGACTGGTCGCCAGAAGACCAAGCGGAGGGCTTACTACTTCTGGGCCGCATGTTCGTGGCCGATGGGGGTAAGTCGGTCTTATTCCAGCTGGCGAGGACGGGCGAGCCGTTGAGGCCGGAGATGGCTGCTTACGGTGATGCGCGCGAGCTGAGCGGTCTCGAATACTGGCAGCTTCATGTCGAACGTCTGGCGTTCCAGAAAAAGTATCTGGACCGATGGAAGGATGCGGGTATTGATGCTATCCTAGCTCCCGTCACCCCATTCAGTAGCGTTGAGAATGGGATGTTTAAGCATGGTCAGTGAAAGTTCCCTCAAAATATCGTCATGCTGCAAAAGGAATTCGGCTAATAGGATTGTAAAGTTGGGTACACCGGCGTTTTTAACGTATTGGATTATTCCGCTATCTCGTTCCCAACAGGCATAACGGTAGACCGCACTATTGACGTCCAAAAAGACGATGCGCCTCCGGCTCTGTCTGACCTGGACCAGGTGATCCGAAGTGAATGTACGACATGGCATCTCTTGAGTTAATATCTTTGGTGTACCAGATTTGCTAACTCTTTGGTAGACAACGTAGAAGCCGTCCATGGGATGCCGATCAGTCTCCAGTTAGTAGCACAGCGATTAGAGGACGAGAAATGCATAGAGATGTGCAAAGCAATTATACAGGTATTAGACTAGATAGCGCCATAGTCGTGTTCAGTATACCCCGATACAATAGTTAGAACGACCCTCTACTACAAAACATCTATCCCTGACTACCTGCCCTGCAATGTCACTCACCTAGTAAATTTGCATGCTGATGGAGTGTTCCAAATGGGAACACGCATGCATACCGCCAGCTCTTAGGCGTACGTGTAGCAAAAGGGCCCGTCCGTTATACTAACCAGGTCGCTGATCTTCCATGCCTTGGCCGCGACCGAGTACAGATTCACTTCGTCGGTTAGAGCCGCAGCTGCTCCCCCAAAGCCCATCATAGTCCGCCCGCCCTACGCATAGATTAGTTACTAGTTCCGCAGTTAGACTTCGAAGGGGCTTACTGCTATGACTTGTAAGCGGTTTTGGAGATCTTGTGCCTGCCATATCGTCCAAGCTCGGTCTATCATTGAGTGGTGCAGATCTATAAATCGAAAGTCAGCAATATGATCTTGTGGTACTTGTCCCGTAATAATTGCGAAATCCAAAATTGGCAAGTTGAAGTTGCATACAGAAAGCCGGATCACCCGGGGACACATAGAAGTCTCCGGCTGGATCGCCGGCAATGGTGAAATGACCACCTGCATGAACGCCCATAGTGACTCCTGCAGCTTGCATAGTATTCTGGAACGCCGCGATGGTCTTGCTGTTGTTTATCAGAGTTACGATGTCTTGTGTGCGTGTGTATCTTGAGGAGAGATAGTTCGAAATATCTCGACGCAGGCATCGGGGATTATGACCAAACCCATCGCTTCGTGGATTTGCTGGCGGTGCAGGCGAGATAGCCGGACTAATTGGACTATGCAGACGTTTTTTGTTAGATCCTTCACATATTCTCGTTCTTTGTTTTCTTTGCCTACCCAAGATTAACTGTCATACTGCTACCTATCAGTACTGGCAGGGCCAAAGTTCGGAACCAGGGATGCGTACTTTTTGAATGGACCTGACGTAATGCATCCTCCTCCATTTCCCGCAGGTGCCATGAATGACTGGTGCGTGATCTTCTCACCATTTCCACTCATGCTAGTTTCGCTGCCATCAAAGATAGGCGAGGTCTCGGGGTTGGCTGCCCATCTTCCCCAATCCCAATACTAACACATTCAATTTAGTTCTTCATCCCATCACGAGAGGTGATAATTTCTACTTACAGGCTGCGTGCCGGTATACCCACACTCATTGCGAAGGACCTGCTCATATGCCCAAGTGAAATAACGATGCCATGAAAGGAAGTTGCCCTAATGACGATTAGAAATCGATTTTATCCAATCTTAGTCATTCGGCGTGACGAACAGTGCCATGAATAGACATAGTCTGGTTGATATGGACGGCAACGAAGTCATCGTAGCGAGTTTTAGCACCAGGGACCTTCGCGGGGTCCAGCTTCGAAGGGCTGGTAGTAACACATAGAACAGCCTTGATGTAAGCCTTCTTATCATCGGCACTTAGGTCGCCCCTACAATCGTTAAGCATCTGAGTTTCAATGATATTCGATGTACGACTTACCATTCCCGTCGGACGAGCAGTTTGTCCTTAGTGCACGTCGTAGATTTAGCCAGTTGCGCATCCAGCGCCGGCTTTCCTTTGTCCCAAAGGTCAGACACCGCATCACCATAGACAACTGGGACAAGGAGGAGCAGATGGAGGCAGAACATCGCGATTTTCGTGATGCGCAACATGTTGAGGCACGTCTGTGTGGTATCCTTAACGCTAAGCAAAGCATGAATGCCAAGTTGACAAGGCGATTCTTATGTCTTCTATAGAGCTTGGTACTGCCGAAGGCGAGTGATCGTCATAGCAGGCCACATCCTTTCGGAACGGAACAAACCCCCGGATGGGATGATATTGGACGCCCATTCAACAATGTGGTTGTTATACAATGGTGGTCTTGGCGGCCAGAGCAGGACCATGGGTCGGCGGCATTTTTATCCAGGTAGTGACTAAGGGAGCCAGGTAACGTAATGCAACCTTCGTCGTAATTTGTACAGAATAGGGTGAGCTGACGAGTCTTTAAATAGCGGTATATTTATGTGGTCACACTGCAGAGTGTTTTGGGTCCAGCAGTTTGGGAAACCTGGGGTACTTTACCCGCACCCAATCAATCGTACTCATGCCAATGGAGATGGCCTTGTTTTGTGTTTCCTGTTCAGCCGCTTTTACGTGTAGTACCGTCAGGTGGCCTTCGGCAGTTCACGGCGAGCGAAGCAGAGGGGCACACGGTTTGAGGAGCCGTCGTCGACCACAAACAACAATGAGTGCGACGGTTATTCGGTTTATGAGTGGAAACTTATGGCCAATCAAGAAGCCATACGACTAGCTAGGTCTTTGCATTGACGAATTCGTAGGCCAATATAACCGTAACAACCGAGTATGCCTCCCATGACAAGAGAATAGCATGGAATATTAATGAGGCCAGACTCGTAGCGTGTGAACGCCTATTCCTATATCTGGTAGGTTACACAGACTCACGAGAGAGACTCAAGGCTCGTATACAATAGAAAACCACTATGGAATGGTCTAAGTGAAACATGACGAGTTGCCAGAATGATTAATTTTTGCTTCTCTATGAGTACTGTAAAGAGATCTATAATACTCTGTACAAAACCACAGTTATTTAGGATCATACTCATGTATTTGATGGGTCTCCCACTACTGTGACTTTCAGTACCGTCGTATTATGTCCAAATTTAAGGTTAAGTTGAGAGGCTAGCTGCCGAGGGAATATGACGAAAAAAGGGGGAAACAATAGTAGCACATCACTTATTTTGAGATTCGAAATGAACATATATAACTCCTAGCTGTAAACTAAAATACCTCTAAGAGATTCAATGAATCAATACCTGTACAAGATGATGTGTGGTGCACGCGATTTGCAGGAATGTTTTATGTAGTACCATCTATTTATCGATTTACGAAGATAAACAGATGACCCAAAATTTACACACTACGGAATAGATCGATTTCAAACTATACCTAAACATCATGGACCACATAGTCTAAGGAAAGGTGCTCTCAAATTTCGCACTCCAATGAATACTTTCCACTACCATTACTATTACATCCCCATCAAGGCTATGGAACATCTTGAGGGCAAGCTGTTTTGTATGTATAAGAAGGTTGGCCGTCGGATTGACACGACAGGATGTCAAAGGTGGTATAGGTATTCTGCTGCGCTTCCCCGCAAATGTTATCGAAGCTGCAGTCTCACATGGACATTAGCAACGCTGTTGACACTTAGATATGCTTATCCACGAATTAACTTGCAGCTAGATTGCCCAGCACGTTTTATCTTATCGATGTCGCGTCACTGACTCGAAGCTTTAAAGCTTTATCTGTGGGTTGGGTGGGGGAGATCCCAGGCACGCGAGCGCTACATGAGGGGCATCTATAAGATGTGAGGGGCTGAGGAGTTGAGGCCAAGAAAAAAAATAACTCTCTCATAGATGGGAGAAGATAGGAAGATGAAAAAGATTTAACGGTTTTGTGGTTTAAATTGAGGCACGTTTTCTCCGTGAGAACATATAGAGTAGTGGTTGCTGTTGAAGTACACATGTCCGCCATCGAATAGCTAGATCTCGTCCTCTAATTGGCAATACTTATACAACTTAGTATAAGAGACTTTCGCCCTCATTTTGGGCAGATACCACGCCGTGATGCCTCGAACGCGATATTGCCGCCTTCCGGCGCTGCCCCAGCGTTTGAAAGGCCTCCCCGCCCCGGTTCTGTACATCATACTACTCCTACTGCTTGTCAACGCCGCCGTCTGGGCCGCAGTGGCTATCGTGTTACACTTCCATCCAACGTTAGTCGGCTCTGCCGTGCTTTCGTACACGTTGGGGCTGCGACATGCGCTGGACGCAGACCATATCGCCGCCATCGACCTGATGACACGGCGACTGATCGCATCGGGACAGCGGCCGGTGACGGTGGGCACCTTTTTCAGTCTCGGACACTCTACCATCGTGATCATCACATGCATCGTGGTCGCGGCGACGGCCGGGGCGTTGCGTGAGCGCTTCGGCAGCTTCCAGTACATAGGCGGCATAATTGGAACGAGCGTCAGCGCCGCCGTCCTGCTGATACTCTGCGTGGGGAACGGATGGGTGTTGTATCGTCTCGTGAGCAAGCTACGCGGGGTGCTCCGAGAACCGGACCCGCACGGTTCCGATGATCTTGATGATGACGAGGTAGAGGCCAGGAACGACGATCAGGCTGTGCGGGATCTACAGCTTGACGGCCCTGGATTTATGGTCAACGTGCTACGCAAGTTCTTCCGCATCATCGACAGGCCTTGGAAGATGTATCCCCTCGGGGTCTTATTTGGGCTCGGATTTGATACTAGCTCGGAAATCGCCGTTCTAGGCATCGCCAGCGTGCAGGGCGCACAGGGAACGAGCCTTTGGATCATTCTAATCTTTCCTCTCTTGTTCACAGGTGAGTTATCCGGAAACCGGACCCGTCTACCTGGCTACTTAAGCAGTACGAGATTCTGACCAAGCCTCAGCGGGCATGTGTCTTGTGGACACAACGGACGGTGCGCTCATGATGACTCTCTATACCTCGAAGGCATTTGCGCGAGACAAAGTGGCCATTCTGTATTACTCGATTGTGCTTACGGGAATCACTGTGGTTGTATCCGCCTTCATTGGCGTCATTCAAATTCTGTCCCTGGTGCAGAACGTTGCTGAGCCCGAGGGAAGCTTCTGGGACGGGCTCACTGCAATCGGCGACCATTATGAGATCGTTGGCGCAAGCATAGTCGGTGTCTTCGTTTTAGCAGGTATAGGATCAGTAATCATTTACCGGCCCTGGAGACGAAGGATGGAGACACGTCGAGTGCAGAGGATTCCTTCGGGTTCTCCCGACGATGTTTTTCACGACGAATTAGCGTGAGGCTAGAGCAAGAGGAGTCTATATATTTCGTAAACTGCGAAGTCTAAGTGCTTCTAAGCTCAATGCAATCACGGACCCAGCACGAGAGAGAAATAAGTGAAGTGAAGAAGCAATGCCTCCAAGCAGAATGAGAAGTGTAATGTTTGACATTCTTGTACCCCTGTGTACAAGGCAAGATGAACGAACGCTCTACCACTCCACCCATGCTATATGTCCAACTCATCACCAAACCAGACCAGGAACCCCGTCATGAATATTCTAAATGAGACGCGTGGTATCGTAAATCAAATGCAGTATCGCGCCTTTAATCAAAGGGGGGTGACGTAAACTTTCTAGATTCTAGACTGCGGGCTACAGTCTGTCATCGAATCTGGAGTGTTAATGGGTGTCGAATCACTTGAGTCAGTAATATCTGACCTGGCGGCGTCTATCTCGCCTTCTTCATCATTGTCATCGTCATCTTCCGTATCGGCAACATTGCCGTCATCCACAGTATCTTTGTGTTGCGAATCCTCATCCTTCTTGTGGTCATCGTCCGCCTTCTCATCATCAGCCTTCTTCTCGCCATCAACCACCATCTTCTGCTTGATTACAGCAGCGCCATCAACGATCTCGAACTCATCTGTGACCTTGTCCGCTTTAGTGCTCTTTTCACGCTCACCACCTGCGTTCATTTGCGCATTGTCAATATCGGCAGCACCTTTCTCGCCCATACCACCTTCGGCGAGATCGCCGCCTTCAATGACAACACGCAGGTCCAGATCCTGGTCTTTAGAATATACTCGGAATCCGACAATGCAGATAGCATTCCAAGGGTCAGGAAGACCAGACTCTCCGTCACTTTCAACTGTCTCCGTGGTGGTAGTGGCTGCTGGCTGCG
This sequence comes from Xylaria sp. Z34, assembly GCA_037356055.1. NCBI lineage: Eukaryota > Fungi > Ascomycota > Sordariomycetes > Xylariales > Xylariaceae > Xylaria > Xylaria sp. Z34. The sequence goes on from JBAWJW010000009.1 coordinate 61,541, forward strand.
GAGTGGCCATCCTAGGCTTCTTCGACATGTCATCCGAGGAATAGAGTAATTCCCAATCCTCTACAGGGCTATCGGATGAATCGCAGTCTGACGAGTAAGCCGGTGTGGCTGCAGCCACAGGTTTCTGCTGCACTTCGGGCTCCGGTGCTGGCTTAGGAGATGCGTCGCTGGAAACGGGAGGCGTATCGTCCTTGTCCTCTTTCTCGCCATTCTCTTTAGTAGAATATGATTTTTCTTCGGGCGTAGTGGATTGACTGTTAGCGTCATCGGATTGTGTCGAAGAGTCGGGCTCGCCGGATGCTGTCTGACTGCTCTTATCCTCGCCTCGCACGGGCGCATCTGTCTGGACAGCTACATCCTTGGGCTTCTCCTCTTCTATCTTCTTGCGCTCAGCCTCTGCTTCCTCTTCTTTCTTTTTCTTCTCGGCTGCTTCGGCCGCCTCTTTCGCTTTTCTCTTCGCATCCTCAGCCTCGCGACGTCTTTCGCGCTTTTCTTGATTCTTCTTCGATTGTTTCTTGGTAATCTCGCGGTTGAGGTGCCGCCTCTCCCACATCTTCCGTCTTTCATCCATGCGAGATGTACTGGCTTTCTTCTGGTCCGACTTTTTGCAGAGACTGGCAACATGTTCCAAGTGTGCAACGCCCTTGCTATGTGCCAAATCATACGCATAGCCAACCTGAGCGAACTTGTCGTTCTCTTCACGTTTGCGGCATTCGCGCTTAACGATATCCTCGATGGACTGCATCTCGGTATCCCGTTCAGCAACAATGCTGAGAAATACAGAATAGTTACCAGGCTCCATAGAGGGTATCTCAATCGAAACTGATCGATTCATCAGATAGTTGCCGTGAGATCTGACGATGTAGTCCTCGCTGCCTGGCCGGCCTTGCTCATGTATACGGAAATGTAATCGGAAAGAGTACTGTCCCCGGAGGCCTTTATAATACCGGTTGTCGAGCTGCTGGAGAACGAGGATAAGGGGAGACTCCTTGGTCAGTTTGATGTGAAACTTCTCATTCCACTGTGGCTTCCACGGGACCTCGACACCAATCCAGCGTTGACAACATTGCCAGTCCGGGTCCCGGAAAAGGCGAGTTCTGTCGAAATGTTGGTACTTCTCTACCATGTCCTCAAACCTGATCCAGAACACTGAGTCATTGCCGAACTGGTGACCAAGTTCTTCCTTGACGTCTTGGTTCCACTCCTTTGAACCATCGGACCATGGTCCCTCCCAGATCCCTTTCCTAATCTTTCCCCAAGGATTTCTACAGGCCGTTAGTGCTGAAAATAAAAACAAGAGGTTTACTAATCTTACCGGAGCTTCACTAGCCGCTCGCCACTCTTGAGTGTTCTAGCATCCATAACCACATATGCATGGCCTTCACGAATGCCGTTTCGGTCCCCATAACCGCCATCCAAGAGACCAGTAGAACAACCAAAGAGGAATTCTTGATTGACCTTGCTTACTTCGTTTTCCCAAAACTCATCTAGGTCCAAGATGTCTGAAGCCAAGAGCTCGGTTGTCACGCCACCAGTGAGGTCTTCTAATCCTTCCCCAATCCAGCCGCCAGCTAGTGAACCGAAATCACCATGAGCTTTGGCGTACGCCTTTTCAAAAAGAGCGACCCATGTTTCATTTTGGTTTTTACACTGCCCGAAGAATAATGCCTTAGAGCCGGTCTGGTAGGTCTTACGGTATTCCTTCTCAGGGCTTTCGCGATCGATCTGGTTCATGAGATCGCGCTGCATACTAGGAGAGTCCCAGTTTGGGGAGGTCAGATAGAGCTTATCATCGACAATAGAGTAGATCCATTCTCCGTCTCGGTAAAAGACGAAACCATAGATACCGACGCCTATAGTCAGTTAGCTCGACGGCCTGGACCTTATTCCGCTTACACCACGAAAGACTTACGAGTATCGTACTCGACGCATACGCGCTTGACGGCGTCGTCGACGTTGGCCAATGCACTAAGACTTGCGATAAACCAGCAATCGCCAAGGCCACCTTGTTTAATATCTGCTCCGTCAATGTCTTTGAGAAACGTCGGCTTCTCGAAGATTTCATGAACACGCTTCACCGCTTTCGGGACAGATGTTGTCGTGCTATACCGAGTGTTGGTCATGTCGAATTTGCTGGAGCCGAGATAATTCAGGCAGTTGCCCTTGCCCATTTTCAAGTCCCAATCCTACGTCACGCTGTTAGTATGCACGGGATGATATGCGGAGAGCAAGGGATAAGAAACCTACCAAATCAAACCCAGGATCCCTATATCGTGTGTTGACTCGCCTGCACTCTTGGATGATCTTCTTCACTCTCCGCGAACACTCTTCCCTCGCACGCTCGTAGCCCACAGAGAGTAATTCATTGGGCCCCTCGGGTGTGCTGGGTAAGGGCACCGGATCGAAAGGCAGCACGGAGAGTGCCTTTGTGTACTTCTTGGTCGCAAATCTCCTCCATATCTTGTTGATACTCTGCTGTGGAGGCGGCTTTCTCTTTTTCTTCTTCTTTTGATTGTTGTTGCTGCTCGTCGTTGCATTTGCTTTGCGGGGTGGCTCGTCCGAATCGCTTGAGGAACTGTATCCGAATCTAGTAAGATCCCGTTGGATAGACGGGCGAACCGGGGTCGAGGAAAGCGAATCCTCGGCCATTTTGTGTTGAATGGTCAGGTTAAGCGATAGACCTCGAATGTACAGTCTGGCTCGGATAATTCATTAGCCGGCCAGTCTCTTTAAGACCATAAAGTGACCTCGCCACATGAAGAAAAGGAAACATCGAGAATAGATTTAAGTACTCACGATCGGTCTAGAACAAACTGCAAAGCACAAAAAATAGAAGTGACGGTGTGTATTTAGGTAGGAGGGTACGAAAGCCTATGGTGTAGGTATATGGAACACAGAGGCTGCAGTGATGCGAAACGAGAGAAAGAGGAAGAAGGAAAAACAATAAAACACAAAGAAGGCTAAATGCATGCAAGAAATGCTGACACTCCGTGCTCGCAGCTGCCGTATTATATAAATGGTAACGCTGGCAGGCCTCTGCTCACAGTCAAGAGAGGCTGTCATGGCGTATGCGTAGATAGGCCAATCGAGCTTCGTTCCGCCAGACCTGACTCCATCCCTGACCATCTCGACGGCTTGAGTGGGACCCCCCTTGGGAGGCGACGTGGGGCCAGATTACCCGTTTCGAGTAGTCGATGCATCCTTCTCTTTCAGGCGAGTGGCTCAAGAAGGCTTTGAATCATGCAAGATAGGAATGGCGATAGCAGGAGGAGGGAGCGGGACGAGGCTCGAGATGTTGGTCATGCTGGAGGCGGGCAAGCGGGCAGGCAGGCAGGCAGGCAAGCAAGGACAGACCGACATGGGTCAATATGGGGTCGAACATGGGGGCCTGTCGGGTCTGTCCAGTCCGTCGAGTCCGTCGAGCCAGTCTGGTTCTCTATCTGCACGAGCCCAGATGCTATCCCATCCGTCTACGCCGGCCATGCAGCGTTGGCATGCAGCATGGCGCTCACCGCACCTGTCTGCGCGCTGAATCGATTTCTGCAATGCCATGCGTCGACCGCTCAGCGGCCCATGCGTGTTCTCTGCCTACAGTAGTATAAATTGCAAGCTGACATGGCCCAGCAATGAGTGGCCACTGTCCTTCCGGGGTGGGCGAACCGTCTCGAGTCTTTCTTCACATTATCGATGAGCAGAAGTGAGGCGGCAAATAAGAGTCAAGTTGGTTCCACCCATGTCAGGACTTGACTAGTCTACAGTAGCGTACGTGATCCATACGCAGGGTCTCCAGCGATGCCGGAGGTGGATACAGGGTCCCAACACTCCCCAAATCCAGGGTCTTCCCCAACTAAAGACCGTTAGTGCGTCCCCCCCTTTTTTTTTATCTAGGGCTGGCTCCATGATTCCAGGACCCTTAAGCTTTCTATTGCCCATCTAAAGTTTAGATGGAGTATCAATACAGTAATTAGTGTAAAATCCTCCAAGGCATATTCTGGTTTCACCATGTCTGCTGCCTCATTATCTGATTTTGTCATCATGGAAACCAGTTTCCAAATACATATCAGCAATAGGACAAATAGGTCCCCTCGAAGTCGGGTGACTTGCGATATATGCGCAGGCCTTCTCACTGACAAGTTTTCCAGTCGTATTCACTATAGGCACCTAGTAATAACACCGCCCGCCCGCCCGTCCGTGTTTTTGGCCCCCATCATTCCACTTGCCCGATCGGAAAACCCGACGGCTCACTTGAAGCTCGAGTATCTGATGTAGAATTATTAGTCGGCCCTAAATAAAGTGTTCTGCCTGCCTGCCTGTCTGCCTGCTTTAACTAGAGTTCCCCTCGGTTGCCTCTTTTTGCGGCTCGCGACTGTCGGCGGTGATGTCCCATGGTACCATCGGTAGCCCCTTTCAGATCCCGTGCGGCACGGGGTCCGGCATCACGGCAGCACGTAGAACCAGTTTTGATGAAGAGGTTCTTAGATCACGGATGCTCGCGAATATCGGACATCGAGTATATATTGATATATAACGCCACCTTGATCCCGAGGAGCTGAATAGTCAATCAGGAAGCGCCACAAGTCAATCACATTACGATCCCAAGGTTTCTAGTTAATGGAGAACGGCACAGCTGTCAGCTGGCGCTAATAGATAGGCACTTCTCATGAACACGAACGGCAGCTAATGTGGTGCCTCTGTAACCTTGGTGCATTTGAAATGCATATTAGGTAGCACGGAGGAAGTACGGCAAGACCTATAAACACGTAGGTATTTGTTCGAGCCGGCATCTTGATACTCAGTGGCACCTGTGTCGGTGCTCAATAAACCGTACCCCAGATTTTATCTATCGTGGCCCCCACCATCTGCCTTGTTAGCCGATTCAGTCCCTCTTGCTGCTGAGCACTTGCTGAGCAATGGCACGCCAATCGATTGCTCATTGGAGTAGTGCAGACTCGGTAACGCGGACGTTGGATGACTGGCTCGACTGATCCCGGAATCTAGGCAATGAACTGCGAGGCTCGGTTGTATTAACAATTGACTAAGCTATTATCTGACCCCAATCACTGCAAGTCCCGCCAGCTTTCTACAGTAATCCGTACTTAGACCTGCTTAGAGATGCAATTAGAGCGATCGGCAAATCACAAAACACATACCCCAAATCGTAATGGAGGGGACCCTGATTGGACCCTGATCTTCACGTCCTAAAAATTCATGGCGGGACTGCCAGTACAGCCTCATCCATTCGTGAACTGTGCAGGATTGCGCGTACTCTCTAGAACAACTGGTTCACAAAACACCTACCTTATCCCCGATCACGCACCCCGACCTGAGTCCGGATGACCCGGGCGGTGACTGGTCACATTGCCGCTCAGGTGCCAAATCTCCTTATCCCGACCGGTTTTGGTTCCAGGCTTTCCGTCCAAGGCTTCAAGAAGCTCCAAATAAATAATCGGGGCTGGTGGAACGGCTTGCCGAAAACGGCGTGCTATAGCAGCGCCGCCAACTTTTTCGGCTTGATCTTCTTACTCAGACAAATTCGCTATCAGCTTATGATTAACCTAGGTTAGTGGTTTCCCAGATTGCCGTTCCTGAAATCTGACCTGTAGATCTTGACGGAAACCTAACCACAATTTTACTCCCACCGCCCCTGACCGCCGTATTGATTGCTTATAGATCACCGTAAATTCGCCACTGCCTAGCGAGCTACAGTATGGTCATGCCTCCTGATTATCATTTGCTCTGAAACATGAATCGATGCGACTACGTGTCTTATCATCTTTTCTGGTGTCGCCAGTCTCTTTGGTTTCACATCAAAGCTGTTCATGGAGCGATTGACTAAACACGTCAACTCTCTAAGATAGCTAATACCTGTCTGATTGGTTGGCCGATCGCGGCTTGTAGTGTATATACTGCAGTACGCGTATGTCGTTGGCGAGCTGGCTGGCCTAGTGCGGACTTACTGTAGTTATACCTTTTGGTCTAAGTGACAAAATTCGCCCTAATTCAGCTCAATAAATGCGTGCCAGAAAGGGAATTGACAATCTTAGCCCTTCAGGTTATACGCTTTTGGGGGCCGAAAAAATATCGAGGACGGCGCCTCTATAATAGCTACATGTGCAGAAACGTTTAGAACTTAATGGACCCCCATCATCCCCTGTGCTATTGAAAAGAATAAGGGGTAATACATCTAGATATGAAGTCTACTGATCTACGGATAGCAGTGATTGAGTTATTGCGACAAATAAAAGAGCCAATAGCTGTTCAAAAACTGTGTGACGCAGATGGTCGGAAGCCTCATATCAAAAGTCTTAAAAACTGTCTATATCCCCGGTACCGCGCTATTGACTTTCCGTAAGATAAGCCGTGTACCGTTCCATCGCGATGAGTCAAAAAGGAAGCAAGGTTGTCACTCCCTTGCTTCCTAACTCTGCTCAGGTCGCGAACCATCGAGGAGTTTTTCCTCTAGGCCTGTAGCTTAAATAATTACACAGACATGCGAAACCAATAAGAAACCCGGAAGGAGTTGCTATTTATGCTATTTATGCTATTGCAGTCAAGTGAGGCTACTATGGGTGTTTTGAGAATATCATGACGCTTGAGAATGGATTACTTTGCTCATATCCATATGCTTTCAAACATGTAGTTCGCTAGATATATATATGTATGCTCCACGTCAGATTAACCAAAACACTCCCTAAGACGTATCAGTATGAAAAAGCAAACGTTTCGTTGAGCTCGACCATTTTGAAAGTCACACTCTGTGACACTTGTCAATCAAACACAATCAGGGTTCTTGTCTGAGCCTTATTCCTTTTCTCAAGTATTACGACTACGTTGAAAGGAGATCCTTCTGATCGTACCCTCTTTAAGTCTATTATAAAGCTTCGTTTCTGTTTTACTGAGTTGGTTGAGATATACCGGGTCACCCCTAACTTCTAAAGAAATAATCGTAGTTTTGACAATTATGATTTCCCCAGATGTGGCCTGCAGGCCAACATTGTTGATTTGTGGCAGAAACACTTCGTTCTCGAGGAGAACATACTGGAGTTGGACTGTACTGTTATCACTCCCGAGCCTGTTCTTAAAAAACAAGCGGTTATATCGACAAGTTTACAGACTAGGCGTGTAAGTGTTCTGTACGAGGCGAGTTCCTCTCAGCCGACTACCTCGTCGATAACGTTCTAGTGTCTCACCTAGCTCGAGGTGTTAATGGCCCCTCGAAGAATAGTCTGAAGTTGCACGAGGCAACAGCTGGCGAATACCAGAGTATTTTGGCTAAGGTTGCTTCTGTACTACTTTGGGCCTTGTTTTGTCCTTTCCACGCTAGGTATCTGACTTTAACACTGTTTGTTCCGCAGATCGACAACTACGATAGCTTTAAGTGATCTCATTACGAAGTTCGATATCCGAAACCCGGACGGGAAAGTAAAGTTCTACCCCGGATGCTTTTTAACCTTATGTTCAAGTTTTGGGGCCTAGCCCAGCTGCCCTCGTGTATTTGCGTTATAAGACGTCTTAAGGCAAGTTCTTGAATTATTGAAAAATCTTAGATTTAAAATGCAATACCTGTTGCTTCTGCGAGCATCAGCAAATCCTACCGAAACGAGATCCGGCCTCCTTCAAGTAAAAGAGTTCTAATGGCCAAGATAGCCGAGATAGAGCACTATGTCGACCCCGAAAAGAAGGGTCCGTGATCGTCGACATCGCTACCTCTCTAGCAGATAGCCGCGTGAAGCTTTCACGAGACCTCCTAACAATTCAAAAGGCAACTCAGCTTCGGACTGTTCGGGAATATACCCCCAATATCATCGAGCCGTCTTTCAGCATCGACCGTATATTATATTATTCACTTAAGCAAGTATACTAGCATCGGTCACAGGATGTTATAAGGGCTGCAAGTGGCATGAATTCCCTCCGCCTTTATATAATAGCAACTAATAATAATTTGCAGGTTCTATTGCTGCTTTTCACTGTCGCGCCAACCAAGGTTCTCATTATGCTAATCTCGTCAAAAGTTCAATCTACACCTGATACGCGCAAACTGTTTTCTTGGCTCCGTACGCTCGGCATAGCAAATAATGTCGATTATTCCGGTACTTCGATCGGTAAAATATACGCAAGAAACAATGAACTCGGCACGCAGTCACGAATGGATCTATCACCTAACGAGAACAAGACACTATATCTTAGATCCTGGGTTCCCAGGATGAAGTTTTGCCAGCAGTAGATAATCTGTTTGACGGCACAGAGTCCTCGCATTAAATTGCAGGGCGCCCGGCAACTTTTTCAGCCTACGGTTGAAATAATGACTGGGAGAATCGAGTGTGGTTATAACAGGGGCTTATGAGGCGGTGTGAATAGGGACTCACTTTGTAAGTCTCTTATCCATTACACTTAAATATCTTATATTATTGATTTGTTTGATATTTTGCGCGCTGTGACTCTACGGCTTCTGTTTTGAGTAGCATATGGCGATTTGGCCTCATAACTCTCTTCCATCTAGAGCCATGTAGAAAAGCATATCACAGTAAGAGCGTGCTATCTTAGGAGAGGAATCATCAAGTACAACTCTTGCTAACACAACAAGAGTTTCATAATTCTTCTGATTGAAAGATGTCATGTCACGTCAAGCATGTGAAACTAGCCTTGTTTGGTAACATCCCCGTACCCCATGCCCCTACAAGGGTGACAATCACTGATTAGGTACCATAACGCTGGCTGGTCCCGACGCTTTGGGAGCTAATTTAAGGTTGATAAGTTGCCGCAACTCCTCTATAAGCTGCTTTTAGATCTTAAGTGCCTGCATCGACTACTTCGATTGATTTGATATTCACCGACCTTATTTCCTAAGTTTGTTACTTGTGGCTAATCTAGGTACCTGCGACCCACCGACGATGAATTAGTCAAGGTGTGGAATTTGTAATAGGTCATATAAGGCCTTCTGGTGCAAGGGAGGCTTTTCCTATCCCTCTAGGGGTGTACTTCTAATTGGGTATTCGTGAAGAGCTGCCTTACTGTCTAATCATTGGTCATCTGTACCATGTGCGGATGATTAGTAGATAACCTAGATACCAAATCCTATGTCAACCGAGCTGTCATTCAAATGGGAGGCTGTGCATGAGCCCGTCTGGACTTGACCGAACTCGACCGAGGTGCATGTCAAACTACTTCTCCCATTCCTCGCTCAACAATATTGGTGCACACCGTAGGCCTCAAATTGTGTGGCACAAACAGGAATGTCTTGTCGGAAACTGTCTAACAGAAGACCGAGTTATCTCATAACGCTTCGGAGAACAAGGCCAGGTTAACTACTTAAACACTTACGCGCACCAGAAGCTGTACGAGATACGTCTTTTTACGGGGAAAATCGCGTTCCTAGATGATTTTCTACCAAGCTATGCTGTACCATGGTTCATTCCGACTGGGGTAAGTCTAGATACCGAGGATCTAGCCGTTTAGATCGAAGTCATAGATTGCCTACCGAGATTCCCGTATGCAATCAATAAGATAGGTCCCAAATACTTGCGCGCGACGGCAGCCTCTGAAAGTTCATCCTACCTGATTGGGTTACCAAGAAAATAGAGGAGCAGTTTAGTTTGCTTTGTGCATAAGTAATAAGTATAGCTAAACGCGACATCAGAACGGTAAGTCCCGTTCGAGGCATGAGCCGACCGCTCCTTGTCAAGAAGCTCAAAGGCCGTTCTGGTCTTGCCTGGCCGGCGATTTCGATCCCTGACGACTTAGCTAAGGTATGCTCTAGAGGATCTGATACATTAGGACGTGGTTGGTGTTTGCAATGAGTAGTTACCACACAACGTTCCATCCGCGCTTCTCTCTGAATCAAGCTGAGAAACCTCGCCTGAAACAATCCCCGACTGCATTACATCTTCATTCGTTCGCTAGACAATGTCAAAGTGTGTTCAGCCACATTCTACCACCTCACATCATATTGAGTGCTTACGATTGGGGATTCACCCCGCGATCATGTCTCGAGTTCTGTGCGAATGAACGGTGCAAATGGGGAGACCTGAATCAGGAGCTGGGGTCTCTCGCAGGCCTATCCATGTCGGCAAGGAGCAACTTTACCGGTCGGCGGTGAGATTCATAGAAGGTCTTGGCCAACCCGCTCGTGACATTTGACTCGTCGCCGTTGTTTATCCGATTCTGATAAACCTGCTGCTCGCTGGGTCTCTTCCGAAGCGAGACCTGCGATGGTTTATCAGTAGTCTGTATGCTTACTTGTATTTCAGCTGGGGCGCTCTGACATATCAAAATGACGGATCGATTTCTCGACTCGGACTCTTGCATAGCCGGGCTTTGAGTTGGGCCCTGGAGCACTAACGATGCTGCTACGGTGCTTGGATAAGAGCTGCCATATTATGTACGCGGTCCGGTCTGGAAAAAAGCAAAGTGGTTTGATTTGAGCATTCTAGAAAGGCTGGATTGTATGTGGGTACTGTCATGTCACCACGAGCTTCTCCACCTTCAGACAGGGGGTCTCTTTTTTGGTCAAGAGTATGTTCTTACAGGAGAAGTGGTGTTAAGCTTCGAACAGCTGAGACTTGCGAATTTTGGGATGAAAAAAAGGCGGCTGACATTATTATGTACCGACCCCTTATCCTAAGCTTATCTTGGAATTCGTAGCCATCCATACGATGCAATAAGTTACCCAGAAACTAGACAAGACCGGTCTTATCTAACCTGTTATTAACGGGGGTATCCATGTTTGTCTCGATTTTGGCGTCCTTGCATCGGTTTAGTCTCACATCGCTGCTACGGATCGTAACAATGAATAACGCCTAGAGATCAGAGCGAGGAACCCCCCTGGTCAACCGAGTCCCAGCCCCTCACCATCCGATGCATTATGATGATGTACAGTATTGGCAATGCACGGAGTGTCAGTTGAATGTCTTTGGCGAGCGCGGTAGCAGGCCGAGGAATTAGTTGTATTAGAGGTTTGAAAGAAGATACTTAGGTAGCCATCTCTCGTTACTACTATGTATCGGAGATTTCCTCGGCCTACAGCGTCGTACTCGTAAATCTCCCCGACGCCATCATCGTCGTCCCGCTTGTCCTCCCTTGGACGAGCGTCATTCACCGCACCAAAACAATCTCCAATTGTGACTTGATCAGAACACGGACGTCATCGGTTATTTCCCTCTTCATACATCCCTACAGCTTTTGCAAGACTCATCAAACTTATGTTAATCTTGAGTATCCGTAACCGGGATCTGGTTTTCTATACGTCTAATTTTCATTGGCCACCGTTGGTACTAGTACTGCGTTAACAGACGGCAGAGCGCGAGAACTAGGCCTGAGTCGTCTTGGAAGGTTGGAGACTTGCTGAGTCCGCTTGGCTGGGTTCTTGACTGCGCGGTCCCATCGGCACATGGGCCGGCACCACAAAAAAACGTTGACGTTGACCTTCCTTAGTATAGTTCCCTACTTAGTTCCGCGTTTCAGAGAAAAAGCTAAACCTGAAGCACACGATCTGCCCGCCCTGCTGTATCTCTCACCTCTGCTTCTCCAGAGCTCGAGTTTGCGTGTGGATAGGCAATAGCAACCGCTTCCCCGGGCTTCGCTGCCGTGGACCAGGGTTGGTCGAACTGGGTCAGGCCTGGTAACTGGAGATTGGAGACTGGGAAGAGAGGCTCTACACTAGGTACCCCCTGCGTAGGGCAGTCTTCAGCCCAAGCCGGATTTCCATTTTGTGTCCATCGCGTCTTTTTTCCGCCTGCCCAGTCAAACTAACTTCCATCCACCATCTGTGCTCGATCCCCGGGATCACTAAGATCGTGTCCCCATATACCCGGACTGCCGGGTCAAACTCATCCCGCTTTCAGATCGGATCGAACCTTATTTATACTCGTTGGATTATGGATTCTTATTTGCAAACCATGTCGGACCAGTCGTCGCATTCATCATCTCCCGAGATGTATGCGCCCGGCCTTCCCCAGGCGGCGCCGTCCATCTCACCACCCGAGAATACCGACTCACGGGGACCTGCTCAGACGGTGCCAGCAGCGTGTCTCGCTTGCGTAAGTTACAAGAATTTCGTGATTGAGAAATTAATCCCTATCTTTCTATTTTATTTGACAATTCGGTTCATTTTCGCGCTAACAGCTTGTGTTCATCACTCAAGAGAGCCAAACATCTAAAATGCGACGGTTCAAATCCGTGCTCGCGCTGTTTGACTTCGAGTTCAGAATGTGTCTACGTAGCTTCTCGTCGCGGTTACAAGGGACCGAGAAAGAGTTCTACTGCCAACCCGAATAAACGACATGCCTCAGACTCGCCGCCCTTACCCGGGGGCGATAACTGCCCTATGTTGTTGGGGGCGCAAGTTGGCGGCGGTCCCATGCCGCCCACCTTGGCGACATTCAATCCGACTAGGAGCGTGCCAGATACTCCCATATCGCCCTTCGTAACAACACCTATGGCCAACACCCTTCAAATGTTCCGGAACCCGTATCTCAGCAGTAACAACAGCCCTATGGTCCCTGTCAATAACCAGATGCCGCAGAGGTCCATCCCGGAACAATGTATTGACTCCTTCTACTTCTACTTTTATCCCGGCCATCCCGCTGTTCTTCCCAAAACCCACATCATGAAGCTGGCAGAGGAAAGGAACATCGAACATCTCCTGGCAGCTATGAGATGGGTCGGGTCTCTGTATATCGAGGTCGGCCCCGCCCGCGGTACCTTCTTCGACGAAGCAATGCGGCTCCTGTACGCCCCAGAAACGCCTAAAGACGGTTTCCTAGTGCAGGCCATGATCATTACGATCGTCGGACTCGACGGATGCCGCAACAACGACAAGGCGAAGGACCTCCTCGCCGAGGCGGAGCAGGTTGCCATCGAGCTCGGGATGTACAATCAGCCATTTGCCGTCACGTACGGATGTGGGAACCCGCGGCTCGAGGAGAGTTGGCGTCGGACATGGTGGGACCTATTCGTTGTCGACGGCATGATTGCCGGCGTGCATAGACAGACGAATTTCCTTTTGTACGACTTCACAGCGACCGTGGGACTGCCTTGCGAGGAGCATGAGTATCTCTCAGGGGTAAGTGGCCGTCATACTTGACCTTTCAAAGACGGGTTCTGATCCTGCCCACGAGTAAAACACCGACTAAATTTTCATGCAGAAAATCCCCCGGCCGATGTATCTAGAAGACTTCGATGACCAGCTCTTCTCGGGCGAAGAGCGCGAGTTCTCGTCGTTCGCGTACCGAGTGGCATCGATCCGTAATCTGGGCCGCATGATGCGTCTGCCGAGTAGCGGGTTCTCGCCCGAGGAGAGCGTGGACAAGATCGAGTCGTATCTGTCGAACTGGCGACTGCATCTGCCCAAGTCGAAGCGGAGCTGTCTGAACAAGGACGGCCAACTTGACGAGATGATGTTCCAAGCGTTCATGATCAACCACGCGTAGGTCTCTCCCCACCCCAGTAAAGTGAAGCGCCAACTAACCGCCACCTTGAAGCTGCACCATAATCCTGCACCAGCCCCTCTCGCAGCTCGACTCGTCGCCGGCGCGCGAGGTGACGGCGTGCGCGCCGCACCGGTCCGTGGACAGCGGGGACAACTTCAACCTGCACACGCGCCACATCATCACGGCCGCCTCGGCGATCAGTAAGATGGTGACGTATAACGTGCCGATCGCGTCGCACACGCACTTCTTCACGTGCGTGCTGACGCTGTCGTCTATCGTGCACCTGAGCAAGTGGGCGGCCGTGTACTGGATCGAGGACGAGGAGGACCTGCGGTCGCAGATCAGGCTGAACATCGGGGCGCTGAACACGCTGAGCGGCGTCTGGCGCGCCGCGGGCACAGCCGGCTCCCAGGTCAAGGGCGTCGCACAGGAGATCTATCGTTCTCGAAAGGCTCAGCAGAACAGCCCCCAGTTCTGGGTCGAGTTCACTGAGCAGGAGCGCATGCGGAGCATCGCCGCCGACAACGGCATCATGTCCGAGATCAGCCTCCTGCCCTCCGCCCCTGAGGCTGTTATGCCGCCCCCCTAATGTCCGTTCATTTATCCATTAGGGTGCGACCGAGAATAATGAAAATGTCTTAGTGCAATAGATGCAGGCCAATGTCATCATCGATAATCAGTCGGATATTCAACTTACTGTCCTTCTTCGTTAGAAACAAAAAAAAGGGTATGCATCATCACCAAAAGGAGGAAGAAAAGTGATCAGATTAAAGAAAGTGTAGGTATTCCCGCCCCTCCTGGCGAGCATCCTGGCAATTTCACCAACCGGAGTTTTATTCAAAGAAGGGGAGAGCGAAATTTTCCATATTATACATACAGACATACAAACACTCCCTCTCCCATAAATGATGGGTTACTCAAGGATGGAAGGAAAAATCCGCCGTCGGATAGGCTGAGGCCGGCAATTTACTACACGCCGCTTAATAATACATCTGGAAGAGTATCAGTCTAGCGAATGATTGACTTTATATAGGCACTACTACTAATAACCAGAGCACTTACACATTGCAAATCGATCTTTTCTCTAATTGTGCTCGTTGTCACCGTGCATGAAAATTCATCTGATTCTACAAAATCATGTATTGACGGTCTTCATATTGACTCATTCTCAATGCTTATTTTCCTCAGCTCATATATTAGCCTTCAGCACCTTGAACACGTCCTCCCGGGTCTCGGTGTACCGAGTCTCCGCAGTTTTCCAGTTGATGACCTTCCAGATATTGTCAACGTATGCCGCCTTACCGTTAAGATACTGGAGGTAATAGGCATGCTCCCACATATCCACGCCGAAGAGCGGGGTATCACCCACGACGACGGCTTCCTGGTTCGCGAGGGTCACGATGCGCAGCTGACCCGTGCCGGCCTCCTTGACGAGCCACCCCCAGCCGCTGCCCTGGATGCCCAACAGCGCAGCTCCGAATGCGGCCTTGAACTTGTCTAGGCTGCCCCAGGTGCTGTTTATGGCTGCCTGAACTTTGGGCGCTGCGGACGGCTGTGCATCCGGTGACGATGCAGGGGACAGACCCTCCCAGAATAGCGAGTCTACAGCACTCGGAGTCAGTGAATGCCGCCCGGAGCGCTGTCATGGTCCAAAAAGGAAACTTCGTGCTTTAGAAGTGGCCAAGAACAAGAAGAAAATTAATCCAAGAATTTCTTACGATTTATGTGGCCACCACCGTTGAATCTGATACTAGAAAGTTGGGCTGCGGCATCATGCAGACGACCTTCAGCTGTTGCAGTAGCGGACACTTCCAGCGCCTTGTTCAGGTTCGTGATGTATGTCTGGTGGTGCTTGTCGTGGTGAAGCTCCATGATCTGCTTGGAGATGCTCGGCTCGAGCGCCTGGTAAGGTGAATGGTAAGTGCGTGTGTTCGTCAAGTATGACATCACCCGTAGCTATAGAATGAGGGCTTGATTGAGCAAATAGGCATATCACTTACATCGTAGGCATAGGGTAGAGGGGGTAGCTTGTAAGTCACGGGAGCCATGGTGAGGGTTTGGACGATGGTTTCGACGTGATTTGTCTTTTCGTGCAGAATACGGTGTGATGGGAGAAGGTAGAAACGAAGAGGAGTGAAAGGAGTGAGGAGTTGGGCAGGGAAGCACAACTAAAAGATTGTTTGTTAGGTACTGCGCCGAACGGGCCGTAGCACTCGCTTCATCTGATGAGGGGTTCAGTCATCCAGTCAAGAGGAAGGTTCTTTCCTTTCCGTCTCTTTCCTATAGGCGGAGCCCAAAGCATAGGTAAAGTATATGTACCTAACCTTTGTGGCAGGAGACAGGCACGTTGCTACACCATAAGATTCAGCAGCGGCAGGACATCAAGGTTCTCAACCTCCCCAGGATGTAGTAGTGCGTCAACCGAAACTACCTACCGAATTTGCCCGGGCGGTCCTTAATGATAATTTCCCCCAGGCGCCCACAACAAACCTCTTCGTACCTACAGTGAACAGAATTGTTGTGGTTACCTAGGTATTAAGGTTGTGTGGGCCGCGACTGTATAACCAGCTCAAACTTGCTCAATTAGAAGTCTGGGGGTGAAACCCGCTTTTGTCTCTTACACTACCTAATACTATATATGAATATTATTTTCTATTTTGCAATGATCCAATAACACATTTGGCCTCTTTCTTCTATGATTTCGACTTCTCATACTTCGGGATATATAAAGCTACTGGACTGTGATTTAGAGTTGGTTGGTGGATGCTGCCTTTGAAACCAATCCTTGGAACCTTGATGGCCACCTAAATCGTTACTACCTCTTCAAGTGTGTAGATTATATTTAGCTGCTTCGGCTTCACTTTCTCTCCTTCTATTTCCCCTTTTTGGGCATTCTGATTATACACGTCTCCATTGTCGGCGGGCCTGCACATACTTATTCCAGGAGTGCATTACCAAACTGTACTTACAATATGTGTGGCGATCATTATCCCAGAAACCCCCTCGGCGGCGCCTTGGCTGTACTGAGTCCGTCTCCGTCTGCGACTGAAAGCTCGATTAGAACATCTCCCTGGCCGCTATGCGGCCGACTCATTTTCCATGACTTGAGGGGAGGGGGTTCGACGGCTACGCATGCTATGTACATGCCAGACTCACTGCTGGAAGCCGATCCGGTCCCTGTCGATATGGAGAACTGCCTAGTGAAGATACAGTAAGACTCTACCCCTCGACCAACATATTGAGCGCCAGCCATCCTAACCACTGTCTTCGTAGCGAGACTGGCGACTTGACAAAGCCTGCTACGGAAAGTCCTTTGTGGGCCACGCTCTCGTTGAAGCCGGTTGAGCATACCGGGATCCGGGCTATGATATATGAGCTGGAAAGGCCTGTAAAGATGGAAGTCGGCGTCAATGGAATTATTGGGCGTAGAGTATCAATCTGGATACAACAGAGCAAGGAGCCCCTCTTAGAGGGCATCGCAGGTTTTAACTAATAATGACACGATACCCCATTGGTTTGAGTTTTATGTTTGATACATGTATATGTCTACTATGATCAATGTACACGGCCATGTTATTTTTGCTAGGGAGACATACATCATGATGTCCTGATAGGTATGATCGGGCATGTTTTGTCGTGAAGGAAGCCTTATCACTTTAGTACCTAAGTATACGCAGTGTTACTTAAGCATGCCTGCTTTAGGTAAGTTCAGGGGGGCTGGCCACGTTGTAGTGCGGGAAGGTAACCCACCCGCCCGCAGTGGTCCCGATCTAATTCGATCTTACCCCTGCCGATAACACTTAGCAGCTAATGGCAGTTAGTTATCGTCATTAGCGGCGAGCATCGAGGTTCCCGATTCCCCAACATTGCGCCGCCGACATTATGGATCTCTTCCGGAACGCCTTCAACCTCTGGGCGCGTCGCGATTCGCAACCAACCGCCAATCCTACCGAGTCCCATCCAGATATGCCACGACGCGACGGCACGCCAACGCCAACGCCAGCCAACCCGAACCCAAATTTGCATCGCGTGCCAACCTCGTCGCCGCTCTCATCTGCTACCGACACCACCGCGTCGTTTACCACACCCACCGCTGCCTCGCCTGACAACATCGAGGAAGAGGACATCGCCCGCACTGACGATGAAGACGATGGAGACGATGGAGAACCGCAGTACTACAAGGCCAGAGGGCTACCACCCGAGCTGAAAGAGCATTGTCGCGTATATCTGGAGGAAGCACTCCGTATGTTGTTCGCTTTCATCGCTGCAACTTGCATCCATGTTAATCACGCGTCTTGTAGCGCGACAAGCCATATTCCTGCTCGACAGTCTCCTATCAACCCGATCCTCCCACGAACCTGCTTACTGCCCTCCCCCTAGCCAGATTTCCCTCCTGTGCTCCATCATCGTCCACCCAGATTTCACCACTCGGCCTAAGGAACCCGACTGGCCTGAGATCAGCCTTCAGTCTCTGGTATACCTCCAAGATTTACTTGCCGTTTTTGGTCCCATCAACGCTGGGTTCAAAGAGTCTGTTCTTTTCGGGACAAATGCGACGTCCGACCTCGACCCGGAGCTCCACGCCGCGCACGACGGTAGCCCTCATACCGATGAGCGCGGTCTAGTGCGCCTGTCGCCACGATACGGGAACGACACCGTCTGGCAGCATGGCCGCGACTTTTTTAGTGTTGTGGGATGGGCCTTCAACTGCAGCTTTTTGTACCCTGAGCGATGGCAATGGTGGAGTCGATGGCTCAACTTCATGTTGGACTTACTCGAGAAAGATGTCGAAGAACGGTATAAGTTGGACATGGAAGTTACATCCGACGAGATGTCAATGCTGCAGGACTCCATCCTGACATCTTACATTACTCAACGATCCGGTCGGACGGCTGATGCGGTAATGTGGATTATGAAGGCGTTGTTTGCCGATGGCAACACGCCCTCTACTTCCGTATTCCAGGAAGTCTGGCATCGGGAGCATAAAAGCAAGTCACGGCGTGCCTTGAATAAACGCAAACGAGAAAAGGTCAATATAGACAAGGGCGAATATGGAGGTTATCTTGATGATGAGTCGATCCACTCTTCGCAGGCCTCCGAACCCCCAACGCCGCAGAAGAACCGGGTAAAATTAGCTGTGGCAAAGGAAGAAGGTCCGGAGTCGGCATACATCGAAACAATACCGTTGCGACAACGTTTGTTCTCCCTAGTGAGTTCTAAGGCGCAGTTATGTGTGAATGGAGACGTGAGCTTATACTAGGTTATTAGGTCTCATGCTTGTGCTACGGTCTGGGCGACGCTTCTCCGATTGATTTCTCAAGCCTATATGAAAAGTTTGAGCAACGCATCAAGGAGCTCCCCCTCCCCGTCTTCTCATCTTTCATCAACAGCTCGACCTCGGCGCTACGCATCGACCAGCAGATCGAGATGTTGCAGGGCGTGCTCTTCCTCTTTGTGCCACCCGGTGCTCTGAGTCCGCGCAAGGTCGATCGGGCTCGTTTTGAGGACGGTGGCATCTCTCCTGCTATTCTCGAGCGGTGCTTTCTACCATATCCAGCCAATACCATTGAGGCCGAGGATAATGCGAAGATGTCGCTCCTGCTTGAGAGTCTGCTCATGATTGTTTGGCAGCACGGGGAGAGTGATGGAGGATTCAGTGAACACCTCGGCGAGGCTGTGAGGAAGGGCATCGAAGCTCGGCGGGAGAAAATCAACAGAAAGAAAACCCGAGGTCGGGGCAGGGCAGTTACTGATGCGGAATTCGAGGCGAAGGCCGTGCTTGAGGCATCTGATGCAAGACTCGGCTGGCTTGCAGACGCTATCGCGGAGGATATCGAAGATGACGCTATGGATGAAGACGAAGTGTCGTGAAATTGTGTCAGCATCGTTGTTGGGTCATATATGGTGTTAGGCGGTATCTTGTTGAGGCTTGCTTCAACATGGCGTTCGGTGTTGATGTGGTCTGGCATTTATTTACGCTATCATGTCGCAATGTGTTTTATATTATAGGTTCGGAAGTGATGGTATACCCTGGCGTCGAGGTTCGTAATGGCTTATTATATTGTGCCCTAGATTAGACTAGGGAATCTGTATCATGCATGAGGTTGGGGTTTATATATATTTACCGCTGCTGCCATCGCGGCGATTGCCCATGTAATACATATGATTCTGATGGTACATAACATCGTACAGGCCTTTTAATCTTTACAATCACAACATCGGCTTGATGGTGTAACTCAACTGGCTGCGCCAAATATCATCGCTTCTTGGCCGGTGCAGGCGCCCACGCCTCGGGCTGCCACGTCTCACCTGGTGCGCCTCTTTGCGCTGCTTGCTTCCAAGGGTCGGGATCGGGTTTCTGTTTATCTTCTTTTGCCCTCTCTCTTACTTCTTTTCTTGCCTCTTCTCCTCTCACGTCCCGTGTTTTACCTTGCCCTATCTCCCCCGCCGACTTCTTCTCGGGCATATTCAAAAGACTATCCTTAGCCTCCCATCTCGCGTCCGCCTCGGCGGCGAGGACCTTGATGCGGGCCTGGCGCTGGAGCTCGGCGATCTGCTCTTGCATGGTCGGCGGGTCCGCTCGCTGGTGCCGCAGCCACTGGTGCCATGCAGGTGGGACTTTGACCTCGCTGTAGGGTGTTGATCGAGGGTAGTGGACTAGACGGCGGTATGCTGCTGTGGCGGGCGCGTCGCCGCGTGGTTGTCGGAGCTCATAGTAGGTGTTTCCTTGAGGATCTTGGCCTGTGGATAGGATGTCAGTTGGCTATGGATATGAAAATGAAAGAAGGCGAATAGGCCGACACTTACCAACAAAGAACCGCTTCCGCCAGGGTAACCGTAATGATTTCCAGACGTGCCAAGCTTTGCGAAGGGGACCGGCGGGTGTTGTCGACATTGTGTGCAACCAATATGGCGAGATGTGACGGGTACAACGGGCCGTCTAAGTACTATCTGTTTGCTAAGACTTTTCGATACATATTGTCGATGTTGATAGCGCGAGAGACGCAAGTATTAAAAATCGCATGCTGCTGGTAACAAGTACCTAATCGGAGCTACGTCAGATACCCTGTCGCAGGGCTGTTATCTTATCATCTACACAGCCCAATACCTAAGGTTCAGTGATCATAATACCAGCCACTTATTATAACTATGCTGCACCAGCCACTTTTGAGAACCCCTCCATCCGACGTCACTTGCGTCCATCTATCTATCTACCTGGAACCCGTCATCTCATCTTGCACCTGCACTGACACGTTGGGGTGCGTCTCCCCACACGCTAGATTCCTCTACCCGTTGGCTTTTGACAACTGTATTCCTGGCCATGCGCGACCTAATTCCACTACCTAGCTGAACATCTATCATCCTACGAAATCGACAAGTGACAGGACTATTGCACAAGAGCATTGGCCCATTGGTGGTCGGGACGTTGCCAATAATTGGTGACGCAACCGCATCGCAACACGGCGCTGAACAACTGGTCTTGCTTCGTTGGTCGTTGGTCGTCGTTCGGGCACGCTCACATTCCTCGGGGAGTGGCAGCCGATTGAACAACACTCTACGTCGCATACCTGAACAATAACCTTCCTACCAATTCTCGTCTGCTTCGGTATAAGTGCGCATGACAGCCACCAGCGTTCACTCTACGAAACACCTATTTCCCGCTCCCTGCCTACTCCTTGCTTATACTTAGGTACATCACCTAAGGAACTACAACAACAACGATGGCGTCGGTATCATCTTTAGACAAGGACCTGCGGAAACTGCGTCTTGAGAAATACACACTGGCCGCGGCCGCCGAGGCCCGGTCTTGGATAGAAAGTATCTTGGGGAGCAGTCTACCTTCAACCGACCTTCTCGAGGGCCTGAAGGATGGCGTTGCGCTCTGCAAGTAAGTATAGTCAGAAGGGGATTAGACATCCAATGCTCCATATCGCGCGTCAGATATTACACGTCCAGTCATAAAAACATTTAGTAACACTAACTTTGACAGGCTCGTCAACCTAGCAGTCGGACCGCCCGGAGTCAAGTTTAAGCAGTCTGCCATGCCTTTCGTCCAGATGGAGAATATCTCGCACTTTCTCCGAGCCTGTCAATCCCCTCCCCTCAACCTGCAGGAACACGACATGTTCCTTACCGTCGACCTCTACGAACAAAAGGACCCCGCCCAAGTTCTGCAATGCATCAGCGCCTTCTCGCGCGCCGCCCACGCCGCAAATCCCTCGGCCTTCCCCTCACCCATAGGTCCTAAGAGTCGCGGTCCGCTGACTCCGCAAGGAACGGGGTATAGTTCCCCCAGGAATCGAGGCTTATCTAATGTAAGCGCCACATCGCCTACATACGGTTCGCGCCCGGGGCTGGTGTCTGCCGCAACTGGTGATTCGTCGGGTCGTTGGAGTCCTGCGAGGAGCCCCACTAGCGATCGAATTGGCGCTCGCTCGCCCACTGTATCGAGCTGGAGCAAGAAGGACCACGAGGGAGTTACCAGTCCCGCATGGAACATCGCCCAGTACGGATATATGGGCGGCGCTAGTCAAGGGAATCTTGGTATTGCCTTCGGAGGGCGACGACAGATTACGAGTGCCAGTCCTCGCGTGCCCACGTGGCAAGAGAAGGAGCGCCAGCGAAAAGAGCAGGAACAACAGCAAAAGTTACAAATGGAAGAGGAAAAGCGCAGGCGTCAAGCTGAACTAGAGGCGGACGAGAAACGTGCACAACTAGAAGAAGAGCAGCAGTGGGAAGAAGAGACAAGACGATTGCGAGCCGAGGAAAAGCGCAGGACGGAAGAAGAGAAAATGAAGTGGGAAGAAGAGGAGCGACAATGGAGGATAGTAGAAGAAAAGCGGCGGAAAGAAGAAGAGGAGGCCGAAGCAAGACTAGCAGAAGAGCGAAAGAAAGCACGCAGCCGGGGTGATAATCGCTTACGTGGCCAATTTCTTAGCCAATATAGAGTAGAGCAGACACTGGCAGCACAAAAAACGGGTGACGGTGATTACCGCAAGCAGCTGCGAGAACTAGAACTTGCGCGCCAAAGGGAAAATGAATATGAAGAGGAGCGGCAAAGGCATTCACCGGGGCGGGACAGATCCAAGAGTCGAACACGCTCTCGCAGCCGGCCCAACAAGGCAGAGAGACCTCCTAGTCGACAAGATTCGTGGAGACCCCGTGACGAGAGAGATTATCTGCGCCGGCAATGGAGCCAACAGCAAGCACAGGAGCTCGAGGCGCCGACACCTCAAGTGCCACCACGACCTTTACCAGACCCTACCGCAGTATCAGTCAAGACGCATAAGACAGGCGAGGCATCTTCGCCTCCAGCCCCCATTGAGACCCAGCGGACCGGGGAGCCCAGGCCCCTCCCTGTTCCTGGGGTTCCTTCTTCGCGACCACTTCCAGTCCCCCAAGTCGCTAACCGCACAGATCGCTTCTTAGCCTCAAACCCTGCGCCCGCGCAACAAGCGGCCCAACAGTCGTACTCACGCGAGCTGGACGCCACGGCAGAACGCGACGCGGAAGACAAGCGTCGGGCGCAGTCGCAGAATAATACCAAGGCCGGTGGGTGGGCCAGCAAGTCCCTCCTCGAGCGCGAGATGGAGCTAGAGAGGCAGCGTCAGCAAGAGTGGGAGGAGGCGCAGCGCGAGACTGCGCAGGCCGTTCGCTCGGGCGACGGCGTTGACGGGATCGGCGGTGGGATCGGCGGGCGCTGGGACGTCTCGCAGTGGGCGGGGTTCACCGGGGGTGATTCCCAGAACCGAGGCTCGGCGGGCATCGGAGCGGGACGCAGACAGATTGTAGGGCCGAGACCCTTGCCTCATCGGCCTTGAGAATTTTCACTGTTCACTGTTCACTTATAAGAAGAGACTTGGCGTTTGGAGTTTGGAGTGAGGGGTTTGGCTGCTGGCTTGAGAGTTGGGTTAGACCTAGGAATTCAGCTGGCTATCGGGATCAAGTTGACTTGAGTCGGCTTGGGGTAGATATCATTTCATAATTGCATTTTTCTCTTTCCTCCCTATGATTCTACTTCGTCGTGGTCTATATCTGTACGAGAGCTTATGATGTACTGCATTCTCGATATGGCATTTATGAACATACTCTGATTATCATTGGAAATAGATCTGGATCTTTCTTAAATTCTGAACCACTTGGTAGAGCCACTCACTCCCCTTCATGAACATACCGTGCTAAGAAAGACAAGCCACGTGAGGTTACATTCACCCCTGTCACAAAAGAAGAGTAATACTTCAGCCTCGCGGATTCTCAGCGAGAACTTTAATGAGGATCACCGAACACATTTACTGGAGGTAGAACTCAGGCTCGATCTATACGTTCGAATTGCTGGTAACAATATAAATTGGCTCTCCGAACTTACGTAAGACTTCGTACACTTTCACTTTGTCCATTTTCTTAGCGTATTTTCTACTACGTCCCCCGCTATGCGGTTGATAAACGTTAGTACGAAGATCCTCGAGAAATTCGATGATGACACGAAGCCCATCCCTCCCTACGCAATTCTATCGCACACATGGGGTCTTGACCAGGAAGAGATATCCTTCAAGGAGCTGCATGAGGGTAAGATAAAGGTGGGAAATGAAAGATACAAGCTCGACAACTGTTGCGCGCAGGCCGCCCGCGATGGACTTCCGTACGTCTGGATCGACACTTGCTGCATCGACCAGATGAATTCGACGGAGCTCAGCGAAGCTATAAATAGCATGTTCAAATGGTACAAGGACGCCAAGGTGTGCTACGCGTACCTGCGCGACGTCAATGTCGGCGAGAACCCCCTGGAGCCGCAGTCTAGCTTCTGGAAGAGCCGTTGGTTCCAGCGCGGTTGGACGCTGCAGGAACTCATCGCGCCTGCGGTCGTGCGCTTCTACGATATGAATTGGAATTGCTTGGGGCAGAAACGTGATCTATTCCCCGCGCTTGTCCAGATTACGAGAATCCCTAGAGTATTCCTATTGGACCTTATCCCTTTGCATGAGGCCAGTGTGGCACAGCGCATGTCCTGGGCCGCGGGGCGTGTCACGAAACGCAAGGAGGACTTGGCGTACTGCATGCTGGGGATTTTCGGTATCACGATGCCTATGATCTACGGCGAAGGTGATCAGGCTTTTATCCGGCTGCAGGAAGAGATCATTTGGCATATCAACGACGACTCTATCCTTGCCTGGAATTTTCGCAAAGTCGGTTCAATTATTAAACTTCCTACGAAAGTCCTCTTAGGGGGCTCATTGGCTTCAAGTCCATCAAGCTTTGCACGCAGTAGTCATATCGTCTCCAGCAATAGCTCTTTCGAGTCCTTGCAAACGCTTGGTGGTACCTTAGTATTACGACGCCGGCTATATACGAATTCCGTTGGTCAGTGCTTCGTCGTCCTCCAATGCCAGCCGAACGATCAACCGGGTCGAGCTATTGGGATGCCTGTCCTGGCTCGAACCGGAGGTTACGACGACTACATAAGGCTTCACGGATATCCTTCTATTCTACTACCCGCAGACATAACCCAGACGGGTCCTAAGGATATCCGTATCTTAATTAGTCACTCGGACGCGAATGATAGCGTAATCAGGTACAGTTTCTACATAGAAAATACCCTCGAGAAAGAGCTGAAAATGCTAGGGGTGGTTCCGCAGAGCAGCTGGATCCAAGAAAAGGACATACTCATTCCCAACGAAGAGACGAGGTCTGGCCGATTACAGCGGCTTTGGGCGATGTTTCGACATCAGCAGGATGGGTCGGGGGACTTCGTCCTCGTTCTCGAGCTCAACTTACAAGTGTTGGAACCCCAGGTGAGGCATCACGTCATGACCTGCGACAGGGGGACAGATCTGGTGGCCATAAAGCAGAACTTTACCTGGATTGACTGGTGCTATCTCAACAGATCTTCTGCATGCAATGGTATTCTAAGCCTAACGGCGACTATCTCGCGCGAGAGAGTGGGACGACGGGACATATTCGTCGTGAGGCTATTGCCAGCTAAGGAGACCCCAGACACCTACAATGTAACAAAGGCACTGCAGCGAGTCAAAAACGAGCGGGAGATAGTGAGTGCCTGGAAACGACACCGCCGGTTCGAGCGCGAGCTTAGGCCGCTCGACACACTAATCGACAAGAAACGGCACGAACTCCACTCGACGCAGAAGCGGCTTACTAAACTACAAGAGAAGATCGCCGCGCTGCAAGAAGAACACCAACATCTGCTGCAGGTAGAGAAGGCAGCGTTGATCGAGCTCGCAGGTCTGAATTCCCAATGCCACAAGCTGGAAGGGTTGCGCGACGCGCTGCCCGAAAAGGCGCAGATGCAGCAAGACTGGTTCGACGAGGAATTCGCGGACGTCACAGTGGCGGGCAGCAGCAGCAAGGCGTTGTTCGGGAAGTGGACGACGCCGGAGAGCATGCGGAAGTACTACGAGTCAGAACCGCCGGACACCTTCCTGCTGGAAGCGGCGCGGCTCGGCTACGAGGCGCCCTTCCACCAGCTCGCGAAGCGGGGCATCGACGTCAACAATATCTCGACGAAGGACGGCATCAGCCTGCTCGCTTATGCCGTGATAGGGCCATACAAGCGGATTGTGCAGACGCTGCTCATTCTCGGTGCGGACGTCGACCGCGCGGATAAAGGGGGCTTCTCGGCGCTGCACTGGGCGTGTATGAAGGGTGATGTCGACATTGTCCGCCTGCTCATCGAACACGGCGCCAATATGGACAGGAGCGTCCTGCGCGGATGGACGCCGCTGATGCTGGCGGCACAGAACGGCAGAGTTGATGTCGTGCGGGTCCTGATTGAGGGCGGCGCCGAGATCGAGAAGACGGACTCTGATGGGTTGACGGCACTCAGTATCGCGGCGGAGAAAGGGTATGCTGATGTCGTCCGGAACCTGATTGGGTACGACGCATGTCTCGATGGGAGCTTGAAAGCCGCCGCTAGGATTGGCCAGCTGAACGTGGTGAAGCAGCTCATCGATGCCGGGGCAGACAGAAGCGCGACGGATGACAGTGGTCGGACACCGCGGGACTGGGCACAGCTGCAGGGCCACGAGGCCATCGTCGAGCTGCTCAGTGTCCCGGATACCCCTTGATGGACTGTCGGATGAGACTACTGAGGTGCAGTTCGAGAAAGGGGCGGGTCCGGATAGTGCTAATGGTAATAGTCCGCCGTCGCGATTCGCGCCTCGCTGGGGAGCAGAGCAAGAATACAAGCGTCTCTAGCTTCTCCACAAGATAGCTGGTGGGCTTTCATTTCAGCTCTCGTCTATTTGTCACTCGTCATTTGAATTACACATCAACAGACATCGTGACTAAAGGGATATCAAATCGTTCGAAAAAGTCCGTGACAACTTTCACGTGGGCAAAAACAAGGACGCCGATATCAACAGTACCACCAGTGTACGGGTCCGTGTACGTTTTCGCGCGACTGCCAAGGGAGCCCTCTTGTTCAGTAACGGCCTTGTTATGGGCTTCGAGTCGAATAGCGGCGTATAACAAGTGAGAATTGCGAAATTTAAGTCACTTTCGTAATGTGTTTTAGGAAGACAAAAGGTATGGCCAATAAGCCGATGAATAGCAATGGTTCTGCTAAAAAGACTATCATTTCTTGATGTAGGAAATTCCGCTCGTTGCCTTCTCTAACAACACAACTGGATGGTGAGAGGATATGTACCAAATGGCCTGAATCAGGGGCTGAATGACGTATTCTATGTTGTAGAGATTTGACAGTGGATAGTGTTCGATGACAAACCCATATAGAAGAAACAGGGGCCCTCATACAGGTGTACTTAGTAAAGACTTGCATCAACAATACATATAGCACTAGATCATTCGTCAAATTGCATATCCTGTTATATGCCGCTGAGGTTAAAATAAGGGGTGATGGCCTAGTTCCGATACTTTCACCTATGGACATTCACTCGTGATCATCAAAACTGATGAATTTCAAGATCAAAGATCACTCGTGCCCAGCCGAGCAAGATTCACAACAGTGTTCGTGCAGTCTGTGCGTGCCTTTTGGCTATAAAGGCGTCATAATAAAGATATAAGTAGCCAGATTGTCACTAGGCAGATCAACACCGGGGCACCATGGCGCTGAGAGACCATATCGCCGCCGCTGCAATCGCGCGACTCTTCCCTAACGAGGTCATACTCTGCTGTCGGCTGCCGCACCTCGTACACGGTATCGTTCATAGTTACCGTCAGAGTAACCCAGGACCGATCATCAGCATCAGGGTCCTTCGTCTCTTTCTCAGTTGGTACTATCATCAAGGTTGGTCCTGCCTCATAGGCCCCTCCCCAGCCCCATGTCGAGGTTGGCCTCCACGGTGTTTCGCTCTGGGGTCCATCCCAATCCCACGTCGAAGTCGGCGTCCACTGCGTCTGGCTCTGGGCCCAGACAGTGGTAGTCGTAGTAGATCGCCATCGCGAGCTGGTCGTGGTAGATGGCAGTGGCACAGATGAGACGCCTTTCCCGTAGCAGATAAACTGGAAACTCGAGATCTCATTTACAACGAAAGATTGGCATTTCCCTATCACGCCGCTATTGGCACTGGACTCAGACTGCGGATTCTTGCAGCTCGTCTCGTTGGACACGATAAGGAGGGGGAGCCCATAATCGGGACAGGTCGGCAGTGACGTGAGCACCACGCCTCGGATCCCCGCGAACGGCGCACCCTGACAGTCGCCACTGATGAGCGGCACAGAGCTCTTAGAGATGGGATCATGGCAGCACTCGTCAGTGAAGAGCATCAACGAGCCTTGAGAGGTTGATAAATCTTGTCTGGGCAGTCTGTCGAGCATCACTAGAGTACTATACTAGTCGAGCCGGAAATTGTTCCTGTAGTAGTCCAGGGGCAAAGTGAATTGCATAAGAGATGAACTCGCACGAAGCATCGCGCTAACACGTCTTTCAACCCAGTTCGTTAGCAACCCAAATTGCGGCCTCCTATGTATCAGTAGGATCCTTCATTTTTCAAAATTGCACTTTCGATGTCACGGTAGCGATTGATAGGCGCCGACGTTGTTTACCTACCCAATGAGTAGCTCCGCAGACGAATGTGTAAATTCTCCACAAAGAGGTTGGCTGTCCGCCCCTGCATACTTCCGCCTGCCCTCCATGCCAGCGCATCATGCTCCCAGAGTACGAGGCGTGAGGGAGCCCGGGTCTCGTCGGCGAATACTACCCCGCCCCCATCGTCTGCCTATTTCAATAATACCCCGTAGATCTCCTCGATCGCCGGTAAGCTAGGATCCGGATAGCGATACCGACAACGCTGGCAACCGCTGAAACTACACCAAATACGATGCCGAGGATCGTTGCCAATGATAAGTCATCTCCTCCAGACCCAGACTTGTCGCCAGGGGGGCTGTTGCTAGGTTGAGGGGTATAGTCGGGCGTATTGTCCGGAGTGTTCCCCATTCCATCAGTAGAATTCTTGCACTGAAAGTGTGTGGAGTCGATCAGCCGGCCTTCGATGAACGACAGACAATCGCCTACGTGCCCGCTGCTCACGATAGGTAAGAACGAAGGATCCATACAGCGCGCGAGATCTGAGATGTAGAGTATCGCCGTTGTGTGTCCGCAAGAGGGCAGAGAGTCCGCGGCAACGGCGATGACGCCTTTTGTGTTGACGCATGCTCCCGTCGCCACGTCCTGCGCGTTATTCACCTGCTCGCGGCATGAGTTATCAGCGTAGAACCCGATACTTCCACGAGAGGTATCAGCAGTCACGAAAATGATGTAGAGTAGTATCCATAATGAGACGTTAATACGGATGGAGCACATGATAAACGAGAGCAGCTTCGGGTATAGGGTCGAGTTAGAAGGGAACATGAGGCCTGGGAGACAATGGGTGAGGATTTGAAGTCTTCCCGTGAAACTGGTGTGGTAAAGAGAAACAGCAGGTGTACGGGCAAAATTTAGATGTTCAGCTCGAATGAGTCGAGCATGTTCATAAGCGGAACGTGTAGTTGCCGAGCGGCAAGTAGCATTTCGTTAACAACTCACGGAAGCCTGCATGCCTATTCGTCTAACAAGACTTCCGAGCACTAGATGGGATCGCGAAGTGGTTGAGCAGTGATTATAAATAATAGTTGGGCCCTTATTGCATAAGTCTCACAATCGTTCTAGACAGATTCGTTATTATTACACTCGTTCGTGCTGCTCTTAAACTTATCGTTTCTGCGCGTCCCAAGTCCCTAAATCGGTAACAAGTGGAAAAGCATCTAAGTAGCTATGGTCCAAGTATAGTCACCTCTTAAACGATACCTACTCAACTTCGGCAGGTCAACTAAGAGGCATGCACGTCGCTCGGGACCGAATGAAAAAAAATTCCATGTGTCAACAGCCTGGCTGTCGAGGCCGTCTGCAGTTAGGTTGTATTCTACCATAGAAAGCCTTAATAAAGGATTATTACATTCATATGTTTTAAATGCAAGGATGCGCTCGCGACCTCAGGAAAAGAGAAGGGATGCTGTCCAATTGATGCTATAGGGCAAAACGGATGATTTCCTCTTTAGGCCAGCCTGCACACCAGCACGCATCAAACCTCTGTAGATTACACGGGTGCCTGGTCAAACAACCCGGGATTGAGAGCAAGGATTCCTTATATAGCCTCAGATTTTCCGAACCTCTGATAATACTTCCAAGGTAAAGCGAAATGGGTGGCAAGACGTCATAGCTGATGCTACTCAAGAATAAGCATGTTGTTCAACACGCGGTGATCTATGGGTAATAAACATTCACCTGCCTAAAGTTTCTTTATTGACCTTCATCACCTTCTTTTGCTGATTGCGGTACAATTTTATATGACAGCATTTGTGTTGAACAACAAGTATTACGCTATAGGAAGTGGTAGCCAAAACTTCAAGGACGTCAGTAGTATTGTTTCAAGAGGGCGGCAACGGGTGCTATATCAAACAGAGTCTTGATTCTGCTTGAATCCCTTCTATATATACGTTTAAATCCGTGTAAGAACCATAAGGCAAACTCTTTTTGCTTTTTAAATGATCATAGTCGCTTAACGGGGAGCAGGCTCCTCTTGATTGATCGCTGAAAATACTATGTGTCCAATGCCTACAATATGGTGACAAAGGGCAACTAAGAATCAAATTCATGTATTTCTCTCCTTGGAGAACATTTCAGGAGCCCTATAAAAATGATACGATACTAATATCACTGAAATCCCCGAGTCGGAGGCAATACTGGCCCGACTATAAAATCTGGATATTCTCGGCTTTCACGTCTAGAAAATTTATCGCTTCGAGAGTTTGATGGGAAACGCTTTCGTCGAGTCGAATGTTAAGGGTAGAGATGACGTTCTTGATTAATAATTCCAAAGTTCTCCATGCATCAAAAACACGCTTGGATATGGTATATGTAGCTACGTATGCAGTCGCGCTATACTGTATAACTGGATATAAAGCCGAATTAGGCTTAGTCACCAGGCCCCATCGCGCCCTTTGAACGTCATTTGAGCGCGCCCGAACTGGGACAAGAAACGCTTTGGTTGTCAAAGTGATCCATTTAGATGTCATTTTTCAACTAGATCGCTTCGCGCATCTCTATCTAGTTCGAATTTGAATGAGATAAATCAGGGTATATAAGGAGTTGGGAATATCTCAATTCTGCTACATTCTATGAAAAACACAACTCCAACAAAGTGTTCGCCTCATCGGAGCCGACACGGCCACTATAATTACCCGCCAACTCACATATAAATAACTAGTCTCACAACATAATCAATCTATTCAAACTTTACCCTCTTCCACCGTGTACGGTTTCATATCTCGACTTCCATACTTTCACATATATATAAATCACTCATTCTTGACACTCCGCCAGAATGGGAGACATAAAGCCATACAAGATCGCAGTCAGCGAATCACAGATTAAGGATCTAAAGACAAGGCTCTCACTTGCCAGATTCCCCGATGAACTCGACGGCGCAGGATGGGATATGGGAGCACCCCTTGCCGATGTAAAACGACTGGCGAAGCATTGGGAGCAGTCTTACGATTGGAAGAAGGCCGAAAATGAGCTGAACGAACTGCCCCATTTCGTTACTGATATCCAGTGCGACGGCTTCAAGCCACTGGCCATTCACTTCATTCACATACGCAGCAAGGTTAAAGGTGCAATCCCGCTACTCTGGATTCATGGCTGGCCTGGTCACTTCTGGGAAGGCGTCAAGCTGATGAAGCCTCTCACCGAAGGTGGTGACGGCATCCTGCAGCCGGCCTTTGATCTGGTCGTCCCATCGCTTCCTAACTTTGGCTTCTCTGAGGGCCCGCGAGAGCGCGGTTTCGCGTTGGCGCAGTACGCTGAGACATTGAATAAGTTGATGTTAAAACTAGGTTATAACGAATATGTCACGCAAGGAGGTATGCAGACTATACTTGCTCAGCATCCGTATCATATTACTAACATTGATTCCAGGTGATTGGGGTACACACATCAGCCGTGCAATTGGTCATTTGTTTCCTAAGCACTGCAAGGCAACCCATCTGAACATGGATTCGGCAAACCCCCCTGAATACTTCAAGAACCCGCTACTGGCCATCCAGCACGCGATAATGCCGTACACAAAGCGCGAGCTCGAGGGGAAGAAGCGGACCGATTGGTTCTTCGCGGAAGGTCGGGGTTACAACTTGGAGCAGGCGACAAAACCACAGACGCTTGGTTACGGGCTCGCCGACAGCCCCGTGGCCTGTCTATCGTGGATCTACGAGAAGCTGCACGATTGGGCGGACAATTACCCATGGACAGATGATGAGGTCTGCACATGGGTCAGTATTTACTGGTTCTCGACCGCCGGGCCTGCGGCCAGCACTCGCATTTACTACGAGCATACTCATAGCGCCAATCCGGACAAACCAAACGAGATGGGCCGGCCGAATATACGGGCATACTCACCTGGTGTTAAGATAGGGTACAGCCACTTTCCCATGGACTTGATGGTGTTGCCGCGTACATGGATACACACATTGGGCGAGGTCGTCTTTGAGAGAGATCACGAAGATGGCGGGCATTTCGCGTCATGGGAGCGGCCGGATGAGATTGTCAAAGATCTGAGGGATATGTTCGGAAAAGGCGGAGGTGCCTATGGCTGCGTTAAGGGAGTGACGGGCTATTCGCAATAAACACCATACTGGACCTGACTCTCGAGGCTACTCATATGTTAATTCTCTCGTTTGAACTTAGGCCTTGCCTCGGTGACGCAACACTGCCAATGTGAAAAATATAAATTTCAATAATTGAAACTATCAAGGTGTTCAGACAATCTCGCGTGTATCTATGAACCAAACGGATATCATATCATTATACTAGTTTGAGTCGCTCATGCGTTCAACATGTAATTCAATAAGTCTGAATCTAAAATCCAGGTTTACACAACGGCCCTCACATAGGATGCTCAATAACGTATTTCTCCATGCTGTTTCTCCCTTCGAACACGTCATGGATAGCTTGTAAGCCTGCTTCCGCACCCTTTACAACGTTGATTTTTGGCATCCGAAACGAGCTCCCTGAAGCAGCAAGTTGGTCCAAGGCCCATGTCACAGACGCCTCTTGACGACGGAGATACTCTGATTCTTCAGGCTCCCGACGGCCTAAACAAAATATCCAGCGCGGGTCATGCGGCAGTGGGAGGGATGCGCAGAATTTAGCAACTCCGTCCGAGACACAGCGGGCCGCGAGCGCAGGCGAGCTCTCCTCCAGGTTAATCTCCACGCCTTCCTTTACAGGCTCGCCGAATCCGGTCCCGGTTGCGACGGCATCGAACACGACCGCGAGCTTCCGCCCGGGCTCCATGGCGACGGCGGCGCGTATCTCATCCACGACCGTGGGAGAGCGGTAGTCGAAGCAGCGCGTGGCGCCCAGCGCGAGCAGTGCTTCGTGATTCTTGGGGGACGCCGTCGTGTAAATGGGGCCAAAGCCTGCTTTCGAGGCCAGATATATGGCGCTTAAGCCGACGGCCGAACTGCCACCCCACTAGTTATCGCATATTAGCATCCGGAATACATTATGCAGGCTAGGCAGAGACTTGCAATCAGAATCGGCTTTCCCTTCGGATCGTCACCGTCGATCACCTCCTTGGACGGTGGGAATGCAAAATTTAAACAACTAAACAAGGCATCGGCAGCGGTCATAAGGGCCACCGGCCAAGCAACGAGTTGTCTCAGCCACTCGTCGTCCCTCTCAATCCCATCCGGTACCTTGTACGTTGCGGTTCCGGGCCCCGTCTCGGTCAGGAGCAAATCCTGGTGCGCTCCCAGCTCGACGGGGCGGCGATGGCGTATCTCCGTAAGTCCGAAGAGCGTGTCCCCGACGGAAAAAGAAGCGCGCGGTCCCGCGGCCTCGACGACACCGAGCCACTCGTACCCGGCCACGTATGAGTGCATACCCATATAGAAGTGCCGCCGGTCTGCCGGGTTGACGGCCGAATATTTCACCCGCACAAGGACCTGTGTCCCCGTTGGCACGTAGGACGCGCTCTGCGTGATCAGCTCCGGCACGCCTGAGGCGGGCATGAAGATGGCGGTGCGATTCATGGCTTCCTTAATCCTGGGGATTTCGGCTGACATTGTTGGTTTGATGGCGTTGCGCTTGTTTTTGAAGAGATGAGGCAGTGGTGAAGAGAAAATCAGACTTTATGTCTTCTTACACGACCTTGGCTTAACATTCACAACCAATAAGTCGATCGCGGTACCTCTATGTTGACTATCAGACTTTATTTATATTGCACGCGCCCGATTCTTTCTATCCTACCGTCACTTACAAATAAACAAGTCAATGTTGTATTTCACATACGTCGTGGCGTAACGGTCTCAAAGTCCACGGGGCCACGGACCTCCGAAAAATCACAATCGCCATAACCGGCACTCTTATCACGCCGCGATTTTAGGGAAGTCGCCTCTCTGAGAGAGTAGAATGTCCCCGCGTGGTCCGGCGCGAGCGGGGCCGCCACTCGCGAGAAACGATCCCGTTGGGATAATTGGAGATGGGGTCGTACGAATGGAGCACGGGGTTCCGTGCACGGAATACCGTGGAGTTTGCTTAGCTAGTTGTAAGAAAGAATGTCCACGTTACCAATTGTTTTTTTTTTCATGAATTCAAAGAAGCCACGAAGATGTAATAACCCTTATTCGTTTAACTGTCTTAGACTCGTCTGTTCAAACAGTCTTCTCTCGACTCATCTTGGTCCCGAACTACCATAGAGATCAAGAGAATATAGGGGATCCGAAAGCCGAAGCGCTTGTATAGCAATATTGTTCAGTACATAACAGCTAAAATGGAAAGCGATACAGTTCGAAATACAGAATACATTCACTTGCGGATTCTCATTCTCGCCTGCCAAGCCAAGGCAATTTTCATCGAAGGGTCGACGGAGGACCAGCTACATACCACGGAGCTAGTATAAGGCGAAGATCAAAAGGTTATGATTATGAAATCGCAGGTGCGAAAGGTTACTTACATTAGAAACTTCATACTTATGCAAGCCACAATCCGATTTCACGACACGAGTCGCTATTTACCACCTTACTTGGCTAGATGGCGTTGCAAGCTGGTCAAGAAGCGTTTGAGGCGTCGCAGGTCATGCAGACCTATTGCCTCGTGACCAGATGTCGTGTGCTAGAAGATGGTGACTCTGTGCAGATTTTGTGCAGATTGGCCACTATCGCTAACAATCAGAAAGGATGCGAATCTCGGGCTTTTACAACTGTGTTGGCTTCCGTATCTTACTTCTACCGGCGACAACCAAAGACAGCACAAATTGCAGTTTCACCTGAGCCAACTTATGAGTATTTCAGGTGGAACTTTATACATGATGGATAACGCGAATCAAGTTTCTTCCGCTACTTACAAGTCCACGAAGAGATAGAACATGTATTTTAAGGATTAATAACATGTGAAGTCATCCACCTTTTGCTCTACCAACCTAGAAGGAACTAATAGATCTATAGGAACGTTGAGCCGAACATCCCAGCACTGACTTAAATCGTTTCCCTGGCGCAGTCATGAATGAAACCTGGAACAGTCCATGCCCCGATGGCATTGTAACCCGGACTAGCTCCTGGGTAATTATTGGCATTGCAGCTACCTGTATACTAGGGGGTTGGTCGACGACATCATGCAATGAATCTGCGAGGTGGCGTATGGTATGTTCAGCTACCCTGCCTATTATTGTTATCGTGTTTGCTCAGGCCTCCGATTCCTACGGAGAAATACGATGATAGCGACACGGACTTGAATTATCCGGGCTCGCAAGAGCGAAGCTATTCTTATGTTCAAACCTGGATCGCCACCTGGGCTAGAAGGGAGCACTTAGACTATGACCTCCTTGATACCCAAGAAGATCATTTCAATATTGAATAAGATTCCAAGCCCCAGCCATAACCCTTGTTACAGGCATGATAGTATCATCTACAACCTGCTCGGGCTTGACAACAGAACAGGCACTTAGGGGTTTATATATGGGCTTGTCTCAAGCATCGACGTTATGGTTTTTGCTGTGGCGTTCGTTGTAGTGAGACTTTTTAAAATTCAAACGATGACTGTGAGAGTTGGAGGAGGAAAACCGAATCACAAAGGAAGAAGTAAAGAAAGGACCCGAGAGAGATTATGGCACCCGTGGGTTGACCACATACGCCGAAAGGGGGGGAATCATGCGAGAGAAGCCCGATGGTAACCAGACACATATACCATTATAACACTGTAAGCAGAAGCCAGGTGCCTGGGATTTTGCCCTTGTGGAATGTCCTTGTATATTTTCGAACTACAAGTCCTGCCGACAGAGGTACGACCTCTCTCTCAAGCAGCCACGGCCAAGGATTGGTTAAGGAGGTAGCGTCGATAAGACCCTGCTGATCGACTTGTCCCCATTTTTGCCTGCGATTGACGAGCCTTGGGGGCCGGCGACCCTGGAAAAATCAACGGGTGAAGACTGGCAAGGAAAGAAAAAAAGGAAGACGGAGAGGAGCTGCTAAGGTAGTCTCTGTTGTAGATGTAGAAAGCTTTGATCTAGAGACTTCAACGGCCATTTTGAAACCACTGCATTACAAGCTTAGCTACACAAGTCTTTGAACTATAATGCACCGATGATAAAGGTCTCTATGATTCTCTCGTGAGAATACGGACAGGGATGGCCATAGCTAAGCCTCCGTGGTTTCCTGCAGGATGGTATCACGAAATTGATAAGACATCACGAGGCTAAAGCGCAGCTCGCGTCTTTGAAACAAAATCCGCAGCTTAGCTCAGCCAAAACTTAGAGTTATTCCCCAGAGCTTGGCAGGCAGCTGAAATGAGGTGTGAGCGTGAGGGGATTTTTGGGAATGCGCTAGAAGTTTTCCAGAAGGTGATAGCATGGCAAGAGGTGTTTTCTTACCCCAGATGATGTCCATGCATTATGCATGGCATGAGGCAACGCAGTAAAAAGCAATTCTTGGCCATAATGGTTGCAGGATGTACGTTGGCTGAGGATGGGATGAGGCTAGCATGACGTACGTTTTGTAAGCCACGTTCACGTGCAGTGTGGTTTTTGCTTACAGGACCCTTCTCAGTAAGATGCGTAGGTACAGGCATGTAGCCTGAACCGTATGACGATGGCCCCATATTCCTCATTGGGACAGTGGATCATCACGATGAACCAATGATGTATTGTGTTGTTCGCGACGTGCTCTTCGTACCTACAAGTATACGCAACTGGCCACATGTCTCATAAATGCAGTGTGTGAGGCGATGTAACCGGCTCATGTACGCAACCACAAAGGATGAAGACACGGCCAAGCCAATTTGCTCGCTTAGACTTCCCCTGATTGGAAAGCTTCTAGAAGCCCGTCAGCGCCAAATCCTCGGGAGCAGTCGGGGTCGCCTTGTCTCTTAGTCTCCTCGGAGATGCAAAAACGATCCCCTCAATTTACTACGTAGTTGCTGCCGGATCCCTGGCAGCGTCAGGGGCTCCTTTCATCTCGGCATACAGTAGTGGTCCTTGCAGGCCAATCTGCAGAACTTCATCACTTCCTCTCCATCTATCGTGCTACTGCACTGCACACCATACCTCGATACCCATTGGTGCTGTGGTCGGAGCCTAGGAACGATAACCGTACTGTATCGACAAGCCTTGATTTTACTTAAGTATTGCAATTGGACACTCCAGAGCGAAGGCTGTCAGCAATATAACAGCTTCGCAGCAGTCACTAGGCATGGCCTCGCGACAGGAATGATTTGCTTGCGGGGATATGCACCCCGGCCTTCCCGCTCTGAAGCCAGTACTTCCGGAATATACTATATACATAGTACTTATACGTCCTGCGCTGTCAGACCGTTCCAGCGAATCTCACCGCTGTGTCTTTGGTAGGACGCTGTTGCTGTCCGGGCAGCTGACCTAGATCTCGAAAATTTTAGTCTATGGAGCGGCGGCGAGTTTCGGCGACTCGTCTTCTCAGCTAAGGTGCGATTCATGTTGGCAGGTTTGGTGTTTGGAAGGTGAGGAAAGCTCCGTTTTCGGCGCCCTTTATTCAGTGTGCAGCTTGCCCACAACAACACCATTGGCCCGTCCCACCGGGGATACTGACCACATTCGAATCTTGCCAAGTACGTGATGACCCAGACAGCTCCATATGCATGCTCTGGACAGTACCGGCATACTTACACCTTTCGTTTCTTTCGCCCGGTTTCTCGAGCTGCTGTCTTCGGAGGAAGCGACCATTCGCCAGAAGAGCGTTGCTTCTAATTGGACAGGTAACACGCAGCACCTCAGGGTATGAGCCATAAATGGCTGCAAGCCACGTTACCAGGCATTCGTTCGTGCGCGGTGGACCGGGGCCAGCCCTTCAGGCATCTGCTATACTAAGTAAACTAGGTAGTAGTTATCGAAGCTAGCATGTTTGGTCTTTGCTTTGACGTCCCGAGTGAAAGGCGTTCGTTTTCGATCCCAGCTCGCAGCCTGCATGCCAGCTTTCTCACATTACCTGGTTTGCAATAGCTTCGGGGTTTTATTACTGGGGTGCATATACTCCAACTTCGGCGTGGTGTAGTAGCGCAGCTAGACTTAAAGCCACTAGGTACCCGCCCATATACTTCAATCTAGTAGCTCTTCACTGTAGCCTCGTCTATGTACGTAGAAATTAAGGCGCCACGACTGCCTGCAATCAGGCAGTCTTTATGAATGTGGCATGGCATTTGTGAGAAAATGATATTCCGCCTAAGGCACCAAGAATGCTGGTGGCGATCAGATGTCTCTTTGCCAAGGATGGTGCATAATGCCGCCAAGGATCCTATGCCTTGACTGTCCCTCATAATGTGTGTCGAGCTGACAACATAGCTGAGAAGAGGCTTCAAGACCTGGCGCCCTTTCCGTCTGGTTGGGACTATGATACAATACCCGGAGCGGGATAAGCTAAGGGGTTTGCTTGAGAGATAAATTTGAGCGGTCTCGTGACTGTTTGTAAGACGCCCATCCAACCTGCGTAGCGTGATGAATTCGTATATAACAACGGCTTTGAAGATAATAGAGTTATCGGATAATGAGTGCCATGTGAGCATATACTTAGCCGGATTCATTCTTCCAACGTACAATATAGTCTCCATTTCAATTTTCAGTTTCAAAAAACCTCTTCAAGCTTTGTTTTATACTAAAAGACCACCTGTGTGGTGATTGCATGGGTAGTGCGAGTCGAGATCTGCCCCAAGCCCGGCTCGCCCCCACAAACCAACACCCATAGAGCCCGTAATCTCGGGCTCAGAGCCCATTACGACGAATACCCAGCGGTGAGTTCACAGGTAGTTTACTGTGCTGCGCTGTTCCCGCTGCTTGCAAGAACCTTGGAGCCTGGGAACTTTGGTGAATGGGTGGATCCTGGAAAGGGAAATGAGAAATAGGTAGGAATTTCTCACTCCCCGCATCTCTAAGTGGCACGTGTACGTGTGCTTGGCCACACTCAACTACCTACTACCTACGTACGGTATCAAGTGTTTTACAAACATGCTAATTGCCTATAACAAAACACAGACATCCAAATCCTCTTTGGGCGTCTATGCAGCGAGTTTAGACCCGGAACCAACCACTACGGTATTACGAGCGGAATAACGCTAGGGAGAGAGTACTATGGTAAACGGTGTTTATTAGTGGCGAATTATGTGCCTTGTTCTTGCATTAATTGAGGGGCATTGTTGAGCCAGGTCTTCGCCAGCGCAGCGAAGTACCCCGGCTGTACTCTCCGGCGTACATTAGGTACACAAACGGAGGGAAAGAAACCCACTTTCCCTTCTCAGATCGAATCACCAGTCCTGAACTGAACTGTAGCTCGGTCCCTTGCGCTCTCTAAGTAAGGTAAGTAACTGCGTTTACGCTGTACTTGGGACCGTTTCTACCTGCCTCTACTTACATATATGTACCTTTTACACCAGCTGTATGTACGTACAATTGGGAACGGAGAGCCATCTGCTGGGCGAGACGAGCTAACGAGCTAACGGGCTAACCAGCTCACTCACATATACCTACCTACACACACATTCACGCACACACAACACGCAACGCAACTACACAACGGGCAAAGGTCGCCTTGCCAATGCCATTGCCCATTTGCCAGGCTCTCACCCACCTTCTCCCACCTCCCGTCCAGGACCCGTCCTCCGTCTTTAGTCCTTTAGTCCCTTAGTCCCAAGTCGTAAGTCCCACGTCGAACTGACCGGCTGGCGGCCTGGCTGGCTGGCTGCTGGCTGGTTTATTTCAATTACATAAAACCTTGCTGCGCATTTCCTCTGCTCTTACTTCACCCAAACCTGCTGTTCGTTGCCAGTCCACCAACCCCCTCTTATCATTTGCCTTCGACACGGTCTTGCCCATTGAAGCTTGGAGACTGATTCTGGATCGTCCTTATCTCGCCTACCAGAATAATCTTGTGTTTCTGCTCCCCCCAGAGCCTCTTACATAACACAGTCCACTGCATCCCGGTTCCCCGGATTATGTAGTGTGTTAGCGCTTTGGCTGCGTCTGCGCCTTCATCTTAACCAACGAATACCTTGTGCCGCCTCTGCTCCTTGCCTATTCACCACTTGCCGCTGCTGCTGCTCTCTCTCTCCCGTCCCTTTTCTCCCTAAACTCCGATACTGAAACCCACTATTGCCCGTTCCCTAGCCTCTTGCGTTCGTGAACGTCACACCTAGATAGACGCTCACAGACGGATATACCTGCACACAACACTTGTTCATCCGCAGTTGAGGTTAGGTACAGTATAGACGAGCTACAATCACACCAAGGACAGGGGTGCTACCAGCAGTTGTTACCCGTTTCACCAGAGGCCAAGCAGCAGGTATCCGCTCAACTTGCTGTGTGTCGACTGCTGTATCGACTCTCACATCGACGCAGCTGTACATCTCGCTCCCACTGAGAGGCGTTTGCCGCTTCATCGGCAACCGTCTCTTCGCGGCATTGTCATGTCAGACAAGATGTCCATTGACAAGGAAGAACAATGTCAAGAGCATTCTGACGAG
This sequence comes from Xylaria sp. Z34, assembly GCA_037356055.1. NCBI lineage: Eukaryota > Fungi > Ascomycota > Sordariomycetes > Xylariales > Xylariaceae > Xylaria > Xylaria sp. Z34. The sequence continues at coordinate 102,452 of JBAWJW010000009.1, forward strand.
TCTGTGGCGTCTACCCCAGATAATGGCGTCGAGCCTACGCCAGCTCCGCAAGACGCCCAACCGGTGAAGCGGAAAGGTGGTCGCAAACCTGTACGTGAATTCCATCATATGATGCAGAGAACGAAGGTTCGGATCATGGCAAGTCTTTTGCTATGGCTGGACATGGGATCCGGTGACAATGATATGTGATATATCGGATCAAGTTTGTGTTACTAGTCTACGATGATGCTGACCGCAAGGAAAAGATATACGCCACCTCTGAAGAGCGTAAGCAGAGGAACCGTCAAGCCCAAGCTGCCTTTAGAGAGAGGCGCACTGAATACATCAAGCAGCTTGAGGATACTATTCGGGTTCACGAATCAAATCTGACGAACCTGCAGGCGGCCCACCGCAGTGCCGCAGAAGAGTGTTTGATGTTGCGATATAAGAACTCTCTCTTAGAGCGTATTCTTCTCGAAAAGGGTATGTGCCACACTTACCCATTCAGACTTGAGTCATCTACTAAGAATTCCAATAGGTATTGATGTTCAAGCTGAACTTCAGGCTAAAACCGGCAGCCCCAATCTCGGTCCAACGCACATGCCTCAAAACATGATGCAACCCCCGCCTATTCAGCGGGCTATACTAAACAGACATCACAACTCACGTAGATCAGCATCGAGTATTGCGCCCAAGCTCGAACCAGGGGTCACATCAGTACCAGTACAGGTCAATATACAACCCTCAGTGACCTCGCCCAAGACTCGGCCAACACCTCCCTCTCATGCGGCTTCGCCAACCAATCCAACACAGCCATATGGCGGTCATATTGCAGCAGCAGTCTCGCCTACAGCCGGGGCTCCCGATCATGGGACTATCCGGACAACAATGCCTCCACCGATGAAGCAGCCCATGCCTCCGATGCCGGGAATCTTACCGGGCCCCCGCCAGCAACTAATGCAACAACAGCCATCACAACATCAGCACCAGCCACAACACCAGGCCACTTCTGGACCCCGGCCTCCATCGGTCTATCCGACTTCATCGTTTCAGAGCCATTTCCAACAGCTCGGCAAGTTGGCCCATTTTTTTATCCGTATGGAACTTTGTCGTCCTAGGGTTAACTCGTGAGTACAGAACAGGAGTATGACGCACCAACCGATATGATGGACGAACCCGAAGCAGAGGGACCGCCTCAAAACCCCTACGCGTCTGGTTATTCGGTCCCTCCTCCACCTAGCATGGCTATGCAACCGTCGACGAGCACCCCCTCTGGACAGCCGCCGACAAGCTCTGCCGATCACGGTGGACAGACGCAAGGCCAGAATTACCCGAGCATGACTCAGCTACTCGATCCTGCGTTGGACTGGGATCCCTTTGGTCTGAGTGCGTCAATGGCTTTTCCGACCCAATTTTCCTTCGACACGAGCAACATGAGGTGATTCAGAATAGTGCGTTGCGAACAGACCGAGACGCCGGATTATGGTTGTAAGCTAAGCTGGGCTCGCGAACGAGCGCAAAGCGATGAGGCTACGGCAGCCTATGTCGATACGACGGACGACTAGTGGGTTAAAGTTTCTCTCCAGAGAGGGAGAAATAAGAATATTCCGAATAAGGTAGGAGAGCGATATTGGAGTTTCAAAATATTCACCATCGGGAGGCACGAGGCGAAACACTGATACCCAGGGCGGGCGGCCAAGCTTCAATTACAGCTAAATCGCCTGCCTATTTACATTTTCAGCTTGGGCGGCTGCATCAGGGCGTTCCGGATAGAGCATACCAGAGACGGTTTCAGTACTCGATACGAAGATATGACCGGAACGGCTCTTTATGGTTCAGCCGTCAGAAGTTCTACGATGATTTATTTGTTCCTGGACGAATTTCAACGCTACTAATGCGGAATTTATGGGTTAGCAGGAGGCAGGGAAAAAAATTCTTTACACATAAAATGGAGTTTTTGTTCTTTTTCCCGGGAGAATCAAAAAAAGTTTCTATCTATTATTTCTATTTTCTTGCCACGACAAGCGGTAGCGAGAGCGAACATGTTTGCCTGTCTTTTCTCCCCACTTGCGTTTTATTATCCGCCGGACTGATAAAGGCTCGGCAATGTTTCGTTCTGTTCACACTGTCCGCGAAGAAAACAAATTATGGGGTTTTGGAAGGGGAATTGGGATACATCCACTGTGATACCCGGTTGTGTCTATTGTAGGTATTGGTCATAATAGCGTGAAAGAATTCTGGATGGAGGGCGGTTTGGAGGCCTTTTCTCTCTCGAGCTCTATTTTCCTCTGGTGTGCTATTGCCTTTTCCTTCCATTATTTTTCTTCAACATTATCATTTTATCATTCGTGGGCGGGATGTGATTATTATGAGAGCCGACCACCATTGGCTTTGGTTGGATGCATGATACCAAGTTCTGCGATGGATACCTGTTGTGTTTGTGTTTGTGTAGCCTATGTCTATATACAAGGGGGCTATGGTTTTTGGTCATGGGGACGGATGGTGATGCATTTGCCTGGTTGGTGTAATGTTGTTACTCACCTTACTGCCTTTTTGTTACCTTAGTTGCTTAGTTAGATCCCTAACCTAGTATGAAATAGTAGTGCAGTATCTAGTTTAACCCTTCGACCGACCGGCTGACTTGATTCAATAGTCGACCCAGATACGAGGTGCGATCCAGTCTAGCGTAGCGGTGTTGGTAGGTACATGTTATTCTGATATTTCGAGAAAGGTAAAATCTTGTTAGAAATGTAATAACTGCTACACATATGCGTAGAATAGGTAATGCCAAGGGGTGAATTGAATTTGCAAAGGCAACTGCGGTTATACAAGTATTCGAGGCTGTCGGCAAACCAACGGCTCCCTGTACTTGCCAGACCCCTTCCTGCTAATCTGATGAGACGGATACCTACCTGGAGTAGGAGAAGGCCCCGAGAATTTCCGAATTGTCTTTTTTTTCCCCCTCCATCCATTCCACCCATCACACCAAACACCGTTTCAGAGCCCGATGGTCGGGGTCCTCTCCGATCTTAGCCTGGCCTCCTTTCCTCTTTCCGGCGTGGTGTAGCGTGGCGTAGCGCGTTTCGTATCAACCGATCTAAGTGTTCTGGTTCCGAAGTCGGGGGGGAATTTTGTCTATTACTTCTGGTGTATATACTGGACCGGGGGCCGTACAATCTGTGCCGCCATCGCGTTCGCACAGGTAGCACAATGAGAGCTGAGGGAGATTGTTGTTGTTGGGTAGGTAGGTAGGTGGGTGTCGTAAGGTTAAAAATATTCGACGTCGTTGCACAAACTACAAACTACGAGCTGGGATGGGGGGGAAAAGGGGAACGTGGAATTGGCTACTTTTTGATTTACTACCCCGGCTGCTTTCGCACGTTAGCAGGTAGGTTATGATAGGTTGTTTGTCGCGTGTTCGTGGGGGGGATTGGTCGAAGCTTATAAACTTGTACATGTATTATATATGCGCGGGCGAGTCGGAATATTAACCCACGATTTATCTCCATCTGATTCGATCCCTCGTGGGAGCTGGAGGGTGTGGTCTTGCTACGGGTGTTGATTCAGGGGACGGGCGCGACACGGTCTTTCGGTTGGCTCGCCTGGCTGCCTTACCTACCTGGCTGGCTGGCTGCCTGCCTGGCTGCCTGCCTATGTACATAGATATTCTCAGGCTTCGATCCACGTGGTATTATCCATTTGTGGTAGTGCTATGGTATGTTATGTTGTGTCGCGTACGACGGAGCGGAGCGGGCGGATCAGGGTGGCCCGAGTCAAGCTTCAGCCGGCGTGCGAATGGCGTAGTCTGCGTTTGTGGCCATAATGCTGTGCTGCCCCTCCTCACCTGGCGAATGTGATGTCCAGTCGTTTGGAGATCTTGTTGGGCTGGTAGCTTACCGTTGTATACATACAAACCAATTATGCTGTGGTACGGAACGAATCAAGTAGATGATCACGCGGCGTTCTAATTTGGTTTCGTTCTTTAATCTTTTTTCCTGGAGCAAAAATGTATGCGCGAGCCGTGCCGAAGGTTTGTTTCGTGGCATGGTCATGTTGAAGTGTCGAGGCAGGTATCTGCCCTATCTGCCATGATTATATGTAACGGAATCTTGCCCTTTTTTTTTTTTTCTTATTCTTTAAATCTTCCCGCTTTCTTCACGGTCGATTTTACTTGTTCGTGATGCTCCCCCAAATTCCCGCCTCAGAAAGATGCCGGAGAAAATCGAAGCGATCGCCGCGGGCCGGCGACTGAACTAGCAAGGCTCGGTGCATGCAAGATACACGTAGCGCACAGCAAATAGTGCGGTGGTAGGGTCAGCAGGTTGATGGGAAAAAGGTGGACTGGACTTGCCCTCAAAAGGATAAAAGTAAGCAAAGTGTGCATGTCTCGTCTCCGCCTTCCTAGTAGTAATCTCATGCTGTAGCTGTTGTCTAGTGCATGCCCGTTATAGCGAAACATAGCTTGGATGCGAAGGTGGGCCGGTCGCTGTGGATGGGCGGATGTATTGATCCCCATGCATGTATTCCCATGTATCTCCGTTGGAGCGTTGAAACCGTTTCGCCAAAACCGTTTTCCCCACCATCCTGCCCATCTTTTGTTTTTCTGTCCACTGACTTTTCATTTTCTGTTCCCCTCCAGTACTGCTTCATCCCTGGTCCTGCAGTCGTGGTTGGTGGCTAGCTGCTCAATCGAGATGAACGACGCTGCATTCGGGGAAGACCAAAAGACGATCGGATGAGAAGGAGGATGCAAGTGTATGCGGCATCCTTTTGCCTGGCGTAGGACTAGACTATGTCGGACCGGGCGCGTCTGATAATGAACCAGCCTGGAGGCTACAGTATATTGATTCGAGCTATATTTTGCGAGTCCTGGTCGTTTTCCCATTTTTTTCCGACTCCGTACTGTCAGATGCAGGGAAAGCAAACTGTTCAGTCCTCGGGCTCTTCTCACACCAAAGAGCCCACCCAAACGTCGGTGAATCGCCGTGGTTTTTAGAGGTGCCGAGAAGCCGTGAGGGAGCAATCTGCTGTCCTTGACCGGCGGGGTTCATGCATGTGTGCTGTAAGTAGGTACATACGTACGTCTGCACGGCGAGCAATACCCGTTGGACTGGACCCGGCTATCCCACCTATACCCCCTGATCCGCCCAGTGTACACAGCATACCGCATATGCTGATCGGTAAGAGGCCTGGGAGCTCGCTGGTAGGTACCATCGCGTGATGACCATTCGGCTTGGCGAAGGAGAATGCGATCTAGGCTGGCATCGTGGCCCTTCGTTTGACTCTTCTCCTCGCTCTCCACACCGTGTTAGTCTCTCACCCTCTCTCTCTGTTGTTCCGTTTTTCTCCGGGAGTCTGGTCACATGAACCATCTTCACGATGGCAAGTCCTCAACCGTCCTGTCGGCGTTGATCCGGGCGTGACCAGTGGAAGAATGGTAGTCTCGGTCCTCATGTCAGTACCCTGCTCGGCCTTTTCGCCGCTTATCTGGATCGGGTAGCGAGACACGCCGAGCCGTGAGCAGCTTCTCCGTAGCTTGGGTGGTATCGACTACCGCCTGGCCGGGTGCTAGGTCATCATGGATGCGCAGGACCCTCGTGACAATCTCACTCGGGATTGGACAAAGCTTCATCGCACAAGACTTGGAGTGCATGATGGATGATTAATCGGTTGATTGACTGATGGTGCAAGTAAGCCTCTGCACAAGCACTAGCTTCGGTGAGAGGAAGACGAGGTATACTAATAATAATAAAAAACATGTATTGTGGCCGTTTCCGCTGGTTAACCTACCTCTACATTCCAGAGATTGACAGACTGGAACTATATAGAAAAATAGATAGACATAGACACGGGCATCTCAGAATCGAAAGAGACGCTCGCTATCCTCGAAACACGACGAGTGAGGAAGCTGGCGAGTATTTGTACCCGGGTGGCCTTATCTCTTGGTTCCGCGGGTCCCCCGACGACCAACACAGATATCATTAGGTGATCAGAGATAAGCAGCAATACTCATTATCAACGAAAATCAAATCGAAATGCCTCGCGTGCGAGCGAAGACGTCACATCACCCCACGGTTTTAGGTACCAATTATGTGATGTCTGTGTCTCTTTCTCTTCTCTTGCTTAACCTTCCTTCTTCTGGAGCCGAGGTTATCACGTCTTATTTATTATACCCGATTCAGAATATCTTACATAAAGATAGTGTCACGCATTGCGATGCTAGTGTTACTGCTTCACATGAAACGGCTGCTAACTACATACATGACATCGAATGCGTTCAATCGTGTGTGAAAATATGTCGCTGTGGTAGGTAACTATCTGTGTAGAGAGATTTCGCCGCGACTGATGAATCGTGGAATCCCTGGCCTGGTCGATTGCAATCCGCGCTGCCTGCATGGAATAGCATGCAAGTCATCAATCGTTCCTGCATGTCAGGATGTCGTAGGAGCCGGGCGAGAGCGTGCCCCCACGGGACTTTGTGTGTTAGATTTAGCTATACATTTCACTAAGTGGTAAATATACTCCTATATGAAAGTATGTGGTCGTCTGAATTAAAAACAAACGCTACGAATATCGTTCTGTGACAGTTTTGACACAAGTGAAATAAATAGACATATGCACGTCATTGCGGCGATGCATATCTCATCGCCAACCGGTCTATCTTCACACAATACCGGAACACTTGAAGTCATATGTTGAAGAAATATTCTTTTACTTCGTTTAAAGTCTATAATCGCATCACAGCATAGTGCTAGAAGCGTCCGTGTCGATTTGGAGTTCGGGAGTCGGTGAGTGAGCTGGGAACTGTTACAAATACCTGGGATTTCCAGCTCTGTTGGTGCGATAGACTGGGTGTCACATGTCTATCCGCAGATAGCTTCTGTAGGTCTCTTTCCAAGTATGGATCGGGCTAAGGGGTTGTATATGTTCTGGTAAGCAAATCTATTGATCAATTATGATTATTTACAGTCATATCAAACGCAAAAATGACATCACGGCGAAGCTATGGGTTTACTAACAGCTGCACAACGTGCGTGCCAGAAGTAGCCAAACTCGAAGCGTTTACTATTCTAGGGTCTTCGTGGAAGCCGTAGCAGATAGGTTCCCATTTATGATATTGAATCCATCGAGCCTGTACGGAGTAAAGTGTTAAGAGTTGCAGGCTTCAAGCAGGGATAAGGCGATAACAAGCTGACTTGATTGGACGCTGTATTTCAACTGCCGGTCGCAATCTGAAACTCCTCTTTTTACTCTGCCATGTCCTTGAACTGTTGTCTTATCGTCATGATAAGCTGGAGGAGCCTAATTACCATCAACCCAAAGACAAATTCCAGAGGAAAGGGAGGGGGTAGAATACCTCAAGATAAGAACAAAAGGGGTGAGCTTTCGATATCTGGTACTGTGCAGTAATCACTGTATAGCGTAGCGATGTTATGATGGGTTCCCGAGGTGCAAAGCCCTATCGACCCTATCTCCAAGCTTATCGGGCATTGCCCCACGATGGATGGCTGAGTCAGCCGCGCACTAACAAGCTCTCAAAAGCTCTCAAAAATGCCCAGAGACAGAAGCAAAACGGTGGAGAGAGCTGGCAGACACAGCTGTCGCGAGCTGCAGAGAGGGGTGGCAGCCCCCGCCCGGCACTGCTAAAAATCCGAATCCGCTTAAGCGACGCCTGTAGCTGGCACTTGGCGGCTTCCGTGGGGAAAAGGCAAGCAAAGCAGAGGTAGGTTCGTGCGTGCGCAAAACTGGCAAAAAAGGTGGGAAGCTAGGAAACTCTCTCGCACAGAACAAGAATCCACCCGGGGCTGTCTCGAACAACAAACACGTCGCCCGTCAACCACCCCGTCCGAGGCACAGGACAACTCAGCACAAAAATAACGTGGGATATGACCTTGTAGGCCGTATCCTCTCCTCATCCCGTTCTGCATCGCCACGTTCAGCCCGACTGAGGTCCGTAAAGCTACGCCTTGCTGAAAGGCGAATAAATTGGCGACATCATGTCGGTCGCCTCCAAGGTATGTCCTGATTGTCACATCATCATCCCCCGTTTCTAGCTTTTTGTCGTTGTTGTTGTTGTCGTTGTCGTCGTTGTCGTTGCTCTGGTTTTTCTTGGTGCTGTGGCTTTCTTCTTGCCTTCACCACCGCCCACAAGCTTTGGGAGCATCGCCGCGCAGACAGACACAGATAGATACACACAAACAAACAAACACAATACATGCCCACCAAACGACAATGCCCCATCATGTGGATGTGGAGATGGCCCTCTGCCCCTCACTTGCCCAATTGTTTGTTTACCTGAGCTGACATCTGGTCATCAGAACCTCTTCACCGTCCTCGGTATGTTATGTCGATGTCCCAGGCAGCTTGCGACCGGGTGGAAACTCCCTTGCACTCATACGCTTGCTGGCCTACTCGCCTGCACATTGCCAATGCCCACTAACCTCGACATCTCCCCGATCAGGTACCGAGGAGGAGGATGAGCCCCAACCGTCCGGCCCTGTGAAGACGGTCGAGAAGACCCTCCCGCGCACCACCAAGCGCAACGCCGAGCCCCAGGCCCCTATCAAGCCCGCTGGTACCACTGGCGGTCGCCGTGCCGGTCCCGGTGGCAATGAGGGAGGTAGGTCGTTGCGCCCTTTGCACGGAATGACACTCTCGTTCCATTGCCTGTTACATCGGCTAACGAGCTTGGCTTCGTGTCTCTAGCTTTCCGCGATCGCAATGCTGGCCACAGTGCCAACCAACGCAAGCCCACCGACGAGGCTTCGCGAGGCGGCCAGCGCGGTGGCCGTGGCGCCCGTGAGCGAGGAGGTGAGCAACACCTGTGATGAGATCGCCTAGTTCAAGTCGTCTAATAGGATTATTTAGGTCGTGGTGGTCGCTTCCCCCGAGAACGCGATGACAGGCATACTAAGGGTCTCGCCACGTAAGATATCTGATATGTCCTGTCTTTGTCAGAGTACAGCTCTCCTAACTTGTGTCCAGTGGTGGATCGGAAAAGCAGGCCGCCCAGTCCTGGGGTGCTACTGAAGGCGGTGCTGAGGCCAAGGACGAGCAGGCCGGAGAGGAGATCGCCCAGACTGAGCTAAAGGAGGCTACTGCTGAGGATGCCGAGGATGTTGCTACTCCTGCTGAGCCCGAGGACAAGCACGTCTCTTACACCGACTACCTTGCTCAGCAGGCTGAGAAGAAGCTGGCTCTCGGCGACAACCTCGAAATCCGCAAGCCCAACGAGGGCAGCAAGGTCGACAAGAAGTGGGCCAACGCCAAGGCTCTCAACAAGGAGGACGATGACGACTTCATTTCGGCCACTGGCGGCAAGACCAAGCGCGAGCGCGAGCGCAAGGCTAAGCAGCTCGTTGAGATCGACAACCGTTTCGTTGAGCCTGAGCGTCCCCGTGGCGGACGCGGTGGTCGCGGTGGAGCTAGCCGCGGCGGTGCTCGTGGCGATGGTCGTGGACGCGGTGAGGGCCGTGGCCGTGGTGGCAGCCGTGGTGATTTCCGTGGTGATTTCCGCGGTGACCGTGGTGGACGTCCTGCCGGTCGCGAGAACGCCTCGATTAACACCAAGGATGAGAGTGCGTTCCCCAGCCTGGGCGCTTAAGGTTGTCTCATGATCCACAAGAGGACCTATTGGCTTTGAACCGTGTGGCGCATGACGGTGGTTATGTTCATTCGGTGCAAGGATCGCTGCCCTCATTTTCATCAACGGCCCGCCAGTCTGGTTATTAGGACCTTTAAGCCAAGATTATTCTGGCTATAGCTCTCAGAAACTTATTCTGTGTTAGAGCAACAATTTTCCGAATTACAAAAAAGTTACTTTCATTGCCAAGCATAGGGATGCAAAAATGGTTGGTTGCTTTGCTTGGACGTGAGGTAAATGAAGGCAGCCATTTTCATTGGCATTGTACTGGTAGAGATCCCGGCTGCCTTCATTACTAATTCTTGTTCTATCTTAAAAGTCTCCTATACCCAACGTGACATGCGTGCTCTTGGTGTTATCACCACCTTGCCTGGCTTTGAGTAAGGTGTGGTTAGGGAGCTATTTCACCACTTTTATTCCCACAAAGGGATTGTTTGCCCTAGCTGTACCCAGATTCATGTTTCTTAGTCCTCAACGCCTTTATCATGACAAAGAAGCTTGGTGGATAAGCTGGTTGAGAGTGATTGCTTAACCTGCTTAGCTGATATATAACCCCCTAGGAGCTCCCTCGTATGGTTTTGGTTGAACAAACCTATTATATCACAGAAACATTATATTTCTACGTCTTCTGTCCTTTTTGCAGCAACCCGCTTTCCACAAGCCTCAAAAGTAAAATGTCTTCGCCTGAAAAGTTCCCCTTACCCTTCAAACCTCTTAGTGTCACGAACAGTTGGGTCATACAGCGCGCCCGCGAGCTCATCAGCTGCGACGCATACGCTATTGAACAGTGGCTCAACGACGTGACCGAAGACGACGATAATGGAGATAACAGCATCAATAATGAAAATAGGCGCGGACAAAAAGCCAATAGGTCTCCCACCGGCGACCACGTCTCAATTAAGTATGGACATCCCGCGGGTGAGCTCGAAGATTACGATCCTGACTACACTCTTCTCTCGCCGGAGACGATCATCAGAGTTCTCGAGGCGGCGGCGGAAATATAAGCCGGACGCTCCCGTGATAATGACGGCGCGTTATTGTCCCCTGAGTACCAGGATGATGTGTCCTCGTCATCGATAGTGTCGTCTGGTTATAGATACTTGCCGTCAGACTCGATTGAGGAGGAACCCTTGCTAGATCAATACCAATTACAGAACTTGAGAGATACTGATTCACAACTGACGATAGATGAGAAGCCAGCCACGGAATCTGACATTGTAGTGAGCTCGCCCGCTTCGTTCCTCGGTTCCGACGCCTTGCTGTCACCATCCTCGTCTAACTAGTTGCCATTCGATCGAGAAACGAGGTTCGTAAGGGACCAGCTTTCATGTGGGACTGCTTGCAATTTTAGCCCAATATAGGACTCACAACTGCTAGCGGTTCCCTCACCATCCCATATTACTGCACTCACTCGAGTACGAACATGGCAGAAACATACCAAACCAAACAATGAAGTATCCGCATCCTTAACCCTCGTTCCTAACCTACACTCATACTCACAGTTATAACCACGCCTTCATTCAGCTGCTTCCTCATCTTGAGATCGAGCGCTGCGCTTCCCCCATGCTGAGGTCTCGGGGCGAGTCGCCGTATCCCGTGTCTCCTTATCCTGAGGTCCCGCTTACACACGTACTACAGCGCACTCGAAATACAGGATTAAGTAGACACTTCTTAGGTCTAAGTGTTTCGGGCAACTAGGAAGCGGCTATCTCCCGCAAGGTCACTAGATCTGTTCTGCGGGGGCATGGGAAGTCGACAGTCCCTCGATCCGCGCGGAACTTTCCACCCTCTCCTTTCGCTTGTAGAAGATGCTTTCGTAGGTGAATATCTATTCCCACTATCTATGAGGATGAGGATGAGGGCGTCGACGTGGGGAGGTCGAGGATTGCATGTTGAACGTCGTTACGTCGTTGAATTGATCGATATACGTATGTATGTATGAACAGATAGATATAGAATGTTTGAATCGAAGACATGAGATCCGGTAGGATCGTTTTTGACGTGTCGCTCCGACTACTATACCTTGACATGAACTCCTAGTGATGACATTTTTCTCTAGACAGATGAATTCAGGAATTGTACAATGAGCTTGTCTACAAACTATGTCTATCAATATCTTAAACTAAATAAATACATATAAAGACTAGAGTTGAAGTCGAAATTTATATGTATTCTCAGCGAGCCTTCTTTCTTTACTTTGTTCTCAGACTCAACCAGCCACATTTCGTGCGGCTAGACTTTAGGCCTCTGAGAGTTTGGAAGTGGTTGGTCCGTGAGACTCTTGAATTTAGTTTCCTGTTTGTTTGTTTTGAGGGTCACGCTTGTCTGGTTTTCCCTGAATTGGTAAACATGAAAGTCTCTGGTGATACCGATGCATATTCATGAGAAGTCATCTGTAGCAAACTAGAGGTATGCGAACGTTGCCCAAGGGGGAAGAGCTTATGATATACATGTTGGAATTAGGGGGCTGGCAATTCAGGTGGCTGGGTACAACGCCCCACACACATTCTACTATATAACTTGAGGTACCACCGCACTCCACTGTACTTAGACTTGATCCTCAATGCTTAACGAATATACGAATCCTTGATATTCACTCATAAACTCAACAGGTTATGAGCCCGGAAGCTTATAATTATTATCTTTGTGAACTCTATTACCATTAACTAATTCAGCATTTATTTCAAGCTGCTTGCTTTTCCACTGAGTTGAAAATTCACGAAGATAATACCCTGTAACGAAGGATGGAGGTATCCATCCAGTACTACACTACTGCAGGTGCCCTAATGCACCACCCACTAGCAGTTCAACACCAAATTTAAAAGCAGAATCTAAAAACGACTACATTCGCTTACCTCCTTACTTTTACTCACTAAATAATCGCCATTGCCGTCGAAATTTATCAAGAAAACTATCGCTGAAGACGACCTCAGAAACACCTAAGGCCCGTGCCCAAAGCACAGATCACCGGAGACCCCGAAGACCGCTCTCGTCTCCTCGTCAACAGGAGATTAGAATCACTAGAAGGATCAAATAAACACGATGGTCTCAGAAACTAGATCAAAACAACACCCGAGTTCTCGGCCGAGCTCGTTTATAAAAGCTCGAAAGAATATCGTAAAATATACGTTCAGAACTCGGCCACTTACTCCCCCAATTCACTATCGTTTCATTAACGAACATAATTTTCCTCACCTTACTCGAGCTATTAACAAAGAAATTAACGCTCGTTCGTTCGAAGAAGACACTGAGGACCGTGATTATCAACCAAAATCGCCTATACTCTCTAGCTCGTCTCCAAGCCCAATACCGTCACCCTCACCACGTGAAGTATCACCTATATCTATACCTGACGATATCGAAGTCAGCCTATTTGGCCTAGAGGTTATCACCAGACCTTCTACCCCTGAGATACGGCCAGGCTTTACATCACCTAGCATAGTTACGCCACTACTCTCAGAAACAGAAGCCGCTTCAGACCCCGAACCCTCTGAATCCGAAACCGACAACAGCCCTACACCAAGTCCGACCCCATCGGACGTCACCCTACAGGAGTCCACCCTCGATCACGATCAGGCGTATACACCAACAGACCAAGATCTATACTCAGATCAAGATGAGTGAAGAGACCAAGACTGCCTCGGGACTCCAGGGCGTTACGCTGCTAGAGTCCCCCACAGACTTCTTCCGCTTTAGAAGGGAGATGGAGGACTATATAGCAGTGTTAGGCTACGCCAGTCTGTTACCCGGGGAGTCAAAAGAAAAAAAGCCAAAGGAAATCGCTGGCATACTTACCGGGGCAAACCTATACAAGGCTCAAGAGGCTTGGGATGTTGCCCAACAAAAGGTCAAGGGCTGTATTCGCAGCCGCTGTGGCGAAAATGCTCGTGAAGTGCTGAAAGACTACGAAGCAGCACAGAAAAGGGAGAACAAGATCCCTACAGTGGCCAATATATGGACTCAAATCGAAGAGAGATTCCGACCTACAGGGAGTTCAGCCTTCCAGGACCTACTATTCAAGTGGGAGAACACTACCCTCGCTACAGAAGGATCTGTAACATTGCTAGCCGCCAAACTCCGCTCGATACGATCCGACCTGAAGGAACTCGACGAGAGCTGCCAACTAGGAGAGCCTTATCTAATGATGAGATTCTTTTCAGCACTCGGCGAGGACTATACAGGGTTCGTATCGACCTTCCTCCAGACAAACCACCTCTTCACAGTGAAGAAAGCAACAGGCGGCAGGCTGGCGAAGGCCACCCACTTCCAATTAGCCCTGATGAAGGCCCAACAAGAGGAGCAGGGAAAGAAAATAGCTGCTCAAAATCACGCCAAAGCTGCGTTCATCGCCAAACAATTCCAAGGCAACAGCAACAATAGCGGCCGAGGCAACGGCAACAGCAACAAAAGAGGGAGGTCCAACAAAAGACCAAGCCCTACCTGTAACCCCTGCCAAAGCGCGGGAAGGAGATCGTATTGGCACAACGAAAGTGACTGCTTCTACAAGAACCCACACCTAGCCCCTCCAGGATGGGTGCCCAGAGACAGCGGGAAGAAACAAAAAGAGGATCACAAAAGCACGTCAGCACTGGCGGTCACAGACACCTCGTCTACTCCCCTGAATCCAGTATTCCTAGCGGCAAGAGATGATGACGAAAGCGAGGAAATAGCACCCGAACGAAAGCCCGGCGTCCTCAGCAGGATGTTCAGCGGTTTCAGACGTTCAAAAGGGCTACCCCCCATCGTCACACCTACACCCACGCCACAGAGCCTGATGGACAAGATTCCACTGGACTCCAGTGCCAGAAAAGCACTTATTGAGTTAGGCTTCCTCAACATGCCAAAGCAGAACGCTGAAGAACTAATGAAGCAAATCGCAAAAGCTATAGTTCTCGACAGCGGCTGCAGCCAAACCAACCTCTCTGATAGGTCACTATTCACAGAGTTGGTAAGATACGACGGAGCACCGGTCTACGGAATCGGTGGCGTTGTTATCACTCCAAAATGGAAAGGCACGGCGAGGTTTCCAGCACTAGTAGGGGGCAAGACGGAGATAGTGACTATCACGAATGCTGTCTACTGCCCTGAACTAGGAGCAAACCTAATCTCAATATCTCAACTGGCAAAGAAGGGTGCTGAATTCCTTTTTCACCACAATAAGGCCTGGGCTGCCATGGGTGATCATACCTTCCTTGAAGCCTACGAGGCAGGGGGACTGTATATAGTCGAACAGCCGGACAAAAGTCCACAGATAGCAGCACTTAATTTTACCCTTCGCTCCTATTCTATTGATCCCACTCTAAAGGTGTGGCACGAGAGACTCGGCCATGCTAGTGAAAAGGAAATTCGAGAGCTGATGAAGATAACTAACGGCCTCACACCACAGACCGAATACTGTATCTGTGAAGCCTGTATTGAAGGCAGAATGCAGGCCAAACCACACAAGGGCAAACTCTCCAGGGGAACTTACCCCATGGAATCTCTACACCTCGATGAAGTCGGCATGCCTGACAAAACCCCAAAAGGCTACGATGGCTCCACAGGATGGATGGCTGTAACCTGCGATAATACTGGCAGAATCTGGGCTATACCACTACAGCGGCCTGGCAGTTGGTTTCCAGAATTCAAAGATCTTCTGGAAAAGTGGGAGAGACCTGAAAGGCGTTGCCGAATAGTCACCTTAGACAAGCTCGGGGGACACGCCAGCGGAGAATTTATCAAATTCTGCACGCAGAAAGGCATCACTGTTAGGTACTCCGCAACACACCAGCACCAGCAAAATGGGAAGATCGAACGAGCTATTCGCACCCTGAAAGACATGGTACGGGCAATGATCTTAACCGCCGAAGAAAACGAGATCCCACTTAATCTCTGGCCTATAATCATCCAAACCGCTGCGTATATCAAGAACAGACGGATTTTCAGACCTACGATGACAACTCCACACGAGAACTGGTACGGAGAAAAGCCAGATTGCCACCACATGGTAACTTTTGGCTCCCCCGGCAGATACCTACTCCCTACCAAGCCATCGATGCTACAAGCAAAAACGGTTCACTGCCGAATGCTTGGATACGAGGGAGATGGAAGCCATAACTACATCGTCTACAGGCTTGATAACCACCTGGTAACTAACGCGTACGACGTAGTCTTTACCGAAGAACACCTACATTTCTCAACCAAAGACGGGAAGAGAAATGAAAGGGCTATCAAAATAGCTGAATGGCTTGATAACAGACGCCCGCCATCGCCGACTAGCAGGCAGGAAAAGAGACGAATAGCTAGAGAGACCGAGAAAGAAAACACCCGGCAGAAGAGAGTTAAAACAACACTCGAACCAGCACCGGCTAAACCTCTAGAACTCTTCACACCGCCAGCTACCTCGAGACAGCCATTAGTTGAACCTTCAGAAGCCTACGTACCGCCAACCACTCGCTCAAGGCGCCCACCAGAGAGTCTTCTAAGGCAGTCAATACCAGACTCACAACCACCATCACTCTTTGCAACTCCCTCATCCTCCGGGGCTTCTACGCCTTCTGGAACGCCCACACCACCTGGGACACCAGAAGCGATAGAGGTGCTAGTCGAACATCCTCCTGAACAACCCTATCTACGGCTAGGGAGCCCCATGCCTGAGGTGCCTGAGATCCGCTACAACATGAGACCCAGAATCCAAGGCCCTACTCCGAACATTGGAATACTGGCAGCATCTACACCGGCCTTCAAAATGGCGATTGCCGCCCTGTCATTTATACTCATGGCAACCCAAATAGAGCCAAAGAGCTACAAACAGGCCAAAGAAGATGCTAGATGGATGGAGTGGTACAAGGCTATGGGTGCTGAACACCAGTCACTAGTGGACAATCGTACCTGGACGCTCTGCGAACTACCCGCGGGCAGAAATCTAATGTCTGGCAAATGGGTCTACAAAATCAAGACAGGCCCAAACGGCGAAATCACTCGGTATAAGGCTCGTTGGGTCGTTCGGGGCTTCGAACAAATAGCCGGAGAAGACTATAACGAAACGTTTGCCTCCGTAGTAAAGCCAATGAGTTACAAGGCCTTGTTTGCCCTGGCCGCTGCCCTAGACCTTGAAATAGAGCAGATGGACGTAAAGACAGCGTTCCTATACGGCAGCATAGACGAAGAGGTCTACGTCGAGCAACCGCCCGAATTCGGTGATGGCACTGAAAGAGTCTGCAAGCTGAACAAAGCCCTATATGGTCTAAAACAGGCTCCCAGAGTGTGGTACAACACTCTGGCTGAATTCCTCCGCGGACTTGGATTCGAACCCCTAGACTCAGACGTCGGCGTATTCGCAAGGGGCCACATTTATATCGCTGTATACGTGGATGACCTCCTTATAGCAGGACCCTCCAAAGATGAGATCTATGAAATCAAGAAGGCTCTATCAGAGAAATTCGAGATGCAAGACTTAGGGCCCTGCTCCTACTACCTTGGCATGGCAATCACCCGGGACCGGAAAAACAAGGCTATCTATCTCAGCCAAAAGGCCTATCTAGAGAAGATAATCAGGGATCTAGGCCAGTGGGAGGCACACGTTGTTGCTACACCGATGGACGTAAATAAGATCCCTGAGCCAGCCGACGGGTACGAGGCCAAAAGAGACGACGTGAAATGGTACGCTAAAGCCATCGGATGCCTGATGTACGCCATGCTTGGTACTAGACCGGATATAGCCTACGCCGTATCCTATTTAAGCAGGTACATGAAAAACCCTACACCGGCACATCTAGCAGCGGTGAGACGGGTACTCCGCTATCTACGTGGCACCATTGACCTGAAACTATGCTACCAAGGCGAACTACAGGATCTAACGGGATGGACCGATGCCGATTGGGCAGGCTGTACGCAAACCAGGCGCTCCACAGCGGGGTATATCTTCAATATTGGTAGCGGTGCCATCAGCTGGAGTTCTAAAAGACAGCAAAGCACCGCTCTCTCGTCCTGTGAATCGGAACTCATGGGCCAAACCCAGGCAACCAAAGAAGCTATATGGCTCAGACGGCTGCTCACCGAGTTAAACGCCACCAAGGAGAACATGTCAGCCACTATAATATACGGAGATAACCAAGGGGCTATAGCCATAGCAAAGAACCCCCAGTTCCACAGCAAGATGAAGCACGTTCCTATACAGCAGGCCTTCTGCAGAGAAGCCGCGCAGCGAGGAGACGTTGATTTTCAATGGGTCCATACCTCTGAACAAATAGCAGATGGGCTCACTAAGCCACTGTCAAAGGATAAATTTGTCACATTCAGAGATGCACTGGGACTCCGCCTGTGAGGCGAGTGGGAGAAAGACAGCTAAGTGGGATCACACAAGCAAATATGACACCTCACAAGCAGAGATCTATTCAGTATACTCCTTAAAAGGCTTACAATCATCTTGCACGGGGCTCTCACCCGCTCTGGCGTCCCGTTCCAGGGAACTTACTACCGACGATGTAATTTAACTACACGACCTTCTAAGGTACACCACACGTCTATACACGTTTAGAATCTCCTTCTCTTCACGATTCCAGCGATACCATCTATAACACGATTGGCCAATGCCTTCGGACACTATGCCCGTACAAGCACCCTATAGAGGGCCAACCTGCAGGACACCCTTGCCAACATTAGGGCAGTACCCTAAAGGAGATCATACACAAGGATCTGAACAACGGCCAGAACTGCCTGAAAGACCTGAACGAGGTATCTCTGAGTTTTCTCACCACTTCAGAAGGCCATGGAGAGCTACCCTATAGACCTAGCCGAACCTCCCTCCGATCCAGAAACGCTGGGCTCCGAAATCGAGGCATACCTACGGCAATTCCAGCTCCAGAATACGCCAAAGGCACCCCCAGGGTACCCTATGCTACGAGATAATCGAGAAAGTCACCCATATATCCATCCTCGAGCGATCTCCTTTCACAGCGAACAGGACAAAGTGAACTGGATAGGCCATATGCCCGATGCCCCAGAACGAGACTGCTTTAGCCACTTCGCCGGGCCCCTGAACACCGATACACGATACTTCAAGATCGCGGTATTCAGCGTACCCAACGGGCCGCTTATAGGGGACCAATGGAAAAAGAGGAAATGGCATGTGTTCCTAGTGGCTATTATCAAGGCCAGGGACTCTAAGGGGAAATACATACTGATCTGGGACTGCGATCCAGTGGGAGTATCCTCTAGACGATGGAAAACAGTGCTATTTGGCAAACAACGCTCCTTCGTGGAATACCTACGAGATAAAAGGAAGATGACCACCGCTGAGGTCTGGTACAACACATACGCAGGCGACGGAGGCCAAGATAGGTGCCTGCCAAATTCACTAAAGAAACTAACGGAGTGGGCAAGGTTAGGAGACCTACCCTATCAGGGAGCGGAAGACATACGCTTCCAGAATTGCGTACAACTCCAGGCGTAATAAGGATCAGTCAAACAGAGAGCTCACGATAGCCTCACCTTTAACCTAAAACGGATGCGTGTGGTTCGAGTGGGAGTGTTGGAATTAGGGGGCTGGCAATTCAGGTGGCTGGGTACAACGCCCCACACACATTCTACTATATAACTTGAGGTACCACCGCACTCCACTGTACTTAGACTTGATCCTCAATGCTTAACGAATATACGAATCCTTGATATTCACTCATAAACTCAACAATACAAGTGTAAGATGTTCGTGCCCTTTGCATTTATATGTTTCGTTGTCACAAGGGCTAGTATCTAGGGCTTGGAAATAGTATTCAAATATTGCGATAATCTTCTTAGGCATCAAGGACGCATACAAGTCTGCTTTCCTTCTGCCCTTCGCGGCGAACCTAGGTCTATATATATATGAATAGCTTCACATTTACTTGCCTAGATAATTCAGGTCCGTTTCACAGCATTTAGCAAAGACGGCGAACCGCAGCTCAAATACTAACTTGCAGATTGGTATCACGATATTGCCGACCAAGCCCTGGTAGGCGGGTAGTTGCATCTCCCTACCTGGGGCTCTTCTGTGCAACACTCGTACATCATAGTATTTGAAGTGCTTACTTCATGTAGCTTGCTTTCAAAACTAGATTCTTGAGTATTTACGGGTTCGAGAGCTAAGTATAATTATTGCCAATAGAGAATCTACTGGTTGAATAGATAGAAGCGTCAATAACTACCCATTAACTCATATCTGGGACACTAATCACCTGCAATATCTTCTGATTTCTATTGCCCATATGGATCTGATATGCTTGATCAGCAGCGCAATTGTCGCGGACGTGCCTTATATGCCGCTACTGTCAACTTGACGGTAACGGCATCATCCTTTCGTCATAGCAATCAAATATTTATCTCTCATAATCAGCTCTAATAATAGAATTCATCGTTTCCATGGGTGCCCTTCGGGCTGATATATCTGTTTCGTTTTTGAGCTGCGCCCCCTGCAATTAGACATCTATGGCCATATGTATGGGCGTTAACGAGCGAAGCTTGTTATCTATTTCTATTATCGTTTTATTACGATAATTACGGTACGGAAGGATCAAGTACTTGACTTCACCAGATTCTAGGATATGCGTATTCGTGCCAAATAACTACACAAATACCCACAGGGACTGTCACATTTGAGGCATTAGACCTTGAACACTTGTTATCATATGAAGATCTCTAAAACTATATCTGTAGATTCATCTGGGCTATGAATACGCTGAAGGCTAGATTTTAATTAGGGGCGTCATAACATTTTTTGATAGTATGCTACCCGGACTAGCCCTAGTTATTGGCATTACAGCTGCCCGTAGACTAAGGCGTAGGTCGACGATATCATGCAATTAATTAATCTGCGAGGCGGCGTTTCGTATATTCAGCAACGCGTACCTATTCTTGTTATCGTGTTTGCTTGATCCTTTAGATCCTACGGGAAAATACGATAATAGCGCCACGGACTTGAATAAGCCGGCAAGAGTGAAGGTATTTGTAAACTTAGACCTAGCACGCCGTCTGGGCGAGAAAGGAAGGACTTAGACTTGTGTAGCCTCCTTGACGCCCAAGTAGATTATCGCAATGTCGAGTACTACTCTGAGCCTTGATTCGCTAGCCCTTGTCACATAGTATGAAAAATGTTGCCACGGAGTAGTCCTATCAGACGTACCGAGAACGTGTCAGGCTCTCGCAATACTTACAGCTGCATATCGCTTCCCTAGAGTGACAGAACACAGAAGGCATTTTGTATATCTAGCTTGTAGCTGTAGTAGTTGGAGCTCCTTGTGCGACAACAAGTATTCAAGGATTACCCCTACATTGCTATCAGTATCCAGAGATCGTGACAGAACGTTACTTAGACCGGTTTGATTTGCCCCTGCTCGACTTTGTAACGTATGACATACGACAAAGCCGTCCGAAAAATACTCCAATTCTATTGGTACGCTTGGGTATCCCCAATGTTCAGGTAAGTAAGCTCCGGGGGACTGGTAGCATACTGCTGCCTGTCCAAGGTTGAGACAGCCTCTGCGTTCGATTTTAAGTGATCCGCTGCGCCCTAGTTTCTGACATATAGGTAGGCCTATCAAGTCATCCTAGTCTCTGCAAGGTTCTTCGCGGTCGTGCGCAAGCAGCTTGGGTGCATTGCATCGGCAATGTTACAGTTGCAGTATGACTCCCAACTACATGTGGTTAGGTAGGCATCGGATAGGCAACCCGTTCTCGAGAACAACTTAAGCGTAGCTGCGTTGGCGATAAGAATCTCGCCATCCTATATTCTACGGTTTGATTCCATTAGTTGGTCCACCGGGGGATGCAAGAGGGGTTGCAGATGGATCCTTCATGCAATACCGCTGGGTATTGTTTTCATCTCCAACACTGCAACCCCTTTGAGAGATCCCTATGATTCCTTTCCATTTGGATATGACACCCCCGCGTGATTGGTCAAGTTCTTGTGTAAAGGCCTCGTAAGCAAGACTGGTAGTAGTGCCAAATTACCGACACTCCCCTCGGGAACGACTCGCCCCTCCCAATTTTCTACGTAGTTGATGGGCTGAGTTCTACGGACCGACTGGTTGTAACTGTAGCACAGGACTGTAGATTGATTTGGAGGATAGACAATAAGCAAAATGTTTACTTCACCGCTTTTTCGAAATTGAGCCTTGGGCAGGAATTAATTAGTCGCAGATGCTACGTAGACCTGTCTACTTATAGGTAAAATTCAGGTAAAGAACCTGGGGTAAAAGTTGATGGGCGAAGGCTGCCAAATACCGATGGAACAATTCTATGTGTAGAAGATTAGGTTAGACTGACCTAGTTTTTCCGAAATAGGCAAATTACAACTGCAGGACCATCCTTGCGCTCTTATCCACCGAGCCGGCTAACTGGTAACAATGCCTACCCCTCTGCAAGGAACTCTGGTGAAGAAAACATAGGGGGTGGTATAAAGGTTGTGCAAGGGTCGCCGGATAATTTCTATCGTAAACAAAACTGTTGAACTATATAACAAGCAGACTCTAGGAGTGATTCTCTCTGTAAACCCCCTTGATTATGGTAGACATGCCTTGTCATTGTAGTTACTGAAAATCTTAGAAATATATCAGGCATGATTGCTAGGCGAGTAGAGTTTCCATCTAGTTAGATCGAAAGCCCGTTGTAATATAAGCTTTTGTTCTGTAAGGACGGTTTACTCCGCTCCGCCGTCCTCATCCGCATCCTACTACTGTAACAATATTCACCTGGTGCTAATGAATCTAACTTGTTTGGACTGGTTTCTTCATGGCGAGAACGACTTGACGATCTGTTTCACATGTACCACAGATATAACCAGACACGGCGTACAGGCCCAGAGGGCATATAGATGCCATTTACATCGGCTAGAAGATTTACTAGACTACCCTTCTCTCGTCTTATCGGGTAACCCGTTCCATTACTTTACTCAACCATGTCCAATCGACTACGAATTACTATCAATGGCATGTGAAGTTGGATGGGTAACACAAACTCGGTGTCGTAATGCGCCAAAATGGCATGCTGCCCTTGCTCGTCTGCATGTGTCCTAGCATTGGGATGACAGCGCTATGCGCCATGGGGTATGTCCATCGCCTGGGCGCATATAGCTCTCGCAGATACGGCCGATCCCATACGGACGCCTACCTACTTCTTTCTCATAGAGAGTCCTCGCGGAGAGGATTCCGCGTCGTGAAACTTGGGCTGTGGCTCAGTATCATTTCCCGGAAAGTTCTAACATGCGCAAGCTACCGATGCTAGGGGACCCTTCCTTCGTGCCACTCTTGATATCGCTGACTGTCCTATCGCCACATGTGAGTATGCGACCGCTACGTAGGAGTCGATCGTGGGTGTCTTTTTTGGTGGGCGTTTTTGGTAAGTGCGCGCAGCTACGTCTGGCCATATCTATTGATTCGGCAGAATTACGCATCGGGATATTTATGGGAGGCATACTTCCCAGGCAGCAGCAGTTATCAATAGTTCCGTCTCAAGAATGGATACTCGATTTGAGGGTAGTTGCTGGTTTTTACTTGGAGGGTGGCGCACGTTTACGTTAAGGCCAGATATTCAGCAATCACCAACTTCCTATCAAGCCCTCGCTCGGATTAGGTCTCCTCAATTTGTCTACTATCGTCAGAGCTGAGAGGGAAAGAGGGAGATGGGGGGTGAACCACAAGTGTGGTTTCAACCTCGTTGCGACTTGTGATCGTTCGGGAGCCGTAAAGATCAATTAATAGTACATTTTCCATATGTTCACGTCGATAATCAAGAAGGCATTCTCTACCCCAAATTGCCACGGCTATAGCAAGATAGGCCTTTTATAGCTCGAGTGTGAACAGGTTACAATTTGAACGTCGATTGAAAATGTGTAATCTTGTGTTAAACTTTACATAGATGTTAGCTCCTGCCAGTGTTTCCCACGCGGCTGGAAAACTAGGTTCGGGCCATCGTGATCAGCACCCAAGACATCGTAGATCTGGAACTGATTAGCCTCATCCCATTTCTCCTTACTTCCTTTTCTTCCGCATCCTAGCTTTCCAGCTTCTCCTGTTGCGCGTTCGAAATCAAAATACCACAAGATTCTCGCAAGCGTTATGCTTGTTTCCATGTACGCCATACTCTTACCGGCACAACTACGGTCGCCTAAACCGAAGGCTACATGAGCTCGGCGCATTGTTGCCCGCGACTCTTGTTCTTTCGAGTTGCCGCTCGCATCCTCGTCTGCAGGCAATAGCCATCGGTCAGGTATGAATGAAAAAGGGTCCTTGAAGTACTCGGGATCATGCATCATGGCCCAGAGATGGATACAAACTTCAGTACCAGGCGGAATCACATGTCCGTCCACGACGAAGGGTTGGCTCTTTGGAGATAGAAGTACTTCAGATTCGCGCCATAAAGGGCTGGGAGATGGCGGCGTCATACGTATAGATTCGTCAATGACTGCGCGTAAATATGTGCAGGAGGCGAGCACTGGACCAGGTTGGATATCGCGGCCAGACGAGAACGTACTGCGTATCTCGGCGGCGAGTCGAGCGTATGCGTCTGGGTGCCAAGAAAGATGGAATAAAGCACCGCACATGGCTGTCGCAACTGTCGACCCCCCAGCTAAAACGAAGAATAGCGCCTCTCCCCAAAGTTCACTCCGGTCTAGCCCTCCATCTCCCGTGACGACTGCGTAGAAATCTGGTATTGCATTTGCTGGCTTGGATGTGCGTTCGGCGATCATCTTCTCAACAGCGTGACGAAACAGGTCGATTTTCTTGCTAGCAATCCAGCGAATCACGGGAGATATGTTAGCAAGCTTGGGCCATGTATAGTAAAGGTTATTCATGTAGATACTACTGAACATAGTTTCAGGAATGAATCGGTTGGTGGCCTCAGTTTGTGTCTTTAATGCGCAGCCAAAAGCCAGATGACCAACCACGTCGATGCCAAGTCGGTTGCAGGCGACCGTCATGTTTACCATCTCGCTTTGGCGACTAGAGCGTAAGAGCTGTTTTAGGAAGATGTCGATTTGATCGCTCATCATGGGGCTGAAGGAGCGCAATGACCGGTCCGAAACAACTTGGCCGATAACCCTCCTCTTCCGTCGATGTTCAGCGTTATCCCTTACAGTGAACAGATTTGGCTTTTCTGGCCCTCCTGAATGGCCATACGCACTACCTTTAGTGACATGAGGGTTAAAATAAATGTCTATTGAACGAAGAGACGGCTTGTTAGCGTAGATTTGAGCGGCAAACTTGTTTCGTGTACATGCCTTGTGCTGCATTCAGAGAGTTGAACATGAGGCGATTGGGTGCATCTCGATAGACACGACCTGCTCAGCGATTAATCGATGCATTATGCGCTCTCTCACGTTTCTAATTACCATATTTCTGGAAGTTCTTGTATGTATTAACATGATGACGTCCCTTAAAAGCGTAAAACCCCCCGTAGCCATAAGTAAGCTTTGCGAGGAACGGGCCAGGATAATTCCTCAGAGGGTGAAAAGCAAGCCGGTGAACGAAAATCAGAAAAGCCTGGTAGTACAAATCAGTCACCTGTCAAAGTTCTGGAGCTGCTAGAATTAAAAAGAAGTGATACCCATGATGCGAGAAAATAGAGGGCATATTGAAGAGCAACTACTGCTGTGTTGAAGCTCATTTTGGAATTTAGGATACCGAAGTTTCTAGCAGTGAAATGACACTAAACCAAAATATTTGACAGCAGACCAACAGTAGCTGAACTATCTACATGATAGGCCTAAGGAAAGAAGCTACCAATGACGGATCATTCCAGATAGTGATAAAAGTGAAGAGGCTTACCAGCTTACCGGAGGGTGGTCATCCCCGCTCGTTGCTAGCACCCCTGGCGTGCCACCATAGAATGGCTTATTATCGCAGAGTTTCAGTTGAGCTGAGGGGAAAAGGGTGAAATTCGGAGACTGATAGTCAAAGCACACTGCGTACACGTCACTTACCAGACGTCCTCCTGCACCTTACATTACGCTGTGCCAAAACATAACCCTCACTGGTAGAGTCGCACCACAGCAGATAACATACCAGTGGCCGGGGATTCCATCTCTGCTGCATGTGCTCCTAATTAGTACTTTTCAAGGATTATTAGGCCGTGGTAGATGCATGAACGGGGCACAACATTGATTAGAGCGGCATCGTTTCATTCACCCCGATAGTAGGGAATGCGGCCGCAGCTCCGTGGCAGATAGTAGGATGTTGGGTTAGACAGTCTGAGTACTACTTCTAATTATTTCCCTACCTA
The DNA here is from genome assembly GCA_037356055.1 of Xylaria sp. Z34. Lineage (NCBI taxonomy): Eukaryota > Fungi > Ascomycota > Sordariomycetes > Xylariales > Xylariaceae > Xylaria > Xylaria sp. Z34. The sequence goes on from JBAWJW010000009.1 coordinate 128,307, forward strand.
CGTGATGGCTTCACAGACCTGTCGGGAACAGCGACTTTTCTAATTGACTCAGAAATAGATCGTGCTTTAGTGCATGTCCTTGTCATGATTATCACGTCAAGTTCTTTTCTATACCTAGCTACGAAGAATACATCATATTGCCCATCCGTGCTGGCGAAGTTCAATGCTTCGTTCAACCGAAGACCTCGACCCTGTCTCTGCCTGCTGATCTACCTGTGTCGTTATTACAATGCCCTTCCCCAAGTGCTGGCCCCTCTCCATGCTCCCCTGTCCGGTGGATTCAATACTATAGTGTCCTTCCCCTCGTTGACTCTCCATGAGCCTTAAATCTGCTAGACTGATCGACTGCCCTTCATCACTGACTCGTTGGATATGCTTGTTCGGCTCACTCCCAATGGTCGGCGGGAAGCGGGTAGTATCATGGTTACTTTGCCGCAAACGCTCGGTGCTCAAGGATGTTAAATGCTGCGTCCATGAGCGGAGGGCGGACACAACTCTGAACAAGAGGGTTTTCTCGGAGAACGCACGTGGGATGGCCGGTACGCAAAATACCAACAGCACACAAGTCACCTCAACGAATGCTAACAAGTTCGTCTTCGATAGCTCGTATAGGATGTCGCCGTGATAATCCAAGATTGTGACCAAGTAGGCTCGACCGATGGCGGTACCACAAGCGCTTTCAATCATACACGGTCAGCATATTCAATTCCTCGCAGAAGGATAGGCTAAGAATGAGCGTAATGTATGAAACTTACAGAAGACCAACCGAGAACACGACTGAGAACCCAATCTTACGATTTAGTGACATATTGAGGGTCCAGATCATCTTTTGCGGAAGGAGGAGAATGAAAAGATCGAGGGCAATATTAACGGAGACAATAGCTATATCATGGGGCCTGTGATCCAGGCAGTGGCCAGGCACCCAGGATTTCCAGTTCTTCTCTATCGGATTGCAAAACAATAAAAAAAGTAAGCTGAATGCAGTGTATATAGCGGCATTCAGGATGATCAATGCCCGACTAGCCACATAAAAAAAGTTGCGTTTTGAGCCAGGTACTACAAAAATGCGAGCCCATTCGACCAGAATCGCTGTTTTCCCGAAGAGCATCGAGAACGTGTAGAGAAATGTGGTAAAGAATGCAGACTGAGCAATAATAACCATGAGCGACGTCCGTACATAATATGAGAATAATAAAAAGTGGACGTACGTGTGCACCTTCGACTAAGTTCTTAAGCTGGACGTTCCACTGATGGACAAGGATGCCCACGTAGTGTATGTATTCAAATATGCTCCAAGCAAGCGCTGCATAGAATGCCTGATCAAAATAAGTACAGAGAACAGAGATGTGTAAGATGTGTCTGGACGACAGCATACAAAAGCTATAAGCCCGAGAACTAGGAGGGGCAAAAATAAGTTAGCAGATGCTGCCACAAACAAAACAATAATGCTAGACACTTGCAATCTTCAATGCGAAGCTTTCTTGACACAATAACACGGGAGTATGCGCGAAGCAAGCCTCCAGCTGTTGCAAGAACCAGACATATCGATATAACAGCGATCCCCAACGCGTTTTGGTTAGGTGGGTTGGTGAAGTTTGGTACGACCCCGTCGGGAGGCGCAAGTGCCGGGCCATTCAACTGCTGTTCGCTAGGTCCGAGTTCCATGGCAGACTATGTAGAAATCACGAGCGCATATAGCATCTGGTCATCAAGTGTTACGAGTGATAACAATCGAGAGATGACTTCCCCACCGTTGATATAAGAGACACATTTAGAGCGCCATGCCGAGATGAAAGTGCGGGCATGCGATAATGGCCGGAACCCGCCACGCAAGATCTAGGTATCTGTTATTCTGTATCAATTGGGGTGCTAGGGTTACCTATTTTTAGTCATCAGTATTGTCCTTGGAATGTTGGTATGGGAGAGCTGGGGTGAACGTAGCGATAATGAACGCATGTAATCCTCCTGCTGTGCCACCTCCATCAAGTTTTAGTGGATGACTTCGATTGGACTGGTGCTGGTGGCAACTTCATAGCGATACATCGGCTAAATGATCTACGAACCTGGTTAAGTTGTCACTGTCTTATTGGAGACTGCTGCATGCATACCTAGTATGCTGGACGATGCGACGGTTCTTTTGGGAACCGAATTATAGTACCTATTGATATGGATGCTAAGTGATTGCAGATATGCTGTGCAACTCATCTCCGCATTCTTCTATACCGGGATATACAACCAGAATTAATGAAGTCGGTCTCCTTTTTCAGGGCAGCTTCATTTGAATCCAATCACGCGAGGCACATTTAAAAGAAGCTGATAGACTTCACGCACTTTTATTGGTTATGGTTAGTTTCTCAGCTTCTCTGTTTCTGCCTTGCTAAGCCGACCTATGCATAAGCATGTTCCTACAAGTTGGTACTGCATGTGCCTCTCACCTACGAGACTCAAATGCAACACTACTTACAGATTCGATGGCGTATACATGGCCAATCACACTATGACCGGAAAACATCACGTACAAAGTCCTACTCAGGCAACCACCAAGAATGGCAAAAGGGTGTTAGGGGAGAAGGGGGCGGTCATGTATTTCGCGGCCTCTACTCGCTTGTCTTCGCCGAAATTAAATTCGATTCTACTGGATATAGCAAAGCCGAGCACTAGCGCAAACCTCGAGCACCTGAATCTGTCAATTAGTGGCGCTTCGGTATATGATTGTGTAGTCAATTTTACAAGTAATTGATATCACGGCATCTGTGCTAGACACAAAGTGAAAAATGCTTCGCACTACCACTGACTCTGATACGTTGACGGCTGAACAGGAAAACAAAGATATATGCAACAAGTCGGTTCGTATCATCTCAAGTCAAAGCAGCTGTGACGAAAAGAAATTGTTTACCTTAAGGGCCCTAGCTTTGGGCTGGTAGCGATCGTGTCCGTCGAGCCTTGGACTCTCTCTTGATGAACATTGCTTTTGACGCTCACAGCCTCTGGGCGTTCAGTAGTTCTTTTTATTCTATCGCTCGATGACACCGTTACTGGCACCTCTATCGTTCAGATTACTAGTGACTTCGATGATTTCATATCTGCTAGTTGGATATTATCAGCTTATCAGCTAGATTCGTCAGGTACGTTACGAAATTGACAAGAAGTGATAGTATCTAGCTGAATATGTTTCTCATACATAGCTTCGTGCGTAATCTTGCAAAGCCTAGCAATATATTTGGGCGAAGGAGTATTTTACTTGTTTCAATACTCGGATTTGTTGTCCTTTCAGGGGCTGGCGCTGCCTCACAGACCATATCCCAATTATGAGTTAAATAACCATCCCTTATACACTACTCAGGTAACCGTTGTGGAATCATATTTCGTTCATACCAGGGTGTCGCTGGCTGTCTGGCCCTGACAACAACCTTGAATACTGAGGTTGTCCCGCCTGCAGAACTGAGCAAGTTTGCATCTAGGATAAATGTTGCGCTTATTGCAGCACTTGTTTTGGGACTCATCACTGGAGGTGCGATCAGCTTGAATATAACATAGAGGTGGATATTTCTGATAAAGTACGGATCATGCCATTTGTATGCGTTGAGAAATCATTTAACAATTTGTTCATTAGTATTCCTATCGGCATAGCATCTATCATAATCATACTATTTGCCATGCCAAAAGCCTTTCCACGTCATGGTCAAGGAGAGATTCTCTCGGCGGGAAGCTAATCTGAAATGAAAAAACTGGTCAAAATAGACACCTTGGGATCTATATTTCCATTCTTGGCAGCTGTATCATAGGTGCTTCATACTGGTAGGCGTGCCTATGGTTGTTACGAACTTTCAGTTATCTCAGAGATTCCAGCTTGTGAATGGACTTTCTACCACACCAATGGTGTTATTGGTTGTATACCCGAATATCTAGAATAGTCGGATTTCTGCGCCTTGGCCTTGCATGCGTAAGTACCTTAGCCGGTACATTCTTTATGAAGTGCAACGGAATGCAAAATCATGGCACGTTGGTAAACCCCCCTCCGATGTTACAGTCACATCGGTTCTTCAGCTTTTTCCAATATGATCCGTCTTAGGCCCATCCTAGAGTCCTACACCCGGCAACTGAATGGCATAAATTTACGCCATTGTTGTTGTGCAGGTGCGTTCATTATACAAGCAGTCCTGTTATGATCCTCACATGGCCTCAGCTCTCACCGCTCCCATTTTACCCCGAACACCACCATTTTTGTAGGATTTGCACAGCGGCTTAGTCACATCCACGTACCAATCACCCCCCACACTCAATCGATGGGACCGTAGCATTAAGGAGCTTTCAATAATTGGTCCTCGATATAGGTAGATAGTCTTGTAGTACAAACAGATATTGGAAATCATTCGTTTGTTTGTAGACTTCTATCCCCAGTTTTCATTGTGATACAGTCGCATACTTATGTGCAGGGGGTCTTACCGATCCAAGCCACTACCCAATGACACCGTTTCCGACCAACTGGATGACCGGCAGTCCTCGACGATCTGTATACTTCTCCAATCCCAAAATCCTACTCTATGACTTCATGAGAATGCCACTCGATTGACCAACTTGGCAGTCTGAGCCGCTGAAGGCTGTAAAATATCGCTTCAAAATAGCCTTGATACTCACGAAGTAGGATATTAGAAGCAGTTTTCCTATCGTGTCTGCTTTTTTCGATAACTGATAGTGAATCAGATCTCGCTACTAGTCTTGTTGCAAAGTATTAGCTATGGAACCATTCGCCATAATAGGTTTCTCTTTTAAGCTGCCACAGGGCACCGTTGACGACGACAGGCTCTGGGACGTACTCATTCACGGGAAAAACCTGATGACTGAATGGCCAGAGAATCGGGGTACTCTTGATTCGCTTTATGACAATGGAACAAGAAAGATAAATAAGGTTTGTGATAGGTACTTTCCGTGACTGGTCTCGGATTCTAATGTTAATTTGGCACAGATATACGCACGAGGTGGACACTTTATCAGTGAAGATCCAGGTGTTTTCGATGCAGCATTTTTCTCCACTACAGCAAAAGAAGCTGCGGCAATGGACCCGCAGCATCGTTGGGCCATGGAGGCTGTTTACCATGCATTTGAGAATGGTAATAACCACCTTCTCGGGTCAAGTTTTATGTTTGACGCTCAAGATATACTGCTAACACCAGGATTGGGGCTGTAGCTGGCATGCCGGTTGAAGAGCTTCGAGGAAGTCAAACCGGAGTTGTTGCCGCATCCATTGGAGATGATTACACATTCATGATAGGTAGAGATCCGGATGCGAGACCACAACAGTCTCTCGCGGGTGTTGCACGATCTATGCTGCCTAATCGTATTAGTTGGTTCTTTGACTTGCAAGGACCAAGCGTGCATATAGACACTGCCTGTTCTAGCAGTATGGTCGCTTTGGATACTGCATGCCAAATAATGCGCAGTGGTGATGCCTCAGCGGTAGGTAATAGTCTCTTTTCATTTCAGTACATTTTAACCTTAACCCTCAATCTCGCTATTATCGCTTTGTACTTTACAGTTCGCATCGATCTGTGTTATAGAAACAAAGGATCAGGTAAAAATTGGACTCGTGTATCAAATTGAACTCTGCTTTAAAATTCCTGCTGTTATAGTTATAGGTGTATGAATTGCGGCTAACACAAGCGATTTGCGGGTTTAGGTAGTCGTCCTTGGATCTAACCTGATGCTTAGCCCGGATGGTTCACTCCCACTATCCAATATGAACTTCTTATCCCCAGATAGTAAATGTTTTTCTTTTGACGCCCGAGCAAACGGCTATGCTCGCGGCGAGGGCGTCGTAGCATTGGTGGTCAAGCCGCTAGAGACTGCGTTGCAACATGGCGATACTATCCGCGCAGTCGTTCGTGCAACAGCATCGAACCAGGACGGTCGAACGCCGGGTCTGACACAGCCAAGTATCGATGCACAGGAGGCCTTGATTCGACGTACATACGCTAAGGCCGGACTCAGTTTCGGTAAAACGAGATATTTTGAAGCTCATGGTAAGCGAATTCAATATTTTGTGAGCGATAGTGTGCTGATTACTGAAATTTTGTGGCTCTATGTAGGCACAGGGACACTTGTTGGGGATCCCATTGAAATGAAGGCGATAGGGAGAGTGTTTCGAACCTTTAGATCGCCCACAGCTCCCCTTCTCGTGTAAGTTCAAATCTCCAGTGTAGTGCCAATGTTTCTTTTCTCAATAAACTATCTTAGCGGCTCAATCAAGGCCAATATTGGCCACCTCGAAGCTGGAAGCGGACTAGCCGCGATACTCAAGTCAGTACTGGCACTAGAAAGAGGCCAAATCCCACCACAAGCTCTTTTTGAAAACATCAATCCAGAAATTGATGTCAAATTCTTCAATATCCAAGTAGGTACCTTTCCAGACCCGGAATGTTTTTTATTTAGTCCGAGCTTATTATTGATTACTTCCCGGGGAAAGATTTCTACCCAATGCGTCCCTTGGCCAATTTCAGGCCTTCGGCGCATTTCTGTCAATTCCTTCGGATTCGGAGGCTCGAATTCCCATGCCGTGCTCGACGACGCATATCATTATTTGAGAAGCCATAAACTAGATGGCTACCACCAAACTAACGTAGTTGAATGCCGAAGCGACTATACTAACAAAGCCAAATATGCTCCACCTGCCCACTCCTTGATGCCAAGGCTTCTCGTATGGACAGCGGCAGACAAGAACGCATTGGAACGCGTGTTGCAATCGTATAGTCATTATCTTCACGAAAAGGTGTGTGGAGATAGAAAGAAGCTTAGCGGACTCGCATACACACTAGGAGCTAGGAGAAGTATCATGCCATGGAGAGCATTCGCCATTTTAGACCCTATGAAAGGTGGTAATATTAATGGGGAACACCAACAAGATTTCAAATCTGGGCCTCCCCTAACCCCTGAAACATTATCACGGGCATCAAATGAGGATCTGAGCGCAGCCTTCGTCTTTACAGGACAAGGGGCACAGTACCCGGGAATGGGCCTTGAGCTAGTAAAACATTACCCTATCTTCATGGAAAGTTTGAAGTGCTCAGATAAAGCGTTGGCGAAGCTAGGATGCGAATGGTCAATATTCGGTAAGTTCCAAAGCTCACTTTGCAGAAACAACATACAAATTCTCACATGGCATTACCCCAACAGATGAGTTAAATAACGCCGATAGAGTACACCATCCACAATTTAGTCAACCTCTTTGTACAGTGCTACAGATCGCTCTTGTTGATCTCCTGCGGAGCTTTTGTATTTCGCCCAATGTCGTGGTTGGGCATTCAAGCGGGGAGATTGCCGCCGCCTATTGTGTTGGTGCGCTATCCCTGGAATCTGCTTGTAGGGTCGCCTACTTCCGTGGCAAAGTGGCGGGTAAGCTGCTTGAAATGGGAAGGAATTCTGGAAACAACGGTGCCATGATTGTCGTCAACCTCACGGCTCCGGAAGTTCCCGAGTGGCTGTCTAGGCTCATGCCCAAATTCGATCAGAACGACATCCATATTGCATGCTTCAACAGCCCTACCAATATCACCCTTTCAGGGCCGTTTGATGCTATCAATAAGTTGAAACTATTGCTCGATCAAAACGGCATATTTTCCCAGAAAATCAATACTGGTGTCGCGTACCACTCTCCTGCCATGTCTGCCGTTGCCGATGAATATTTTGACTATCTAGGTATGCTTGAGGGTTCAGGAGATGTCAAGTGCCTCCAGCGCCCGCACATGATGAGTACCGTTACGGGCACTGTAGTCACATCAGATCAGCTCACAGATCCCCAATACTGGGTTGACAATCTCGTGTCTCCCGTGCTGTTTGCTGAGTGTATACAAAATCTTGTGAAAGATAAGCCACTTCCAGCTTTGAATGCACATATGAATGGCATCTCCGACTTTATTGAAATCGGCCCTCAAAGATCACTTCAAAGACCGATTACAGAGTGTGTCACAAACAAGTCTTCACCCCCTCGCTACCATTCCGTCTTGCACCGCTCCAAACCTGCTACCAAGGCCACGCAGGAATTGGCGGGGATGCTGTTTTGCCATGGGTATCCGGTCTCAATTGTTGGCGCGAATGGTCAGCTTTATGGGAAAACGCCGTTTCTGGTAGACTGTCCTTCTTACCCATTTGACCACAGCCGCTGGTATTGGGCTGAAACTCGTCTGAACAGGAGCTTTAGGTTTAGAAGAGAAAGCCCTGGCTATCTTCTTGGAAGCCGAGCTCTTGACTGGAATCCACTACAGCCACGATGGAGGAACCGGCTATCTATTGAGACCGATCCTTGGCTTGGCGATCACGTTGTCAACGGCACAATTGTATGTCCTGGTGCAGGTCTCCTTGGTATGGCCATTGAAGCAGGAAAAAACTTGGCTGCTGAGAACGAGCTCACAGAAGTTGAAATTATCATAAAACATGCCGAAATCTTACTGCCAGTCACAGTAGGCCCGACAATCCAAGACGCTACTGAAATTGAGCTACATTTGCGGCCAATGCAAAGGGCGCACGACAAGTCTCGGACAGATTATGATGTTCAGGTATTCTCTCACAGAAATAAGAGCACAGTGGAGTGCTTCCGTGCACATCTCAAGATCCAGAATGAACCAACTACTAAAGTATCAATTCCCGTGGATCATGGCCTGGAGATGAGTGAGAGATCAACATTCATTCGAAATCACGTTCGACAGGCGGTTTTAGCATGCAATAGGGCAATTGACCCACGGGAATTTTACGCTCATAGTGAGAGAGCTGGCATCCGGTATGGCAACTCATTCCAACTTTTGAGTAACATCATGTGGGACGGGCATGATGTCTCGGTGGCTTATCTTGACATGACGACAATAATGAAAAAGCTTAACGTGTTTGTGGAGAGCTGCTTAATACACCCTGCGATCCTAGATGCCAGTTGTCAGCTCAGCTTCGTCCAGCTGTCTAAAGGCCTCAGTGAGCCAAACTCAACTATGGTTCTACACAGAATTCCGAGTCTGTGGATTGGGCCGAACGCTTGGAACACCGTCACTAGCGCGATACGCTTGAGTAGCACATTACGAAAAGATAAAAACGGGATATTCGGAACCGTTCACGCACTAGCAGATGACGGGTCACCACTTTTCGCTTTCGAGAGTTTTGAAATACGCTCGGTCTCAAAATCCACGGATAGTGAAGAAACACGAAGCCGTGATTTGTTGTATAATATCAACTGGAAACCACAACTGAGTTCATTGAGGGGTGAAGCGTTACAAGAGATATGCAGCTCGAAGACGGTCATGGCCGAGGAGGAAGTATCCATTGCAAAGTTTCGTACCTTCGATCAAACGATGCGGATCGCGGCCAACAGAGCATTACGCCAACTCACGGCAGCAGATATTGACCGTAGTGCAAGCTATATGCGCAGGTATATCACAAGCTTGCAACAAATGTGTTGCCAGGAAGAACTGTACGAACACGGAAACGACGAAGTTAAATTTGAATCCCTCCTTCAGTTATGTGTGACACTAGAGCCTGAGTGGGCATTGCTGCCAGCTGTTGCGCGTGCTCTACCCTCAATCCTGTCCGGTGAAACCGACCCTTTGGAGTTGTTTTTCCAAACTGATCTCGCCAAAAGATTTTATACTCGCCTTTACGAATATCACAAACATGATGACGGTTTGCAAAAATTTCTTGATCTAGCTTCGCACGAGAACCCTGCCATGAAGATCTTCGAGATTGGTGCAGGTACTGGCGGAATGACCCGTATCGTTCTCAACGTATTGCGAGAGCTAGAACAAGTAACGGGGCAGACACGTTTTATTGAATATGTGTATACGGACATCTCTCCCAGTTTCTTCGAGGCTATGAAAACTGAACTCTCTGATTACCAAGACAGAGTCATCTTCAAGACATTCGATATTGTACGAGATGCCTCCGAACAAGCTGTGGCGGTTGGGAGCTACGACCTCGTGATAGCCGGCAGTGTACTTCATGTTACTCCCGACTTGACAGCTACCCTGGCAAACGTACGAAAGCTCCTCAAGCCTGGTGGAATCCTTATATTTCAGGAAATCACGAATCCTGGCAGCGTTACTGCTAACGCCATATTTGGGTGTCTAGAAGGGTGGTGGTTGAGCACGGAGGAGTGGCGCAAGAATACCCCTCTCCTCACAGTGCCAGCCTGGGATAGATTGTTACGAGACACGGGCTTATTCTCGGGAGCCGATTTGGTCTTTCGGGACTTTGAAAGTAAAGAATGCCATCAGAGTAGCATTATCGTCACTTCCGCCGCTGGTACGGACACAAGTAAAGTCAGTGAACGTGGCACAGAAGAAAGCAATCAACATGAAAAGTTGATTCTGATTGACCCCGGCCGGCCTGAACAACTTAAACTAGCCCTTGAGCTAACTGCTGATTTTGCGGGATCAGAAATCAGGTCTCTAACTGACTTTATGGCTGATAAACTTCCTATATCCGATACAGCGTTAGTTGTCAGTCTCATCGAAGTCGGGCAATCTTTGCTTACGATAATCCGAGAGGACGACTTCAGGGCTTTGCAAAACCTCGTACAAAGCACTAACAACTTACTATGGGTCACGTCACTGCCTACTCCCGACGGATCTAGATTTGACCCTCATAGTGCTCTCGCGGTGGGATTCTTGCGAAGCCTTCGTTCCGAAGAGAGCCATAAAAAGATTGTTTCCCTCGTGTTTGAGTCAGGCTATTCACCTAAAGGCGAAGTGAGGTACATCTCAAAAGTCCTCAAATCCTGCTTTGTTGAGGCTTCTTGTGACGAACTTGAGCTGATGGTGCGTGATGGGCATCTTGTCATTGGCAGGCTGACACGGGAGCTAGATCTCGACAGGGAAAGGGTATCGCGTGTGTATCCACAGCTACGGAACGATTCATGGAAGCCCGATACGGGATCCACGAGGCCGTTAAAGTTGGCGATAGCCAAGCCTGGGATGCTAGATTCGTTACGCTTTGTTGAAGACACCGCACATGAGAGTGATCTAAGAGCGGACGAGATTGAGATCGAGGCCGCGATGTGGCCTGTCAGCTTCCGCGACGTGTTCGTAGCGTTGGGGAGACTTGGTGATGAAGAACTCGGTTACGAATGTGCAGGAGTTGTCAAACGCATAGGATCTGCCGTTTCAGCCGATATAAGACCTGGGGATCGCGCGATCATGTGCTCAATTGGTTCGATGCGTAGTCATCCACGAGCGCCGAGCGATTTTGTTATCAAAATCCCCGATAACCTGTCACTTCAAGATACAGTATCTGCGATGGCTGGACTCACTACAGCCTACTACTCGCTTGTGAACGTGGCGCGCTTGAAGCGCGGTGAGAAGATTCTTATACACTCTGCAGCCGGGAGTACTGGCCAGATGGCGGTACAAATTGCGCAAAACTTGGGAGCCGAGATCTTCGTTACAGTGGGCTCTGACGAAAAGAAGCAGCTCATCATGACTAATTTCAACATCCCAGAAGACCATATATTTTACAGTCGAGATTCATCTTTTGCTTTGGGTGTCAAGAGAGTGGCTGGTAGCGTCGACGTCCTTCTGAATTCTCTCTCGGGCACCGGCTTACAAGCAAGCTGGGAGTGTATCGCTCCGTACGGCCGATTCATCGAACTTGGTAAAGTCGATATAATTGCTAACTCGTCCCTTCCAATGGCTCAATTCGCGAAAAATGTGGCGTTTGCAGCCGTGGATTTGCACCATGTGGCATCAACTAACCTTAAGCTACATCGATCCTTGGTAGAATCAGCTATTAACCTCCTTGCTAGTGGTGAAGTTCAGCCACCCGCCCCGCTACATCTATATCCCGTGTCGGAAGCCGAGAAAGCATTCCGTTACATACAGAGCGGCCAGAATACGGGGCGAACTATCATCACCCTCAACCCCAAGGATGTTGTGCAAGTAAGATTTTTGGGATAACCGTCCTAGCTCTACTGGTAATGTCTAACTTGCTCACATTGCGTTCTAGAAATTCACAACGATTAAAAAAGAATGGAAGTTTAAAAAGGACGCGTCGTATCTGATTGCAGGAGGGCTTGGGGGCATAGGCCGTGCGGTAGTGCTGTGGATGGCTAACAGAGGTGCTCGAAGCTTCGTACTTCCATCACGATCTGGAGCGTCTACGAAGGCCGCGATTGATCTTATTTCGGAGCTTACGGATAGAGGGATTCAAGTATTGGCACCGCGCTGCGACCTGTCATCTACCCATCAACTCTCAACCTTGCTCAAAAGCTACGTTGATATTCCACCCATTAAAGGCTGCATTAATGCAGCAATGGCATTACAGGTGTGTACTCTGATATGCCGTCGGTAGTAAGCTTAACCAGCTGTCCAAATGCTAATCAGACGCGGGCGCGAGTAGAACTCTGTATTCGAGACGATGACTCATGCTCAATGGACATGTACGGTCCAGTCCAAAGTCCAAGCGAGTTGGAATCTCCACCGCCTGTTGCCGAGTGATATGGATTTCTTCATTCTTTTGTCTTCTGTTGCTGGCATTTATGGTCCAGTAGCCCAGAGCAATTATACAGCTGGCTGTGCCTTTCAGGACTCACTTGCCCGCTGGCGTACTGCTGCTGGATTTCCCAAGTCCGTCTCTCTTGATCTTGGCTGGATGCGTACGATCGGCATCATTGCAGAGACTAAGGACCCTCGCCGCCATCAGGCATACCTTGATGGGTTTCCACCGATCGAAGCGGGGGATTTCTTCGCGATACTCGAACATTACCTTGACCCGGAGATACCTCTGCTTGACGAAGCTCAAAGCCAACTTCTTATCGGAGCTATTCACCCAGCACACTTCTTAGCTCGCGGGGAGGTCCCTATCCGATTAGTGTCTCGACCCCTTTTCGCTGGGTTTTCTTTTAAATCCACTAGACAGAAGGAATCCGGTACTGATTCTGATGCTCAAGAGGATGTAGCAACACTATTTGCGCAGGCAAAGTCTAAAGAGGATCGCCTGGCTATAGTGATTTCAGCCTTCAAGAAAAAGCTGGCACGTGCTCTATGGATAGAAGCAGAGGAAATCGACACCCGCCGAGGCCTCTCTAATTACGGCGTTGACTCATTGATGGCTGTTGAGTTACGGAGCTGGATTCGCCGAGATTTTTACGCAGCGGTAACAGTCTTTGAGATCATGGGTGGCACAAACATTGCAGCAATAGCTGAATTAGTTGTCGAGAGAACAGAGGTGCAAATGAAGTAAAGAAAAAAAGGTAAGTAATCATGCTATTGGTAGAGATTAAAGAGAAAACATCTGCGTTTAAACTATGCTCTTCTGCGGCACCTGAAGGCGATGTCTGAGATAGCTTGTACAATTCGAAAAGAAGACGTAACAGTGGCGAATACCCTGGCCCGTAAAAGCTTGCTCCTTCGACATCCTTCTTGTCCAGCCCTATATGTAGCCACCTGTACATAGTAACCAAGTGCAGTCCTCTGTCTATTCTACGTTATAATAGAGACTAGGAATCTCTGTTGCAATACGATAAAAGGCACACGCTGCGTGACCTTTTCCACGAGCGAAACAGTGTGAGAACTGGCTGATATAAGCAGGGGTCTAAGAAAGGGGTCCAAGTGGGAAAATCTGGAACATAAATCTAGTTATCCGAGCCATAATTCAATGCCCCCATCCCCTCCTCAAGTTCATCTTAGACGCCCTGAACTCGGAGAATGTCGGCCTTGCAGGATGGGCCATGAGTTTCCATTCCCCAATAATGAATCCCATCAAGGACTTCGAATAATCGTTCGACGCCCGCTTCCCTTACGCAGCGGCCCGTCTTCAATAGATAGATGTTGCACCCTGTCCAAGATGAAAAGGAATTTGGTACAGTGCACCACAGCTCCCATTCGGATGCATAGAACGTGATACAATAGTGACGTAATGCATCCTCATCTTCCTTTGACCATGATATCTCCCCTGATCGCGATGTCTTAGCAAGTGCTTCGCACTTCAAGAGATATCGGTTGTATAAGGCCAATGCCGAGGCAATGGCGATCTGGTTCTCGACAACCTTTTTCGGTTGTGAGTTCTTCTTGAACTCGATAGTTAGGTACGGACATATTGCGCGCTCTTCAGCAGTGAACATATCCAGGCGAACGTTTTCGCAGTCGTAACCCTGGAAAGCTTGCAAACTGACCCAGTACGCAGCATCTGGACGAATGTCCCATTCGTACCTTTTGTTTGCTTCGTGTAAAAGCAATGGTATCTTCAACGTTGGCTTTGGTGGCTGGGAGACAAATTCCACTAGGAGGGCCGGCACCCAGCGAAGTTCATTCAGGAGTGAAAGATTCTGAGGTTCCGCAAGGAATATGGAACTCAGAGCATAAAGTTTATATAACGACTCATTGCACGAATGGACGCTCATAAAGTTATACTCGTCGGCAATAAGCTTTGATGACTGTCTTCGTTGCCACATAGAAAGTTTAGAAAGACTTTCCCATGTCTTATCCGACCATTTGGTCGCACGCGCAAGCAGGTGTGTTTTCGACGGGTTTGTCTCTCTGATGATCTCGATTCCGTGTGCCTTTAGTATGGTTTGTTCGAAGTCGGGATCGCTGACTTTGGCCAACGGCTTAGACGTCGTGCCCGCCTCCGACGACAGGCATGATTCCGGAATACTTGGGGCCATGACAGCTTCCCACAGCTGTGCAGTGTGCTCTCAGTTGGTATCGGGGACGTCAGAACAGCGCTTAGGTGTAGCCAAAGGAGGATGAAAGCGAGATTTTGACTTCGGCATTGATGATAATAACTCAAAAGGTAAACAATGCTTGCAACCAGAGTAAGTGGCGGTCTGACTGTCGTAAGGGATATTTGTCTCAGAACAAATCGAGTACGAGTGCCGTTCGCTGTGGGGCCCTCGGAATTGCTCCATCTTGTTGGGGGAGACTTTTAATAGACAATTGTCAACCTCGAAGAGCGCGCATTGAACGTCATTAACAAACGTAGTTGGGGACGCCCTTAATGTTGCGCTTCAGAACTGTTGCGTTTTAGAACTGGCTCTAAAACTTTCACGACGAAGGCCAGAATCGATTTTGATTGATAGGGGAGGAAAGCGATAGCAAATTCGTAGTCAGGGAGAAGAGCGCGACCGGTATGTTGGGCAATGTAGAGAATAAGGACAAATAGTATGGTAATAGCTCTTTCAAAATATTGAAGCTTTATATGCCCGGTGTAAGTAAATAAATTACTTGAATGGCATTTAGCGTAAGAGCTAGTTTCTATACCTAATCAAAATAAGGAATCAGCACTTGAACGTCTACTACAAGGAAATGAACACCGAAGGGATATCTAAGACATGCTCCCGATTAGCCTGTCGCCAGCCATTTCTTTAGCAACTTACTGTGTACCACCTAGTAAAATCAATGGGCGTATGAGTTTGTTCTAGAGAATATTTCTATCCAAGTACCTAAGGGTGAGATGGTTGTGTTTTGCGTGTACATACTCAGAAGGGAACACCTCTGCAATAGTCTACAGCATGTGCGTACACTGTAGCGCAATGTCGCGCCTGAGGCAGTGGGTTTTTCTAAGTCCGAATAATAGTATCGTAGAAACGAGAAATTATTTCCGAATATAATGAATATAGCAGTATTGATCTGCGTTGTTAGTTCATCATAAAGAAACATTTGGCCATATAAAAAAAAGCCCGGTGGTGCCAGGCAAGCTGTTACTAAAATGAAAAGCTATACTGGCAAAGCTTCATTCAAATTCGCTGTAGTTAAGTCAAAGTGCCAAAGCACATTTATTTACAGGCATCCAGAAGGACAAACTTCCCGTCTTCCTCGACTATCCTAAAGCTCTTCGGAGGCTTTAACATGCCACTTATAGATCGCCGTCCAAAAAGCCACGAACTCTCTATATATTTGTAGTTATGGTTGATTCTTTATCAACGAACTAACCAATAAATAAACCGCAGACATTGGACTGATCAATCAGAGGGGTGTAGACACTTTTGGAGCTCTGCCTTCCCAAGGCCAGTGAAAGCTTTCCAACAACATTGGCAAAGGGCGGTAGCGACAGGGGGGCTACACAAATGAACCTCGTTCGCAGCATATAGAGCTTACATTGATTTTATGATTTCCCGATCTACCAGTCAAACACAGCGAGAGAGCCAGGCTGTCCCCAAAGCCAAACACGTCGTTGTAGTCATCGTCTTGTGTACAGTTATTTATTCATCTCAAAATCAAAGGGTATCAAGAACTCGTTAGCATAATAGTCATACAGTTCATTGCGCCGACGACCCCAGCGACGGGTCAATCAGGTCATTTAGCTCATCGGCCCCAATCAATCTTCTCATCTCGGCTTCATCTTGAAGCCATTCCTCATCAAGATTCACGTTACCCGCGTTGCACATTGCCATAAACGCATCAGCCCCAACCCAGAAGTTCTCTCCGCCGTAGTCGAACTCCCATTCTGCCATGCCTTGCACAACATCCTGAAAGTCGGCCGACGGGTCTAAAACGGCATCGGGCTCTCCAATGCCTTCAAGCAGGGCTTGCTCTATTGGGTGAACACTTTGAATATGAGCCTCTAGCTCGCCACTGTAGGTAAACTTCATTTGACAGCCAGAGAATGTACATGGCAGTGTTCTTCGTGATTTTTCGCCGACGCCCGTGAGTTGTTCCAACATAGTAGGGTCGACCTGACGTTGTAGCGAAGACGGGTGGCTCGGCTCTGGCCTCTCATGCATCAAGTGAACATAGCGCACATGGTTCTCCAGTGACGATTTGAGACTAAAGGCTTGTCCACAACCTTGAGCATTGGACCATGTTGCCAAGCCTTCCGTATTGCTCAAGTCAAATTTGCCGCATACAAAACTAACGCCTTCATGAGCGCTCCGAATATGTACGTTCAGGTTTGACGTCCTCGTGAACGATTTGGTGCATCCTGGCCAGGTGCAGACAACCGTCTTGCGCTCTTCGGCGGGCTTACGATTGCCATGATCGGATTCGATATGTCTCTCTAGATCCTCCCTTCCGTTGCATGACTCCCCGCAAAACATACAGCTAATATGAGAAGCTTTCATATGGGCCTGTAGAAGGGAAAGCGTAGGAAACCCGACTTTCTTCGGATTGCCCGTATTGTCGTCATGAGCAGCGCATTCTTCACACCAGAAGCGATTCTCTCCATGATCTCGTTCTAGATGTCGTCTCAAACCACCGGCCGTGTCAAATCCGTGCCCACAAATGGGACTCGACTCGTCCGGTTTGTAGTTGCACTGGAATGCTGGTTTATTTTGATGTTCTGTTCGAATGTGGCGCTGTAGGGTTTGGTGCTTGCGGAAGCTCTGGTTGCAAGGGGGGAAGCCGCGGCATCTGAAGCGGTCCTGACCTTCGTGGACTAGCTGGTGTCTACGTAGGCGGGTGGCGGTCATGAACTGCTTTCCGCAGCCTTCATAGGTGCAGACATGGTCCCTCTCGACCGTGTGAGAACCTTTGATATGTTGCTTGAGATGCTTTTCCTCTATGTAGTCCTTGTCGCAATCGGGATAGGGACACTTGAAAGGGCGCTCATTGTTATGAGACCTGAGATGGGCAGCAAGACGGGCAGGGCGGTTGAAAGTCTTGTGGCAGTCGGGATATGTACATTTGATGGTTTTCATATCAGATGGCCATTTTCGGGCAGGACTAAGGGGTGTATGAGGGGTGTCTGCTGGAAATATGGATGTAACTCCGGTGTAATGAGATTCATCATCAGAATTGTCGTCGTGCCGCTCGAACTTGAAGCCTGACGAGTCTGAAAAGAGCAGAGTTAGTGACTGACATGAATTGAATGCGCATTGGAGTGTGGTGTACCAGTGAGGATGGATGGAGCACCGACCCGGCTCCTCTTGGGCGGAAAGGAGCCCTCCGGTGCTTCATTGGCCATTCGCTTCATTCTGAGGAATCCCGGAAGGGCCTCATTTCTTCTTTGCACCACAATTGCCTTGGTGACAAGTATTGAACAATTGAACAATTGAACTTGAACTTCGGAAATTTTAGTGGAGCTCTAGTTTCTAACCTCTTTAACAAAATGTGTGATAGACTCGATAAGGGATTAAGCAGGTTTTAGTCTTTAATAGACGGATATTCGCTATAAAGATACGAAGCCCCACCAGCCACAATCTCGCAAGCAACGTCTTTCAGCCTCTTCTGGAAATTTTTAGTCGCAATCAACTCCGTTCTTTCTTTGCGCCAACTTGCTGCCATCGCAACTTGCGCCCGCCATTTATTACGCAGACTACATATCACACGCCGTATATCACACTCGCTACTTGCTTGATAATACACGACAACACGATACACCATGTCTGATTACGGGGACAACGATGATCTCGGAGGTGGCGATGTCGGCCAGTGAGTGTGCCTGCCATCCCCTTTCCCGACGCGCCGTATAGCCATAATTGCGGCGTTTCGGTGCTGACGAGCTCTTATTACAGCGACGAGCCCATGTACGAAGAGGAAGAGGATGTCTTCGAGGACGAGCTCGACCCCGAGGTGCCTGACGACGGAGACGACGACTTTAATCGGCGCGGGAACGAGGATGAAGACAATGTCGTCATCTCGGGTGATCCATCTGCTACAGCCAACAACACCCAAAAGGGCCCTGCCGCTCATAAGTCTATCAAGGATAAGCGGATTCCGAACGAAGAGCGAACAACGACCCCTTACATGACTAAGTATGAGAAGGCGCGCATTTTAGGCACCAGGGCCTTACAGATCAGGCAAGAGAACAAAGGCCTTCCGACCAAACGGGAGCGACGTGGCTGACTTGCGCGGTGAACAGCATGAATGCACCCGTACTTGTTGATTTGGAGGGCGAATCCGACCCGCTACAAATTGCTATCAAGGAGATGAACGAGAAGAAGATACCCCTAATTGTCCGCCGATATATGCCCGACGGCTAGTACGTCTAACTCCCAAATTCTCTTATCCTATGCCAACGTTCTAACTACCACACAGCTATGAGGATTGGACTTGCGAAGAACTTCTTCAGTAGACAAGGATTGCCGCTGTACATATTGATCGTCGCGCACACTGGGTATAGAAACAGCGTATCGAGGAAGGTGGTCCCTCCACTCCTATCTACCCATAGCCTCATCGAAGGGAGGGGATGCGTCAACAATACAGCCAGGCAGGCAAGGAAAAGTGCTATTAGCGAGGCGTTGGGGATCATTTCTACACCATGCACCAGACTAGCGTTCAATTTGCAATGCCAAAGGTCTTTCGGTAAGCATAACCAATCCGCAGTGTTGTCTTCAGGATTCGGTGACCTCGAATATGAGTATCCAAGCAAGCCAGCCAGGGGATGGAGCGCCCTCGTGGTCCCCGGAAACCTCGATTTAGTCTTCCCGCCATGTGCGTAATGAGGTCGCGTTTCTGGTGCTCGGGCAAGACCCAATGCGAACAAAAAGAATCGCTTCACGAGGCCTTCATGATGGGGAAAGTATATATTGATGGTCCCCACTATTGCAAATGTATTAGGCCGTAATAAGCCCCCGATGAGATTCGGAGGCAGCGCTGCTTGTATTATCAAATTAGGAACGAGAATGGTACCCGTCGGCGGGACAGCATTTAATCCAATATGGTCGAGACGTCGTCGGGCTGAAAGGAAATGGGCACAAAGATTTTCAATATGGACTTACATCTGCAATCTGCATTGCAACATTACCAGATTTTGATCTCGGAGCCAAATGACCAACAGGATATTCCATAATGTGCTGTCATACAGTGGAATCGTCGCTGTTATTTTCTTTCTCTAATCTTATATCTCACCAAGTTGCCTAACCCACCCTCAACAAGACCCCAAAAGCTCCATGACGGAAAAAAACCAAAAAAACCAATCAACTGGGCAGACCCTGGGGAAGCATTAGCGGGACACTAGGATCTAGGATTGCAAGGGTGTGGGGCAGTATGACGTAGAGCAGCAACAGGGGCGCTGGCAGAGAAAAAGGGCCAATCAGAGATGGTATTCCCCTAAAGAAATACCCTTATTAGTCGATTTCACGGCAGCAGGGACCGCTCAATACGAGGTGGGCATAAGCTGCATGTGCTATGCGTAGTGCCTTTTCTCAGTATGCCGCTTCATAATGCAGGGTCCAGACTGTTCTTGTCATGCCAAGTCGATAATTGAAGGCGTTATCTATGCGTTGCCGGAGCACTTAAAAGAGCCGACAACATTCGGTGATGTCGGTAGATCCAAATCCATAGCTATACGATGTAGTATTGGGAAATTAGCAACTAGATAAGTACTCGTAGTTGAAACAAAGAGATGACTTCATAATATCCTAATTTGTACCACGATTGCAGATATGCCCCCTCCATATCTCGGTCGTGGCCGGGTCCTTGGGGTAACCATGATCCTTAGCTTCGAAAAACAAATAGTCTTGGCCAAAAGGAGCGTTGATCTTCCCTACGATGTTGCCCAATTGCGCATTGCCATGCTGATTACGATGTTTTTTTGAGTTACAAACAGAGACACGACGATGATCAGCCCATGCCACCATGTGCCCCATAATCAATAGCCAGAAGCAATACGGGTATTCCGGCATGCGCATCACCCACAAAGGATGGGCGGTCTGCATGCATGTTTCCGCCCATTGCCCATCGTCATTACTAACCTAAATACGTAGCTCGTTCTCAGAGGCAAGGTAGGCTGCGTATATAAAACAACACTAGATATCCGTCCTGTTCGCATCGTGACAATCGACCGTCATTTCATCAATCTCTTCTAGGACCTTCTGTACCATCGATAACCTCATATTCATATCTTGGAGCTGTTTGCAATAAAGATTAAGTGTGACGTATAAGCAAACAAAGAAATTACGTAGACTCGGCCGACGTTCATCACCCCACCTCACCTTAGCAACAACAATAACAACGGCACCGCATACAATTCCGGTACAGCCGTTCCCATCGTCTATAAAAAACATCATTTCCTGCCATACCCTAAAGCTGCATCTTTTCATATCTATCCGTCACCACGATGCAGTTGTCCGGAGTAATCACCACAATCATCGCAGCCGCAAGCTGTGCATCAGCTCTACCCAAGCCAATAACAGAGAAGCGGGCGCTCGGCGGTGTAAGTCATTTCTCCAAATCACTGCCATTTGGTCAATTTGATACACACTTGCTGACTCATCGCCTTTTCTCTGGCATACAGATCCTCATGTGCCAGGGTGCAAACGCGACAGGTCTCTGCCACTATGAGACGTACACACTAGAAGAATGCCACGAGGTGCCGCAAGAGTTCTTCCAGAACACGCGGACCTTTGCGCCAGATGGAGACGACTTCTACTGCTGGCCACGAGTGTATGTGCTTCTCTTCCCTTCCCTTCTCGCACAGATTCATCATGTAACACTATATCACATCGTATTATGATCATCCCCAGCTTATGCTAACATGAGTGTTCACACAGTGGTCTATGTAATGATACCTGCACATCGCCAACGGGCTGCACCTTCGGCGGCGCCTTCTACTTTGACAACCCCGCCAAGTACGACCTGAGCAAGATCTCGTGGGAGAAGAGTCTCGTGTCTTTCGACTGCCACAAGAACCAGACCACCACGGCGTAAAATCTCAACGAAACGCATCTGAATCCGTCACGTGAGCGAACGGGTTTGGTGTATGGGGAGCTCAAGCAGCTGATATCGTTCCTTGATACGACTCCAGGACTTTGCTGCTTAGAGCGAGGCTCGCTATGCATGAGACGTGCAACCACCTGGTAATACAGTAATGAGAAAGGTAACCCCGGATTGCATGGCACCATAATGATTCATGGTTTGACTTGGGATGGGCATTACGATATTGTACAGCACCTGGCGTTTCCGGGGTGGACGGAATAGATACCTTCGCACGAGCAATTTCTTAAAAATAAAAGATACTATTGAAATATTGATGCGGTCTGTATAGAGTGAAATGGAGATTCCGATGTATGGTAAGCTGAATTCCCGGATTAGGTTTTCACACAAGAGTTTTGAGGGCCTTTCCCACTGGTACCCCAATGCTTGGCCTACCATTTGGCCTCCCGGTACTTCACTCTTACAGCAACATATGAACAGTTAACAGTAGTCCGAGGATCAAGTTCTCTTAATAAGTTAAGTAACTCTAATGTGCCGATTCTTTAATGACCCGGCCGACACTTATCGTGAAACGCCAAGCGATTTTCGAGCTTTTAACTTTCATCACGACTCCAGTCCCGAAGTGCTCCAGGTGTGCTTCGGACTGATTTATGCTTGTAGATTTGCTAGTTGTGGAAGAAGATTATATGTCTAACCTTTTCGATAGATATCTCAGGGAGATTGGAGAGTAGTATGAGGGTGATGAGCTCATAATATAGGCAGCATCATTCATAGGTAATGTGATTGTTATAGCCCTGGTAAGTTGAGACTTTGCGACAAGGATTTGAAGAAAGCAGGTCGCGACATTTGCATGGAGTGGAAGGCAATCCAGTTTAGGGAATGAAGGGAGCCAGAACGGCGGGCACACAGATCTCAAGGAAAGACCGCCCCTGCCATCAACCACGAGCCATGCAGCCCGGTGCGCCAAGGAACTCAGCCCCAGGAACGAGACGCCGGTCGGAGTTGAAGGGAGGCAGTTGGAGTAAGGACTCATCATGGTAAGGTATCACGACACGTCGACAAGAGCACTCCACATCCCTTAGCCAATGAGCAGAATACCCATTTCTCAGCACTTGCGCTCTTGTTGCAGAGAGGATGTGGAGGAAGTCCAAGGCAGAAACAAGACCTAGTTACTAATAAACATATTTTTCTTTTCCATGAAAAGATACTATTCTTGATCACGCCCTTGTCAATTTGATTTTTGGTACTAGGCTGTACACCTTGTCCCAATTAAATAGTAAGAAAGCTGTTATCTAGGGGGTTTCAAAACCTTAGGACATATTCGAGTAACCATGCTTCAACAGTGCTGCCACAGCTTTTCACTTCGATTCTTTCCAGCCTCCAATAGCCAGTCAATCGACAAGCCATGCTTAAGAACATCCTGAACTCACCTCTTCTCCAGAGGCAGTAAGGAGCGACCTATATTGGAAGTCCAAACTGTCGGCGATTGTGGATGCTATGTCTTGACCAACCCATATACTAATCAATGCATCTTGTTGAGGGCCTGTTGGGAAGTTTATCGCCACGCAATCTGTTGTTAACATTCCATGTTCCTCCTCTAATTTCCATTGAAGACTTTCTTTGATAGCTCCGGAGAGGTTAAGGCCCAAGACTTCATCAAGAGCACTGTTGTTGGCCGCCTGGGTGTACCGAATCAAAAGATCTAGATCAACTATTTAGTAACTTCACAAGTTCGTTTAAAAGTTATTTGGTACTGACCTTTCGCGTCTGGTGAACTTTCGGCAGTCACTAGGGCATTTGAAGTCTGGCCCGTGAAAAGCCCGGTGCTGAGCTGACCAACATCTGGTTCCTGTTCAAGGGCTCCAAACTGTAACCCTCCCAGGGCCAGGAAATTCGAGTTGTCTTCTCTAGCTAGAGAACTGTGGGGGTTGCGATGTGCCTCGCGATACGCGTCGCGATAAGCTATTGATGTTAAACTACGCTTCTGGCTGATGAGTTTGGAGCGCTGTGCGGACTTACAATCGGTGATGGCCCTGAGCCCATTGGGATCCTCTGTCTCCATGGTGTAGAAGCTTCCCAGAGTTTTGTAAATACTTTTGTTATAGATATAATTTGACAACTTGTGAATTTGAATGAAGCTGCTAACGTTCTCAATTAGAAAGTCGAAGCATTGGCTATTGATGTCTTTCAGTTCGGGGACTTTATACGCAAAACTGCATAATAAGATGGACAAATGGTCAAGTTGACGAAGAGATGCTTGACGCTGTCGTATTGACCTTTTAGACGCCTTTTTGCTAGAATCAAAAGCAAACTTCATCATGTTTTTGATCCGCTGATCAACGTGTTGATGAAGCAGCTTGTCAAACCCCTTCAACAGTTGACTCTGAACTGTGGCCTGAATCTGGAACTTTTCAGCCGATTCTTGGAACAATCCGATGGGGAAAAATTCGATGTCTTGCACCGCGCAGCGCTGCGTCCAAAGATCATGTGTCGCCATGTTAATTATTTGTAGGAGTTCTTGAACCCTCTCTCGTCCTGAACTCATCATGGACCAATACTGATGAGGGACAAACGGGGCGAGGCTTCGACGATTGGAATAATTCTAGTCCAGAAATATGTTAACAAACTGCTATCCCAGAATAAGAATAGGAACCGTACGTAGCTAGGCTTATCACAAATCTCCTGTTTTTGGAAATCTGTAGTGATGGAAGTCTTTAGTGTGGTCACAAGGCGCACCTGACGTATAGTATATTTGAGCATGTGTAGCGGAACTCCCATCTTTATATATGAAAGGATAATGATTGTCGCTAGGCGCACGCAGCACAGCCTTCCTGTATGTGAACAGATTATTTCTACACATGCGCTTTACAGGCCTTCGTAAAACGAGTATCTATCCTGACAATGGCTACTGTATCAGCAATGGAGGCATTACTAGCGATCCAACGACTGTAAACTCTGGATCCAAGATTGGTCACCACATGTTTCACCCTCAGACCCCGGGTAATTTGAAAATACTAAGACCAACCTTCAGTAGGGCTACATAGGTCCTCATGGGTTTGATATGCCAAGCCCTAGTATCTTGCAGATATGTCCGGATGGGCTGGTCAGGCCCGGCATCATGATACCACCAGACGAAATGGCGCGAGTGGTCAAGGGCATGATGGCAGGATCCCATTGTCGGAAAGAAATATGTATAATTCATACCGCACAGGGGTCCGAGGGCCGACCAGAGTGTGTGTTTACGATTTCCTCGTTGGTATACCCCAGATCAAAACGGCACAAACAACGATGACGCTTCTTCGGCAATTCAGCAACACATATGTTTTATAAGTCGACGATGCTAATAGTTAGGAGCCAATAGGTTTCTCTCTGTATGACAGCGGTGTGTTAGTCCCCCGAACGACCTATTCCCTCATCCCCACTAATTCCACCACCCTCGAGCTGAGCGTTCACTTCAACAACGTGGCTACCCTGCTCTCAGGGGGGCAGTTAGAGTGCGTTCATCGATTATTCGATACTATAAATAGGAATAGATGGTTACGAGTGAAAGTTATCCTTCGGCCCTAAAGCTATGAAGTGCACATTGAGCGTATAGTTATCCTGGCAATAGAAGGAAGGTGTTATGATACGCGGGAAGCAAGATCAAGTCTTCACGCTTGAGAAGAAGCGTCCGACTCGGCCACAAGTTTAATCATCGGGATATGCCACTACCAAAATGAACTCGCACCCCTGCTGGAGTTATCCGAAGCTTGGGCTGGGTCCCACGCATTCGAATGCTCGTGTCGCGGCTACGTCATAGCTGACAGGTGCTGGCCCTTTACTGCGACCCTGTCCTGCCCCCTGGGGGAATGCCTGCAAGAGCGGAAATGCTCTTAGGAATACACTCGATACCTGTGAAGCTCGCCCGGGGGCTAGAACACATATGCGCCTGGACAAGGTATCAAAGGCGATCCCAAAGAGCGGGCGTGTGATCCAACCGGGGGTCGACCCGGAGTGGCGTCGCGATGTCTGGGGGGAGCGCAGACGCCGCATAAAAATCTTCCAGGCTAAAAGACGACCTCGGAGCTTCAGTGAATTACCTACATTGTGGCCAAATATGCGTATCACTTCTTGCATGTTGTACCACCTCAGCTCAATGAGGAGAATTGCTCACGTGTATATCATCTAATGCCCCCTAGCGCTCTCCACAAGGCTATTCGAAACCCCCTGATTGGTTAGATAAAACTCTGTTATAACTTCCGAACCCGACCAGACGTACCTGCTAATGCATGCGCGGCTTTGAGATGCAGATTAGTGACAGACTCGGATCTGCTATTGGTTCAGCCGAATCCAGGCTGCCATGAATCCTCTAGCTACCAAACCCAAGGCGCCCCGGCCCCCACCTTTGCCCTTACTACCTATAGTTATATGCTAGGTCGAATCCGCGCCCATGAAGATCTCGTTAAAACACATGAAGCTTAGCCATTTTAAGCGATCTTTTAAACGTATATTTTATTTGAAACGTATTAACAAATTTTCAAAAATTATATACTAAATAAATACCTAGTTTATATAGTTATTTATACATTAACAAAAAGCTGTATTAAAGATAGGTCTTAGTGGGTCTTAGTGGGTTAGAGGTTTTAAAGCGAATCATCTGGCAGAATCTGATGGAATAGTGGGGTGAATTACTTAAGTTGGCTTAGTTAAATGTGAATTGACGAGATCTTCATGCTACAGTGCAAGCACCCAAGCCAGCCGAGCACTTGCCAGACGCTTGACAGCTGTCAGCGGCCCACAGCACTGCTTGCTAAACCACAAGGCTGTCAAGCATATACCTATAATTCATGTAGAAAATGTCACGGAGTATCCAGACCAGGTGCAATAGTAGAATCATAACCATATATTGTATACAAGATTCCAACTTGTAGAAGGAGAGAAACAGGTACGGATCTAACCTGTATGCTATGCGATATATGTAAGCCCCAGCCTTCTCAATCATAAGTTACCTAGGTAGTTTGGGGGCCAAATTGTATGCCGGGATTTTGTTCACACTGTAGACTGCTGCCAAGCTTCGCAAAGAGTCTTACGTATCCATCGCGGAATGTGAGCTTCAATTTTACCTACTACAGAACGTCCGTGGGGTCTCTGAGATTTTTTGTGCTCGCTTGCATGCATGAAATGGATTGTAAGCAGAACATAGTGGAATGGCACAGGAAACAAATTCAACGAGCTGGCAAACACATAGCCCGTCACAGCCGCTGGACCAATCAGTTGAAAGCGGATATGCCCGAAGGCACTAGCCCGCCGAGGTCACCATCAAAGAACCTCGCCTGCCTGCTTGCCTGCATCTACCACCCTTTTTGGCTGGGGATGCCACCAACTAACTTTTGCTCCCGGCTTAATACAAGATAGGTATAGACTGAAGTAGGGGTGCAAGTATTTGCTACCTTCAAGTTGCCATGGTGCCATCGCCGGCACTAAGGGCGATGCCTGTTGCCGTATCTAGGGCCTCCGGTGCCTTCACAACACCATACTAAGTACAAATATCGTTGAGCGCGCTCCAAGACACCAACAAAGACCTCAAGGCCGCTATTTCGGAACGTAATATACGGGAGCAGAAGGGGGTTAGTAGCGGTCGTAACTGACTACTGTCTTCAACTAGACGCATTTATTATACAAAATGATTGTAATTCTATCAGGGTAGAGACCTCTAGTTATAATGATGAAGAAATAGCAGGTATTTGGTACATGAAAGAAATTGTTAGCATCCTTAGCTAAAAAAGTAACAAACGTAAGTAAACTATCAAAAATGCATGTGAAGGACAGCCTGCATAGAGATACTCATCCTTCCGGTCGTAATGGGGGTCTCCTTTCGTATCGTATAATATCTGGCCCTAGAACGTATACGAGTATATCGGCCCCGTAACTTAAAACAATAGGTTTTGATTTGACGATTGACACTTCCCCGGGTAGATCATCTTTCAATTTATGAAGTATATGGTGAGCTCTCGCTATCAGGCTTGGGTGTCGAATGAACCATACTTTGAGCCATGAAAGGTACTGTGGCATTCTGTGCTTATCGTTTCACATCACATCATGCACGTTACACAAACACTTCCCAAGACCCACAGTAATAGTTGTGGAATCAAACACGGCGTTTGATTCTCACGAGGTTCCCTGTCGGTGGAATTTCTCCAGATTCACCACATATATCTACCCTTCTATAGGACAGATAATCCAGGGTTGGGGCTAGGGTGTCATCTGTGACGCGATTTACATTTGCACACTCATTTCCCACGTTCTGTAGGGCCAGTCGATTGTCTCTCTTTTATTACTTCTGGTATTAACGTGCCATGGAAATTTATACATACGCAACCCTTAACCTCGATGGGCCGACTTTTCGCCTCATCCGGCTTTGCGGCGATTTAGGGTTGCAATTACAATGTGGCATTGTTCATGCCATTCTAGATCCCAGGGATGTGATGGACTACGACGTTGTGTCCTCTTCATAGGGCCGCCCGGTAAAATCTGTCTTCTTTGTTGAAGTATACGGGGAGACGATCCAGAAAACTCACTATAAGCCCCGATTATACCATATGCTTCTGGGCTTGCGAAACCCAGACGAAGATCGCATGCTGTGGATTGATGCCATCTGCATTAATCAAGATGCACAGGATGCAGCCGAGCACAATCGCCAGGTACAGCAGATGGCTAGGATACACGTGCAAGCTCAGCGTGTTGTTATATGGCTTGGGAAATCTACACATAAAATGAGTGCTACTATAGGATCGCTAATACAAGAACATGATATCAAACTCTCATGAAAGCCAATCGTTGATGGGAAAGATGCCCGCAGCGGTGAAAGTCAAGGCAACCCCAAAGCCTATATCGACAGTCATTTCCGAAGTTATCTCTCAAATTTGCCATTGGGAAGTAGCTAGTACGCCTCTTCCATTATATAATTCAGTACAAGACTTTCGGGCAGATCTAGATCAGTTACATGAACAAATTCTACTAGGGCTGGGTAATCAGTTCTTATTCAGCGAGCTAGAAGATGGGTAACCATGGAGAGGGTTATGAGGTTCTAGGTTTACATTAGTGAATTAATTGAGAACTTGATCTTCTTCTATTGGAGTAATCGTTGGGTTGGCTATCCGAGACACAGCTGTTGCTGCTGTAGCCATATGGGGTCAGCGCATCCGCTTTCCAATGCAGCTCATCCGCTTTCCAATGCAGCTCATCCGCTTTCCAATGTAACTCATCCGCTTTCCAATGCAGCTCATCCGCTTTCCAATGTAACTCATCCGCTTTCCAATGCAGCTCATCCGCTTTCCAATATAGCTCATCCGCTTTCCAATGCAACTCATCCGCTTTCCAATACAGCTCATCCGCTTTCCAATGCAGCTCGCATTGCGCTAGGCTTGTCTTGAACGCCGCATAACCTCCACCGGACCCGTGCGGCGCCGGCACTGCAGGAATCAAACTCGGAGGAGTGCATCGCAATATATGTATTCGAGTCGCCGGTTACTATAACAGCATGAAAAAGGGGCTTTACAGTTCGAAATATCTTCACCGATGCGAACCGCCCATCAGAATCGGGCGCGAACAGATTCAAAAGCTGACTAAAATTAGCAACCGAAAATGCGAGAGCTGCTCTGAAGCGACTATCCTCCAATTTCTACTAGATAATGGTGCAACAGCTCAATTTCATGGTTGTAAGGTGAAAAAGAAAGAACTACTTGAGGGGGAATGCTATGTGGACTGATGCTGGTGGCCAAATCAATATGAAGGACCTTGAAGGTTAACGAAAATAATAAACCTACCTATCATGTATGCTAGACCTTTGGCCTATACAAGTCCTAGAGCAAGGTTAACCACGGCTAAGTATGTAGCTCGGCAGGTGGTTATTGTTGCGGAGTAAAACGACGCCGTTAATACTCCGTGAGTTTCAACGGTATATATTGGGCTCCACATCTCCGCGACAGTTATGCATTGGCTTTGAGCTGTTTGGGGTTCCGTTCAATACTTGTTTCCTTAGAATCTTCCTAGAGATGGTCTAAATTTATCGTTAACGATTCTATTACTATCTGATAGGAGAGCCGCGAATTACTTAAGCTCGGGAATTCGGAGTTTTGTATTGAGCTATGACGCACCCAGTCTCTTGGCCATGTGGGGCTATCCCACTCATACTGCTGGAGGGGTAAAGACTAGAGGCTCTCCAGACATCTCAAACCTTTCGACTACCGTAGCATGGTTGTCAAAGCTAACTTAGTCTAACACCAAACTGCCGAAACGGACCAATTCAATGGTAGTCAAGAGAGGGGTGATGAGGCCCAAGAGCTGAGAACGTCCCGCATCCCGACGCACCGGCGGCCGCAGCAACCCACGATCATTATCAGGAGCTGGGTATATAGATACAAACCGGTGTACAATATCGATAATTGTATGAATATATCTACTTGATATGTTCGACTTTGCATCTCCACAGCATAATCTAGAATAGCTACCAATTGAGTAACATTTGGCAACGGGCTATTACCACGCATCGTCGTCGCATACCCCTCATCGGTGTTAACACCCCACCATCTATTTACACACGGACGAAGTCTATTGAATTCAGATCAAGAAAACACCAAATATCCACAAACCAGAACGAACAGCTGAATTAGCAAGAAAGACCAACAGCAAGCAAAAATGGCTTTCGAAATCAAATCCCGAATCGCCACCTTCGGCGGGGAGCTCCTGAAGCTCTCGCACGCCTCCAGCGCAACCAAGACACCCATGGCCGTATCCATCTACCTACCTCCCGCCTCCAAGACCACCCGCGTACCCGTTCTCCTATTCCTCTCCGGGCTAACCTGCACGCCAGACAACTGTTCCGAGAAGGGCTTCCTGCACGCGAGTGCCTCGAAGCACGGGATCGCAGTGGTCTACCCGGACACGTCCCCGCGCGGCGCGAACATCGCCGGCGAAGACGACGCCTACGACTTCGGCAGCGGGGCCGGGTTCTACGTCGACGCGGTGCGCGAGCCGTGGAGCGCCAACTACAGGATGGAGACGTACGTCGTCTCGGAGCTGCTGACCTCCCTCTTCGAGCCCGCCTCGTCGCCCCCCGAGGTGGACATCGCCTCGAGGCTCGACGGGGCGCGCGTCAGCATCACGGGCCACAGCATGGGCGGACACGGCGCGCTGACCCTCTACCTCAAGAACCCGGGCCTGTTCAGGTCCGTCTCCGCCTTCTCGCCCATCGCCAACCCGAGCCGGTGTCCCTGGGGCGAGAAGGCCTTCGCGGGTTACCTGGGGTCCGACGACAAGGAGGAGTGGAAGAAGCACGACGCGACGGAGCTCGTCAAAGGAGAAGGCTGGAAGGGGAAGGATCTCAGGGCGCTTATCGACGTCGGCACTGGCGATAACTTTTATAAGCAGGGCCAGCTGCTGCCCGAGAACTTCGAGGCCGCGGTCAAGGAGGCCGGTGTTAGTGGTGTTACGGTGCGGTATCAGGAGGTCAGTCTTGCCCTTTTTTTTTTTTTTTTTCAGTTCTCTCTTTGGGAATCCTCGTTTTTATACCTTACTCCTTATCTTTATACCGCCATAGAGATCGATCCGCTGACTCATCACAAACTCACCAGAACTACGACCACTCCTACTACTTCATCTCGACATTCGCCCAAGACCACGTCGAACACGCGGCCGAGTATTTGTTCCAGTCTGATTAAGAATCACTGTCTGCTACAGTAACCAGCCACAGAGAGACGGGCCTCATCTATCTATCTAACCAACACGGTCACGAATTACAGAGGAGTCAGGAGTGATGGTATGCCTACGTGATTGTTCAAAACACAACTAACAAACACCTACCTATCTCATACACATCCAGTTATGTAGGTAGAATTTACTCGATCATACTGGAACAAAAATAAAATACAATCTACATCATAAGCATCCAATACGATTCGTACAGGTAATGAATTATAAGTTCCCGTCATACCACAGTTCAAATTCTCATCACCTCAGGTACTCCGCATACGCTCGTGACCAGTGAACCCCCATTCTTCCCCTCGCCGTCAGGAAATATAATGATATAAACGCCATAACTATGACTATGATATATATGACTTAGTACGATTGTGCAGCAGCAGTAGCTATATGGGATATCATCACGCCAAACCTCAACCCAGCCCAACTCAACTCAAACAGCAAGCAATAAAGGCTGCTAGCATCATGCAGACAAATATTTGCTCATCTATACCCAAATTTCCCCATCAACAAAATTCAAAATGTAAAAAAAAAAAAAAAAGAGATCAACTCCTCCTCCTTACATCGACTACTGACTCCCCTTCCTTCCCACCACTCGCACTTCTCTTTGCGTCGGCAGTAGTAGTAGTAGTAGCATCCGCCCCCTCGCGACGTATGCGATGGAACGCGAGCTTCTGGTACCTGGAGAGACTCTTCCACCAATGCTGACCGGCCTCGTGCTCGGCGACGCGCGCGAGGAGCTCGGCCGTCTTGACGCGGACGTCGCGGTCCTTGTGGAACAGGCCGAGCGCGAGGTAGAACAGGCCCGCGTGCGACTCGGGCGCCACCGTCAACAGCAGGCAGATCTCGTCGTACGACCAGACCCACTTGGCGAAGCTCAGATACACGTCGCGGCTCTGCGCCGCCGTCAGCCGCTGCGTGCGCAGCCGGTCGTGCATGTGGTGCAGGTCGAGGCCCTTTAGGGGCCGGAGGGTGTATATCTGGGCAAGGTCCTGCACGATGGTTAATAATCGCAAGTTACGATGATAGTAGCAGAGTTGGAGATAACGGGTTCTTGGCGCTCACCTGGATGAAAC
Source organism: Xylaria sp. Z34 (assembly GCA_037356055.1). Lineage (NCBI taxonomy): Eukaryota > Fungi > Ascomycota > Sordariomycetes > Xylariales > Xylariaceae > Xylaria > Xylaria sp. Z34. The sequence continues at coordinate 160,681 of JBAWJW010000009.1, forward strand.
TATAATAGCTCCTCGTATTTCTCCAGCCCTCGATCCTGTACACATTCCCGGCCAGTTCTTTCTGCTTGGCCGTGTCATCTGCCCAGACGAAGCCGTGTCCGCCGGTGATTTGCTCATGCTCGTCTCCTCCGACATGAAGCGCGCTGACGCCGTACACGCTCTCTTCGAAAGCTGCAGCTATGCGAGTAAACCTCAGAACCCAGTCCCGCCACTTAGCTCGGATAACTCGTTCGCCATGCCTCGCCGCTATACTCTTCAGAATGTCGTTCATGAACACCACATCTCCGGTCAGATCGGTCGCAGTGTTGGAGGATCCGCCAAGCTGATTCGCATAAGTCGGATTCTGCTGCTGGAAATAAACTAGGCCTTCCGTGACGGGTGCTTGCTCGATTTTGCTACTGATCTTCATCCGCCCGCTGGGGAGGTCACACAGAAGATCCCACCATTCCGGGTGCATCTCAAATGTGGGATTTGTGACACCGGCGATGAAACCGGGAACTTTTAGTAGATCATCAATCTTAGTGAGGTCAGTGTAAGGAAATGCGAAACGAGTAAAGCCCCTCAGCAAGCCACCAGACGCGAGAGCACAGGCTGCTAGCACGGCTTCCGCCACATCACCCGAAGGCATATTGTGGCCAAGAAAGATGATCCTCTTCTGCGTCAGCAGGGCGTTGGCTAGCACCACGATGGGATGAGTGCCAGGACCATTTGTCGTCAGATGGGGATGTAAGGCAAAAGGCTGCATAGACTTTGCATGTGGATCGGAAAAGTTCTGTATCAGCTTTACGAGTGAGAAATCCCCGACCGTCTCTGGCATGATGGCCGTTGGGATCTTGACGGGAATGGGAATGCCCTTATACATAATCTTGCTTTCGAATTCGTGGGTATCTCGCGGTACAGAGTAGGCAGTTTGGTTCTCAAGATACGCTTTGGTTCCGGCACGGGATATTCCTTGCGGCTTGGGTGGACTTTTACTAGCATCGAAGGGCGCGGCAACGGAATCGGCACCATCCTCAGCAATCCGCTTCTGGACCATACGCTCAAACTTCTCGACAAATAAATCTTTGTTGTCGCTAGACTGCAGGAGATATTTCTCTAGCAGACTTAGTTTGGGCATGAGAGAAAGGTCCATCTCATTGACGGCATCGTAAAGCATCGACAGTGTTTCCGGTACCGGAGACTTGAAGTACTCCTCAAGTGCTAGCAAGAGAAGAGGCTAATGAATGGTTAGCTTTGGCGGGCATAAGTGTACCATGCAGGAGTAGCACCGCTGACAAACCTTATAGATATGTAAGAAGGGGTGCCGAGTGCATATAGCCATAGCTTTGACTACAGCCCCCCGCTTCACGGTCTTATCATGTTTCGTGTACACCAAGTTCAAGACATAGATTAAAGGGGGTCCTTCCCCTCCTTCTGGTTCCTCGTCGGTCGAATCGTCATCACCTCGGTCATCGTTCTCGTCCTCATCCCTGTCGTCATCGTCCCCATGGCTATCGTTCTCGTCGTCGGTCGGATTTCCCCCGTCGTTCAAGATTCCAGCTTCTCTATCTCTTCTCCTTTTCCTCCGTCGCCGCCTAGCCTCTTTCCGTTTTTGTTCCTGCTCTTCCTCCTCCTGGTTCTGATCCTTGTGTAAGAAGAAGATGGTCCAGTCTTGATTGCGCGCATGGGCCTGGTCTGGTAACATTAGCTCGGCTAACATATGTTCGTCACCAGTGATGGCGACGGGGAACTGGTGCTCCATGACGGGGCCGCGGTCGATGTCGAAGGAGGCCACCAGGATATACTCGACATGGTTCTCGGAGGACTCTCGCGGGTACTGGGATCGCAGCTTTCTCGGAGATTTGGACATGGGATGGCTCCTTGCCAGGATGGACATTGATGAGTCTTCCGAGACGACGGTCTGGCTAGCAAGGGACGAGGTCTTCGAGTTGGAGCTAGGGTGGGACATGCGATCTGCCTCTGTGGTAGCAGGCTGGGGAGAGTGGAAAGAACGTGAGGGCGGCGAGACACCGGAAGCGGAGTTGGAGCGTGACGAGGATGAAAGGGATGTGCGCTGGTTCCCGCCAGCACCTAGTCCAGAGCTAGAGCCATTGGCCAAGGATTGGTTGGTATTGGTTCGCGGCAGGTACGGCCGGGCAGTCTGCGTCGACGCCATGGTGGTGAAGGACACGCCGGAGGGCTGTAAAGCTGTACGAAGGTGAAGTCCGAGTCGCTTCCGATGCGCCTCATGCAGACACAGGCACCTCGCTACGGCGACAAGTAATCATCCAATGGGGTGCAACGATTGACAATGTCTAGGATAGCTAGCATGGGACAGCCCAGCCAGTCGGATTCGAAATGGATGCTGTGACAGAATATGCAGTGTCGAGAATCAAGAATCCTGGGTCAAGAGGTGGGTGAGGCTACACGCCCCCTTTTCGACAGACACGGACCCGCACAGGCGGAGAGCATACAGCAGTGATACTTGGTAAACTGGGATTGACGTAGTTTGTATACAGGGAAGATTGAGAGAGAGAGAGAGACGGAAGATGTGATTCAAGATGGCTCTACGTGGCCATGATGACGGATCCTGCTTTTTACGGCGGCGTCATGTTTCAAGGCTCGGGTGTTGTGTCGTGATCAGGGGCAAGTCTCGCTTCAGCAGAGGCGGCAGACGATGTGACAGGGGGGGGAGGAAGACAAGAGATTGGGGGTCGAACAAATCGAATTTGTAGGGTTGCACCACAACGCCAAAATAGGGACCGTTACCCCTCTATTAACCCCCCAGTTCTGCCCCCCCTGTTTTCACAGCGCTAAGCGACCCGCTATCCCCAACCGTTAATTCCCATCCTTCAGCACTTGACGCCAGTGGCTTCCCAAGGTGAGGTCGACGTAGTATCCACTAGTTAACCAGACGCTATCGCAAACCATGGGGACAGTATGACGGCGGTAGCTCCCGTCTAGTTGCGTGCTTTAACTCGAGTAACTTTAAGCTTAGATGCCTTAGGCCTCCAGTTAAAGTTTCTAGGTTAGAAGACTTGAAAAATGGAAACCCTTAAGCCTGTTCTGTTGCGTCACGGCCAGCTCTCATTTTGTTCTCCTTGTGCAGGCCAAAAAAAAAAAAAAACTATAACATCACTGAAACAAAATTCAGCCTATCAAAATTCCTACCACAGCCTTATTTCATATCCCAGCAACAGGCCACCCGATTGCGCCCACATGCGCCAGCCAAGCGCGCCAAGAACTCCTTCCATCCTATACTCACATAAGCCTTTTCCAAATCGGGAAATTTCCCAAACGTCACTTCATAAGAACGCATGCATGAAATGATTTACAGTACATATCTTACCATGCTTATAAAGAATAAAACTTAGGCTAGACGACACAGCTGTATTCTATATTTAAGGACTCTCGGTTGTTTAAAACGCCATATATCGCGACAAATTGTATCAGTAACAAGTGTTAAGCCAGGTCCGGTAAGAATCACTTGCCTCGGAATTCATCAGGAGATGTCTTAGGGCAACCGAAGGACATTAGTCTCAGTGAATAAGGACGAATCTCGTTCCAAAATCAAGCAACAATTAATGAGCTAGATTTGTTTTATATACCCAACAGCTAGGAGAGAACCACGCAATTTGGCGACCACTCAGCTGCACATTATTTCTTTACTTATCGAATTAATCGAATCTATTTTGATCAAGTACTTCCTCCCTCGGAGGCATAACCAGTCTCAGTTACTGCAGAGAAAAAAACATCACTGATTCTGTCGCTCATTATTCCCTTCTAATACATCGTGACGGAGAAACTCAATTCCTTCTCTCTATCATACAATTAAATGTTGTAGGTGGCTAAGTTGCCACAAATCCCGCCTTTAACCACCCCCCCTTTTTAACATAGTTATTCATCGCAATCAACCACCCGCACTACTTCGTAATTAAGTGCAACGTGGCGTGGCGTAGCGTCGTAAGCGCGTGAGCGGCTAGCTTTGCCACCATGTTGCAACAGCCATGGCATTGTCAAACAGCTAGTCATCTTGGCCGTGGCCGTAGTCTCTGCTGCCATATGCCACTGGGGGAAGTAATGGTGACCCGAACCTTATCCGACCGCCCCCGTCCACCCTCTTCATCACTCGCATCGAGAGTCCGTCGCCGCTTCCGGCCCTTCCGCTACTGTGTTGTGTTGGGTTTCTGGGCGAAGCCGATCTGCTTCTTGGCAGGGTGTTCTTTCTCCTCCTCCTCGTCGCTGGATATCCTCCGTTTCCTCTTATGTGTTGCAGCTAGAGAGCTCTCGGCAGATGACGGTGGCGACGGGAGGCAGTGTGTTTGGTGTGGCCTCGGTGGCTGGTCTGGTGTTGCCACTGGTTTGCCCGGACCGACTTGGGCATTATTATCGCTGCTGCCTTTATATTTATCTATTTCATAGCCATCACTATCGTTGTCGCTACTATCGCTGCGCTCCCATAACTCAGCCATCGCTTTCAACTCGGCCTCGCGCTTTTCTCTAGCCTCGGGCGGCGTGTACCCTCGGCGAAATTCGTCGGCGACTTCACCATACTTGTGCCTCCTGATCTCCTGTACTACAATAACCATCCTGAGATTGATTTCTAGTCTGGCAGCGAATTGCTCATCGTAACCTTTCTGGAATACCGGTGTACGGGGGTGAGGAAGAAGGTAGGCACCTTGAGTGGCAACAACATCAAAGGAGCCCCGTGAGTACTGGTGAGCCGATGGGATTGCATTACGGCTGGTCATGGCAGTAGGTGAGCTGTCTGATATAGGCCGGTCTGGTTTCCTCAGACCGACTTGGACATTAATATCGCTGCCTCCTTCATCTTTGTCTGTCTCGCGGCCGTCGCTATCGTTATCGCTACTATCGTCGGTACCGAAGCCCTCGAGCTTTAATAATGCTTTCAACTCGGCCTTGCACCTTTTTCGAACCTCGGGCGGTGTATACCCTGCTCGCCATTCATCAGCAGCTTCATGCAACCTCTGTTTTCTAACCCGCTGTCCCACAAGAGTCATATGAAGGCGCCTTGTAAGTTTAGCAACGAATTGGTCATCATGGGCCACCTGGAATACTGGTGTACCGGGGTGAGTAGCGAGGTAAGCACCTTGAGTAGTAACCACGTCATCGAAGCAGTCCTGTGAATGCGTATGAGCCGATGGGACTACATTGCGGCTAATCATAGCAGTGGGTGAGCTGTCTGCTATGGGCCGGTCTAGTTTCTCTGGGCCGACTTGAACATTAGTATCCTTGTCGCTATCATCATCAGCCATGAATCCCTCCAACTCTAACAACGCCTTTAACTCGGCGTTGCATTTTTCTCGAACCTCGGGTGGCGTATGCCTTGCACGCCATTCATCAGCGGCTTCACGATACTGCCGTCTTCTATTCTGCTGTTGTTCAATCTCCCACTCGAGGCAATCTTTTAGTTCGGCGACGAATCGATAATCGTAGGCATTCTGTAATACAGGTGTACCGGGGCGAGTAACGAGGTAGGCACCTTGAGTGACAACCGTATGAGCCGATGAGACTACATTGCGGCTAGTCATGGCAGTAGGTGAGCTGTCTGCTATGGGCCGGTCCAGTTTCTCTGGGCCGACTTGGATATTATTATGGTTGTCGCTTTTGTCTTCATTCCCACCCTCGCCATTGTTACCACGGCAGAGGGTATATTTCCGTGGGGATATAACATTCTCGTTGTCGCTATCCTCATCGGTCATAAATCCCTCAAGCTTTAATAACGCTTTGAACTCGGCCTCGTGCTTTTCTCGAACCTCGGGCGGTGTATACCCTGCGCGCCATTCATCGGCGGCTTCATGATACTTGGATCTTCTGATCCGCTGCCCTTGAATCTCCCACCTGAGGCAATCTTTTAATTCGGCGATGAATTGATCGTCGTGGGCTACTCGTAATACCGGTGTGCCGGGGTGAGTCATGAGGTAGGCACCTTGAGTCGCGACCACGTCGTCGAAGTAGTCCTGCAAATTCACGTGGCTGTAAGCCGAAAGGCGCGCCAGTACAGAAATGGATCAAGGAGAATGAATGTAAGCTTACGAATGGACCATGGCCAGCCGCGGCACCAAATAAGTTGTCTGGCTGCGATGTCATAACTGGCGATAAGTATTTGCTGGGCGTATTTTGGGTGGTAGGTAGAAGGGTGAATGAATAGCACAAAGCAACGCGTGAAATGGCGCTCTCTTTGACTAAGCCCTTCAGCCACTCAGCCACATACAACGGGCACGGGGTGGGAGCGTTATCACATGATCTGGAATGTAAGGCTGTTGTCTCGGCCGCTCATTGATGTGGATTTTCTTTCTCCTGTTCCCTCTGTTCGTTTGACTCGTTGAAGCTGCGGCTTATCAATATTGAATCACCTATGTGACCTCGGCCGATAAACTGGTTCAACAACGGGATAAAACATGGAGAAATGCTGGGCCGTTCAGCATATTGATAGGATAGAAGGTAGAGGATTAATGGCTTTCCCTCGTCGGTGAGACAGGTGTTTATCAGGACCCCGCACAGGTGGCTGATGCCAATTACAGATTCAACCTGGGTGTAACAATGCAATAATCTACTTGGGCATCAAGGGGCTAAGACGGTATCGCAGATCGAGCAAACACAATAATGAGAATAAATACGGGTAGTTGCAATGCCAATAATACCTATCCAGGGACTAGTCTGTGTAACACGGGCAGGCAACCGATAATTAGAACCACTAGAGATTGAAAACCTTTTCAGCGGCTAAATTTATTATCGGCGGTTTCTATATAGTACATCAAGCCTTTGATCACCATGTCAGCCCGGCAGCCTTCACTCCACCCTTTGTCGCTTCTCCTGCGGAGATGATGTCGATAGCAATTCGCCCCAAGCAGAGTGCTGGAGAACCTCTTCAATGTTAAGGCGACGCTTACTATTTCCTCGTGCTTCCGGGAATCTCACCATCTCGATAAAGAGAGCGCCAACTGCGAGGGGACTTTGCATCAGCTAGGTCTGCCACTGGAAGCCATTCAAGCTTGACGACATGAAACACACTTACGATGTATATAGCCTTTCATCGGCGACGCACGCGCACTCTGATAATCACTGGACATTCTTTGAATGGCCTTCCAATATGCAGCCATGAAGCTTGGGCGGTATTGGGCGTACTCTTCGCGCCATGGGTTAATTTTGACCTCCCACGGATGGGACTTATATATCAGTTGATATAGTATAACACCCATAGACCAAACATCGATAGAATGGTCGTAGTTGTGCATCTCGAGCTCCGGCGCGAGATAACCGATTGTGCCGACCGTGCCCGGCCGGTGCTTCAAGAATTCGCCTTTGCCTATGTGCATAGACGACCCTGTATCTAGCAGGACCGAGCGGAGCGCCTTTTGGATGAAGCCGATATTGGCTGGCTTCAGGTCCCTGTGTACCCAGCCTCCATCGTGCATAACTTTGACACCCAGTAGTGCAGACCGGAATGCAATAGCTACCTCTCTCTTCATGCCCTTAGGCTCTCTATTGATCTCATACGTCAGCTATGTTCTCTTCAAAGCCATGATTTCAAGAAGCCGAGGCTTACCTCTTACTCTGAAGCACCAAGTTGTGGAACGTCTGAGTTGTCGTTGGCTGTAAGACAGCGTACACATGGTCAAAAGCCGTCTTTGAAGACAAGAATTCCTTGCCGTTGGGGTAGATAACGTCTACCATTCGCATGACTCTTTCGCACTCGTCGGTCCTCCGGGCGAGATCAGTCACTCTTCGAACGGTATCGATCTCCCGATCCACGCTGAGATAACTGTCCCTATTCCGCTCCATCATTTTGATGGCGGCCACATCGCCTGACGTATTAGTAGCCAAGGAGACCCTTCCATGAGCACCTGCACCTAGAGCCCCCCCCAATGTCCAACCGTCTATGGTTATTGATTTGAGCGATGGGGTCGGCATCTCAAAATCGGCTTCGACAACCTGCCCATCGAGACCCCTCATGTAATCTCTGCGATCGCGGTAGAAGTCCTCAGTGCGAGCATATGCCATCCACTGGAAGTTGTATTCAAGCTTATCGAATGAGATCTTCATGCTAGTATTGTTCAAGTGATATGGCTTGTGCTCAACATCGTCAACACCAACCTTTAACTGCGCTGACTTAGACCTAGAACGCATGATGTAAAAGCTCAATTTGTCATGAGAAAAGTTGAACCTCGCATGGGGGTTGACGAGGACGACACTGTATTCATTTGCGAAAGACCTAGTACAGAGGAGCAGGTCGTATGGGAACTTTCTATCGGCGGCCTTTCCCGCTCTCCATCCCATAAGCGGATTGGCCGGCCCATGATCTAGTGACAGTAAGTAAGAACCGGTCCAGACCATACCGAGATCTTTAGCAACTGGTTCCTCTCCGTCGGTGTCTTGTTCCGAGGGAGTAATGCTTCCTTTTCCTCCGGGGGCATCCTTGCGGCGCTCCAAGGCGCGCCGCATGTATGCGATCTTTTCGTCGTATTCCTTCTCGGGTTGGATAAGCATACGTCGCAGAGCCGCTTCAACGCTGTCACCTTTTTCGCTCTGCCTCGTGTCCATGATCTCCTCGAGCACGCTGCTGAATGCTAGCTTAGCCAGGGTATTTGCAGGCGTGAGGGTTGCAAAAGCAGTGTTGATTGGGTCTGGAGACGCCATGATCCTGTTTCAAACCCGATAATTTTCGATGTTATGGGATGGTGTGAGAGAGGAGAAGTAGAATGAGGTAAAAATAACTAGAATAATGTGATAGGCAAGAAGCAACGTAGCAGAGAATAATATGAAAGAGAAGAAGAAGGACGTGGACAGAGAAATTGTTGTGAGCGGTATACATTTGAGGAGCCCCTCGTTGTATAACAACCTAAAAACGACCAATGAGATAGTCTTATTAAGAGCTACTTAACTTCTTACCCATTGTCGCGGACAGCGGATGTATTACCGTGACCGCCAGCACGTCGCCCCTCGGACATGGCTGAGACAAAACAAAAAAATTCAGCTACCCATGTAGGCAGCCGCTTAGCAGGCTAACCATTTTGGCTAGTAAACATGCAATTCTTTGATCCGAAAGTTGCAATAAGTCCATACTTCTCACCCAGACGAAGACGCATCATTATTGATTTTGCATAATGGACGGAATGACTGACAAAGTAGCTGCGGTTAAGGATCTATATTATAAACTTGTCCCTTCAGTCGAGCAGCCCACTGAGAAAATCAAAGACCACTTGTGATGTTGCGTGATTGCCGAGCGAATGAAATAGAGGACTCTGTGATACTCTTACGCTGCCGGTACCCCGTCGCAAAAATAGCCGTTGATGGGGATCATTCGCTTGCATTATTTCATGAACTAGTGTAACACGAAGTAGCGATCCTACAGTCTCCAAGCCGGATCATTCTACATGGGCATTTAATTATGCCACAATATTCAACAGGGCTCCATCAGATGGAGCAGAAATGTACAAGACTTGTGTTTGAGCCTCATAATCTTCAATGATCGCCTCCAGTGTGGGCTTGGTAGTAGCCGTTATCAAGATATTCAAGCTTCAGATATCATGGGCTAGCTCATCGAAGCCACAGACCTTGTTGTGCATCATTGCAGCAAGATTTGGCAGCAATAAGTGCTCCTGTATAGGGGCGTGGGCGTTCAAGGCACAAGAGTGAGTTGTGAAAGCCTAGGCCTGACCCCTGTCCCGGGGAAGGGAGGAGCAAGAAGCGTGACCTTTGGTCACACTGCCATCTTGGTTATTCTACATCCCTTACTAGGTAACATTAACGCCTCTTTTGATCTACGGTTAGCGCCTGATACCCGATCACTACATATATGTATTAAAACAATCGAGCTTCTCTTTGGAGTGCGGCTTCATTGCCGATCCGCTAGTCAGTTCCACATATTCACATTTATAAGTGTAGTTTACCAGGCACGATATCCGACCTGCCAGAGTGTTGCACTCCCTTCAGGCCAGTGATTCCGATATCATGTGTATAATCATTTGCTACACTATATCCGGCCGAGACCACGGCTCGGAGCCGCTAATGATTATGTGATTGATCTTACAAGCGGCAGGCCGCAGACTCAACTATCCGTGTTTGCCTGGTCACAAGAACAAGCGACGTATAGCAGGAAATATCAAGCGAGCAAGAGCAAGACACAAAAGCTTCGCTGTTGTATATATTAACCTGGATCGCTGCTAGAGACTAGAAATGAGGACCAGGCTTATATGACCTCTTGTAGTGTCAGACTCTCGCGAAGCCTCGCGGTACTTACAGCTGCATACCGCCTCCTTAGAGTGACAGAACAAAGAGGGCATTTTGTATATAGATCTCTAGCTTGTAGATATAGTAGTTGGAGCTCCCTGTACGACAACAAGTATTCAAGACTTACTCTTACGCTGCTTTCAGTATTTAGAGGTCGTGACAGGTAGACTACTTACCTTCTAAAAGCGATTCTACGCCCTTACATTGCTTGAGGCGCAACTTATACGGACTTCAACTATGCAGTGTAACAAGGGCGAGTGATAATCTGCAAGTATACGAGAGCTTCGCTCTCGCTCGCTTAGCCTTGCTTGTTCGAGTATGTGTTGCTATTATGATGATTGGAAGAACACGAAAAGGAGTATGGGTAGCTGAATATGCAATTCGCCTTTTGTGGAATATCACTTCGGTCGCTATTATGCGCCGGCTGATGGCAGTAAAAGGAGTGGTATGTGTACATCAATAGAAACGGAGTCCAGTAAGATTTCGGCTGTCGACATAGAAAGACGCAAAAATTACGATCGCATTCTAGCGACGCGCCGCAAAAACGAATCTCAAGTCCTGAGAAGAATTTACTCCACCATCTTTAGATTGTAAGGTGTAAGCTTATAAGATAGTCATTGTGGGCCAACGAAATGTGTATCCCAAAAGATATTCTGGTTTGTGCTATATGGCTCCAATGATTCTAGGGTGACCGATGGAAAATTTTCATCTATATGGTAATTGCATCAGTGTCCTCGATCTATCCCTTGTTATAAAGGAACTCACCTTCAAATATGTTGAAAGGGACTCCATTGTCCAGATCCATATTGCTTATTAAGTTGAGGGAAGCGGGTTGTGAGCTAGAGGCAGATGCCGCTTGACTAAATTGATTATTGAATAAGTGTGTCAAAGTTTCCGAAGCTTTTCGTGCATCAAGCGACGAGCTACTCAACCTAGTCCAGATATCGTGTGCCTTCCTAAGAGCTGTCTTTATCTGGTCCTCTGTGGTTGGGGCATTGTCTGGCCAGATTTTATCAACCCCATGATAGACGATCCAGCATAGAATCATTGCTGCCGTCAGAAACTCATGGCGTATAAAAGACGATACCCGCCAACGCACACTATACAAGAGGCCGCCGGATCGAGTCTCCTCATCGAATATTTGTTGAATCTTTACAAGCGACAGAGAGGCTTCAAGGCAAGCGTTACGAGAGTAAACAAAAACCCCACCGTCGCCTTCAGATTGACGTATGTTCAGATACTTCCGATGAAGTATGATAGTGCCCTTATGAAGCATAATCGAAAGAAAAAGCCGATGCATGATTACCTGCGGTGGGTCGATCACTGACAACTCTAAGGGTTTCATACTTAGAGGTGGCGGAATACTGTCCTTGGCCGCTTGCAGCATACGATCGACTCGCATAACCTCGCTGTACGGACATGGCACAACTGCAGCTGTCAAGTCGATCGCAACACCCAGAGCCCTAAATACTCTTATCTTAGCTATAATGTGTGATGAAGTAGTCCTCTCGCTTTCAGGTCTGCTCGCAGGGAGCTCTTTTGTATCTCCATCAAAATCGCCGTCGTTTAAATTGCGAGGCTCCGCTACATCACACTGCCATTCCTTTATGAGCCGCGGCATGCCCATTTGCGTCGAAAGAAGGATATCGCCCTGAAGAAGAGTACCCCACATACGGCGACGCATCTCTCCAACGAACGGAGAAAGCCCGGGGAAATGCGACGAGTCGCGGTGATAGCCCATCCCCATAGCAAGGTTCACGATGATGCCGAGTAGGAGCCAGGTATCCTTATCCGCGTCTTTACGGACAGAGAACTCTATAGTAAGGTAGTGGAAAAGAGTTTCCAACACATACGGTCCTTGGTTAGTGTACTCGCCCATGATAAGACATTGCACAATCCTCTCGCGATATGTATCAACAAGTGGATCGTGATCTTCTCCTGCCCACGTGTCATCAGTTTGATCAGCTACGACTGAGAGACAGAGCATGGAGAATAACAAGCCGATCCACATGATCGGGGCCTCGGTAGGAGCGATCCAGAACTTTTCATACTGCGGAGGTTAGTCTTACATGGTTCTCTATCTATAATAAGAGTGGGAAATGCGAGGCTTACTTCGCGGAGGAACTGGGTGCTGTGTATAGCAGCTAGGAGTTTAAGGACTGTCAGCTCATCGTCGTGGGGTCGCTTGAGACCTTGATCAACCCTTTTACTCACGCGGTGCTAGATCCAACTGGTTGAAATAACGCGATATACCACGGTCAACTGTAGGTCGCGGCGGCAAGGTAGCCAGAATAGCGTCTCTCGAAGTAGGCTTACATCCGTACAATAAGTGGGGGTGGGAAGACGACGAACTGTGCCCTTGCTGATCGACATCTTCCCGCAAATCTGCTATGCCATCAAGAATGGCCGACCAATGGGCACCGCCGACGTATCGGGACTCGTTTGCATTGTACCTCAGGCTGCCACTGTCGGAAGGAGTCGACGCAGCAGTAGAGGCGCTAAGGTGTTCATCGGTGCTTGGCTGAGGGACACTAATCTGCGTGTCTGAGGCTAGTGTCGGCACATTGCTGTTGGATAAGTTCTGGTTCTGGATTACGTTCATTACAAGCTGTTCTAATTGGACTAAGCGGTCCTGGACACTCGGACGAGAAGTATGAGTTGTCGGTCCGACATGGTTGTTGTGCGCGTATGAGCACGCCAGTGAGAGGCCACGCGAGGAACATGTCTGACAAGGCTGTTGACGATCACAGCGCAGTCTGATGATGTGTCAGTAAGTAAGTAATATACATCAAAGAGAATGCAGGCTTTAATGCGTCTCGACTAACTTTCGGCGACGACAGAGATTGCATGATAATGTAGGTTTGGCCCGTCGACTAGTGTTGGCTTGTCCCGGCCCTTGTCCCTGATCTGGCGGCAGCGGTGATGCGGGAGATACTACAGGAAAAGCTTCCATTCTAAACCACGATGCTCATATTCCCTTTGATTGCCCTTGTGGCGACGAATTTACGTAGCAGGGCTACGCCTCATCTATGCAAGGCTGAGTCTGGATGGCAAAAGATAGTTTATCACAAGCTGAGAACAGAAGGCTAGGTACTCTGAGGAAATATGCTAGATTGAGAGAGATGGAGCAATATTCATTGGAAGCTTATTTGGTGACCCACCAACCGCGTAGGGCTGCTTGCTAGGTAGCGCAGCGCTAAGTACCTAAGTACCTACCTACCTAAGTACTTAACATACTGACAAAAAGTATCCCTTTAACTGCTGCCTCGGCAACATCTCTTAACAGCGGAAAGAACGTCATAAAATTCAACATCTAAAACACATAAAGAATTTTAGAATACTATTTCGGGCTTTGAACTAATTTTAGTTGATAGATTATATCATCTTGTGAATCTCAATGATGCTATAATAGTAGATCGGTATAACCTTGAATCCGCGGTGCGGATGAAGCTTACACAGGAGTGGAGCCATCTCCGTCGTCCGCGGAGCAGATCTTATTTACCCAGGTACCCTTGTAACCACTACGGCTTACCCGTGTTTCCTCTGCTCATGCTTACTTTTTGTATCTGAGCTGCATTCAGTGTTGAAAGCCGTCCACGGACAATCTAACACAATAGAATGATGAGTCGCACTTCAACCAAAATGAGTCACGATGGGGTTCTCCCAGCGCCGCCGCCTAGGAATCAAAAGAGACGATATAAGTAGTATAAAGTGAGCGCTTCTAAGCATGTCTTGTTTTGCTAAGGCCAAAGAAGAAAATCTCAATCCGCAAACACCCAGTTCTCGCAAAAGAGCTCGTTAGTCCAGCAGGGATACGAGTAGGAGGTACGCAGTCTTCGTTGCGACCAAATTCGAGCACACAGAGGACATCACCCGGATCATGGGAAAGATCATCACGAATGTCGAGGCTGGCTCGACACAGACCTCGGACGAAGACACCCTGCTGGTGGATTGGTCTGGGCCTCACGACAATGAGAATCCCTTGAACTGGCCGAGCCAGAAGAGGTTCGGGCACGTCATTATTGTCGCTATCCTATCAATGATCGTGAATATCGCCGCCACCATCGTGGCCCCTGGCGTTTCTGGTCTTGTCAAGGAGTTCAATATCCAGAACGAGACAGTCGCGACCTTGACCGTGACCATTTATCTGCTTGGTCTGGCCCTCGGCCCCCTCTTCATCTCTGCTTTTTCTGAGATGTACGGTCGTCAGGTTGTCTACCCTGCCAGTAACTTGGTGTTCGTCGCCTTTACCATAGGCTGCGCCCTGAGCCGGAATACCGCCGAATACTTCGTCTTTCGTTTTATTTCGGGGTTTGCAGGCGCTGCTCCTCTCACTATTGGTGGCGGTACTATAGCCGACGTCATACCAATACAGCAGAGAGGCTTGGCCACATCCCTTTTCGCGCTTGGCCCTCTCCTCGGACCAGTATGTTTCCTCAATTCTCCAGCAAATTAGTGATCAGTGACCACTAATAGGGTATGAAAGGTCATTGGCCCCGTTGTGGGTGGAGTTTTATCGGCTACTTTGGGGTGGAGATGGACGTTCTGGCTCGTAGCTATTCTGGTATGTACCGCAACCTATCAGGTATAACGCTTCTTGGAGGAGGATTGACTTCTTGTAGGGCGGTGCTGCTGGTGTTGCAAATCTAATATTTATGCGCGAAACGCATCCAAATGTCCTCCTGGAGCGCAGAGCTAAGCGACTTCGAAGTGAGACCGGAAACCCAGAGCTCAGGTCAAAGTTTGATAAAGGGCTGAAGAGGCGAGAAGTCCTGGCCGCATCCCTCATTCGCCCAACGCAACTTCTGGTCTTCTCGCCAATTGTGTTGGTGATGTCAATCTACGTTGCTCTCGTCTTTGGCTTACTATACCTACTGTTTGCTGCGTTCTCCAGCCTATTCGAGGACGTCTATGGCTTTGGCACTGAAGTTTCGGGTCTGTCTTATCTAGGCATTGGTATTGGGGAACTTGTTGGTCTCGTAGTTTTTGGTGCGCTAAGCGACAAGATCTTGAAGAAGCGCATGGCCGACGATAGGGTTGTGCACCCTAAGCCCGAATATCGGTTAGTACTGACAGTCTGGTTCTCTCCCATCGTTGCCGGCGGTTTGTTTATCTTCGGTTGGACTGCTCAATATCATATTCACTGGATTGTTCCTATAATCGGAACCTTCTTGGTGGGATATGGCGCGTTCTTTGTAATTGTGAGTTTCTATACGCAATTTCTGACACACGACCATCGACCCGCTGAACTGAACCTCTGTAGTTACCCTCCCAGTTATATTTAGTGGATTTATTCGGCTCAGAAGCGGCCGCCTCTGCTCTCGGAGCCAATACTCTCCTTCGATCTCTCTCTGGTGCCTTTCTACCGGTAGCGGGCCCAGCATTATGTGAGTGAATTACTTACACTCTCGTCTCAGCGGGTTCTAACACTGATTTCTCAGATGCTTCCTTGGGCTATGGTTGGGGAAATACGCTGCTAGGATTCCTTGCGTTATCATTTGCTCCTATCCCTGTATTCTTCTATAAATACGGAGAATGGCTCCGGAGTAAGACGGCAATTGAGTTATAATTGCGAGGCTCAAACGCCGTCGAAGATACCAGCAGCCTTCTGATTACTTAGAGACATGTAAACTTTATTTTTATCCTACAAATGCTTAGACATAGATTTCCAATTTAGACAGCAAGTGTACAATACAACTCATAATTATATAAGCTCGCCGTAACTTTATTCAACTCTATCTGCCCGTTTACGTTTAAACCATCCTCTAGCCCGAAAGGGTTTGTGTGTAGAGCATAGACAACAACAAAATCATTGTCAAGTTCAGCTGCGATCCAATTTTAATGCTTCATCACGAGATGCGATGCATAGAGAGAATCTATTCTGTCAGGGGCCAGACGAAACAATTTTCGTTGTATTAATGAGGAGGGAATGCGAAATAATATTGTTGACTGCGTCACAGCCGCGCAGAGGAGCGGTACCCCCCACCCCAACCAATCATGACAGGGGAAGCCACCTTACCACTTGTTACACAGCAAGGGCTGTCAGAGTGTCGGAGACCCGTCAAGACCTGTCAAGGCATATCCGGGAGAAATTAGTTAAGCCATGTTTGTCTGTAAGGGATTAGATGGCAGACCAAAATTCGCGTAAATAAATAGAGAGCAGATTGAAACCTTTTTCCATCCCAGTCGTGCCGATTTACACACCATAATACTCAGTCGATATTGAAGTAAGTTTGACAAGCCGTCATGTTACGCCAACGCTCTGCTGATGGCCGCCGTCCATCAACTGCTCTGGTCGACACCCTAGCCGACTCCTTACTGGCTCCCTTTCAAACCGACGCGCCCAATGATCCCAACAGTACTTGGCTGGATGAAAGCGACCAAAATGATGAGGAGATAGACGATCCATGGTGGTCTATACGCGAATTCTTTAGGACAAGCAGACAACACTACAACACCAAAAGCGATAAACTGTGCTATGAGCAATCGCACTCCGACGAGAAACAGGAAGAAATCTGGGGGGAACAGATACCCTTGGCGCCATCGATATCCCCATCTATGTTGTTCGATATAAATTCCTCACAAGAGGATCTCAGCTTCCAACAACCACTCCCAGACAATGAGGTCGATGATGCTTTAAAGTCATTTTTCCCCCTAAGCTGGACCGAAAAGCCAGACAATTATACATATGGAAGTCAAGAAGATGACAGTGAATCAGATGGCACGGTAATATATAGGACACCCTATTCTGGTTATACGAACTACTAACACCTATTATCTTACAGATAACACCACCATATGTACCGCCGCCCCCAGGACCAGACCAGCTACCCATACCTTTGCATATTAAAAGCAAGCGCAATAGCGAGCGCCGTCGAAACGTAGGCAGGTTTCGCTATCGACGGTTACGACAATTAGAAATAGACTCCTTCCGAAAAAAAGACTCTCTCCCAAAAGATGAATCTCCCGGACAAGACGACTCCTCCCCACCGACTCAAGATAGACGCCTGAAAAGAGAAAGGTTGAAAAGGCAATCTCGACTTCGATATGTTACGTTGCCTGCGTCGGAACAGTCACTTGAGTGAGCGTTAGAGCACTCAAATGAGATATCGTCCGTTTGTAAAGTTATTTTGTATTCGTACTTGGGTTTAGGTTGTCGCATGAGCCAGGAGAAATCCAAATGGCTACCTATAGGGAGATCGCCGTGTTTTAACTGTCACGGTCTACACCGCTGGTGGTTCCAGTAATGACTTATTGTTATTGCATAGCGAAGGAGAAGTTCTATCTATACAGCAGAGGTTTCCTAGCCAGTATATATAGGCGTGGGCTGAATGTCCGTGCCTCTATACCCCTGACTCCCGGAGGGTATTCCGTAGCGTTCCGTGACATTAACATGCTAGTTCTGGCGTGATGTAGCAGTTGAAAACCTTGTTCGAAGTGATTGTTCTAACATTGCCTAGCCTCCCTCCCCAAAAGACCAGTTCCAGCCTTTTTAATCGTTATTATGCTGTGGAATTAGAGGCTATGTCACAGTTAGATATGATGTTAGATTCACAAGCAACTCAGCCACTTGCATCTTCGTTTCCAATTCCACCGCTTAGTATTTCAATGAATTTATTTTTGTTTCTTTACAAAATATTTAATTGATTTAATTTCATGCTAATCAAGTAGTTTTCCATAGCTCTCCTTAATTTCGCTACCCCGCTTCTTAAATTTCACCGTGTCACTCATTTTTAAATAGCTTGTCAGGCCATCTTTCTAAGCTGATATTGTTGGGAAGAGAGCTCTGTGCATTCATTTTCCAGATTAATACTTGTACCTAAGCCCTGAGAAGAAATGGGAGGCGCAACGGAGATGGATCCGATTCTATTGAATTCATCAAGAAGCTGACCCATCGTTGCTGGATTGTATACCAAGCACTTTATGGCATACTCTAAACACTTGACAAAATGATAATTTCGAGTATAAGAATCAAGTTGACTGATATTGAACCATTTGAGGTAAGCTATTTGTCCAGGCCAAAATCTCAAGTAAGGGTCGAAAGTGGATTTCAAAGCAGGTTGAGTAATATTCATACTCTAGAAATTGCCATGTAGTCTTTTACCGTACGGTGAAATACACAATCTTGAGCGCTTCTTGTATATGAAGCAACCCTTTCGATCTAGTCTCCAACAAGCGTTGCATTCTTCGCTATTGATAGACTAGAGAGAGTCACAGAGGAAGCCCCCATCCATTCCTGGTAAGTGCATAGGTTCCCTCAATCGCTTGCTAATCTTATGTTTGTGTTATAGTTCTTCGTAATTTTCGCTTAATTTTCTGCGCCCAGCGCCTGCATCTCCAGAATAGCCTCATTCCCGGTAATTTTCCATCCGAATTGCTACTTCCCAGTGTAGAAATAGCTAGTTCTGCGTTTTCTCGCAGGCTAGTAGACGATAGATAAGTCCACAACGAAGTTAGAGAAAGTTCTGTATGTAAGTCTTCGGTAAAGATTGGGAGTTGAATATCAGTAGTTGAGTCCGTCCGAGGGATTCCAAGACAAAGGTACTCTTCGTTATTCGAGAGTTTGCATAATTCATCATGCACTTGGTTTATTGAAATTCGCTTGTGAGGCTCTATGACTAACATACGAGCCATGATAAGATCTAAGAAGTCGTGGAGAATCTTGGAACAGTTATTAGAGGCATGTAAAAATCTAGCCCACTGTGTTTCAGGTAAGTATGTATTTACTATTGGTTAGACAGGCTGGTCGTACCATATGCACTGATTCCTTGACGGCCGCAACTGTATTACAGCCATTACCAGACTTGGTATTGAAAGTGTTGAAAAATTTATCATCATATCGCCCGTTACGGCTATTATCGTCTTGAAAGCGCGCGTGCCTGAAACTTAGGCATTTCTGTTGATTGTCGAAGAATCCCTCTTCGTGGTTAATAGCATTGTAACCCACAAGATACCAAACCACAAACTCAAAGAAGACGCAACCAAGACTCCAGACATCATATGCTTGGGATAACCTGCTTTTTGGATTGAGATCAATCTCTGGGGGTCTGTATGTCATGGAGAGGTCTCGATGAAGGGCGCTGGTGCTATTATCAACGGTGTCGATGGAATGGAATGGCGCCATAGTGAGATCCGAAACAACCAAGAGGCCTCGAACATTCTTCGTGTCCTCAAACCATAATATATTGCTAGGTTTGATATCCCCATGGCGACCGAGGTTCTGGTCTAGAGAATCCAAACAATGAATCTTTTTCAACGCGGCGGCAATGCCAGTACATTGTTGGATAAGCCAGCGTAACGTCTCGTAAGAGGGGACTTGTGAAGTGTTCTTCTCCCAATAGTGGTTCAGGTCCCCTCTAGCCAATGGGAACACCATGTAGAAGCCTTTGCCTTTATGCCCGTAGGCAAATAAGAGTCTGATCAAGTGCCGGTGCTCCGAATTTGCTCCTCTAAACCTGTTCAAGGCCTTCACTTCGTTATTCCACTTGGAGACGCTAGATACTCGTTTCAAGGCAAACGTGGTGTTCTGTAGAGCATACGTTATGTCGGAACAGATTGGATTCAAAATCGATTAGTACCTACCGGGAAGTCTCCATGCAGATGGTCTGGATGTATCTTAATCTCACTTACTTCTCCCTGGCCCCCTCTGCCTATCCCTCGTTCATACATGAAAGGCATTCTTTGTTCTTCTTTGTACTTCACGATCTCAGTGTTGTCTGTTGCAAAGTTCAAAATCGGAATGTGTACTAGCCATTGCCGACAGCAGAAGTCATCCACTTGTGACTTCTGCCAGAAATCTAGACGTTCGTACCATTCTTGGGGAACTAGAGGTAGCTGTTTGTCATTAATGCCTCTGCGGACAAAATCCTGAATGTATTCAACATTGCCGGTGAATATTAGAATAGCAAAAATCTCTATCATTCTCTTGTCCAAATCTTTGTTGAGAATCTGACCAACTATTTCACTCAATTCATCTTCCGTGAATGCAAGGCTCTGGTATTGGCTAAGAATATCCCAAATGACCCTTTCTGTAAGAATAGTCATGATATCGCCGCGGGCAAGGAAGCCCCTGATATCGTTTTGTGGGTGGCATTTCTTTCGCAGTAAAGTGTCCACGGCGTCTAACCGGTTTTTACTTTTTGAATGATCAACGTCGGTCCCTCTGACTGTAGATGTAGACAGCTCGGAATTTTCTGTTGCTGTTGCGTCCATAACCTTGTGCTGTTGGTGGTAACTGCAAAGAGGGAGCTTGACTGGTATGTGGTTGTTAGGCGCGGTGAGAAATCTTTTAGTTGTTGATGATTCTCGCTTGATAACCTTCCTTATAACTGTTCACTCCGTACATCGGCTCCAAGGCTCCACGAAAGAAACTATATCAATCGAATAAATGGTGATTGAAAGTCGAGCCAAGCTCATACAGCTACGCGACCAATATGCCACATAGCCGAGATGAATACTCTGCTCTGAAGTGAAGTGGTAGTGGAGGGTAGCAAGCTGAAATAATGGTGGGGATTTTCAGCGAGCATGCATACAGACAGGATAGCTAAGTTAGGTAATTCTCTAAGCGAATTGCAAGCAGTTGTACGAATTAGGCAATAATCTCTAGGATAAGACGCCAATTGCTACGGATGTCGACTGCATATAAATCCTGCGGGACAGGGAGCTTCAACGTCTAAGATCAAGTGTTGCAGTGTCACGCGGACTGGCCGTCAGGTATGGGAATGCAACAACCCGTATACTTACTAGGGTCAGGTCGGCAGTATCATGTAATTAATCTGCAGGGCGGTGTTTCGTACACCTATTCAGCTACTCGTGCCTATTCATAGGTAATATTATGTTCGCTCAAGCCCATGATAACAGCGATACGGACCTGAATTATCCAGGCCAGCAAGAGAGAAGCTATTCGTGTATATAAATCTAGATTCTCCATCTGGGCTCGAGGGAGAAACTTAGATCTGTATGGCCTCCTTAACACCCAAGAAGGTTATTGCAATACTGAATACACCCTCAAGCCCTGGTTACATGCAGAATGGTACACGACTAATTTCCGTAAGCTAATCAGAGAAATTGAGCCAAAGTATCGTGCGCAGTGTGTAGCTTTCAAGCATTTGTCGCCATGTCGAAACGTTACCCAGGTATAAGTCATAACTGACAAAATTCAAAGGAAACTTAGATTTAGGGTCTCACAACATGAAATTGCCAGTACATAGAGGCGAATCTAACTCATATCGACCTATCGATCTATTATTGCCAGAGATACAACTTGACCTTCGGGTGACCCGGTGCGCGGGGGTGTGATTTCCACATCTCTTCGCATATTTTTACCGTGTCGACTGACTGTGGGTCGCAGAGTTAGGTAGTATGCATCATGTACTGATAAGCCTACATGATCCCCTGACTACCTGTGAAGGCTATACCGAAGACTGAAGACCTATCATAATACTCAATGTAAGTAATTAAGGAGGTGCGGGGCCTGGGACTATTACTCCTCAGGCAACCGTGGCGAAGCATCAACAATATGCAGCGTCGAATTTAATAATTGTAATTGCATTTGTGTCAAATCGGCGACTACGGTTATATTATTGTCTGCGGACCTTTCGTGCTTGTCTCGTAACCATCTACGTGAACTTGACATTGATCCCGACTCTCTCAACATCGCCAAAATCAACCATCTCCAAATTTCCGTCGCGGCGCCACGTTATGTAGCCACTATGCCTCCGTACAATCCCATTACTTACGATGAAATCGTCGATGCTTGTGAGAAACGATTATCGTTGATCAACAATCCACCATTTCTTAGACATGCCAGAGCAAACGACTTTATTCATTTAGGTCGTATCAGAGCAACCCTAGAAGGCACTCTTCCCGGACACGACAAAATCAATGAGTTGGTTGAATATGTGAGCGAAAAAGCCAAGCGGGCCTTCTTAACGCTTGTCTTGTCAGGAACTCTCAAGCACATTGAATCTCTGTATCAGAGCAAATTTGAGGATACACATCTACCAGTGTCCAAGTCGCAACATGGCAAGCAACATATGAATTCGCAGAGTGACAAGGTGGAGGCTTTTGAAGGGTGGGAATCATATGAAAAAGACAGATTCTTTGAGAAGCAATGGGTGTTCCTTGCTCCAATTCTGGACGAGGAGAAGTTTGAATACGAGATTGAAGAAGAGCAGCCACTTCCCTTGCTTTTAGTCACAGATCCTTCATCCGCCAAAGGACATTTTGGCGTCGTGACTAAAGCCCAGATTCCCCCAGAGCATCAAAAGGGCCTTGAGCAGGCATGTCGTCTCCAGGTCTCGCATTGGTCGCTTATCTAATGTCTATATATAGGATGCTGAGGACAACTACATTATCGCTGTTAAGAGTTTGGCAACGGGAGTAGTGGATGAAAAGGTATTAGAGAAGCGTTACCAACGTGAACTCACCACCCTAGAGAGAATGCGGCGATTAGATTCGAGGCACCTTATCAAGGCTTACGCAGCATTCAAGAAGAAACGTGGCAGACAATACGACAGATCTTTCATATTTCCAGTGAGTTACGACCATAACCGATCCTCCGGTCAACATAGTGATTGGCGACGAAGACCTTATTCAAACAAACTATTTCATAATCTGATTCAGATTGGAAAAGCTGACGATCAATGAAGTGGGCTTCCGGAGGCAACCTTGCAAGCTTTTGGGCTAAAGGCCCTGCTGACAAGGAAAAGACTTTTGGATGGGCTCTCTATCAGATATTCGGCCTTGCGGATGGTATCAAGCGACTTCATGACATGAAGACTCGTCACGGAGACATAAAACCGGAAAACATCCTCGTTTTTACTTCCAAGTGCGATAGCACATTGGTGATCGCAGACGTAGGGCTTGCAAAGTTCCATAAACTCTACGCCCGGTATCGATTGGAACCTACAACTACGACCTATGGAACCCCGCTGTATGAACCACCAGAGACACGTCAGAAAGGTCACAAGCTCTCGCGCAAGTATGACGTGTGGTCATTTGGGTGTGTCTTATTCCAATTTTTGATTTGGCTCGTGGAAGGCCCAGAGGGCATAAACGAATTCTTGGGGAACTTTGAAGCCGATAGAGCCTTTTTTTGGGAAGACAACAGTGGATCCACAACTTTACGACCGGTAGTCACAGCCTGGGACAAAAGGCTGTGTCGTTCCATTAAGAAAAACGTCCTGGCGGATTTTCGGGAACCGCTTAAGGACCTTCTACGTCTAATTAAAGAACGGCTTCTAATTGTCGACGTAGTCTCCCCGAAAGGCTCTCGTGCGGACTCTAATGAAATGTTAACGGAGATTCAAGAGATAAATAATAGGAGCCGATCAAATGGGGGCCGATCAAGTTATCGACATCCGCCCGATCAATTTAATCACTTGCATAGGTCCAATGGCCCCAATGTTGCTGCGCAACACGTCAGCATACCCCTTTCAAGGAGTGTACGTCAAACCAGAGCTAGAACAAGGTACAATACACCAAGCTGACATGGATGTTTGCAGTACGTGAGTTTGTTGTGCATCACATTTTCCTAGTAGAGGCTAACCGAAAGTCCAGAACGTTTGTTGAAACTATGCTTTGTTTGATAGATAAATACTGACGGTTCCCAGCGGGTAATTCATAATCATTATTATGGCATACCAAAAACTGATTATGATAGGGAACAAGCCAGCTTCGAGACTTATGGGAAGACGTAACAGACAATGAAGTCGCAAGCAGTATTATCTTGAGTCTTCGTCACGCTTTCCCATCATCATTGGGAACATACGACCCCCCAATATGCGATGAATGTAAAGTTCTCGATTTCAGCTCGAACGTCATTCACATAAGCCACAACGTGGTTGTTGGTCAGAATGAACATGAAAAATGTGTACTATGCAAGCTAATAGACCAGGTTGTCTCAAGAGCGGGTGTGGTGCCACGGAAGAACTTACAACTCTTCCGAACGAAATCGACACTGAGCACTTCACCTGGCGGGCCGCCGCTTCTCTCTATTTATTCAGACCCCGGTTCGGCTTTTATAATCCTATAGTTAATTTATTATAACACTAGCTAACAGAGTAGCCAGATTCAGATGTCGATACTTCGTCATACGCGCAGATTGGGCTGCCATGGCTACCTGAAGTTGCAAGCTCACAGGAGTTCCATATTTTACGTGAATGGATCCGTCTATGTGATGAAACTCACGTGTGTATGCGGGCCCAAGAATTCGAAACTCGTGCATCAAAGCTTCCAACTAGGGTCATATACGTTGGTAAAGCGGGTGATCCTTCGTTACGTCTAGTACAGCCCTCTCCTGATCTACCCGATAAATACGTGGCGCTTAGTCATTGTTGGGGGAAGGTTGATGGAGAATCTTATTCTCGTCTCGAAAACGGGAATATCAAGGAATTTATGAACGCAATCAGCTTCAAAAAGCTCCCAAAAACGCTCAGGGATGCTATCAAAGTTACTAGAGCCCTCGGTATCTGCTATCTTTGGATTGACTCCCTGTGTATAATACAAGACGATGAGTATGACTGGGAGGTTGAATCAAGCAAGATGGAAAATGTGTATAGCTCGGCATACATTACTATTGCTGCGAGCTCTGCGGAGTCGTCACTATTGGGTTTTATTCATGAAAGGCCAACTAGAGCTTATGCTAAATTTGTCACAGCAGACTCGCCGCTATACATAGCGGAGGCTATAGATGACTTTCAGGCAGACGTTGAAGGTGGAGTTTTAAACACGAGGGCATGGGTACTACAAGAGAGAGCTTTGTCTCGCAGAACAGTTCACTTCACCTCAACCCAGATTTACTGGGAATGCGGCAAAGGCATTCACTGTGAAACTTTAGCTCAGCTGCGCAAGTAAGTTGGACTTCGTAATAAAGTCTATACTGTCAGCTACTAACCATATCTCTCCTGCCGATAGTCCAGTATCCCAGTTCTTGGGAGATCATGACTTCCCAAACCTGGGATTACAATACTTCAAAGACGAACGTATTCAATTGATACAACACCTATACATGCGATACAGCGAATTGAATCTTACCAATGATACCGACCGCCCAGCGGCGATTTCTGGATTGCAAAAGCGTTTGGGCCGCACCTTCAAGTCTAGAGCCGATTACGGAATTATCTGGAAATACTTCGAAAGAACGGTATTCTGGCGTGCGCGTGTCGAGCGCAGCTTGCTTAGGATCAAATACAAAAAGAGTCAGGAATCGCCGCCTTCCTGGTCGTGGATGGCCTACTCAGGGACCATCAGCTATCTCGAGATCCCCTTTGGGAAAGTTGACTGGACTGGTGATCTCTGGAAACCCTCCCCGACCGAAGAACCAGGTCCGCAATACGGCATGGCTCTTCGAGCTTCTGCCAGAAAGATTATTGTGCAGGGATCAAACTTGCCTGCTAGCGTCAAGCTCGATATGGATATTCGCGCTGACTTCGAGGGAAGTCAATGGAGGTGTGTCACGGTAGGGAAGGACAAAACGGCAGATATACTAGGCGACACAACATATTATGTCCTTTTAATACGGCCAATCCTTGCTGACGGGTCTCGGGATTTCTATGAGAGAATTGGCGTCGGTACCCTTCATAAGCGTGAATTTTCCATGGAGGTTGAGCAGGTATGGCTTCTTTGATATCGTAGATAGGGACGTTCATAATTGATAGGGTTTTATACGAGAGTTCGATTCCTGGACCTATTCCCTTCTTCATCCGGAGGGTTTCTGTCTTAGATGCGAAGGTACGATGTCAAAGTTGGAATCTGAGTTAGAGTCCTGTTGGATAGGTTCTATCATGCAACCACCCGAGGAAAGATGGGCGGAAGAGAGAGTAGATTAAAAACGCGACGACGGAGAGCTAAATCTTCAAATTGTAGAGGCAACAACATAGCATACATAGGCTTCACTCAAACTGTTTCTAACAACAGGCTCCTATACTTATTGTTTGATAAAAAGGCACGTGAGTAGCCCCTATATCTTAACGCAGCTCATATTATTTTGGAATATATTTGATTCTACTGCATAGTATCCCCATCGAATGTTATGAGAATGATGAATCACGGCTTCGTGGCCTAATGGCTAGGGCGCTAGATTTCGGTAATGCTGATCCTCTAGAGATTGTCGGTTCGAGTCCGGCCGAAGTCGAAATATTCTTTTGCCATCTTCATTGCGTGATAGTTGTGGTATTTTTTCCTTCTTTTTGCATCTACCAGCTGTTTGGTACTTTTCTTAACAAGCGGTCGAAGGTAATTTGTCCCTGACACGTGAGAATTAGAACTGAGATAACGGCGGTTGGTGGGGGGGAAGCGGGAAGTGACCCCGATCTCGGTCGCACCGGCAAAAACACTCCCCCCACCAATAGTTAACGAGAGTCGCGTTGTGCGACTCATCCAGCCTTTTCATTGCCATGACCAATTGCGGCTCCCTGGTGGCATAACAGCCGTTCTCGTGAAAGCAGCAGTCACAGGAGTGCTCGGCACGGGCAGTTTCGACTCCATTGCACACAAGATGTCCGCTTCCATCCCCGGCAACCGGGAGCTGCCCGAGTCGCAGTACGACCTGAGCACGTACTGGGGTCGCGTGCGCCATACTGCCAGCATCACCGACCCGAGGACCCTCATCGCTGGGAAGAGCGGCCTCGACAATGCGAAGAAGTTGGTCATGGCATATAAGCAGGGCCATATCAAGGAGATGACACCAGAGCTATGGAAGGCTAAGAAGATTCTCGACTCGACTATACATCCTGGTACGGCGACCAACTCACGACTCTTTCTCTACGGTCTAATGCGCCTAGAGACCTTGAACTTGGCTAATTGGATGCAAATGTGATTAGATACTGGCGAGCCAGTCTTGCTACCTTTCAGAATGTCATGCTTCGCCCTCTCGAACCTGGTTGTCACTGCTGGAATGCTTACGCCAGGTCTATCGGTATGCGCTCCCTAGACGCCCAATTCGCGAATCACTGCAGAAGCTAACCCTCCGCGCCGCGCAGAACACCGGTACCATCCTCTGGCAGATTGGAAATCAGTCCCTTAACGTCGCCATCAACAACGCGAACGCAAACAAATCCACACCGCTATCATACTCGAAGCTCGCGCAATCCTACCTCATGGCCGTGGGCGCCTCGTGCTCCGTGGCCGTAGGGCTGAACTCGCTCGTGCCCCGTCTAAAGCGCGTATCGCCCCAGACGAAGCTGATCCTCGGCCGTCTCGTGCCCTTCGCTGCGGTCGCATCGGCGGGTTTCCTCAACGTGTTCCTTATGCGCGGCGAGGAGATGCGCGTCGGCATCGACGTGTACCCCGTGCTGTCGGCGGCCGACAAAGAAAAGCTAGCGGTGGAAGGCCGGGCGGAGGGCGACGTCGCATCGCTGGGCAAGAGCCGCAAGGCGGCGACCCTGGCCGTCGGCGAGACGGCGCTCAGCCGTGTCCTCAACAGCAGCCCCATCATGGTGGTCCCGCCCCTGATCCTCGTCCGGCTGCAGCGCACCCAGTGGCTGCGCAACAACCCGCGGCTGACGTTGCCCGTGAACCTGGGGCTTATCCTCGGCATGAGCTACATCGCGCTGCCGCTCGCTCTCGCCGCGTTCCCGCAGCGCCAGCGCATCAGCGCCGAGAGCCTCGAGGAGGAGTTCCACGGTCGTGGCGGCGAGGGCGGCATGGTCGTGTTTAATCGTGGAATCTGATACCCCCTGACAATCAAGACTTACACAGAGATTTAGAAAGCGAAGAAAAGCGTTTTGCGAATCGGAAACATTGAGATAAAAAGAGGCTAGAAATAGAGTAAGACAACCAATCCGCTGGATTGGTATACGCTACACGCAAGACGGGACGGCGTGCGGGACCACACAAAGACATTCTTCGCCTCCGAGCCGACCCAGGAATAGGCTAGGACAAACTTGGGATTATTTTGTTTTACAAGGAAAGGTCTGATACCCACATTGGAAGAAGAAAATGAATGCGTAGGTTGAAGAAACGAGAACCGATGAATATAATATATTCATCATCCAACTCGTTCATCAATCAATTCTTTAAACACTTCATAACTAGATTACAGTGCCAGTACGTCTAATCTTTATGAATAAATATAAGCTACACATATGATAACTTTCTTCCTGCAAACAGCGAGATAATTATCGGGATGTTAAGAGCTAGCTATCTGTGTATATTCGCCACCACCTCTTGGCGTAAACACACGGGTTTACGGATAGTCGTGAATGGCGAGTAGTCGCATCGGAGATGCTCTATTCCCTTCAATGTCACCTGAAGGGCACGAAGGGAAGAGGTCAAAGGAAAGGGCAGTTGGATGATATATTGTTTACATCGTTCTAGTTCTATCTATGGTAGGCTGAACGACCCCAACTAAGTTGCTTACATGTTACTTCAGTTTCCTTAACTACGCTATTTTCCGATATTTATTTGGAGACGTACAAGTATTACTCAATCTGATGATCATTGCGTCGGCGGGGTAACTACCTACAGTAGATTTGCACAAGTACCACCGTCAATGCGGGCTATTCCGTTCCCGCTTCTTGGAGTAAGCATAAATGTACAAATGTATCTCGCCTACTTACCTTCTGCAATGAGTTCCAGGGTAAGTGCCAAGTAAAATACCTACCTAGAGAAAAAAATATATGGGATTCCTAGCATAGGAAGCCGACGGGGTTCGTTTCGGCCAGGCAATATACATACATACACTACACAGATGATATGCAGATAATCATGGCGCTAGCTGGGGAAACGCGAATGCTGCGGTGCATCGTACTGCATGGTCTTATGTAGCTAGTTGTTCGGCCGTGTAAGTTGAAAAGCTAAGTGGTGGCTCGATGATGATGTGTATGTACCTCAGGTAGGTAGGTAGCACGCGGGGTATTTAGGTATGTATGTAGTGCACGTTCACTCATCATCAGATATAGAAGATACGTTGCTTGTGTCTCACCTCGTCCACTCACCTCGTCCACCCACTTAAGTACGTCTCTTGTCGTTGTTTGCGTTGTGTTGCACGCATCTTTTGTTGGGAAAAGAACTCGGGCTCTTTGCTTGGAAACCCAAATGCCGAAATTTTTGTTCTCAACAGTAAGATATAGTGTCGTATATGCGTCTCCGGTTGTAGGAGTCAAGGTCGATGGCGGGTTTGCTTTTATCTATCTACCTTTAATGTGCTGTGCGCAATGTGTTCCTCAAGAAGCGTGGCGTGCCGTGACGTGGATGTGAATGTGATAAGTTCTTATGTGGCTTGCTGGCTGGCTCTCAGCTCAGCCTATGTATGTATGCACTTGAGCTCTCTGGACTGTGTTCGTCAGAGTCGTACGTAACGTACATTTTACATAAGCCACGACTCTGCTTGGGCTAGATTTATCCAGCCGAAGGCCGATTCAACGTCGCGGCCCTAAGATCCGAGGCGCACCGGACAGTGGTGGTAATCTGTTTATCGTGAAAAAGGTACAGGAGAGAGCACGCCGTCTTATCATGCTTATTATAAAGGCCAGGCAGGTAACTCGGTAACGCTAAGATCGACGGGTGGGTGGTCATCTCGTCTCATAGTGTAGCGTATAATGGGGCAATGGCGAAGCAGTGACTTCATTATCATGTATTAGTGCACATCACATATCTACGATAAATACCTGGGCAGTGTAAGTAAGCCAGGGCCATGGCCAGGGCAAGTGGGCAGGGCAACGCAACATAATGCAGCACCCGAGCCAAGAATTGGGTCTAACCGAGTGATGCCAGCGAATGGATTGCGCATTCATTCTGGGACCGGTTTGGATGGACGAGAAATCCTACCCTCCATCAAGAAGCGGCCTTACTGGAACGGACGTGGAGCTGTTCGCCACTGGAAATGTATAGCCAGACAGGCACAGTTTTGGAACTGGCCTGATACTTACAGGAGGGTACTGCTGGTGCTAACTAGCAGTACCTACGAGACCGGCAGACTCGGAATCCTTGGCTGACTGCCTACTCTGGCTCGTCTGGTCCTGCTGTGATAATTCACGCCTTGACCATTTTGTTGTGAATTTGGAGGTATCAGAAGAACCATCCAAGCCCAACAAATTGATTGTTATCGAAATCTTCTATAAACGACTAGGAAGCTGGAGTTTCGTATACGACAAGGCCACATCATCTATGCATTCTCATAGCCGGCGATGGGAAATGATGTCGCGCCACCAAGGTCGAAGAGCAAACCAGCAGCGGGCAAAATTGCCTGTTATGCACGTGCGAAACAGAATGGGTACGTACCTAGGTAGGTATGTACCTGCTGTAGGTATTTAGGTAGGTAGATTTCAGGGTCTCGTCGCTTCATCAGGGTACGGTTCGGCCAGCTGGAGGATGGGCTGGCTACATATGTATACCTACATCACCAGATGAGGGGTCGTCCCTTCGAACATCGAACCCGGCAAGCAATCGTACGCCACGGGATGCATGACAGGGATTCCTTTGGCAGTGTTTCTGGAAAAGCATTGGAAAATACCACACCCGCAGACCAAGGCAAACCGTATAGCATGTCGGTTCTACAGGTTTGCCTCGGAACAGTATTATGTATCAAGTGGATGAACATCGCTACATGTGCCAGCATGCTATAAGTAAATGAGTATGACGAATCGTCTGGTTAGAGACAAAGTTCCCCTGCTGGCTGGCTGGTTATTTATAATGCGTGAGCCATGGACGGACTTAACGGAGAGGTGGAGAAGACTGGTGGATTAAATGTGATTTAAGTACTTGTGGCACAGGCACAATAATTGACAAGAAGAATCATACCTAAGTATCTAGTGTATCAAAACTACACTACAATAAGACGACGGATGGCTCCTCGAATACAGTAATAGAGGTTTTTCTTGCCTCTCTTCTCTTGGGTATAGTTAATGAAAGCAACGGGTCGTCTGGTGAGAGAGCTGGTTAATGGTCATGCGAGAAACTCGCTAGTACCACATCCGGGACAAACAGGAACTTTGGGAAGTGAGATACGACTGTGTATCCTGGACATTTAAAACACTGTAAACCTTGCGGGTGTGTATTGCAAATTCCGACTGTGTGCTTCCACGTTTGAGCCCTACAGCTATACAGTCCAAAAACAGTATTACTTGATTCTTAATACTGTCTGCCTCACAGTATTTCTTCATCTTGAGGATTAATCAAGTACCACTTGAAACTGTTAATTCACAACTTCAGAGAGCCACCGGGACAAACAAACTTTGGCTGAGCTCTGACTCTATTACATACCTTCCCATCTACCTATCTATCTTTTGACAGATTGAAATTTAGGCTCCGGGCTTGCTCTGCATTTGTTGCTGCAGCAGATTTGACTGCGCCGTGCTTAAGCTTAAAGCACCTGTAAGTACTGTACAGCCGGTGCCGCAGGGCTCCAGCGCCTGCATCGCATCAAATCCCTCTCTGGCTGTGTCTAATGTGGCTACCGCAACACCTCAGCAAGAGCCGAAATCCAAAAGCGGATCATCGTTTCTCGAATTCGACAATCAAAATTCTACATGTCTAATTCGCTTTTCTGCTTTTCTGCTTTTCTCTCCGCACATACGATACACATCTTGGCGAGGCTATAAGGAGGTTTGCAAACGAGTTACCAACTGGATTTGCAACTCAGCTCCCTCTCGGCTAGGCCCCACCGCCACCCGCCCGGGCTGCTCGTTCAGCATACCTACCTGGTAGTCATCCCCATATTCACTTACAAGTACGCACACACACCCATTTTAGTCGATCGAGCCGGCGTAGAAGGAGGTGACGCAAATCCAAATAATACCTAAGGTAGAGTCTAAGAAGAGTTCCTTCTACGTAGAACGCCCGCTTATGAATGAAACAGGTCTTCATTCAAGGACCATCCCATCTAAGCTAGTACCCCAGCTGCCATCTCCAAGTGTTGATTAGTGCAGTTCCCTGTCTGCAACCACCCCGGCTCGACACATAGGTACCTAATCTTTTAGAACCTTATCCGCCGCACCAACACCCGCTAGTTATCGCGTACATATTATCGCAACTCTATACATGTGTACCTACCTATCTACTAAGTAAGTACCTACTAACTAACTTATAGGGTAGGTTGGAACCTAAGGCATCCGCCCAGCACGAGCCGCTTAGGGCCTATCTAACCTCTTGTAGAACCCGATGTACTGTACCATACTGTACTGGCCTGCCTGCTGCATTCGCCTGCGGTAATTGAGTTTGCTGCTGCTCCTGATTTCTCGTCTGCGGTCCGATTGCAGACTTGCAGACCGCACACCCATTTGCACGCACAACGGCAGACGGCAGAGGGCAGACGCTGCGACGACCACCTGCTGCCACTGCTTTTCACCTGAGGGCTCAGCAACCAGGGCAGCGGCAGTGACCCTGTACATAGATACATCTCCCCGTCCCTGTCACTGTCACTGTCACTGTCACTTCACTGTCACTGACAGCTCGCTGGGTGCCAGTCGTCCTGTCGCCTACCATTCGCCTCTCTTTCCTCTCCTCTCCTTCCGTCCATACACCCGTTCCTCTGCCTGCCAGTCTGTCTTCTGCTCCACGACGACGCATTTGGTTACGCCGTCGTCAGTCGCAGAGCTGATCATAATGTCAACCCCAACGACTGCCACGGCCACACTGCCTCCGCACTACCGCCATCACCACCACTCTTCGCATCATCACTATCCAGCGTACTCAACACTGTCAGCCAACGCCGCCTCCTACCGCTCCGCTGCCTCTGGTGCTGGTGCTGGTACTGGTGCCAGTGTTGGTGCTGGCAACGTCCTGCCTGCTCCCACCGCAACCGCTTCGACCGCTTCGACAGCCACCGTTCCCAATCGGCATTCGCAGCAGCAGCACCAGCCTCATCAACACTATCATCACCAGGCCACCGCTGCCTCTGCCGCCTCATCGTATACAGCTAATCCGTCGTACTCTGCAAACGAAGTACCTCCAAATGGGGCTGTGGCTTCGGTAGCGCCTGCAAGACACCTTTCCGCCAGAACACATTCTACTCCACACTCTGAGGCACATCACGTCAATATGCCTCCATCGACATACTCAGAATCCCAACCGAGGAAGCGTCGGAGGTCAAAGGAGCCTGATTGGCAACAGTTTTATAAGAACGGCCTGCCTAAAGAGATCATCATCATAGATGACACTCCGGAGGCCGAGTCGCAACCCTCTACCGCCACGACTTCCAGGACCTATACCAATGAAACCGCCAACAGCTCGACAATTAAGCAAGGCACTCGCCATGTCGCCAAGAAACGAAGAAAAGATGATGAATTGTACAATGAGTCCCTCTACGATGCCAGGCTAAACGGCGCATATCAACAACCGTCCAATAGTGGCTCTGCTTCCACCGATCGTACGACTTCAGCCTACAACACTACTGCACCCACCTCTCTGTCCTCGAACGGACAGTACGACTACGAGGCACCCCAGACAGGTCAGAAGCGGAAGCGCACTCGGCAACAGATCGCCCAGGATGCGAAGCGGAGAGAAGTCGAGGCACTTGGTGACGGTTTCCACGAGTACCAGCCTCCTCAAAAACCCATAAAAAAATCAGGCGAGGTTGCAGTCCGCACCGTCAACGACGTGAGTAGCCTGCACATTTATGTGTTTTTTCCCTGGATCAGTTATTAAGTTACTAACCTATTTTCTTTAGCGTTCACACCAGACAGGTGTCAAGATTGATGACGACGATGGGCACTACATAGTAGTCCCCGATGCTGATCTCACATCAACATGTTAGTATATTTGTCTCTCCCACTATATTCGTTTTCCTCCAGGCTCTAATTCCTATATAGACCAAATACGGAAACTACTCGGACAAGGCACATTTGGTAAAGTCGTTGAGGCTCGCGATCGCAGGCGGAACAAGCTTGTTGCCATCAAGATTATCCGAGCAGTGCAGAAATACAGAGATGCTTCAAGGATCGAACTGCGAGTACTCCAGACTCTAAAAGCCAACGACGAGGAAAACCGCAACCGATGTATCCATCTGCGGGACTGTTTCGACTTCCGTGGGCACATCTGCATAGTAATGGACCTGCTAGGTTCCAGTGTTTTTGATTTTCTGAAAGGCAACAACTTTGTTCCTTTTCCTAACAGCCAAATACAGAGCTTTGCCCGTCAGTTACTGACAAGTGTGGCTTGTGAGTGCTTTTGAGCAAGCCATGATGACTGTTCCACGCTGACGCATATGACCCAGTTCTCCATGACTTAAATCTTATTCACACCGATCTCAAACCCGAAAATATCCTCCTTTGCGACAGCGCCTATCAGACATTCACTTACAATCGGCGGATACCATCATCAACCAATGGGACAAATCGACAGGCCACGCAACGGAAAGTCCTTCTTGACACTGAGATCCGTTTGATAGATTTTGGATCAGCCACATTCGACGACGAGTATCATTCATCTGTTGTCTCCACGCGGCATTATCGTGCCCCGGAGATCATACTTGGCCTTGGCTGGTCTTTCCCATGTGACATATGGAGCATAGGATGCATTCTGGTCGAGTTCTTTACTGGAGACGCTCTGTTCCAGACTCACGACAACCTTGAGCACCTGGCCATGATGGAAAACGTGTGTGACAGTAGAATTGACACACATCTCGTGCAAATGGTCAACAAATCGGCGTCACGTAGCAGCAGCAATTCTCCTGCAAAGTAAGTCGTATCGTTCATGGAAGCAAGACCGAGCTATCTAACAAGAATTAGATATTTCAAACGTTTGAAGTTGGATTATCCCACGGCCGAGACCACAAGAGCCTCGAGACGATTCGTTCGGAATATGAAACGGCTAAGTGTAAGTCTATACGATTAATAGAATGAAGCTTCATCTAACATGACGCCAGGATATCATTCCGGCAACCAGCCCTTTTCTTAGGCTTTTCCTAGATCTTCTGCAGAAGATCTTTATCTATGATCCGGCCAAACGGATCACTGCTCGCCAGGCTTTGGCACATCCCTGGTTTCGAGAAACTGCTATTCCTGATGATGGGACCGAGGCTTTGAAAATACGGCTAGAACGTATGAGAGATAGCGATTATCATATATCCCGAGTTCCAGTCGCAGTATAGGAGCTACAAAATCTCAGCAACAACGACGGTTTCAGAAAGGAAACATGTACACTTCGCCGGAACCTAAGGTTTATGATACATATGTTGTGGTTATGATGTCCATAATGTTTATCAGCGTGCATGCAGGGTGGCACCCGAACGGCGTTTTTGACTAGCATTAGGCGGTTGTATCGAAGACGTGCAGTCACTTACTTTCCATAGAGAAATTTGCCAAAGGGACAATCATGATGAAAGGGGCATTGACGTATAAGGTCGTCTGAATATATACTTTGCCCAGTCCACATTGCCGTTATTGATACATGGACCGACGTTTGAATGATGGACAAAATTTACATTGTGTGGTAGCTTGGGACAAGTCAGCCCGGAAGCCGTTACTTACTACCTGAAGGGATTACCAGTTTCTTCTCGTGAGTACATATTCCTTTGAGATCGAGCCAGTACTACTTCTAATTAGCAGGCTCTATGCAAGCTACTACATGCTCGGTCTCGGCATCTACATCGACTTCGAGTATCGACAACAACGTACAGGTTTCTACAACAAGCTGATTGTATGCCGTTTGGACAAAGACCACAGGCTCACTGTTGTGGTTTCCATAGAACCTCACAAAGCATTCAATGCATTCAGTATCTTTGTTACTGTGGCCATTGTCTTGTTGTTCCCGGGCGAATGGGGCATATAAACGTTCGAGCCTGTTCCACACGTTGCCAAATTTCGTCCAAGCATAACTATTCACACACAGCAGCCTAAACCCGATCCATTGTTATTTGTGAAGTCACTTTGTTGACACAGATTACTCGTTACGAAAGAACTCCATTGTCTTACACCTACGCCCTCATGAGCATTAGGATACAAGACTTGTCGGACGACCTCGTCGTCCGCATCACTAAAGTGCTTGCACGACGTCCCGAATACGGAATTGCTATACCTTCTAGACGATGGTTGCAGAGACAAGAAGAGAAGATTAAAGATCTTCCTAAGGAATTATTGAAATCAACGAACCTCCTCAAGCGCCTAGCAACAAGGATCGCCGATAGTATTGACCCGAATATAGTGGACCCACGAGCTATACTCTGCAAAACCCATTCTGGCCTCAATCCTTTTCTGATCCGAAGAATTTTCATTGCTCTTGCATATGAAGTCACCGTTCATACAGATGCCTTGCGTTCATGGCCCGGCAGAACTTCGGCGCCCGAGCTTTCTGCCTTCGTTGGTCGGCTTGACTCCATCGCAGCATTGTGGACTGAACCACAGCTTTTCCATGATATTTACGGGCTCGCCCCCTTCGATGGCCACCACGTATTCGTGAAATCTGCTTGTGAAGCATGCTGTCTTGCGGCTGTCGGTGCCAGTGGCCGAGCCCTGGCGGACCTTAGAGCATCTCTGATGGATCGTATGGAACGCCGCAGGACGGGGCCCCCAGGAGAAGAACCCCCTCGCCTATACCGTGTGGTGGAAGCTTGGATCGATCATCTTCGAAAGCACCGTGAGGGAACGGGCCGGTCCGGAGAATGCAGGGCTATGAGCGACACTGTTGTCGACGAATTAAGGATTGCTAGGCCTCAACTTGAAGCGTGGCGAGCCGAACAGAAGCAAACTGCAAGACACTCTGTATACACTGAGCTTAGAAGAACAAAAAAAGGAACCGAAATTGCTACTCTACCCATTGATGCTGGCCATAAACGACGAACACGAGATGGGATTCCTGTCGCATTGGCAGACATCAAGACCGCTGCAGATCAAAGACAGTCCGCCATGTACACACACAGAGCTGAGAGTATTTATCGTCCCGACAGTCTCTCCGGGAACTCAGTGGTTAATGAGCGGCAACGGCTTGCTCGCGACTTTCCACCTGGCCCTCGAGACAGCAGGACTAGCAACGGTAAATCTACACGATCTTTGCACAGTCGGTTTGAGCAAGCTATGTCCATAAACGATGAGCCTAGCCCCTATGAAGAAGGAAATGAAGCCGATGAAAGGGACTACGAGGAAGAAGAAAGAAGCCGAGCCAAAGTTGAGAAATGGTGGGCCAGCATGTTACGCGAATCTCGACTAGACCTAGGCGGCCGGGATGATGCGCAAACCGTGGTGTCTATGGTGCACCCTGCTTTCCGCCCTAGCGGCAGTCGTATCGCCGAGTCTGCTCTGCCCAGCCCGCTTCACGTCAGAAAGGATCGTGGAGATCGCGACACCGTAGCGAGTGAGTGGACAGATTGCACCGTTTACACGGTTGGTTCAAGCGCTACTATTCGTCCCGCTACTGAAAGCATACCGCCGGTGCCGAGGATACCCTCTATATATAAGCATCAGGAAGGCTCGAGCTCGCAGTCGACGAACTGGCCCGCTCCGCCACACGGTCGTCGCCACCCCCCAACGGTACGAGATGTTGACTCTACCTTCTCTTCACAGCGCCAAGCGTTCCTCGCGGAGCGATTCCGGCCGAAAGGAGAAGGAAACTCTCAGGCCCACCACACGTCACGCCCTACGTCGCGTCCTTCCAGCTCTGTTTATGATAGCGATA
Organism: Xylaria sp. Z34; assembly: GCA_037356055.1. Classification (NCBI taxonomy): domain Eukaryota; kingdom Fungi; phylum Ascomycota; class Sordariomycetes; order Xylariales; family Xylariaceae; genus Xylaria; species Xylaria sp. Z34. The sequence goes on from JBAWJW010000009.1 coordinate 198,463, forward strand.
GCGCATCATCCGTGTCCAGCCCTGCGTACGACAGGCATAGTAAGACGTCCAAGTCCCGAAGAGCTGCGCATGACAAATACAGCGTAGCGTCCATGAACTTTTGAACTCAGAGTTCATTGAGGTAAAACCCAGCCACGGTCATTCCACACAGCGTGAGAAAGTCGTGAGCAACAACTCTGGCTACGCACATCCTAGCGCCGGTCCCGGCACCTTACTAATTTTACTTAATAGTTGCTAACAGTATGTAAGTAGCCGTGCATTCCTGTCTTGTCGACCACGGGGTCCATTAATCGTAAGTGGCTTGATTATCAAGCCAAATGTAGAACGATGGCCACCTGAACAGCAATGCTTCGTAGTGCTTGATAACTTATCTTTAGCTAAGTAGGGGGACTTGAGCTTAATTTGCAAATAATTTAAAGAGAGAAAAAACCAAAAAAAAAAAAAAAAAAAAAAAAAAAAGTAGAAGCTAATCAGTTAAAATTGAAAGAGGAAAGAAATACAATGTCTAGAGTTTCGTTACAAAAGAGTCTTGTGGGATGATGCTATCCACCTCTATGCAGCCCTTTACCTTGAACGTGTAACTCTTCCTGTTCATAAAGCCCAAATGAAATGTTCACTCTATAAGCCCTGGGCCCTGTTCATTTCATGTCTTGTTACTTACATCATCTCCTTCCTTCGTCATAAACTTACCTTCAAGGTCTTGTAGAAGTTCGTGTTCATCTACTTCATGATAGCTGTTGCTGAAGCAATAGATACCCAACTGACAATTAATACAACGTGAAAAAGGAGGTTGTGTATATACATCAAATTCGAATCTTACGTCTTGATCATCAGGAGAATCCATTATACCTTGGTTTGTGGTAGTAACATGTAATCCTTCCTATATGCCGAGTGTACAATCTTTTTGCCCAACCAGGCTAAGTGTAAGCAAGCCACTTGGTTGCAACTGTCAACTGTAATTATAATGCCGCGAAAGTAAAATAGCAGGGTAAATCGTGATAAATACTTGTTTCCTGCTTTGTTATCAGATCGAAAGTGGAATGCTGGGTGATACTCATTATTATTTCTCACCACTAACAACATTGGGCGAATGGTCTAGGGGTATGATATTCGCTTTGCACTGATGGCCTGGTTGATAATGCCAGGCTGTATGAATCGATGCTTGCGAAGGGTCCGGGGTTCAAATCCCCGTTCGTCCACTTAATTAATCTTTTATTTTTTTATCGTTTTCTATGCCAACGAATTGGGGTAATTATGTTTGATTTTATTCATAATAACGGAGATCCACCAGATGTACTAGCTAACCTTAGGTCTAGACTACTTACTATAAAAGGAAAATCCGACGATGGGAGAGCCACGTGATTCCACCCTTGGACGGAGCTGATACAATGGAACTAAGTATAGGTTCAGAGCAAGCATTAGTAGTAATGTGAGTAAGAGCCGGTGGTAGTCTACTGACATAAGTCCCAACACCAAAGACAGCAGCGAGACCAACTTTCTTCTTTACCGGCATTCGAATATTCCATATGACATTTTGCGGGAGGAGCACATCAACAACGAAATTGACCACAGACGTGGCAAGAAACACCCTCGTGGGATCAAAGCACTTCCTCTCGATGAATGGATGATAAATCTCGTCTAGGAACGACAGGCGACATCAAGATTTATAGCCGCTGGGATGTAGAAGAGAGAATTAACAGCGAGAATAGCTATTGAAGACCAATAGAACACATTCCTCGTCCGCAGTGGGTTGATCATTCGCATTCACTCTAGGTAGGATAAATGAAAACTTGATGAATACATGGGAGAAGCCATATTATTTTTTCTCGATCAAGAAGGACTTTAATGAGTCAGACGGGAGTTTCTTGAAATTTTCGTCTTATCCCTGGTCTTACCTTTAATTCATAGAAAATTCCTCGTGTGTATCAGACTCTCGCGAAGCCTCGCGATACCTATAGCTGCATACCGCCTTAGTAGAGTAACAGAACAAAGAGGGAATTTTATATATAGATCTCTAGCTTGTAGATGTAGTTGTTGGAGCTCCTTGTGCGACAACAAGTATTCAAGACTTACCCCTACGTTGCCTTCAGTATCCAGAGGTCGTGACACATTACAAGGGTTTTACTGCATAAGAGGGTGATAGCGACTTTCTTGAAGAACAGAGAAGAGAACCAATTAAGCTTGGCGCTGTATAAATGATCAGAATTTAATTACTTCAGAACTCTGAGATCACGACGCAAGACACGATGAATGCAACCAAACCACATCTATTCGTATCGCTTGGATGGGCACCTGCTATTTTTCGTCCCATTTTCTTTGCGTTGAGCCACCCCGCTTGCGACGCAAAGGGGTGATTGTGGCCCTTGTAACCTTCGTGGCACTTTTAGCGTGTGTAGTGCTTTGAGAGCTTTTCGCCTATTACCTAGAAAGTGGCCTGCTAGGATCCTACGGACCATGGGGTCGTTTTCTTATCAGGAATGAAGGTAATGTCACTCAATAAAGCAACGTCGGGCAGGCAGGCTGTCGGAACCCGGGCCCTAATACACTTCCTACAAAGAATAACCCTATCGTCATCTCGGCAAATTCTATTTTACATGTGTCTGCCCCCAAATTAGACGTTTACTTACAAAATTCGTCATGGGAGGCTTTCACACAGTTCAAGTATCTATGTTTATCGGCTGCTGGACCTGTATGCTAGTGCTGTGCATGATCGTCTCAACAGTCATCACTTTGCGTCTTATACTGATTAAATTATGGCTGCAGTCGTGTAAGACAAGGACAACTAATGCGTCTGTTATTATGCAAGAACGAGTGAAACGAATGTGTTTATTGAAATATATATCCTGGCTTTCTTGTGTATATAGAAGAAATGAATGTGAGAAATTGAGAGAAAACTAAGATGGGAACCATTCTTGGTTCAAAAAAGGATGTGACCCGGTTTAGTTCAACTCCCTTTCTGAAGACCCCTCTTCACCCAAAACAACTCGCGGGGGGCGCGAAACTCGGGATATCTAGCTATGATGGAAGATGTATGGTTTCGCGCCTGCATCCTTGATGAAATCATAATCGTCAGGGTCTATCGATACTCCGTACTCCGTAGTCTTCTTTTTCCCACAAACACTGAAGTCGGGTGGGGTTCTAAACAAGGCTGGACAAAAAATGCGAGACGCATCGCTGGTCACAAATCTTAGTAGCCTGTCTTTTTAGAGTTTTGAGATGATTGCAACCTACTAATTGTTAAATCTGATTGTGAACCAATTCATTGGAGCTACAGGCGGATTCGCCGTGTTGTATGCAGCATTAATCGCTCCTCCTTGGTCTTCTTTAATGTTAGTCCAGGCGTTTTGAAAATATTTGGCTAGAATTCTAAAGACTTACAATCTTGCTGTTCCTTTGTTGCAGGCATGAGATGCGCCCCTACGCCACCCTGGTTCATACTGGCCCATGGGAACTCCTCGGGGCTCGTTGTTGCTTGAGAAATCTGGGATGTATGACGACTGCCGAGGTTGGCGGCGTAGAAGGGATTTAAATTTGCTCCGGATTCTGTTCTGTGTCTACTTGCTATGCCTTGGGGACCTCTTTGCCTTTCGTTCCGTCCTGTGTTAGCACTCTGTCTAATTCCGGGTAAAGATTTTGGAAAACCATCAAGAGGACTGACCATTTGAGTTGACCGTGATATCGACAAAGGATTACGAAGCAATTCTCCTCGGCTATATCCTGCCAGTTGGCAACATTCAAATTGATTTGGATTGGGTCGTTTATATCGCCTTTAGTTCTTTTATCAAGATTGGCGTCGCGTTGCCATATTGCCGACTTGTCGCTATCATTGTATTGACCCGCGTCTTCTTGGGTTGAAAGTTGATCTTTGCGATCCAGATCGAATTCAGCGGCTCTTTCAACCTGTACCAGACCTGGCTCTTTGACTCCTGGACTAATTGCCACCGCAGGAGCTGCGTTAACTTTCGTCCAGAGGGTAAAGAGGGCGATGCCAATGATCGAAACTCGGGAAGTAGGCATATTATCAAAGCTCGTTGGTTTGCAACAGTGCCTTATTGTAGAAGATAACTCAGAGAAGCGACTCGAAGACGAAAGAAGACGCTGCGGAGAAGATGGTCAAGCATTGATACAGACTGGAAACAGAACTCATCGATAGTGGTCAAGAAGGTCTATTTGTATTCTAAGGCTCTCGAGGCGATGACTATATTTGCGGCCTGAAGATGCTATCATTTACCAAACGATAAAGACGGTGACCCATCGGCATTTCTATTTTGGTACTTGTGTGAAATTCGTGCCATGTACATCCATCTAAATTCAAATGATGATCAAAACACCCGGTTCGGCGTCATATCGTCGCCGTAATATCTGCTATGGGTGGCGACTCCTCAAGTTCGAGAACGCCGTATTATTTCGTCTCATAAGAAGCTTCATAGTGAATAACGCTGGTAGATATTTTTATCTTGTTGGTGTTTCTACTCGAAGGATCCCGAGGCTAGATTGCAACAAGTCAGGTTTTGTTGGTGTTGCTGGTCTCCTTGGGAATTCGGGGGCCGCATAAGCATTCTTGCAGGTAAATGAGGCTGTTATTCTGGGTCTGTCTCCGCGATGACGAAATCATCGACATTATTGTCACCAGGGGGCTATCGAGGCTATGAGGCTATCAGCCAACAAAGAGATTGACCTAGTAAAGCTACAAACTGTAACCCTATAGAAGGATTCGAGACTATCGCATAACACCTATACCTCGATTATGACGTTAAAGTGCATGTTACGATCGCCGTTGTTGGGTTTCTTGGCTGCGGCGAAGTTGCTGGGTTGCAATTCAATCGTGCTGTTAGGAAATTCCAGGTGCGTTAGTGGTGGGGGCGATCTAAGCTGCAACAAAACTCAAGAACCAACAGACAATATCACAGTTAATGTGGGAACCCATGAAACGACGCTTATGTATTGGCACGGCACATAATATATATATATTCTGTGCTATGACGTCACCCATGCCAGCAGCCTCAAATAATATTGTTCGTTGCGATTCTGCTGTCAAGCCTTTCCCAATCTCTTCCTTCACTCACATATCCAAAACATCACTCACTACTATCTCAAGATCAAAAATTACTCTTGTCTTGTTGAAAGGAATCTTCCAAATGTCTTACAAACTACTGTTTTGTACGGCCGAGGAGGCTAAGCCCGTAAGAAGCTTGCTTTCTGAGCCTATAACTAGCTAGAAGTATACTAACGGGGACGGACGAGGCCAGTTTGTTCATCAAGTTCTACGAGACGATGGTCAGAAAGAACTTGCCCCACCTGGGAATACCTATCTACCTTATTTCCTAGTTCAGTCCGCAAAGCTCGACGCCCGGGACCACAAGTTTGTCCAGCAACTGGCGCCGGACGATGACTTTGACACTGACTTCATTGGTGCTTCTATCGAGGAGTGCGGAGCCTGGGCTCACGAACAAATGGAGAAAGATAACAGGATTAACAGCGAGGTCATTGTGATTATTGACGCGCAAAGTGCCAGGGACCATACTGTCATCCTTTCGTGGTACGCTAGGAAAGTTCATGGTCCCTTTCTTGCTCCGGGACAGAACATCAACACGTGGTATCAATTCAGAATTCCGCCCTTGAAGGTGTTTTCACTCGAGGTCGACTTCACGATGCAGCTCCCTAGCGAGTACTTCGGAGTGTTGCTCCATCGAAAGGACGAGCTGACAGATGAGAATGGTGTTTTTGATTATGATAAAGCCAAAGAACTTATTCTGAAAGACGAAGGCGTTGTTCTTGTGGATGACGATGCGCTGGAAGCTAGTTTGGAATAAGGGATTACCTCTTACAATGTACCTTAAGTGATGTACTGCTTGCAAATCGATTATCGAATCATGCTTCTCTATCAATATGAAAACCGTCGGTTCTCGGTTATAGTAGTCCTGAAGGCAGCGATCAAGTCTAAGTGCATAACACGTCCTAGTCTGTGTATAGCTTCAATCCATCCGAGCCAGAAGTTATTCCTGTTTCACAGACGATCTTGATTCCTAAAGGCTGAAACCAACACTTCGAGATCTAGATAAATCGCGTTAGGAGTTATGGAAATTAATAGCTATCTCGAAATACGTCTTGCTCTTACAAATTGCCACTGCGGCGGCGTAGTAATAATGAGACTCAAAAGCATCATTATTCGGACCTTGTTGGGATCTTCAAACGACAAGTGCTGTTGGTGAGCTATGATGCATAAATAAATACGCAATGTGTTATCAACGCCACAGTATACATGTCGATCGACTAGAGTTATGGGATTGACGATCAACTCTAATTTTAGTATCATCAGGAAAATAAACGTCACCAGCCGGGAGGAGAGGCAAATTCGATTTGAGAAACACAAGACAGCACGAAGAATGAGGAATCAAAGCTATGGGCTAGTCAATTAGTATATGTCGCGGGCAAGTTCAAAAGCAACACAAGAATCTTAGGCAAAAGTATAAAGAAGCAGCATGATCGCCTGCCGTGGTCTACTTAAAAGCATCATCACACTCACAACTCAATTCATTCTGCAACCTCAACAGGATCAACAAAATTTCTTCATAACTAGGCACTATCAACCAAAGCTCAACGACACATAGCACCAAGACAGAGAGCACCCAAACCATATCGCGCCTAAATTATCCTTCATTCTATCATATTAAAGCGTTTCCTCGCCATCACAATAATGCATTTCAGCACCGTCACACTTCTTTCCGTTGCCATCACGGCTTCCCTGGCCACTCCCGTCATGGAGACTGAGCACCTTGAGCGGGATAACACTATGACCGACCTCTCCCAGCGCACCACAGACCTGGAAGAGTTGACCCTACTCTTGACCGCCGATCGAGGCAATGGAGAGCGCATGGAATACTACGGGGTGAACACTAGTGCCGTCGCTATCAATCTCACTGCCAACACCGTCAACAATATCGACGGTAACAGGCGCAACAAGAGAAAGCAAGAGAAGCCGACGCGGACGCTGGAGCGCAAAGGGACGTCTTGCTCGGCCACTCCGACACCGTCATGTGACACGAAGAAAAACCAGGCCCAGAACGAGTTATGCCAGAACCTCATCAATGACCTCAACGCCCAGTACACCGTGAAGATTCCCAAAGATTGGCGCCAGATCTGTTATAGGGGCACCGATGGTTCCTGCTGTACTGGATGGAACACGGCGGTTGACCAACTTCAGCAAGGTGATTTAGCCGCGAATGTGGAAAGCGTTGCGATGCAGTGCTCAGCCAACGGTATTTCCGGGAAGATTTACGGGACAAAGCTCTACCAGACTTGCTGCAATCAGTGTGTCAACAGTGGACACGGGTGCTCTTAAGATTAGGGTCTTATAAGAGAGAGAGAGACCGTTGAGTAAGGTGAATTTAGAAAAGAATGGCGTCGTCTGGGCTATGCTGATTGCATTATATGATATTCGGTTTCGTTAGTTTTGGCTTTCTGGTTTCCCTTTTGTCGTTTCTGCAATTGCTATAGACATCTCTTAGTCACTCGTTTAATCGAAACATATATCCTGGCATTACTAGACGTGTCCTATTTCATGTAATAGTTGCACCAATGCTCATTGACAGTCTTCAGGGCTGGCAGAATTAGTCGAGTGAACGAACCACAGTGACAGACAGCCGATTATGTATTGCTCCGGTCACGGTTTCTCAATGATAGAAATCCTTAGTATCATAATTTTAGGTATCGAGACGAGTCTCGCGGCGATGTAGCCTTTAGTCTTTCAAGACTCAACTTGGGTAATGCAAGCACAGGCTTGCATTGCAATTTTTTACCCATCGTGAACATATGATGTCCTACGTATGATCACTATGCGAGAGTTGTGTGCACAAGTATATACAAGTACTCGTATGAGCAATACTGCGTGAAGTATACTACACGCCATCAATATTATATCACTGCTTTTCAGAATAATGTTTTCGTATATCTTTGACGGACTAGTATTATCGTTCTATATCTTTGCGCGACAACGCAAATCCATAACATGCCAGGGTTTAGGTGTATGGCAATCAGTACCACATATCTAGACTGTCTGCATTGATCTGTTGATCAACATCTGCTCTAGAGGTTTCAGTGCTTCGTCGATACCGACGCCAGGATCAGTTGTCAACACGGATGTTTTAGTAGTCATATGATAGCGCTCTGGTGCCGGGTTCTTTAAATAAGGCATTACTCGACTTTTGTGAACGGCACGGTATCGCTTCGCACATTAGCCCCGATGTAATACGTCGAGGTTCTAGAGAAATACCCACCTTCAATTGACTGACAAGCGTCTCGAATTCTGTTTTTATTGCTGCGTCTTCTGGACCCTTCAAGCATGACCGGAAAGAATATTCTCTGATAGACTTGCAGAAGCCTCGCTGGCTGGCAGGTATGTATCTCTTTAAGTCCTCCTTGGGGTGATACGTCCCCATACCCAAGAGAGCGTCGAGAGCGTGGAATATTAGAATTTGATTACCAGAGACTCCATCGAATTGAACAAACTCATCATCAACCATTCTGCCCGCACCCCATGCATGAATGCTCTGTACATAGTTCAACCAGACTTTGCGAGAGACATTTTCCTCCCTCATTTTTTGGTTGAAGAGCACGAAAAGCTCACGAAGATTTGAATTGATTTTTTGTAAGCTTTCGAGACAGGAGCGTGTGTCACCGTCTTCGAACGAAGTAATGACGACAACGATATCATAGAAAGTGTCAAAGGACTGTGTATAAGTGTTAGATGACTACGCTAGGAACCGAGGAGATTTAACTGACCATAACGTCAATATCATATAGCAGTTTGAAGAAACCCTCCTCTGCCGACTGTATGAGTGGATAAAGCGAATTATTGAATTTGAAAATTCTCTCGCCCTTCGAATTGAAGTTCATAAGAACATTAGAAGTGTGGTTTCCACCGTCTGAGTTGAAGCCGTAATATCGTTGGAGGTATGGCCAGATGATGGACAGCTCAGCGGGAAAATCAATTGTCTTCTCTAGCTGAGCTACCTTTACGACAGGCAGCGCAGCCCACCTGCTAACTTGGTTAACATTACTACTTATAGGATGTAAAATATGGAAGCTTCTACCTATATGCATGGCGCGTGAGAGCCACACAACAGTAGAAGCCGTTAAGGATATCTCGAGATACGGTGGCCCAATTGTCTACCTCGACCTCCTCAAGAATTCTGATTACAGCGCTAAGGTCGATCCTATCTCTGAGAAGGCTTCTCATTGCTACACGATACCTCTCTCGTCGCCTAGAATTGGAGTTGTCGTCCAAAGAGGGCGTATCCGTGTATAACAGTGGAAGTAGCTCTACATAAATGGACCTATACGGCAAGATGGCCGCTGGCCACGATTCATGATTCGCCCTGGGTGGCCACTTTGAGAGGCGATGTTAGAGCCTGGCCTCAAAACATAAGAATGTGGATGTGAACGGGTAGCATGAGGCTGTCGAGACTTCATATAGCAGAAAGTTTATACGTCACCGGCTCCATCTCGATCAATCATAGTGACCAAAGATGCGGCTACTTTATGTTGAGCTGCAAGACTTCGCAGGTGTTGCATCCTGGTAGCCTTCCTGGGATCAGGGATGGTATTGCGATGCCTTTTAAGTAGTCTCCATAATGCCACCCCAATGAAGGCTGCTGCAGAAAAAAGAAATATAACAGCGAGCATAATTATTTCTCCTTTTCCTTTTTCTAATAGCGTAAACCGTATCCGATGATATAGCTCTAGAAAAATCCGAAGGCAAACAGAAAGTCCCGATAACCTTGCAGTATCTACTCTTATATACGCCAGTACATGATTATCACACAACATATCTGAGAAATACCAAGGTTGCCTTGAACTACCCTCCCAGATCTCATGAGGCATGAAAATGCATCGCCTCTAAGTCGTGTGACGTACTACGTTATCTCATTCGGCATCTCCAGGCTCCTGTCCTGTATTCAAAACTTGGCAAATGCTTAGAAACTGATATGTCACGAAGTGCGGGGTTTATCATCGCGATGCCTGGTATCCCAACACCATGTCTATGTCATCGTGATTATGCGGCGACAGTATCCGTTCCTTCAAAAATAGAGGCTCTTGATATAACTGGCACGCTTACAATAAGCGTACAAGTATGCATATGTATGGAAATGTTGCTGACCATGTCTCATTCCTTCCATTCTCTCAAATAAGACTTAATTCTCTTTCTTACTAGCGCTCATGCCCCGGAAATCCCAGAATGGCAGTTGTGATTGACTAGTTAAACATCATCGTACCGAACTTACACGAACATTGTAGATCTTTACACAATGACTGCAACCCAATCTGCTTACATTCTGCACGCTTGGAATGACATTTTCCAATTCCTACGCAAGTGTTTTGCTCCATACAAATAACCGATAGGACTATCTTACTTTGATGTGAGGAAACAAGTTGGGTCGATTCCGAATGAGGGGAGTATTCCGATCTGAATGCAACCCCTATATGCATTCCCAGTAATTATGCATCATACGTGGCAGTGTCACCGTACGTGATGTCTTTGGGATTTCCGGGCGATTTACTCCAGTAGACGATCGCAGTGGGTTGGGTCTGGGATGCCGAAGGCACTCATCACTCACATCACTCATTACCATTGGTGAAATTATATGAGCGTATATATCGTTTATTCAACTACTATATAAAAGAGGTAGGAGGACCCGTTTATATAGACCTAGTTATATACATAATGGGATATCCTATGCACTTGTACCGTACGAAGCAAATCCTGAACCTAGGTTGATGTACTTTCAACAACACCTTCCGAGCTGTATATCATTGTCGTTACGTTATTGTCTTGTAACTGATAGCAAAACTTTGATAGAATAGAGAAATGAAGTTACTTTAAGTCAACAGGACCGAAGAAACTGAACTTGCCCTTAGGATCATACTTCAGTTTCAAATCCTGGAGACGGCTTTGGCGCCATTGCTCATAGCCGTACCAGTTCTTCGGCTTCTCATCCCCGTAAGCATAGTTGACGTAGGCGTGCAGCTCGTTGCGGCCGCTTCCCTGGTAGATGATGTTGCGAAGCTCATTGCCCATGAGCTCCACCTGGCTGTCGAATTCCTTGCCAGCGGGCTTGTAGGTCAATAGCGGTGAAACGAGGAGGTTGTCATCGCGGAAGGCGAACGCGGTTGAGTTGCTGTCGACAGCACGCACACCCTGCTGCGGGTACGCCTCGAACATGAAGATAGAGGTGGTGAAGGGTGAGTCTGCGCCGCCGACGTAGCCTGCGAAAGAGTCATATGCCTCCCTTTGCGCCGTCACGTTGTACTCGCGCAAGTAAATTGGGAAGCGTGGGTTGGCGAGCCCGGCCTTCTGGCACGGGGGCGAGTCAAGAGCGATCCCGGTCCACGCCGCTAGGTCACGGTACGAGCCCGACTTCGGCTCGGATGAGATGGGTCCAATATCACGGAAGGGGCTGGTGTAAGTCGGGTCGACGGCCGTGACTCCTTCTTGGATAATATAGAACAGAATTACAGGCTATGGGGTCAGTGAAAAAGGTCGCAATAACCTCTGGGTTATTATCCTCAACTTACCTTATCTGCGTCTATGTCGGGCATGTTCAACCAGTACGACCAGTTGATAACATCAACAGGTAGATTGGAGAGGTGCTGGTTAGCCGCTTCGTACACAGCCTCAACCTTGTCACCGCTGAAAATAAGAGTATCAATTGCCCAATCGGTGTCCTTGATGTCGTAGACCTTCACTGTGACCGAGGTAACGATTCCGAAATTCTGACCGGCACCCTTCATGCCCCACCAGAGGTCCGAAGTCGAGTCGATGGTATGCCGAGCACCGTCGGCCAACACGACGTTCATAGAAACAAATTGATCAGCGACAAGCCCATATTGTCCTTGAAGCCAGCCGTGGCCGCCTCCGAGGGCAGGTCCAAGATAGCTGACACACTCGCATGTCCCGGTCACTGCATATGCGGTCAGCACCACTGATTCTCTAAGGGGCTATATGGTTTTCGCTAACCCGTTTGTTTCCCTGATGCTAGAAGGGTATCGGTGACGACCTTGGACAAGACACCACCCCCAATCTTAGCCGTCTCCCCATCCTGAGATATTGTCACATTTGATAGCTGACCTAACTGAATGGCAACCCCTCGGTCCATCCCACCGAGAGTTGTCATGGCGCCATGAACGCCATTGAAAGCCAAGATCGGCAGGCCACACTTGTTTGCTTGATGTACCTGAATCGTACAATATCATGAATGATATATCATATAGGAGTCTGCGGCGCGGACGTGGAGACATGCCAAGGTGACGGACACCCGTGACACGGGGATCATGCTGGAGATAACAGACACAGACTCACAGTATGTGCAACATCATCCTCAGTAGCGGGAACTACTACGACGTTTGGCGTGGGAGCATCTAGCTCCGACCATCGGGTCGTTGCCGCCTCAAACTCGCCCGATCCGGGAAGATACACAGCAGCGGCAGATGAAAGGGAGGTCCTCAGATCTTGCAATAGCTCGTTGGGCGATTCACACTCGGTGGGGGGCTTGCACGACGTAGCGCAGAGAGCCCACGCGAACAGTAGGACGACCCCAAATTGACGCATTTCACAGGAGAGGGGCCGCTTTGCAGAAAGTCTAAGAGCCTAAATCGAACCTGTAGGAATATGCAGCTACTCTCGATCAATATGGCTTTTAAGTGGCTGGATACCGTTATAAAAAACGTGGTTTGATTCGGGGCAAATTTCTCTAGTGTCGTGGCGATGTTACGCTGCTTTGCCGGCACAACTGGCCGCCCGGCATACGAACCGTATATAAGTATTACTTGGTTCTGTGAGTGATGTTACACCACATCGGCGCATTACCACCCGGTTCTGGTAATCTCTGTGATGTGCAGTACGGATAGCCCCTTATGGCTTTATCTGTAACCATCCGGTGAGATCTAGAGCTGCAGGTGTGTGAGATTACCCCAACATAACCCTGCTTGTCGGCATGTATTGGAGAACCATTAAGGTAGTCATGCTGCGAATCCTACAAGAGTACAAGGTTTTACATAAGAATGGTAGGATAGACATACTAAAGCTTGCCATATGCTAACACGCCATCGTGTGGAAGTTCAAACGAACCCATGCGCGTCATCTTCCACCTAACGGGCGCGGGGATTTCGTAGTCAGCTGTGACTATCCTGGGTATGTTCTCATTCCTGTCTGTCAATCATGAACTCCTTCGGGGTCTTGACCGAGCCGAGCTGAACATACACTACTAGTTCAGAACGGGGGAATACTTGCTAATATCACCCGTATTAATGATATGATTGACTCAACTATGTTTAGGGTCGAGGGCCATCCCCGGTAGTCAAGACGCGGCAACGGGTGGTTAGCGGGTATCAACCTTTGTCGGCATTCTTGTTTCCTGTCCCTTTCGAGTCTCTAGTTGCCCTCTGGATGAATGGGATAGGTGCGCTCGGACGATGATTTATGGTGTATTACTACGTATACACATCTCGATAAGAGTAAATTGGATATAACATTTGTTCGGCTGTATGAATCGCCTTAGTATGTGAAGTAACATCTCGGACAACCCAAGTTTGACTCGCACGAATCAAAATGACATGTAGTACTACTAGGTTGAATAAGCATTGTTGTGGCGCTTTCAGGAGGGAAATGCTAAGTGATTGTGCCACATGTAAGAGTCTTGGTTCTCAAACCCCCCTTTCACTCTATCTATCAATCAACCAAACACTTCTGCATTATCTCGAATTTTCCATCAGAAATATGATAAGGGTCCAGAATAGCATCTGCTGGTGTTTTTTGCTCCGCTACACTGGTGATCTAGTCAATACTCCTTACTGAATAACGAATGTCTGCCAACGACTCCCCCGACCCAGCTGCTGCTGCTGCGGCGGCGGCGGCTGCGGCTCGCGCGTTTAACATCCAATTGTTCACTCTCTATTCTATCGGAGTGCTCGTGACTGTCCTCAGAACATATGCGCGAATCAAAGCTGTGGGCATAAGAAACCTGCTCGGGGATGACATTCTGATTTGGATTGCTATCGTAGGTGCACTTCAATGTTTCATTGCATATGATCGACTTCTCGTCACTGACCTGTGGGCAGCTGTTCTATACCGCCCAGACAGTCCTAGGTTACAGTGTTGGAAGTGTCGCTCATGGTCTGGCGAATAACGGCATGACTGACGCAGAGCGACTCGCATTGTCTCCCAACGACCCAGAATTCCAGACGAGGTCAGTATCGTATTGAACAGTCATCCCGAGAAAATTCTGTGAGATGTTGCTAAGACTCTTTCGATTCAGAGTAATCGGTTCGAAGATCCAGATAGCCGGTTGGTCTGTCTACTCGTCATTAATGTGCTTTCTCAAGCTTTCCGTTTTGGTCTTCTATATCCGACTTACCGTACGTCATCCCAACAGATTATCATACATCGACAACTGATGATATCGACAGGAAGGCCTGGGTCGGCGGTATAGACTTCAGATATGGGCAGGATTTGGTCTTGTCATTGGGTCGTTTATTGCGTCCATAGCAGCTATCCTCTTCTCGTGCCTGCCAATATATCGAAACTGGCAAATTTACCCAAATCCTGGTAGTATGTCTCCCATAGATCCATTTGATCACCTCATACTAATAACGGCCCTTCTCTCAGACCACTGCCAGCCCGCAATATCGAGTACGATAGTTTGGACTTGCTTCGCTGCTAATGTCATAACTGACCTATAGTAAGCAATTCTTGGAAACACTTTCCCTTGTTTTGGCAACTTTCAGAGAACGAGGTTCCTGACGGTGTCTGGAAGCTCCCTCCTGAAGCCCCTCATTAAATACGAGCCAGATAGGGATAACTGACTCTAAGTGATCAGTCTAATTCTTATACCTCTTCCCATGCTATGGGGGACTTCGTTGAAGCTCATCAAGAAGATAGCGTCGAGCATCGTCCTTGGTGCAGGCATATTCGTCCTCGTATCCGCGACGCTGAAGACCGTCTTCGTTATAGTGGTGAGTAATCTCATCTCGTACACTAGCCGGTTCTAGCATTATAGATCTAATATATTGTCGTTGAAGGACCCTGTAAACGGAGCACAACTTGCGGGCGAGTGGGGTACGCGTGAGGCGTTTGTCGCCGTTTTTACTACGAATCTCCCCATGATATTTCCCCTTATTAAGACTTGGATAAGCCCTATTTTTGGTAGTACCATTTGGTCAACCCAAAAGAGTTCTTCGCGTTCGCGTGAAGGAGCTCAAACCATTGGCGGTGGTAGTTGGAGCAGCAAACGAAACCGGGCTCATGGCATCAATGTACTCACTACCAATCTTTCGGCTACGGGTAGCCAGGAACATATGGTACAGGAGATTCCGTTGCAGAACTTGAAGATCTCTGGAGAGCCAGGTACACATCCTCCTGCGTCGAATGCGGTGTATATCACCAACCAGATCGACGTAGTTCATGAAGACGTTGGTAGTCATAATGACGACCACAAGAGACAGCGTATTCATGAGAGTTGGTAGCTACGAAAGAAAGAAATATGCTATCACATAACAAAAAATAAGGTCAGTCTATAGAAAGTTTTACTGCTACTTCCCATAGGGATCACTATTGTACAGAGTCGGAAGTAAAAGAAGAGAAAGTCATGACATAATACTTGTCTAATTTAGCGATCTAATGATCTCGAGAACTTCAATTTTCTCATTTTGGGCTGTGTTAGGACTGCATATCAAAGCATGGGTGGCTGGCCACTCTCAATTTGTCCGTGGAATTCTTGTAACAAAGGTTTGCTCTACTAAAGAGGAACCTCATTGTACCGATGATGCCAATAAACTTTCTTTTTTTTCCTATCAAAGTTCATCAAATTAACAAGTGACGATAGAATTGAGTTTTATCTGGAAGTAACTCAACTCGCTCAACATTCTCATCAATCAACGCTATAGTATTCAGCTTCAAATGACACTTTACAGCATGCTGAGTTAGACTGACTGATAATAGACATTAGACTTGATGCATGCATAATGCTGTACCCCTATCTCTTCGCATTCCCCCTCAGTACCGAGACTTGAAAGGGGGGCTTAACGTCACACTGAGACTCTTAATATAGTATGATATACGCCTTTAATTATGATTTCTATTCTAATGACGATTTTACTATCAAACCTAGTTGTTAGAAACTCCTCGCTGTCACGTTTCGCCCTCGTCTTAAGTCATTTCAAAGTATCAACGCTAGACGAAGCTTTTGGGAAGGGGTTTCTTCGCCCAAGTACCTGAACTAGCAGGGATGGATAGCTTTCCCGCGGTGAGAGATTAGCGTGCCAAGATATTATCATCTATCTAGATTAGTGCACAGATTAGTGCACAGACTACTATATCTATACTACCATATCATGTGCAATAGTTTGAAACACGTGAAGAAAATGGTGCGATATTCTGGACATAGGCGTAGCAGTATCGTTGACAGGGTCGTGTATCCCACTACTGAATTCGTACAGTACAGATGACCCGACCGGCCGCGGACATATAATTAAGGCAGGTTGAACTCGACCCTCTGACCAATACCCATCTTTCTTTCATGACACTAGCCCTAGGAAACTTATAATATAGGTACTGGTCTCTATGACCTTGAAACGGGGCGAAGGAGTATATAAGCCATTCTTAAATGACACAGATACCCCTTGCGGCATTCTCAAGAAGTTTCAAAAGGCGGAATAAACTCCCAGCCATCACTCTCCAAAGCCGGCTCTAATAGCCCTGCATGCAGGACCCGCTCTGCCTCGGCCCGCAAAAACTTAGGGACCAAAGATTGGTCACCGTCGGGACCTGTCAGATGCGTTCCGTATATCGGGACCTTCCGAGTCTGCTGTAGGTGAGTTGAAGCGTACCTGAACCACTCGGCCCAGGTTCCCGGCTTGATATCGTCATCCTCATGGTCGGGGAGCACCCACGTGACTGCCAAAGGCATTGCCCAGCCGCTCCCAGGCCACCAATAGCCTCCGCTGAACTTTACAGCCAAGCAGGTCGAGCTGATGTTAGTCAGCCAGTCACGAGCGGCTTGCTGCAAGCGTGTTTCGTCAAGTTCATCATCAGGGGTTGCAGCGAGAGCCGCTGCTCCGGGTAATTGGCCAGGTGGGATGTCCCTGTCGCTCTCTCGAGTCAACTCCGGCTTGAAGGGCAACGACATTAACTTGACATGCATCTCGGTTGGCATCAGCGCGGCGTACTTCCAATATTCATGCTCCGCGTGTAAGAAGCAGATGTGCTTTCGATAATACTCAGGGCCATTCCAGTTCTCAGCCTTGTCTACAACCAGACGGACGCGCTCGAAGCAGTAGTCCTGGGCGAGGTAATCGACCATGATATGCGCCGAGTTGCCGACAGGGCCGCCGATCCCGATCCTTTCAGCGTTGGCGCCGTCGATGAGCCCCAGATGGCGTATCAGTGGGTGGTAGCCTAGTAAACTTGAGTTCTAGTCTGGTAATGCAGATAGTGGGCTCCTACAACTCTTAGGAGCACTTATTTAGCTGCTGAACTTACGTAAACCTGCACATTCGGTGCGATCCTTCCAGATTTCCAAAAATACCCTCCGCCATCGGTCGATAAAGGGATTTCCTTTGCGCGCCCCAATGAGCCCGTTCAATATCTGCCCCTCGTGCTGTCGATAATGGAAGTTGATCACGAATACCTCGTATGGGCACTCGGGGTTTTCAAGCATATTCCAGAACGAGTCGTCAAAGCTGCAAAGCAGCACTGTGGCAGAGTCCATCCAAACACCTGTTCAATTGCTAAATTAGTATGCGTCGGTTGTTAGGTTAGGGGACTACGTGCCGCCGTGCTTGTTCAGAGTTAGCTTATTGACCTGCTTTCTTGAACTGTGCGTGCGTATCGACTCACAAGATACACTAGAGGCAGTCGGACCATGTCACTCGCGTGCTGCGCAGGCGTCTTCCCCGTCATAGTCTTCTTCAGGAAGCATTCTGGCAGATATTCCGCGCCAATAAAGTTCAACGCATGGTTTGGTGAGCCGTCCACTATGTCAATACATCGTACATCCCATGTAGGCCCAAGACGTCTGACCCAGCCGACCACATTTCGTTTGCACCATCGTGGCATGTTCTTAAAGCTATTTTCAGAGAGATCTTTAGCGTGAGCTACACCAGCCCAGCTTTGGCACGAGAAGGGGCCTGTAATAGTGTACTCACCCCGAATGCCAGAACGCCCAGCAATTCTTCTCATGCGTCACTGGTCGGTAGCTATCTACGAGCTTTTCAATCTCGGCATCTGTACGATGATCAATCTTGCCCTCCGGAATGTACCGGAGAGCTGGGGTCAACGTGGGCTTCTTGTCAGGAGACATAGCCGTTACGATACTTCAAAAATAAAGGGGAGAGGGGAATAATGAATAACTCGACACTAATATTGCTATCCCAAGCGCAACGGAGTGAGTATAAGACGGGGGACCAAGGGAAGATGGGGAAACGGTTAATACCAAGTATTGTAGGCAATGTGATACTGTACAACGATGTACCATACATATTATGTGCAAAGAGGAAGCTGAGTCTTACAACCACGTAGAGGAGAAGGGCGGAGTGGGGCCAGAAACCATTAGCGGCGCGGTATTGTGACATCGACGGTCCCCAGCATTGCATTTGCAGCGATCCATCCTCGTTCGTCCTCCCGGCGTCCTGCTCGTGCAGGGATATTATCGTCTCCCGATTTAACGCAGATGCATGCATGCGAACTGGGCGCACTACATGTGTACAACTTGCTTTTCGGCCCCGATGCCACAGTCTTCTGTGGCGGCCGACAGTTAGCGCTGTACGCCAATCCGTTAGCCCTCGAACGCATGCAGGTTTCCTTGTATATTGCTTTTCTGTGCCTCTTTACTGCTTGCCAAGGTTGCTGGGTGTAGAGTAAGTACTTCGAAAGTCGTAAGATGCACACTTTCTTTTCATTAAATAAATATTTATTATTCTAGAGTGTGACCCGTTTTTGATTGCAAGATGGCTAAGTTTTTGCTAAATCATACAGTAGTCTAAGACCCTCTAGCATGTCAAGCAGGAATAACATGTCCTCCTTAATTCGCTGGGCGATTAGCACAACCCCAAGCTCTTATTATATTGCCAACCCCATAGATAAGACAATGTTGACTGTCCAGTTGACCTATCACAAACCCTGTACTTGCGGTAGGTAGAGAGACACACTTGTTGTTGCGCGAAAAGCTCTATGATACTTTGAATATGGTCATGTAAGTGCCTGACTTCGCAACCCTTTATAGTGTATCCAGACGGTGGACCCAGACGCAAAAGTTGAAATCTCTCATTTGACAATACACGAGTTGGGTTCTTCATGACTCTATAGATAGTTACTACAAAATTTAGACGCATAACATTGATGGCTCCTAGTTGTCGTCTTTGTTTTCCCTCGGTTGTTTGTAAAATTTTGTGTCGAGTAGGACCCTGAATCAATACGTGCGAAAGGGAAAATGGTTGTTCAATCCCTTTACCTAGGAAGCTACCTACGTCTTAATTATCTCCCGTAAAGTTATTCGGTAACTCACGTGCTAAGACTTGGAGGCCGTGCTTGTAGGCGGAGCCATCTTGAAGGCTGAATATCATAGCCACCGAGGCGACTGGAGCAAATACCGATACTCTCGCGAGATAGGTATTAAAATAGATGTCAGTGGGTCTATAACAAAAGTGAGAAACGTGGCCGTACACGATATTATCCCAGCGTCATTTCAATGTTTCATTGGGTGTGTACAATTCTTCTCCACTTCCTGGGAAAGACTCACTAATATTTATTCTAATACCTATCTTGCATTATAATACCTATCTCGCGTTCTAATACCCATCTCGCGAAAGTATCGGTATTTGCTCGAGTCGCCTCGGCCACTTGTCATCGTTTAGCCACTGAGAGTCTAGATACAGCTCCATGCCCCACATCATGATGTCCTTTTTGGGGCTGCAAATGCAGACGCATTCATATACCGCCAACCACTCAAGAAATTCAATGGTCTACGCAAGTGGCAGTGAATTTGTTTGGATATCGGGGCGCTGATTAACACGCACTCTTGATCCCGTACCCAAATGCGGTGGGGTACTGAGGTTTTATGGTGAATGTAAGACTAGCATTTCATCTCTTCAATCATTTACGAACTCCTAACCGCTATACAAGATACCTTCCTGGCTAGAAATATCCCACGGTGATTGACTGCGATGTGGTCTACTGCCTCGCAGCAACCCATCAACCCCCGTCAGGTTTCTTCCTCGGAATGTTATGATGTTTGCAGTGAGTATAGCTTCGCCGTGCTCGAAACATAGTGCCCAGTTAACTTACCGAAAAAACTAGAAAACGCTAATCTTGCGGCCCAAGCTTCTGGAAAAACTTCGTCACTTTGCAGGTCAGACAGTGTGTACTTTGCATATTACACCACGTGTCTGGCATGTCTACAAGAACACCCATCCGATGAATTGTCCAGGTCCCTTGACAATTCGTTTGCGCAGTTTAATGACTACTGCGAATCATTTGGAATCGCAGTACCCGAAGCCATTACCACTACTGTGGTCGCCACTCTTGACAACCGGATCGTGACAATCCCAATCACCACAGTCCTCAGCTACGCCTCAGGTACTCCCTCGCCCGATTTCACCACATCCTCGAATCTGAGCTCGATCACGTCTTCCGCTCACAAGACCAGCTGTGCGTAATGGTATCCCCAGATTTACTTATTATCAGTAGCTATGATCATCTGATACCCTTCTCTAGTTTCGTCAACCTTAATCAACCCCATAGCTTCTCCTACTGACACTTCATCATCGGACTCGAGTTCGCATTCCCAAAATCGAGCATGGATCGCTGGGGCAGCCGTGGGTTCAATAGCTGGTGTACTCTTTGTAGCCGCCCTACCAGGGTTCCTTTGGTACTACCGGCGACGACGGCAACGACATAAACTACAAAGTCCATTCGAGAAGGCGCAACTACACTCGGACTGTATACCCCGGCAAGAACTCGAGGGCACGCAGATTAGTGAGCTTGAGGCCCCTGTTGCCGAGTTGAAGGGAACGGAACAGCTGCCTGAACTTCCGGATACGGACAAATGATCTTCGGGAGAAGGCATTTGGCTTGAACTGACCGATCCAAGCCTTACAATACTCGAAATATAGTGATAATTTATTCGGCATACCATGCACGGTAGGGGTGGGATGAGATTTAATCATACGGATATTAAACGGAGAAGATGAAAGGAAAGGAAGTAAGGTAATGCATTTTCGAATAAATGACAAAGCAGACAAGAGCGGGCAATAAACAGACCATAAATCAGAATGAATTCATCAGCAAGTTTGGGCTAGCTATACAAAGTGATAGTTTAGATCTCTCCCCTATTAAACTTGTCAACAACCTTGACTACGGCACAGGACGCAATGCAATGAACTGCTACCTGATGCTCAAATAATGAAACCTCCTAGGAAACAAGCTACGTCGAAAGTTGCTAAGCTGAATTACTGCTAGGAGTATCTAGAAACAATATGTGTGTGTCTTAGACATTAATGAAACTACTCAGTGTCTCGTAAGCTAATTTTTGATTGCTTTATTTTTACTAGCCTCAACTTATCCGTTTACTCGATATCTAACTTCCCCTTTTCTCAGCGCGTACCTAGCCATGTCGCGAGCTTGATGCTCATCAACTCGCTTACAGAAATTGGTTCAGGTAACAATCTTCTGTGGCGGCCGGCAGTTAGCGCTTTACGCTAATCCATTAGCCTTTGAACACATGCAGGTTTCCTTATTGCTTTTCCGTGCCTCTTCAATGCGCACCAAAATTGCTGGGCATCGAATAAATACTTTGAAACCTGTAAGATACACCAGGACTTTTTCTGAATGCAAAAAACGAAAACAAAAATTTGCTTGTTAACAATCGAGTGTAACGGGGTTCTAAATCCCAGATCATCGTTACGTTCTTGCTAAACTACACAGGGTTGAGTTCTCCGTGGCCTCTTGACTCGATGGAATATCAGCACAGTTTTACGTTAACTTCAGCACGTAGAGTTTGTAAAGAAAGAAATTGACCCTTTTGATTTGACCGACAGGCGTTCCCAATATCTTTTCATCGCCTACTCTTCTCTCTTGTGTTAATTTGATTCTCTCTGAACACTGAACTTAGATAGCGTTAGATTCCACCACAATCTTAATCAGTAGGAGAGAGCTTACAGCTGGACTATATAATTCGTATATAGTCCCAGCGTGGGTTCCCCAGCTTAATTATTGTAAACAGCGACAAATCAATATACTCCGATAGCCTTTGAAGTCCTAGTCTCAAAAATAAACCTAGCTCTGAAGTTTCCTGGAGAGCCATAACGCAAAAACTCCAACGGCCTGCAACTACGGCAAAGGGTCTACGAGTAATTGACGGACTGGCGGCATCAGGGTCAGCGGGAGGATCGGATAAGGAGTGCTGGCCCTCCGAATCACAAGAGCAATATCCATCAAATAATACAGTTACCAGGTGAAGCTGCGGCAAGTCCCCGGGATTAAAACTCGTTGCCTGCACTTCTGATATGGGTGCATACTCTGGAGGGGCTGTTCTAGGCGTATATTGAAGCCATGGCCTGCTGTTGAGAAGTTCGGTCGGGAAGCTTAAACTAAGTCTCGAGGATAAGAAGTCGCGCGCGGGTAAACCGAGGACGTCGAACCCGTTCACTGTTCCGAAGTGAAACCAGTTACTCCGAGAGCCCTCCTCGCCATTGTCTAAGAAATGGACCTTTGTCCCGGCAGATGCCCAACTCCATGAAGGCATAAGGCATTTCCCCTGTGTATGGCGCCCTTGAAACCCCTCTTCATGTTGCCAGGTCAGCGCCGTCTCAAAAAAACGTAGGGGATGACCGTGCTGTAGTAAAGCCTGCTCAGAAACTTCATCATCCGGACTTGTAGCTGCAGTGACTAAACCCGCAAAGGCAGCGACTCTATCTGCCTCGAAGGTGAGGTTTCTCGAGGTATACTCTTCTACTGCGCGTACAAACTGTCTCGCACTCATCATATTGCCGAGATCAGCGGGTGTATTATTGACGTTTGCCCATAGCTCCGGCGCAATCAAAGGCATTGTAGTCCCAGAGTCGCCCCATGTAGTACCCGCAGGTTTTGGATCGAAGGAAGTGCCTGCAGATTCCCTGTATGTCCCTCTGCTGCAGCTAAAAATTATCTCCGAAGGAAAGATATACAGGAGTCGCCGGGAGAAAATTTGCTCTTGAAACGTCCATCCTCGTGTGCGCCATACAGTCTTTTCGTGAAGAGCATTAAAACTTGAAGCAGTGGGAAGAAGGCGGAGGGCAAATTTCCTTTTAAGGGTAAATGGGTTCGAGGCTTTTGTTTGCTTTATAGGTATCTCCGCGACTTTTTCAGGCACTCTCATTGTATTGTACGAACCAGAGAGACCACAATGAGCACCATCCCCGGAAGCAGCCACCATTGTAAGTTCGGCTTCAGCAAATATGTCCTTAATGTATGGAATTAAGGCTGACTTCTCAGCCTCGTTATTCTGGTCAATGCAAATGCGATCAACCCATAACCATTCGAAGCCTATGGATTTGGCAAGCTCTGCAGCATCACGGACTGTGGGGGCATATCTAGACACGGGCATGGCTCGTAGAGACTCTTGCTGATGAATAGAGTGTCCCCAGACATATGACAGAACTACAAAAGTGGTCTTCGAAGGTAGCAGTTCTATAGCTCCAGTAGAAGTGTTGATCGCTCTTAAAAGTCCGCGCTTTATAATCTGACTTAATCGTGTAGGAAGGTTGCTCGAATTTGAATGCTGGTGGTCCTTGTCGCAACTTTGCAGCCATTGCCGAACAGATGCAACATCGATGTTCGAGGGGATTGGGTACCTATTAGGGCTTGGGATAGATGGACATCCACCAACAATATCAATCATCCAAGAAGCTATAGACGACTTGGTTGTCGGGTCAACAGGTTTTCCGTATGTCATGGATAACCTGCCCGGTATTAACCAAGAAGCCGTAGACGACTTGGTTGTCTTGTCAACAGGTTTTCCGTGTGTCATGGATAACCTGTCTGCCATTATCCAAGAAGCCATAGACGACTTGGTTGTCTTGTCAACAGGTTTTCGTGTCATGGATATCCATTCTGTCATGGATAACCTGTCTGCCATGGATACCTTGTATTCAAAAAACCATATATGGATTTGACCGGCGTGACGTAGCTTCATGCATTTTCCGGGCCCTTTACCAGATCTACTGCGTGACTCAGATGACCAGATAAACTTTGGGCGTAAGCAGCAGTAGGCGTTGCGTAACCATGAGAGTTGGCCCGTTCGAGCGGCGCATTCGGTGATCAGGCTACAAAGTGGGCATTCATGGCTCTCTGATGCCCTTTCTGGAGAGAAATCGAAGTAGATAGCGAAATCATCCTCATATTCGCGAGTTGATTTTTGGAGACTCCCTTCCTTGTCCGGCAATGCTACTAATGAACTTAGATCAAGCCTACTGCAAACATCACAGAGATGTTGTATCTCCATGATAAATAGAGATTCGGCTCTGACGCGTAAAGATATTGTTTGCAGTCTGTGCGAAAGGTGGGATAGTGCCTGACTGGAGTTGAAATCCTCTCCAAACCTACTGATTGAATATCAGTGGCCGCCGCCAGAGTAACGTTTTTTCGGGGGAGAGGGGGAATTGGCTTAAGTAAATCTAATACGACTAAAGTTGACTCTTTATCTCTCTTTATCTAAAGGTACTGGAATGGTCAACTTCCCGGCGGCCGTCCTAAAAGACAGGGCTTTCTCTCATGCTACTACATTGTGGCGGGGTAGGGCGAGGCTCACCTTAAGGATTGGGAAATGTAATAACTTCGTACGGATATTCTTCGGAGCCAAGTCACCTGACTGCCCAGACCAATATATTGCCTTTGAGCTTACCAGAGCCTTACAGGTGCTCCGTCACATACATGAAGGTAAATTGCCTTTCTCTACACTCGTAATGTGACATCGATCCTTCTTGGTGAAGCTTATTGAATTATAGCTGACTTAATCAAGATATTACCTGTTACTTCGGGCCTTTCCCGTGAAAGTAGCATAGAAATGTCGCCGACTAAAGACTGCAGTATAGGAAAGACACCGGATTAAGGAGCCGGCGTCCTGTGATACGTACAAGCAAATCTTCTCATTTCATCTACAAAGTCAAATATGCTTAACAGTACGCTTAGATCCAAATAACTATATTAACCGCCTAATAAACGGTCCCCACGTCTACAGCGTAGCAAATTGGCGTTATCAGGTCAAGTTTCACACATATGTTTCGTCAGAGTTGCTGTACGCTGTCGATGGTTAAGTCGCATGATTTACATTTGGAAAATAAGTAGACTCTATAAAAGAAATTTTAGATTAGGAAAGAAAATTCCATTTGTCTTATTTCATTTGTGAGCAAGGATAAGTTTTGTTATTGCACGAAAAATTCCGCCCAGCCTCACGGGCTTGTCTATAGCTATTCACACATACGCTGTTTGTTCTGGGTAATCGCAAGAACTGCTTTCCTAGAAGCTCCATCTAATAGCTCTGCAACTTAATAGTGTCTGCGGATCATTCTTCGATTCAACAACAACTGAGAGATAGTGGAGCAAGGAAAGAGATAGAAAGAAACAGCTAGAATGTGACTGGCATTCCTATCAAGAGAGGACGACCAGCTCTTGAGTTGCTACAAGAAACATTGCGGTTTAAGTTAGTATCTGGCACCGGATACAACAAGGTCTAATAATTTAAGAATTCAAATAAAATTCTTAGCTTTTAACACAGAAACAAAAGCACGGCTTAACGACTTAACACGGACCGACACAGTAGTGATCATATTGTATTCTCGATATCTGACTTCTCTCCTTTTTGCTCTACCCTAGTATCTAATGAGACTAACGCTCATCAACTCTCTCATCAAACGTAGTCAGGGAAGAACCCAGCTTGAATCCCAATCCCTCATCTACACCTCAATCTCAACCACCGTCCACGCATCCACTTCATTCACGCCATCGGAGAGATCGCGGGCCATCCGAGGGTTGCGGTACTTGACGAACGGCGTCGTCATAAGCCAATCGCGGAGGAAATATGCGATGACGCCCAGTCGGAAGGTCGGGGTGATGCCCTGCCACGCATATCCCCACATGTTCCGGGACGGGCCGGGTGTGGCGTCGTAATTGACGACCGGACACCAGCTGCGCTTATAGTTAGTTTCGGATATGTATCGGTCAAATCAGCAGGTAGGTCTGACTTACTGCCAGTTGGTGCGTGTCGTTTGCGTATACCCCTCGCGGGTGATCATACCGATGTACTAAGCAGGGCCAATCAGTCAGTTTCAGAGTGGCGCAGATAGTATTTTGCAGGGTCTGGGAAAGGAATGCCTACCAACGGTCTCTGCAGCGCGACATCCTGACGGTGGTACCCGAAAATGATCAAGTGGTTCTAGAGAGACAGAAATCAGTTCCCAACTCCCTCATTAGAAAGAAGACGCTACTTCTCATATTCGTACCGAAGGTATGTGACGACGAGGCGCTCGTCCAGGAGGTTGGACGTTCGCGAAGTCGACGCCAAAGTAAGTGTTACCCTGCACATAATACCGTGAGATACTCTCTCCCCGCATGGAGTTATTCTTTTCGGACATCAGCAAATCCAGATACGTACCTCTCCAACGGGGAACTCGAGTATGAGATCACTGCTCAGGTCGAGCTCACCACCGCTGCTGGCCGAGGTGACGAGGTTTCCGCCGCGGCGCATCTCACGCGGCCAGATCTCGCCATTCTGGCTCAGGCCGGCGTGATCTGGGCCAACATTATGGGGGTCGACCATCATAGATCGAAAGACGGCGGCCGCCCATCGGACTAGCCATGATTAGCTGTGGATACATCCAATGTTGAACTAGATCGTTGGAAGTGCGAAGGAGGAGAGAAGAATGGTATTACGGGATAAAGAAATGGAGAGTTGACATACATTGCGTGTAAATGGTTCGCTGATGAAACATGATCTGTCTTGTTCCGCCGTCGTTGCTTGGTTCCACTCCGCTCCGGGACGAGGGTCCAGCCATGACGCGTTCGGGGATGTTGTTTCGCGGGGCATTCCTGTGATTCATTAGATTGCAACCACGTATTTAAAGCCGCAATTCTTTCAAGCTAGAGGCAAGTTGAAAGAGCAGGGGACGGAAGAAGGAGACAGAAGAAGGAGAGACTGACTGCTGATAAGTTGCTAATTGGCCTTGCGTATCCGCGTCCATCTCAGGCACGTCGAGACTCTCGTCGAACGGGGGGCTGATCCAATCCGGGATAATGGTCCGCGATGGACGCGGCTTGATCATGTACGTTGGAGTTGCAGCGTCATTGTCGTCGTCGAGGGGATCAGCAACAAAGGTCTGCGTGGGAACTACGTTGCTGTCTTGCTTCAGCGTGGCAATTGTCGAGTTATCGAAGCTCACGGGCACGGCGGCGGCCGCTAGAGCAACCAAGAGGGCCCAGATGAGGATGAGGGTTCGCACTGCGAAAGGGTATGGGTTAGGATTGTTGCGTGAAGTGAAGATCTAAGTCAGAGGAGGTGCTGCGGGCGTGCAGGTAGCAGGAACTCTGCTCAAAGCTGGAAATATTTGATCTTAGAATACCTACTCCTGGCGATCGAGGTTCAGACCTTGTAAAGTGTCGAATTCAGACCAAGAAAGATGGCTGATGCTGGTGGTTTCGGTAAAGTGAAATAGCTCCTTGTGAGTGATGGAGTAGGCGGGAGTGTCAAGTCCAAGAGTTCATGAGGTACGAATCAAAGTTTTCTTTTTGCAATTGGACTTAATATTCACTACTACAAACAACGTAGAGGTGGGAGACGAGAACAATGTCAGGCCTCATCTGTTAAGTACCTAAGGCAACAAGTTTAACTAGCGTAGATTGATAGGTCAGTACAAATGCACACAACCCCAATCACCTGGTGCCGTTGCCTATGGAAAAGGGGGATGTGATTATTCGGATGGAGTTCTGTAGAATCACACTTCTTTATTCGAGATGTGAATTCTTTGAAGTCATGAATCTGGTATATACTTATCTATGCTGGAACTGTGATACTAATTCACCTATCCTAAGTCTATCCATTCACTCATGCCATGCAGCTTGACTTATCATCAGCGCCTCTCCAGCGAGAGGCTTCTAATCCTATTGTTAACACTATACAGATTTATTGTCGTGTAGCGTCCAGTCTTCTCATTGCTCTGCCATTTCATATAATTTCTGAATGGCAGGTAGAAACGCTTGCGCTTTCCTAAACTCTCCAAGTTTAACTCGCATGTAATCAAATGCAACTAGTATCACTTCGTCCGTCTTAACCTTATTCTCTGTTTCGGCATCAGGGTGAGCGTCAAAGTCTTCTAGGGCGGGGATCTTTTGATATCTCTGGGAGAAATGCGTCAAGAGGATTCTTCTTGCGCCCATCCTCCGACCTACGTCAATGGCTTCCGACATGGTGGAATGCTTTTTGGCGATTGCATCCCCCTGCAACTCGTCATCAAACGTGCTCTCGTGTATTAAAATCGTTGTGCCCTGTCCAATTTGCACAAAGGCATCGCTGGGTCGGCAATCACCTGAGAATGCTATCTTCAACCCTGAGGGAAAGGTAAAGGCTGTTGCGAGTGCCCCAAAGCAATGGTTGACCCAGGCTGCCTCGATCTTCTCCAAACCAAACTGCTCGGTTTCTTCGGCGCTAAATACGTGCGGCCCGGTGAGGCGCGTCTTAGAGTTAAATGTGCTAAAGTGAATAGGGACTATGCGCTCGAAGCCGAAGTTCTCGACATCGGCGTATTCTCGTAGCCAGGCAATCATATGACTGTGGGAGGCAACAGCAAGTTTAGTAGATGGCTTGGACCTCGTTGTTTCTTCATGCCAAGCTTTGATGACGGAAGCAGTACCCAGATGGTGATCCGCGTGGAGGTGACTAATCCAAATCACTTTGAGATCTTGGAGCACGGAGGGTAACTCATCACCAAAAACGCGGCGTAGCTGTCCCAAAGTGTTTTCGCCCGCATCGAAAAGATAGTTTCCATAGCCTGGCACACGAACCAGTGTGGCGGAAACATTACGGTATTTGGAAGGCGCTGCGGAGCCAGTACCAAGGGAGATAATTTCGGCGTCCCTGTTTGGAAGATCCGCTTCGGCTTTCTCGACTCTCGCTATAAAGCCGGGGTCTGAAATCCTGCGCTTTGCTTGAGCAGCCATCTCCAAGACATCTTCATTCAAATCTGCCCGAGCAAGCTTTTCAATGTCTGGAAACGGTATTATCTTGTCGTCCTGGTGAATGTACTGCGGCGCGAACTGTACAGTTTTCCCGAAACGGCCAACCTCATATGTGGAAGATTCAGCCATAGGAGTCCCCAAGACCGACAGCTCGTTGCTATGTGCGGGCAAAGGAAAACGGTCAGAGTCGATACACCGCAGCTTGTAGGCTTGTGCGGCTGCGGATTCTAGGGAGATCATGTTGGGGCAGGTGTCAGCAGAGGTGACTATGTGCTTCATCGAAGACATTTTCCGCATGAAATCTTGAACTCTTGTATCATTGACAACGTCACTGCCTAAGATCCAGAAAATGAGTTTTATACCTTCCATTATCTGGCTATCTGCCCATTCGGATCGGTCGACTAGGGCATCAATATAGGAAATGTCTGGCAAATCGACAATCGCAAAACCGGTGCCAGGAACGGTTTCACCGAGGACCATTTCCGGGGTAACCTCGATCCCATCCTTACCCTTGACGCTCTGCTTGTTCGTGAGAAAACGATAATCTTTCTTGGCAACACCCAATCTTTCAGCTACTTGTGGGTTAAACTTGCCCCGTCTGTCGTGTCCCTTTACAATATAGCACATGGATTGCTTTGAGGGCTCGGTCCGAGGCAGCTCTGCGATAGTGGCGCCTGGCCATGGTTGGCGAACCAATACGGGGATATCGGGCACTTGCTCGCCGCTGCCCGGCATGGGACCGGTATACACCTCAAGATGTCCCTTGTCATTGCGCACAAATAGTTTCGCTGGGAGTTTTGCTTGGTGCAATGTCGTCTCGATGAGGGCGTCAGCTGTCCAGTCGGAGTCAAACATCTGAGTAACTACAGCCTCTGCGACCTTTTGGCTACTTTCGTCGTGGCGAGAAGTGGATGAAGCTGTTATTGTGCCCTCTTTAAATTCATCATGGCTGCGCTTACGAGGGCTCGCCGCAGCTAATTCCTTCTGATCGACCCCAAGGGGCATATACCACACATTGATGTTATTATCTTTCCAATCAGGTTCCGAGTTAGGGGCACCTCCAATGGCACGAGGATCGGTCCGTATTTCGTGGGGCCGTATGGGTAGGCCTTTTCGAAAAATGAAGCGGCGAGAGGTGGCGAGAAGGTGTGAGAGATTCTTGCCGGCGTGAACATTCAACAATGGGGTGGAGGCCGCGGCTTCGGGAACGGTCTTCTTCTTCTTCTTGACCTCGCCGGCAGGCTGCTCTTTCAATACATCTGCCAAGGTGAGAATCATGCCCAGAAGCCCACCAGCATTGCGCCAGTTGACAAGCCCAGACAGGAAGATGTTTTCGACTTTGTTGATGGCCAGCTTCCGCTGGGTGAGGGCGCGTTGGGTGCCCTCAGCAACATGGCCGAAGATATAGCGCTGGTTGTCGAAATGGAACAAAACAGTGGTGCCCAGGGTATCGGCGGTCGGCGTCGTGGCAATCTGAACGTAGTTCAACATCTTCTTGGAGAAGATTGACGTAGTCCGAGGCGGGGCACGGCACGGGCGGCGAAGGAGGAGGAAGAGGGGTTGTCCTCGTTTATGATGTGCGCCAGGCGTGCGTATTATTGTGCTCACAGCAGGTTTGCCGAAAAGTGCAGTGCTTGGTAGTGCGATGTCCGCAAAGACTGAGGCAGCCGGCGTGCGTCGTGGTGCTACTGGTGGTCGTGGTGGTCGTGTTGAGGCAGCCTTCGTGGCCCGTGAGAATAGCGAGGAGGGCGCCCTGATCGTCTTAGCTACAGCATGTCTGCTCTTCATCGAGTTTCCCAGATTGTGAGCATGCGCTATTCTGCCGTTAATCTTGCTGAACGGCGGCCCTGGTGCAGCATGTTCACGGATGCCTTTGTAGTTTAATTTTTTAGAGTTGCGATGAGTTAGTTGATCTTATCTTATCGCCTAGGTTAAACCTTTCTCATTGTGTATTAAATCCGCAGACTATTAATTCGATTCTTACGCTAACCTGAAGGGGAAGATTGAAATACTGGCTTCGCTATCAATGAATCAGCAGCAGGAAACGCACAATCTCGCAAATCCCTAGCTTATAAGTGCTTATCGTCTGCTTGAGGGCCGGCGAAGTAATATTAATATAATCTTCAAGATAGTGCTGGGTAATATAGCTGAGCAAATTACCTTCAATTCCTAGCGTGGATCATGTACGTTCTATTAAAGATTTACTAGATTTAGTAAGCGTGAGGAGATATTTCCATCTTTTCAAATGAAAACAAGCCGACTCAAACAGCTACTCTACAAATTCAAGCGAGCATGACAGCGATATGAACCATTATGGAATAGAACACAATGAGTTACTTGTGCGTAGCGGAAAAGTGTAACTCGTGTGGCAGAGCAAGACAGTGAGTGTATATATATTGCGTGGCAAGAAGCTAATATTATCATTCATCGTTTCTCTCTCCTCACAGTACTAACTATCCACCACTTACGTCCGCCGTCAAGGATTATAAGAAAGGGCCTCGAGGTTGCGTACTTGGTAGAGGGTATCTTGAATAAGTTCAGTAACGGAACGCATCTTGACTTGCTATCGATGAACCTACCACTGCTCGGCCCCGGAGACCCAGATGATCCTTCCATTTGAAGATTGATTATGCTGCAAGTGATGCGGTTAGTTTCCCTCCAGTCCTATCAAAACTATTATACATACAGATACAGCGGTTTTCCGAAGTAGCCGCCCCCTATCTGGCTTGTAACGAGCGAACCGTCCATGTAGAATTTGACCGAAACACTAAAAGACTTAGTCAACATGTTTCCCAGAGCCCTCGTCGGTGCTGGTTGAGTTTTTGCCGCATACTCTTTCTGGTTAATATCCCGCACTTCGCATTTGATCGAGTGAAACTATATATAACAATGGAGTCAATAATGACCACTGATAGTGGAAATCAACGGGGGTCTCAGGAGCTTGCGGTAGTAAGTTTTCCTGTTGAAGCAGCCTCTGCGAGATGCCAAAAGAGGAAATAAGCAACATAGCGGACTTACTTGATCTGGGCTAGAATAAGTAACGTCTTTCCAGGAGAGTACTGAAGAGGTATTGAACGTGTTGAACGACTGCCAGTCCGAGATCAGCAACTATCTTAATGCAGGCTCTTCAGTGACCAGAGAATCACTAGCGTATGCAGAGCATTTGATCCATCGAAGCGATCAAGTAACGCGTGATTATCGCTCACAATTTTTCCAGAGCCTTTCCATTCAGCCATGTCAATCTCGGGAGGCCAGCCATTGACTGCCGTAAGCCAAAAGGCCGGCCAAGTACCCTTCGTCGTTGTTGCCTTAAACTCGCCCGAAAAATCATACCCACCGCCACGGGAGACATTGAAGTGCTCCTTTGCGTGGATAGCACCCGACAAGTAGTTGATCTTGATGTTTTGGCCGCCATGCACAGCGTCCGGTTGGCCGGTCACCTTCTTCGCTGTCAAGGTGAGCATTCCATTTGAGAACTTGACTTGATCCTTGCTCATTCGAGCTCCTCCGTTGCTTCAGCGTCAATGGTCAGTAAGCTCACATCGACAGGAGAAAATCCAATCATTCGAATTTGGCCAGACAAATGCCACATTAACTCTCAGATCACTCACTGATCGGTTCCCCAGGGGTAGTTATAATTCCAGTCAGTGTCAAAATCCGACTGTGAGTTAAAACTCGTGCTGGGGATAATGGTCCGGACTGCCTCTATTCCGGCCGCAAGTGCCAAGAGACATACTCCTTGCTTTGCTAAATGCATTGTGGGTAGAGGAATAAGCCAAGATCAAGGCTCAAAATGGGTCTCTAGATCGTTGTCAGGACTCGCGCACCGCGATAGATCAGTCGGTCTACAAAACCAAGACAGCAAACACTCCTCGTATTAGTATTAACTTAGGATCGTAATTATACGGCAGAATGGTAATGTAGACACCCTTTTCCGTTGCAATCTCGTTATTGGAACGGCGGCTGTGCCTCCGTGGGGTTAAAGTGCGTTTCAGATTCATGTAACCCCAAGCGGAGCACTTGGACTAGATAGTTCCACGGTTTTATGCGCTCCATACCGAGCAAAGAATCAGCCATCGCAGAATCTGTGGCAGTCCCCAATCTTCGGAGGCGAGATCCAGATCCGGCACGCTGCATTGGCACGTTCCATTATTGCCCAGGGACCAAGGAATCGCGAATTCGAAGTTTGAATTGACCCATGATATAAGAAGTAGTTGGTTCGGGGTAGCTGTGATCAGCTTGATCGAGACACATATCGCCGACTGGGGTTAATTTGCATAACGTAATTCGATCATGAGATGAAATCGCCCAAGCTGCCCAACTCAACTGAAGAAATGATGCGAATACAAAGGCGCGCGATTGAAACCAGAGTCGGTGAATTAAGTATTTAGACAATAGGCACAAAGGTTGAATCCGTTGGAATTCGCCGTAACCACCTAAGCCACTTTAACCCGCCATAAATGCTTCAAGTCTTTTCGTCGCCTGTAAATGATGTTTTTTTTGTTCGTCTTCTTTGTTTCGTCCTCGCAAGAAAGTATGAAGTCGTTATTCATAGAGAGTACTGATGAATATGCCAAAGAGAGACCTAAAAGTCCTCCTCCGACCATTATCCGAAGAAAAGAAAGCCAGGTTAAGAACATTATCGCACCAGGTCTATAATTATACAATATGCCACTGCAACAGTTTCGGTCTTGATGCGCCGACATCGAGGATACCATCCGATGCCTGGTACCGACCGTTTGGGTCCAAGCTTACGGTTCAGAGTCTAGCCCGCTGCCTATCCCGGTTCTGTTTGGTGAGGCTCGGCCCGAAGTAACCATGCTGCCCGGCACGGGGAGGCAACGGAACCAGGGAGGATTCCAAATTTGATATTCAACCTCGGCTATAGGGTTCGATTTACAGAGTATATAGGATGCTTTATTTTGGGACGACACGATCCCCCCGGGATTGACTATACCAGTCCAAATTACGAATGGTTGAACTCTCGGTCAGTTCGGTCCGTTTCAATTAATCGCATCTCAAATTGTATAATGTAGTCCTCTTGACGCCCATTTCTTTACGCCTATAGTTGGGACGAGAAAGCTACGTGATCAGGAGGTTAGTATCCGAGGCGGCTACATGAACCACTGGATTTTGTTTTGACTTGGCGTCACATACTTGCCTAGTCAGATTCTTGAGTC
The DNA here is from genome assembly GCA_037356055.1 of Xylaria sp. Z34. Classification (NCBI taxonomy): domain Eukaryota; kingdom Fungi; phylum Ascomycota; class Sordariomycetes; order Xylariales; family Xylariaceae; genus Xylaria; species Xylaria sp. Z34. The sequence continues at coordinate 232,897 of JBAWJW010000009.1, forward strand.
CTCGGCCCGAGAAATTCTTCAATTAGACCTACTGGGTGGCCGAGTTGCACTTATTAAATGGGCTTTTTCCTCCCGTAAGACAACATCCTCCAGTTCTTTTGTACTCGCACCCAACGAACCAAATGCACTCGGACACCTTTTCTGATCTCACCAACACGTAATATTGACGAATAACGATTAGCAGAGTGAACGGTGCACCATATCGACATCGATGGGATTTGAAGAATGGCTCCAGCAATATCAAGTCAACAACGCGACGAGCGGTGCCCCTATCCAAGATCGACTAAATACAGCGGATATTGGAATCAAGAATGAATGCACCAGCAGCTAGAGCTCTACCATTGATATCTGCTAAGGACAAGAGAATGGTTCTATCCGTGTATCGATTGCAGACTCAAATTTCTGGGCGAGATGCATCACCATCCATAAGGAGGAGTCAGTCCCGTATCATATGATGTTGCTTATCTGCTTACTTTCGATACAATCCCGTTCAATCGACGTACAGTAAACGCATTGCGCTACAGCAGCACACATAAGCGCTAATAGCGCGGCGCATGGGACGGATGCTGTTAAAGCGCAGATACGATTGATCCGGCGGGCCACCAACTGACCTATTCAAAGCCCGTCGCCATTGGAATTTGTCCAATAAATTCACAAAGGCACTGCACAAATAGTAGTTGATCCGGAAGACTCACGTCCGAGAATCCATAAAGCATCTATTGATAGAACAGGCATAGGATCCTAATGCAGATAAGCACGTACCGAAGGTATATAATTACGGATTTCTACGCCAATATCAAAGACCTACCGGCGCAGTGAACTCTATCTTTGCAGCTTCATATTCCACTCCACTCGACCATATCATATGAGACTTATTGGGCCTCTCATGCTGTTATCCTTGCTGGCGCTAAAACACGGCATTATGCCGCTATGATCAACTAGCTTATTCTAATTGGGCGTTTGCCAGATCAAGCACTGCCGGCTTGCTTGCCGTTGGTGGGTTTGATTCGAGATCTTGAATGTCTTTTGTTTGAGACAAACGCGTCATCGGTTGAACCCCCTTGCAGTAGCGCACAAGCATAGTACCTTTGGTTTGACAGCAGCTATCAAAACGGTGCATGCTTGATATTGGTTTGTCTGACCGATAAGGCGGTAAATTTAGTGGCGTCACCGCTCTGTGCCATGTCATATGCAGGGAGTCATCAAGAATTGTTTCACTGTCATTTTGTCAAATGACCTAAAGTCTCTGACGGGGTGATGAGGTGTCTCCTTTTAATGGCCGTGATTCGATGTTCTCAGGTTGCTCCTGAAGATTACTGGCTCAACACATTGAAATCCATCTCGACCATGTTGGGCCATAGAACAAAGTAGAAGATTGTTGCTGGTCCCGTGACTACAAATCGATATTAGAGGCCAATACCGTTCGAGTATTCTGTCTGCATTAGGTTGCATTATATACATAGGGCTACCTGGGGATATGCACGTCTCGATGCTGTTTAACCAAACCTCGGCAATCAATGTGCAGATTTCATGCAGCGGCGGTCGCCTATGAAGCACGTCAGCAGTTCGACCTGCTAGGCGCCAATGTTGTTGGATACATATTCAGAGACCTGCGTACCCAACACGTGAGGGGTAGCACGGCATAAGTGCTGAGCTGAGAGGCAAAGATCCAGCACTCTTCACCGCCAACATCCTCGTATTCACCTAAGCTCCCGAATCAGCGCATACACAGAAATCAAAGTCAACATTCGGCGCTAACGCGATGCATTGCATGGAAACTGTGATGTCGTGACCGCTTTTCTGGGGCCGTTTATTCAAATGGTCCGTTGTCAACGAAACCATGACCAATAACCCAGACAGCAACTCTAATAATATGGTCTATATTCAATCTTTGTCAATATGCATGTAGTGCCACCTTAACCAGAACCTAACTCCATCTTCCAGGTAAATATGCTAGAGAAAACCTATGCCGGCTATATGTATAATGCAAGATGCAAAATTGTGCCTCAACTAGGACTGATTATGTTGTAATGTCTATTACCATGTATCATGGCGTAATCATTATCGTAATTAGTCTCGTAGCAAGAGCAGCAGGGCTATTCCTTTCGTCCCAGCTGCTCCGCGACCGGTGAACAGATATTGTAACTCGTATGGAAGAACTCGGCTGTCTCGCCGCTCCGCCGCTGCATCTCGGTGTCGAAGAGATTCAGCATGGCACCCACGCCTGGGATCCTCTCCAGCCTGTTGACCGACTGTCTCCACGCCTCTAAGTGTCTTGTGCTCGCCATGGCGTTCAGCTCGCGCACGCGCGTCTCTAGTGTCTCCAGCACGGCGGGGTTGGGCTTGGGCGACGACCCCTGATGCCCGCTCGTAGTTGGTGAGGCCCTACGCATCCATTCCAGGTACTCTGCCATCACGGAGGAGATGCCCGCGATCTCTGCCTGTGTGTTAAACACGACCATAGCGAAGGCCGTCAGCTCGGCGAGTATGTGGTTGGCGTCATCGGCTCTATGGCCCCTCCCGCTGGGCGACGCAGGCGGTGACGTCGTAGTCGTAGATGAACCGTTTACTATCCTGACTTCCCGCAGACTGGGCATACGTCCATGCGAGTACACACTCTCACGTCGAAAAGAGGTCGGGGTAGTGCTAGGTCCCGCCATATCGTCTATGCGTCTCGGGTCCCCCATCTGAAACTGAGACGGGTCATTAGTAATGCCCATATGTGGGCTAGGAATGTAGTTCATAAACTCGCTATCCAGGTTCTCTGGTGACATGGGTAGTGAGTGATGCGAGAAAGGGGTCGGTGGTATGCCATGAACTCCCGCCGACATAAAATGGTCACCCGTAGGCATCGCCGTTGGCATCTGTAAGTTAAAGGGCGAGCAGTCCGGATACTCGATTCCTATCGTCGAGTTCGGTGTCGTGATCGGCGGCTGCTCATTTGTAGTAGCAGGTTTATTCGTGTTACTATGTCTCAATATATACGCTTCCGCTTTATCTGTATTCGCCGTGCGTCAGCCCCCTCGGTATGTCCCTCAGGCAACTGCAAACCCAGTAGGGACAATACCTAATCGCTCCTGTAAACTCTCGATAGTCTGAGCAAGGTCGGCTTTTGTGGGTTTGTGTGTTGGCACATAGATACAGGTTTCGCCGGACCGCCGACATTTCTCGCATGAAGGTTGGCCCCCATCACACCGTACTTTTCTGTCGCGACATAGTTTGCAAGCTATGTGACGAGAGAGGTTGTTCATGATCGCTATGACGGTGCGGTGTGACGAAGATAAAGAGAGACGTAAGTGGCTACCTTAGCCGGTCGTTAGTCCAGCCCTCGCGTGAAGCTATGGTCGATTATGGTCTTGCGACTTTCGACGTCTCTCCACACGACGGAGGCACTGTAGGTAGCAGAAAACTTGTAAGTTCCCGTGGCAAATATTGTGTGGGTTGGGATCTAGCTGAGAGTATAAAGCAAAGGTTACCGCCAAGCTTTGTATTTTGGGGCTGGTTTAGTTATCCCCAGGTCCAATTAAGCTATTGAGTTTATTTGTTCCGGTTCGATTATCAGCCAATGAGCCCGCCAAATGATCCTCTGAGTAACTTGGATGGGGTCCAAATATATGGCTAGGATCTGAACGATTCCTGTTGTGGGGGCTTCCTTGCCTCGGGTGTATGTTTAGTAGCGGAATAGTGGAGGGCAGCAGAGAAAGATACCCCTGCTTTGGCCTTCTCGCCTTGAATGGCGAGAATATGGGGATACTTAGCCTTAAAGTATGGCCATTAACTCGATTAGCTATGTAATTGGTGCGGGACTTCCAGGTCCCAGTCAGATGGGATAAAATCTGCCATCACTTTCCATTATGTTGGCTTATTTTTGTTGGGGAGCAGATATCTGGCAGAAGCTGCCGTTCAGCTACGTATTAGGGGGGTTATTTGAGCACAGTTTTTCTCCATATTATGTCTTCTAGGATAGGCCTGTACTAAAACTCCGAAGGCTCTTCACAGATAGACTTTGGGACATGCACTTAGGCTTTTATTAGATCAGTTTACTACAAGGAGGGCGAGTCAAGAGTAAGAGTCAGGGCTTACACTATATTTTGGCCCACATGGAGCTAGGTTTCTCAGCTCACTCAACGAGGCTCAAGGTACCACGGTCACTTAGTCCCACTAATCCGACCTGCTCTTGTGTCGTAAATACACGGGCAAGCTGTCAACGTTTAAGAAAGCCTGAGAACACGTCTAAGTGAAACGGCGTTAAAGTTAGTTTCAATTTGAGGTCATGGTCCCTGACAAAATAACCTTAATAAGAAGCTGTCTAGTTAGTGTAGCGGATTAGGACTAGCAAGCATCCTGGTACTCAGTAGACCAGGTCTGGCTGCAAGCTGTCGTGCCAAGCCCTTGGCACGTCCAGCTGCAACGTGTGTGATAAGCAGACTTACTTGCGCAATAACTTTATTGGGAAAGGCTTCTACCGCTGCGACAAAGTACTGGTTAACCGTTTGAGGAACCATTCGGGAGGGATTACCGATAACATCATTATTTAGCAGAACCCAGATTTCCACGATTTTACAAAATATTCTTAATCGAACATCGAATGCAACGTAGGTCACCCCAGAGCAGGCCTGGTTGAGAAGACCTGCCTAATCGATGTATTTGCGTCATGCTCTTCTTCAAGGTGAACGGTGTGCCATCTAGCAAAGTCTTTCCCGAACACTAAGGCAGTGTGTCAGTGGGAATTGCTTGCCGCGCCAATTTGAAATTGCTCCCCACGCAGCGTCGTCTTAGTTGAACCCGTCAGGAAACGTCTCTGCCGGACCGCGGGCTTAGCTTAATTCTCGCGTAGGCGATAACTCCGTGATCGTGCCACTAATACTCGCCTTGCCCGTCACTTCTTCCGTCGAGATTTCCCCGCTCTCGAGTGGACACAGTCAGACTAGATTGACCGATCTTTTTATGTAGATGAACGCAAGCTTCGTAAAGTGTTAGTATCACATTGATACGTCAGAAGTATAGGTCCCGGCTGACGAGTACGAGAATAACTGAGGAGAACTTCACGACTCAGCGCGATTGTGCTCTGGGAGCACCGAGTTTTCTCATGACAGCTTTAAAATGCCATAGATCAGGGATCATCATTAGACTGGGGTGTCGGGAGATCAAAGATACACATATCTAGAAAGGATCACTTCTGCTTTGATGTGGCGTCAACTGCGATGAGAGCAACCACAAGATGAACAAACCGGCTCGGCCCGCTGAGGAATGACATGCATCTTTATTGCTTAGCCAGTACCATCCAAGCTTCTCGTTACAAGTGTTCGTTTAATCTGCAGCAAGTGGTCGGCATTAATAGCTCGAGTAAGCTTGTGATTAAGTTTGCAGCTTGCCTGCCTCTGTACCTAGGAAGGATCCGCAGGCATGGAAGCTCCAAAGTCTAGAGATCCTGCTAGGGCTGCAGGCAATTTTACCGAACTGCGTGCCAAGTGAGTCGACATATTGCTACCATTAACGTCACAGGAACCATGTGATTAGCAGGCCATTCTTAAGTTCGGCAAAGAAATTCGACTTATTGTTAACCCCTCTAAGCGCGCTAACATAAGAGTCATGCTTATGTAGCTCATGAGCCCGGCCAGGTTCGATGCGTTAGTTAAGCGCCCTGTAGTTCGACAAGCATCATTATACTTGGCGCTCATGGCCCTGTCGCGCCTGTGTCCCGCCGTAGAGAGAACAAGCATTTCTCTGCGATCAGGATGCTAATCCTGAATACCGCTACTACGTAGTCGACACTCATCACGATATCTGCTGAAAGAGCGAGGCCTCCTCATTACGCAATTGCCTAGTAAAGCCCAAGCCTGTCAAGTATTCTGGGCGTACTAAACCTTGCGCTACCGCGTTAAAGGTATTATCGTCCAGGGTTATTCATACTTTACGGGAAATTCCCTCTAAATAGCAGGTTCCAAAAGCCTAGCCCAGCACTTAACAAGGCAACCCTTAGGGAGAGGATGGTTAAGCTTACTCCGAACTGCAGGTGGCTTCTACACTAACCTACATGGGGAGCCGATCTCATCCAGCATGCTAATCAAACTTCAAAAGGTACACACCAGTCAGCCATCAGCAAGTCCGAGGATATAGGTACTACGTCGTTCCTGATTACTAAGTCATCAGTTTCGTAATCCGAAGCAGTTTTGAGCGACTCGGGACGCAATTACGCGTCTTAAGTATCATGCTACTACTCAGGCACGTGGACTTGATCTGGGGATTGAAGATCATGTTAAGCGCCCGGGAAGCAATTTGCAAAACAGGATAGAAACTGGCGCTGCAATACTGCACTAACGCGCTAAAGCCTAGGTCGGGATAATTTATATCCTAGCGGCCCAAAAACCAATCCAGTACTGTATTGTGCATGTCGTCGTTACCCTTGATCCTCTACTTAAGTACAACTTTCAGACCCCGAGCGGCCATCAGGGTTATCTGCAAGGGGAAATGACTTGCCTCGGGTAGTCTTGCACCCCTGCGGGCTAGTAAGGCTTAAATAGATTCTATCCACCACTCTATTCCGAAGTTGCCGGTCTGTGTTGAGTTCCAAAATTATACCAGAAGGCCCGATACTGTGCTGTTGCACTCTGTCAAGCTGCTCAGTTCTCTTTAAAAATTGCCTGCCGGAGCTGTCACTGCCCCTGACAAGACTGTAGCGATAAGGCTACCCCTGTTAGCGGTTAAGATCCCTGCCACGTGGTGGATCATCAGACATGGCATCCCATCACACTATGGCTTTTCGTAGTAATCATTCTCCACATTACGCGACTACATGCAGAGTGTATTCTGGACCATTTGTGAGGTCACTTAGTTTTCAACTACGACTATGAAGACAGTTATGTGCGAGATCCTAGAACTGGCCGTGATGTATATAGTCCGGTTCCATCTCGTATTTCCGTCTTCTTTACTAACCGTTGCGACATGACCATGAAAATTGAAACACTGCCAAGATGTTCGTAATCCCCACAGAATACTAATCAACGACGAGATCTGATCATGATTACAGCTGCTCTATTTTAAACCAGACAGATTGCAACCAACAGCCTAGCTAACGAAACAAGGATTACGTAGCTTGACCGGCCAGGAGAAGATTACGACATAAGCATGGTTAACGCCGATAACAACTTCCAGATAGAGTACTTGACAGCCCCTGGAAACCTGTATTATAACCCATTTCTTTCTTTCAACTCGTATTCATAATGCAATAGCCCTACAAGGCTTAACAATTTCTCATTCTCGGCTCATGAAACGAAGACTGGTACAAGCCCCCATTTCCCTCGCACGCTAAAGGACTGGCTAAGGGGTGAAATGCAGTTGTATTTGACGTTTCCCGATTTCGCTTCGTCTAGCTAGCTACACTAGTCGACCGTTAGTACACGATCGGAACTTAGCTTAGTTCTCACGGGCTCGGTCCGTAAACGCATTAGGAGGAGAATTTGACTATTTATAATTGCAAATCCACTCGTATATAAACTACGAAAACACAAAAAGCATACAAAAAAGTCGAAAAGCCATTCTGTTACATGGAATAGCCCCAGGTAGATGCAACTACCCGCCTTCCAGGGCTTGGTCGGCAATATCGTGACACCAATCTGAAAGTCAGTATTTAAGCTGCGATTCGGGGTTTGAAATAATTCAGCTACTCGTGTTTGCTAGATGCTGCGAAACGGACCTGAATTATATAGGTAAGCAAATGCGACGCTATTCGTGTATATATAGACCTAGGTTCGGCGAGAAGGGCAGAAGGAGAAAACAGACTTGTATGCCTCCTTGATGCCCAAGAATATTATCACAATATTGAATACCTTTTCCAAGCCCTAGATACTAGCCCTTGTGACACCTCTTCAAAATGTGAGGGTTCCTTCCATTTATAAGCACATGGATTGTCCCGTAAGGTAACTGGCTATAAGCTGCCTGACTCAACTATAGCTTTTGGTTGTTCTAGCGTTAACTTCTATCATTGAATCAAGAGAAAGCTATCTACGAAAACGAAATGTGTCCTCACTATATTTCCCGAGCTCCGGTCCGCGCTTTACATGTACCGGATACCAGAATTGTTTAGCTTCCGTGAGTACCGTCTATGCGCAAAATCACAACTCGAAGAAAGTAATTGGGAGTACTATCAGCTTACAAGATGTTTGGAAAATCACGGACTAGCCTCTCCAGCAGGTCTACCCTAGTTACCACCGCACACATTTAGTGTCAGACTCTTGCAAAGCCTCGCGATACTTACAGCTGCATACCGCTTCCCTAGAGTGACAACAAAGAAGGCATTCTGTATATAGATCTCTAGCTTGTATGTCACACAACCGCAGCTGCCACCAGGCCTGTCAAGCCCCGTCAGGGCCCGTCGAGACCTGACACTCCCTGCACCAGGTGGTTAAGCAATACGATCAAGTAGCCAACCTGCATCTGCCACCCTTTTTGGCCGGATATACCACTAATATCCCACCCGTACAGATAATACATACATATTGAAGCAGTGTAAGTGGTGTGGCTTATGTAAAATTGCAATATTGGGGTTCGAGATTCACGTGAGGGGCTAGGGGGCATTAGTGTTTATTATTGTAGCAATTTCGCGATGGATTCTAATTTTTGGACTTCACCACCCAGATTTCTAGCAGTCAATTCAATCGTTGTTTTTCTATTTCATCGCTTGAATGCCTTCAGATTTATGTGACCACTTATTGCCCTATTAATTTCGCTGGATTCTATCAGCCTTGGATGCATAATTTTTAGATTTCCTCCTTGGCTAAGGTTCACGGGACTTGCAGTCACCCGTGGCCGTTTTAATATATACAAATAAGCAACCCAAGTGCCTTCCTAAGCACTGTATTCCGTGGTTATTCCGTGGTTATACGGCATAAAAACATGTTTATTAACAACTATTTTAGAAACCTTGTTGTTAACAAGTGTGCAAAATCGGCTAACAACCATCACCAAACTCCTATTCACGATTACAATAGATAACAAATCTACATTTACACCACTGAAGACTAGGTAATCAGTTACTATACAAATAGACACGACACCTCTTTGGCCATTCAAAGAACCCGTGCCTCAGCCGATACCAGCCATAATGCAATACATCTTACAAGCGACCACCATCCCCTCATGTCCGCCTAGCAACTACCTTTTGCCGGCAGTTTCACCTTGTAGGCGCTGCTTGTCCGTTCTCAAGGTGCGCCCGGGTTTCCTTCAGCTAAGAGCTGGGCTACGATCTGATCAAGTTGTCTAAATACATAGTCAGTATCATTAGTCCGTCATGTTATTGAAACATTGCGAATACTCACGGTTGGTACGTCCGAGCCGCTCTTCCTGCTGTTCTTGCGCCCCTAAGATTATCCTGGGCTTGCACAATGTGATTTGCCGTAGATCTTTTATTGAAGATGTTCTCGAACTTCACCATGAAGTTAATTCGGTCTTTGCAGTCTCTAGAATTTGGTTAAACCGGTTATCAGACAAGATTTACTGATCGTGTTGGTGAATACGTACTGAACGCTGGCATCGGACCATTCCTCTGCTGCCCGGAGAATCTTATCCAATAATGACCGCAACGTCTTTGGGTCTGTTGCGCCCCGACGGCTGAACTTTTTAAGAGCATTTTCTGCTCCTTGAAACGCCCACTTTTTAGTGGCGGTGTTCTCTGACTGTATCTTGTACGCTTGGTAATCCTTTTCCGCCTCGTCCGTCCACACATGATGGGGTTTATCATTATTTGGCCGCTTTTGATTGTCGTGGGATAGCTCTTTTCGCTGGTCCAACAGGCTCTTTCCATTATCCATCTTCAGTGTCTGGCACCAAGCCACGAAATCATCACCTTGGTCTTCGCGGTTTAGAGTTTCAATGAAAGAATCAACGGACTTGATGGAAGATGCTGACTTAATCGACTCGTTTGAAGCAGTGCGTTTAAGAGTAGCCATTGCGGTGGCGATAGTCAAGACGATAAGATGACAGGTAGGAAGAAAGAAGCCCGGCGAAGAACGGGTGTTGAGTAAGCTCTTTATGGAGTTCTGGTTTCAGCAAGAAGCGTCAAATGTAGACTTCCGATATAGAGCTGCGAAGTGATCGTGATGATAGTGATAATGATGATTTGGGGAGAAAGAGCTTGGTAGTGGAATGGCAAGGGGTGATCATATACTCTAAGATATGAGAATTGCAAGTTCAGTGCATTGAATGCTTAATGGCAATGTCTGTAATCTAGTATATAGATTATCAGTGAATGGTTCCCTGAGCGGGATCGGATTCTGATTCTCGCTGGGTCCTAGACTAACGTCTGCATTCACTACAGAACTGTGGTATTATTTACTTGACAACAATGGATATTTTGAATAACACCTCATTCCATTATACCATATACAATACTGATTGATTATCTGTTATTCACCGTAGCTAACCCGAAATCCAAACATTGAACACAAAATAGAGCGGGCATCCACTAAGTATAATCAACTAATCGCGGTTATCTTCCCTTGACACTTTGTGAGGACCGTGGATATACTTCTAGCATGTTCCACAGCAAGCAGTAATTTTAGTAACCGCCTTCTGATAAATGGCAAAAACTGGTATGCCGGTCATCTAAGGGTGATTTATTCGAAGCTTTGCGGCAACAGTGCGCAATGCCCTCTAGATCACTGATTGATTTCATGAAGTTTGCTGCAGTCTGTTTGTGTGTGCAGGTACCCACATTACTGCTCGTGCTTTGTACATACCTACCTACATAGGTACCTAAGTACTTAAGTTAATGGCCTCAAGTACCTAGGTAATACAGAGGTAGTTGAAGTGGATCCTAACGCGTTTTATGCCCATAACTCTTCCAGGCTCCTGCCGTCACCCGGCACCCTAACATCTAACATCACCACACCTACGGTTTTCTAGCTTCCTAGCTCTACATAAGTAGGTAGCTACCTAGGTAGCTTTCTCTCCACGCTATCCTGCTTACCCTCTGTATCGCTGACTTATTATTAGCATACATACATTCTGTCACGATGCCACACTGTTCGTTCAATGGGAGCGACCACAGCGAAGAGAACATGGCCTTCCTAGAACAGCTTCACACCGGCACCGCCGACAATGTTTGTGATCATCTTATCGGAACAAGACAAGCTGCCTCCGTACACGAGGACGACAGTGAGGAAATCCTTGCCATGCCAGCTTTCAGCACCTATCATGATAGCAGCTCGAAGATTGAAGACAGCGGCTTGAAGAGCTACTCTGATTCTAACCGGGACAGCGAAGATGGCATCCTCTCAGCAGCGCACGAAACTCATAACGACTCTGGTATCGGCTCAGACATGGAAACTAGTGATTCTGTTATGACATCGCCATCTTCCGTTAACACCGAGGATGGCTATGCTAGCGATGACAGCTGTGCAAGCCATGATAGTTTCATTACTGATCTTCATGAAGCGCGATTCTCTCCAACTAAACGCTACTACCCACCAGGATACATTCCTGGAACCCCCAAGCGCGTCCACAAGCACCCGAAAGACCGGATTTCAAATAACAATGTGCAAATGGCACCAAAACCAACCTCTCCCTCAAGATTGGAAAGGCTTCCTGCAGAGCTGAGAATTCAGATCCTGATGAGCATGCCAAACCTAAAAACACTCAACTCATTTATCAGAGCTTCTCCCATAATGCACGCTCAGTATGCATATGACCGCCATAATATTCTTTCTGCATGTCTAGGTCGGGAACTAGATGGCTTCTATGTCGATGCATACGCCCATATGAAGTCTCGCGTGAGTGAGCTCGGCACCCCACGGTTTGATAAGTGTATCAACGATTTTCTCAATTCCTACCAGACCTGGCTAGCAGGACCTGTTGCTTGCCCAGACCTAAAGTCACTCTCTCCTAGTCGTGTACGCTGGATGGCGGCTTACCATACATCTATTGCCCAGCCCCTCGTCCGCCGATACGGTTCTTGGGCACTTGAAAACTTTCAAGAAGCTGTCTTGCCGCTAGCAAACAGAGGAACGACAGTATGTGGTGGTCGTCACATTGAATTAAGCCGAAGCGAAGAGATACGCGTTTTCCGTGCCCTCTATCGCCACGAGATCTACTACCACCTCTTCGGCTACAATCTGGGCTGTCGCTGTGGTATGTTCCTTAAAGAGGATATCAACAGAATCTTTTTCGGCAATTTTGAGCCATGGGAGAACGAAGCTGTTGCATGCGTCGATACTTTTGTCCGACAACAGTACGATGACATCTTCAACAGGATCCGGGACGATCTCCACCCTAGCAACATCAGATTCAGAGACTGCCCCGTAGGCTCGATTGACTTTGATAGTTATGAATATGATGGTGAGTATTATCGTCTCGTTTCTAGTCACTTGCGGGTGTTAAGATTGTGTGGACTGATTGGGACAAAATAGATTATATGGATGGCACGATTCAACGAGGATTGAAGACGCTAGCGAGAACGTTGACAATTACGAAACATGAAGAACTGGTTTCCTGGGCGATGCGGTGCCTTGAATACACAAAGCATACCGATGCTACCTTATTGGAGAGTCTAAGTTTTTGCGCTCAAACCGACAGACGCGATGATTTCCCCGACTCCCTCAGAGACCAAGCCGAGCAGCGGAAGGATTCGATGGATTTCCCCGGTGACTCGTTGCCGCTGGATGGACCGCCTCTCGGATGGGTTCTTCTATGGCATGGAGTATACGTCAATTTTTACGGAGAACTCGCCCCTACATCATTGAAGCGATGGGGATACGTGATGTGGGACGCAGGGCGATGGGAAGGTCTGGGAGCAGAGCAACTTATGGCAAGACAGTGGAAGCCGAGATCAAGCAAGGTCCGACTGTTGAAGTCGATGTGTGGTTGGTGTCCGCTCAGCGTTGAGGCCGGCAGTAACGAGCACGAGGGTAGCTCCGCCGACAGCGGTAGGCTTTCAGAAGAAAACAATTACTGGGATGTGGACAGTTTATCGGATGAGGATAGGTCGCCGGATGAGTGAATGCAGAGAATAGTAATGGCTTAAGGAGCAGCTGAATAGACAGAGAGTGGAGTGTACAACATCTTAGAATTCTAGTTAGCATGTCCAAGAAACGGCAGGCTACGGTATCAGTCTAGTCAATACAGTCTAGCTACGAAGTAATACTCTTTATCGTAGAAGTGCCATAAGGTCTGTATTGTCTTTTCGATAACCCGCACCCACTACCTAAGTTAAGGTAGATCGGAGATAGGGCCATCTAATTAACTACCAGTACTATAGACACCCCGCAATTTCCTATTCCACTCATGCTAAATATCTAAGTCGTCATACCTTTGTTATTTCGACTATGGATATAACAATGACTCGACCACTACCAGAGATTGTCCAACGAACCCGGAATAGTTGAAATACTAATCAAAAGAAAAACATGTAACGAGACGCAGTGACATTTTACAACAGTCATGACCTACCGGAAGATGGGGTTGAGGATAAGAGCTACTAACAAGATACCTACTGTAGTGCGGCTTACCCCGCCCAGCCACGGTATTGCCGGCGTTCACCGTTGCTGCCGGCATTCGCTGCCGGATAGCGTCATTAATAATAATAAACGGCGACCCCATCACTACCATCATCGCTGCACCCTCAACACGTCTCCTCACGCTACCATTCCCATTCCCCTCGCCAAGGTCCTCCCGCCCCGTCATCGTGCCATCACTACTAGCGCTGTCAGCATGTCTCGGCACCCGGATTTCAAGACGGTAGAGGCGTCGCGGCCGGACTGGGACACATCGGCCAGCCTCCGGTACACCAAGACGGCCCAACCCAGCTGGACTCCTGGCTCCGGCGCCAACCACCTGGCCTCGAGCGCGCCCGCGTCACAGCAGCAGCAGAAGCAGCACGTCACCATCGACCCGTACGAGGACGGGCGACCGGCCGCCTTCAACTACAAGCTCCTGATCTCGGCCATCGCGCCGCGGCCCATCGGCTTCGTGTCGACGCGGTCTGGAGGAGGAGGGGACGAGGGCGGCGACGACGAGGAGACGTTCAACCTGGCACCCTTCTCGTACTTCAACGTCCTGAACCACGACCCGCCCATCTTCACCCTGGGCTTCTCGTCGCCGCTGTCCAAGCCCAAGGACACGCTGCGCCACCTCGTCGCCAACGGCGAGTGCACCATCAACATCATCAGCGAGCACTTCATCGAGGCCGCCAACAGCACCAGCATCGACGCCCCCACGGGGTGCTCCGAGTGGGCCATCAGCGGGCTGACCCCCGTCCACGACTGCACCACCGTGAGGACCCCGCGCGCGCGCGAGGCCATCTTCAGCGTCGAGTGCAAGGTGGACAGCATGCGCGAGTTCGACAGCCGCGCGAACCCGGGCAGGAAGTCGGGCACCATGGTGCTGCTCGAGGGCCAGCGCTTCTGGGTCCGCGAGGACGCCATCAACGAGGACCGCAACGCCATCGCCGCCGACATCCTGCGCCCCATGGGCCGTCTGGGCGGCATCACCTACGGTCGCATTACTGAGGTCATTGAGTTGCCTCGTCCTGTGTTCGAGAGGGATTTGGGGATGGAGGGGTACGAGAAGTTGAAGAAGAAGGCGACAGCGACGACGAATGGGACCGCCGAGTGAATGCCGTTTTTTAATGCTTGTCGTCAAAGACGTGAGATAGGTAGAGTGAGCGTTTTCGTCAAAGCCATTGAGATATACATGAGATATAGACAGTTAGATTCGATGCTAGGAATTTAATTATAGATGGCCTTCGGCATATTTCACGACCACCACAGTTTGCGCCAAGTCCGCCATTGTCCAGATTTGTGTGGAGAACAATGGTGGACGGTAGAACACCGCTACCAGCAGGGTTAAACCTCAGTAGTCCTTGATATTTAACTATTTCAGTTAAGCTATTGAAATGAAGTTCAATTCATGACATGATAGATCGGGAGGCATATGGTTTGGTACACTTAAATCGCAATTGGGTTGTCACGGATCGCTAAGGAATATCCTCCGGAAGTCAGGTGTATAAGGGCACGGGCCTTCAGCCCGTACATATATATACTAGCCAGGAAATCTCTGCTGTGTAGATAGAACTTCTCCTTCTCTGTGCAACAACAATAAGTCAATACTGGGACCACCAGCGGCGCAGACCGTCACATGGGTACCTATATTCTATTGCTTGTGTACGTCCAGCTATCTCTTTATCTTTAAGTGCCATTTCGGCTTCGTGACAAAAAAGACAAGGATCTCTTGACAGCGGAGCTGCTTACTTGATTGGATCATCTCTGTCTTCAAATTGCCCCGCTGTTAAAATCTACTCCACGCTTTGGTCACGAAGCCGAAATGGCACTTAAAGAGATAGGCGTAATTAAGAACTTAACTTATTCCTATTATCAAAATCCTCGCGATACAGTATACACAGCAGAGAGTAGCCCACCTGGGTCTGCCACCCTTTTTTGCTGGGGATGCCACCAATTTCCCACCTGTACAGATGATATACATACAAGCAGCTGAAGCACTCAGCCCAAATACCTTCCCAAGCGCCCTGTATTCGGTGGCATCTACGACATAGAAACTAACGCAGCAAAAGTGCAAATTTACAAATTCAAGTGTATAATTAAGTGCTCGTACGGCCTCTATGCAATTCGTAACAAAAGAACAACGCTGTTACCGTCAAGATAACAGTAACAGTATATAAGGCATAACTACAACATAATAAAAAAACAATTATATATTAGCAGCTAAATGCCCAAGCGCTAAAGTCACGCAGAAGTATAGCCCTTGCCTTAAATCTAACTATAAACGGCTGAAGTGGCGTAAGTTGACCATATAAATGGGAAATTGGTAGCATCCCCAGCCAAAAAGGGTGGCAGACCCAGGTGGGCTAGCAGAGAGAAAAAGGTATTTTTAAAAGCTCAAATCGTTAGTGAAATCTGCCCCATTGGGGTCTAGTTTCGCCCAATGGCCAGGATTAACGCCTCACATCTATATAGTATGCAGAGTCAGCTGTGGCTTGCATTAGCCAACCACTGCGCTCGCGCTGACCGAATAGCACCTTCAACCGGAGTGCCTACCTAAACGCCTCCAGAAGCTTAGCAATAAATATGTGTTGCCCGAGAGAGGCCAGTGTAGCGGTTTGCCTGACAGGCCTGACAGGATGCAGGCGGTGTCTAGGAATGGAGTGATTTCCGAGCGACTGCATGAGGGGCCTAGGACTTACACCGCGAAGTGAGGCTCCCAGAAAGCGAGATGGTGTGTGAGTACAACTCTTCGAAACCTGGAAAAGTCGACTTCCACCCTTGTTGCACGATTGAGCACCCGAGAGCCATTCCGATAGTATGTTTTTATTGGGTAATCTACTGCGTTTCTGGGCGTTTTCTGATCTACCTGGTCTACACATACAGTCTCGATAGTTTCGTAGTCTGATAAACCCCCAAGGAAGGCGACCATGTATTGTAGCCTGGTGCGCGCCCATCAGCAAATTCATAAAATGGCCCCGTGGCCTCACCTAGGGTGCCAGAATGCCTTGCGCTGCCACAGGCAGACTTCACAGTTACCTCCACACGACTTTGCACTTTACTGGCACGGGTCCTTTGTAATAACCTACATTTCTGACAGTTTGAAGTCAGCCTTCTACCAAGATGAATAACGCCTTCAATCGGGCAGACTCGGGATTCAAAAGTCACGAGCATCAAGGCCGCGGGCCCAGCTTGGCGGATAAGCACAGACAAAATCAGAAACCATCTCCTGTGCAAGAGAGAATTTGCTCGTATGAAGGCCTTTTAAAAAAGGAGACACTAGAGAAGTGTCTAAAAAGTATATGGGGAGACGATATTGTTGAGGCTCTACAGCTCAGGCTGGTAGGTACCTATCCTGCGCCAAGATCTCTGTTATTTATCCTGACGAGCTATAGGTCGAGGATCATTGGGTATTCCTAGCCCCCAAAAGGCTGACGGAGGTATGTTATTCACAATATTGGAATGCCAAAATTGACTGTTAGGGTCTCTAGCAACAAAGAGCAGAAATTATCAAAATACGAGATGAGAAAAAAGGGAAGCGGGATCGGCGTCAGCGATCAAAATCGCCTGAGTGATGGGTGTAACAGGGATTCGAATGTGACACTACGCTATCAGTAAGACTAAGCGAAGTAGGGTAGATGTACTACCTCGAGTATGTCCGGTGCAAGCACTGTGTTGGGGCTGTATTGTTTTTCCACGTAGGGTTGGGGGTGTCTGGCAAATCGCAATTCTAAGCCGAGGCTTTTTATTATAGTCTTGTTTCGGCTTCCCTCATCAGCCACAAAGGGAAGCAATGCCTCATCCCCTTAGCTGAATTCTTAAGTGGCGGCTCACCTCGTGAAGAGTTCATAAACCATCATGTCACGACTCTCAACCCTATTGTCTCTAGTCTATCTATCTTAAACTCAGAAATCAGATACCCCGCTTTCTTAAAAAATCCCATAATCTAACAATGGCTTCTACCTTTCCAGACACGTTCAAGAAGAGCTATGTCGACTCGGCGAAATATCCGCTAAATTTAGCATATGTGACGCCTATTACCTCACCGAAGTTTCTAGAAGGGTTAAATAAACGTCTAGACGAGACTTCTACTCAATTATTTGCTGAGACTGAGGAGGATGTAGAGATACCATGGAGAGATCTTGGCGTGGGCCCTGCCCTTGGTAAATTTGGTATCCCCTTATCATAATTCTAGCTTACTAACTTATCAGAGCTACAAAAGTTGAAAAT
Source organism: Xylaria sp. Z34 (assembly GCA_037356055.1). Taxonomy (NCBI): domain Eukaryota; kingdom Fungi; phylum Ascomycota; class Sordariomycetes; order Xylariales; family Xylariaceae; genus Xylaria; species Xylaria sp. Z34. The sequence goes on from JBAWJW010000009.1 coordinate 250,617, forward strand.
TCACAATTCCGAAAAACTAGCGGAGATGATGGGCTTCGAGATTGATAAGTCTACCCTAGCTGTTACTGCATATCAGTGTGATCCGCAGTCCAGATTCATGTAAGTATTCCGCGGTAATTGGCGACGCATCTGATTCAATCCTTTACACTGGCGATATTTTAGAAACGACTAACACATCCAGATATCTATCCGGGCAAACATCTCTCAGTGCCCTCGACGTGACTCGACAAATGTTCACCAAAATCCTTTCATTTCATCAGGTTATGCCGGCATACCTTGATTTTGTGATGGCTTTTGGCCGACAAGAAGTACCTAAAGACCTTAGGTTCTCAAGTTTTAAGAAACAAGTATCCCTTGCACCTAGCGTCCGCATGCCAAAGATTCCTGAGTTGGGCAGAAGTGGCCAACAGTTTCAGTTATGTTACAACCTAAAACATGTCGCTAGAAAGGATGACGGAGGGTTTTCAAACATACGTCAGGCCGCCTTTCACCACCAATTTGATGTTCTCACCGGCAAGACCCTGTGGATCGTGACAGCTGGAAGGCGAGATCTTCAGGAAAGATATAAACGTAGGTTTTTATTGCGATGCAATTCAGCGAATAAAATCTCCTAACACTCACAGATCTAACGGGCGAGGGTGCGAAAGCCGAGACTAAATCGTTCAAGACACCAATTGAATGCTTTCGGTCTAGTTTAGCGGCTCATAGTATGTTTTGTGCTTGGGCCGTCGAGAATTGGAGATGGTATATCAAATCACTTGAAAACGATCTAGAGGACGCAGTAAGTTATCTGCAAGTGAAAATAACTCTGAGCCAATACTTATAGAGATTAAGACAGGCTTGACCCTTCTAGGTCCCCGTGGAGTAGGTGCACATCATCAAAAATATCAGCCCGGAGACCTTCAGACACTGCAGAGACACGAGGATGTGGTGCACGAGACACTTGCTGCTCTCGAGGCAAACATGCGAATATTTGCCTTATTGCACAAATTCTACTCTTGCTTGAAGAATAATGAATACTTTCCCCTGAGACGTGATGGGGCTGAATACATCGACCTTTTCACGGATCAGGTGGAAGAGTTCATATCAGATATCGAGCATCTTGTTCAACGAGCATCTACTCTGCTCAAGACCACAGATGGCCGAAAGCAGCTGGTGCGTACACCCAATAACTTAATGACCCCTAGTCTAATAATTCTCTAGGTTGTTCAACACTTTCAAAGTCAATCGACAGAGAATATGGAGAAGATGAATAGTAATATGGAGAAGGAAGCAATTCTAATGAGGATTATTACCATAGTCACATTGATCTATCTTCCGGCAACGTTTGTCTCAGTAAGTTACGCTAAGCGGAAAGCTTCTTCGGCATTAGCTGACTGGGATGGAGAAGGCATTCTTTAGTACCGACGTGATTAAGTATCAAAATGGTCAGAACGATTCAGGAAGTTTCTCCTACACCGCAATGATGAGATGGTTACAAGTAGCGCTACCTTTGACAGCAGTCACGCTACTCTTAGCTTGGGCGTGGAATATTCGGGCGAAGCGACAGTTGCATAATAGAGAAGAAACGGGACAGTGGCCTGTTTGGTTCTTCGGGAAGAGACGGTCGTCTCCTGTCTTACCTCTGTACAATGAGAAACCGGCCTGCCCTTGATCTAGGTTTAGAAGTGTTGCTTAAAAGTTATACGGCCATCGGTGGTTCATGCAAACCGTTTTAGCGCTCTCCTTGCTCTTCTCCTTTCTTCCATATGTTTTTTTCTCTAAAGCTTTTCTAAAAGACCATTAGATTACTTAGTCTAACACTGAGCTTCTCAGCGGCACTACTAAGTTGTCGTGAATGTACAGCCGGGATGTGGTGAATACAAAAACCTCAGCTCTACCAATTCTTTCGTAAAGCTGTATTTCAACACTATATAGGTATTCCAATAATAGTTCTTTGCGCTGAATGAGACGACTGCGAAAACTAGGGTGGAGTGAGTTCAGCTCCAATACATCAACCCTTGCTAGTACCATCGTTGATGAGGACGGAGGCGTCCAATCACCACGCCGTACGTTCTCAAATTACTTGATACTACAGTATTAAGCCACGGTGTACATTATCGCCAGGGGTTTGGGGAGATGTAGGCTAGAGGAGAGCGTCTTATGGCGTAAGGCTCTCAACACCTTGCCGCTCAAGGTGATGCGCCACATCTTCTAGAGCGATCGATAATAGCGGAGGATGGAACCTAGAAGGCAGTGCCTGAAGAATGCCGATCTGTGTTGCTACGATGGGCTTACTTATGTCGATGCCCTGGGGGGGTTAATACACATACACATAGGCGGCCTCTTCCAAGTCAGTTGGTAGCATCCATCCAGAACGCAGAAGCACCCCGCAATTGTTCAGCCTATAAATCCCATAAGCGCCTTAGTTCTCACATCTTGGCAATAGGGTTCCCTACCTGCTTCTCCTTCTCTTACATTCAATGTAACATCTTGCCGCAGCTAGGCGTTATTTGCCCCATCCGACCAAGCCGCCGTTGATGATTGAACCTCACTATGGCTAGCCAATCATCCCCTCAGCTGGTGTCTTCGAAAGAAGGAGGCGGGGCTCGGAAGGCTTTCAATGAGAATATGAGCCATAAGTGGACGGGAGAGACCGTCGATGGTCGCAAATATATCCGTACTAAGCGAATGATTGAATGGATGAGAGCGGCTGATCCTAATTGGACGACAACGACTAACGGAAGTCTTCTTGTTGAACATGTTTATGAAGTGGATCATAAGCCTTCAATAATTTTTCGCCCTGTCGAATGGGAGCAGATATCAGATGGAAATTGCATCGTCATATTCGGCCTTCTCACAGCTCTAGGGCACGGGCACCTGATCGACATCTTCCGGCAGCACAACGTTCAAGATAATGACCTGTGTAAGCCGGCTAGTCCCGTTAACAGGACCGTGTTGGAAGAAAAGTTCCGAACCCCCGCCGATTTACAAGCATTCATGGAAATCTTTGAACATCGACGATGGGAATTTTGCCCTGTTGAATTCTATGAAGGCACAGACCTCAATCTGAATGACGGGCAACGCGTTCTACCATTCTGTCGCATGCAACGCATCAATGACAAAGGAGCGACAGCGCACTTATATGAGGTATCCGTCGAGGAGGATTTTATTACTAGGGGCCTCCCCGAAGTAATCAAGAGTTCCATTTATCTTGACGAAGAATTTGGACGAGTACGTATACGGCACATTCCCTTTGTTATAACTCATTATAAATTGCTTTCTTCTAGTCTTGATGTATTATCAAGATCACTAATTCTTGACTCAGTGTTATCGATTCGCATTGAAGTCCTATAGCGCAGATTGTCAGGATATTTTCAACAGCGAAAGGAATGCCTTTCATGGGATACGGTACGAGAAGAATATGATCAAATGCTTAGGAACAATAACGTGGGCTCAATACCAACAATTTTCGGACCACCCAAAAACGGACGAACAACGAAGATCTCATAATATCCTTCTAGAATACGGAGAGAATGATCTAAATGAGTACTTTCTTGTTCACAGCCCCCCTACCCTTGGTCGCGAGATAATAGATTTCTGGGAAAATCTTTTTCAAATTGTTGACGCACTCCAACGAGTACACAATCTAGAGCAGAAGAGGAAAGATGGTACAACGGACTGGTATACAGGGTAAGGGTTATTATTAAAGCTCTATGACGCTTAAGAATTAAACTAACAGTATAAGTTGTCACGCTGACGTGAAACCTGACAATATCCTCCGAGTGCAGGGTAGCTTCAAGTTGGCTGATTTTGGATTCGCAACATTTGTTCCTTGCGGTGTGGGTCACCTATCCCCTGATGGAGGCACTGAGACATATGGTAAGTAATTAACTCTTTTTCCGCTCGTCTTCAATAGGAAAGGGTAGTGTCGACTGACAAATATTCAGGAGCTCCTGAATTCTACCTAAAGAACCAAACGCACCAGGACCACAAAACGACGTTGATCGATGAAAGTGCTTGCGTTATCACGAATACTATTGATACGTGGTCCATTGCTTGTGTATTATCTGTTGCAGTTACATGGGTTACGCTAGGGTATCAAGGCATCAAACAATTTCAGACAGTAAGACAAGCTGCTATTGCGAAGGTCAAATCATCCCCCGCAGCTACTATCGCGCATAACCTATCCGACGACGCGTTCCATGATGGCTCTAGCGTATTGGAGGACGTTACCAACTGGCACCACTACCTTCGTCAAGTCATGAGAAAGTCGGATCCGGTATCAAGTAAGATTCTTGACTTGATCGACGAGGAAGCCTTAGGTCAAGATGGATACAACCGATTAACGTCAGCTGTGTTATACGAGAGATTAAATCAGCTCGTGGATACAGCTAAGGAGGACCTGAACGAACAGATCGCGAAATCTATAATCGAGTGCATGGTTTCTTTCGACAAAACTGCGCCATCAACAATGAAGGAATACTCAGATCAACGGCAGAAAGAAGCAGAACGACTCAGCCAACCTGACGGGGATCAGTCAAAACACTCAAACAAGTCTGCTCGTCTTAACAACGTTGTCTCCGCGAGAGTAGCTCATCGTCAGGTCTTGGACCGGCCAAGTCAAAGTCCGCTTACCAATCGGAACTCATACTATGGGTGTAGCCCCAACCATGACTCTTCAGCTTACACCAGGAGCATAACTTCGCCCACTAGCACGCAAGGACATGACTTCAGAGTATTATCTTCTTTGAAAACGTCACCGGATATAAGCGATGAGAATACCCGCATCTACAGGCTGTATAAGTTACTTGTTGAAGGTAAAGGGCTGTTCAGCGTCCGTAATTGGCGAGGTCCAAAGAAAGATGATTATCTCTCCAATTTCATTGAAGACAGAGATTTTGTTCGTACACTCCCAAGTCCTTCCGGAAATAGTCACTAATGATACTTTAGAAATTCATCATCGACGATGGAACTAGGATGAAGACACATTGGAAATGGGTCACAGCAACGCTTCAAGTTCTGGCCGAGAAAGTCGTTCCTTCCGACGATGATGGGGTAGACTTGATGTTCACATTTGCCAAAGACCTCAATCTTTCAAACGTGAAAAAGCCCTGGGGAAAGTTTGGTAAGGCTATGAGTCGTGCCGGTGGACGCATCTCAACGGATCCTCGAAAGCCACTTGCCACAGACATGGCGAAGATTCTGGGCGAAGTATTCCAACGCTACGAAAGGAAAGAATCAAAGCAAAGGACCACATTAATTATACTAACAGATGGAGTTTGGGAAGGCTCTGTTCAGGCTGATGAGGTCGAAGAAAAGATAGCACGCTTTTTCCTAGACTCCAAAAGAACGAAAGGCTTTGAGGATCGAGAGTTTACCATACAATTTGTGTCTTTCGGCGGCCACGCAACGGACAGGTTGAAAGCGCTTGACGACGATATGCCGAATAGATATGGCATTCCGTAAGTACCCAGAAGATTTTCGATGACCGAAGGGCTGATGACAGGATAGTGATGCTATCGATCACGAACCGTGGACGGGGGATCCAGATAAGATGATTCTTGGTAGCCTGGTCGCACAGTTTGACAGAAACGAAGTGGGCTCGCCGGTTCAGCAGGACATGTTTGGCACTCAGACCCTGGCCTCACCTGTGATTTCTAGCCGTTTTTCAAATGGCGAGAGATCCTAGGCGGCCATCATCAATTCGATACCTCTCCCAGATGTAGACGGAGGATGCTCATCTTTGGTCTTCGGCCCTACTCGATAATAATCTTGTCGATAGAAATTTCTCATCAGTGGACTATGGCGGCGATAGGCACCAAGATTTCCTTTCGTGTTCAGCTTCTCGCAGCGCTCTCCCCGATAGAATCCTTACCCAGCTTCTCATCTTTCACGATACCTGGATGACGTCGCCAATTAAGTCGCCGCTTAATACACTTGCAGTTCGTTCTAAGGTTATAAACACTCATTCAACAAGCCACTATCAGGTAAGTTGTCGTCCTTACCATTTGCGATTGTTTCATTAATATCCCGAAGAGTTCGCAAGGTTAAAATGCTGACTCACCGAGTTTAGATGATAGCAGCCCAAATTGCTTGGTTTCCCAAGTTGTACCATGTAAATGCCAGGGTCTTTTGAGGAGACAAGCATCAAGACCACCGTATCAACATCCCAATTGAAAGGGTCATCCGTCCCCAAAGCGGGCGGGCAAAGGATGGCTATAGTCTATGTACGTGATTGGTGAAGATACACTATTATCGTGACTGAAGGAGAACGCAGGCGGGAATGAAATGTACCCCACCAGACATATACTGGCTGGAACAAGTGACAACTATTCTTGTAATAATAATTGACTCAAGTTTATAAACAATAGGGGTAAATAAGATTGTAATTCAAGTACCAACTGATATGGCCCATTTAGTAAAAGCCGAGAGAGGGAGGTTTTGGAAAAGTATGTTTCAAGATAGTCGCGGGATGTTCGAGGTATTGCAAGCCTGCCAGTCTTCAGATATAGGGTCTAAAATGCTTAACCTTACGTCTCACAACAAGCCTACTAGCTTTAACCTCCCGCAGAAAGGGAAACAAACTCTAGGCCAAGGGCTACTACCATGTAAGCTGTTTGTCTGAATTAGCGAGCCATCCCCTCGGGATAGAATCAACTTGACATTATGTTCACTCACAACACTTGAACAACAATCCACGCATATCTCACTTTGAGTGATTATCTCTACGCCGAAGTTGGCGTTCAACCTAAATAGCATAAATTCTTACTTTACCTTAATTGTTAAGTCAAAAATCTATTGTTCAATCTATAAATGCAAGTTCATTACCGCACGATAGTGTGGGGATTACAGGAAGCATCAGAGATCAATTAAGTTTCTAGGTTGACTAATTTAAGGCTTTTGACGGTAGATGTCTTTCCGGTGTCTCGATAACATGATATATAATTAATGCTTTAGAAGGTAAGCTTATTTACAACGCTCACCAAGGCACACACACTACACGAATCTTATGGTACTCGTATTGGGGGGAGCGTGAGCCTTTTCGGTTACCTTTCGCCGCGAAGCCGTATATCTAGCCCTTGGCTTCAATATAGAGTAGAATAGGCTTCGAAACCTAACCAGAAACGTCTCATTACTATATAAAATCAAAACTAGCACTAAAAATAGATAATAACTAAACAGTTTAAAGCTGGTAGAACAGGGAAAGGCTGGCGGGGTATAAACGCTGAATAGTCGCGTCGAGTGCGCCTCGATTTAGTGGTGAAAAGGAGTAACTTGTGTGGTGGGTCCCTGTACCTTTTAGAACACCCCATTAAACGCCCTTTCTTGTAGCTTCTCCCGATGAATGTAATACCAATATTGCAGGAAATATCATCTCACTTAATTGTCCAAAAGGGTCAAAAGAAGGATAGATTGAATTACGAAACAGGGCGTTTCTCAGAGAGCTGTAGCCGTCACTATAATGTGTATCTGTATAGACACATATCGAGAGAGCTCTTTATAAGATTCCACAGCTTCTCAGAATTTCTTGAGAAGCAACAGTCCCTACTAGTCGCCAATTTTCCTCAAAATAAAGCACCGGCTCCGAGCCATCCACAACTTTTGCAGGACATATCGTACGGACATAACCAGGGAAAAGGTCCCAGAACGTCTCCTTCGTCATCCGGGAGGCTTTAACCTCCCATCGGTATCGGCCGTTCAGAAATGTAGGATCTCCCTCTGTCAGTCATTAGTGACAGCTCTTTTTGCCTTGCTGGTGATATCTTCTTACTAATAGCATTCGGCATGTCCGCCTCGATCCAAATAGTGCTCATGGTGTCTTGAGCCGAGAAAGAAGAGAAGGATGTGAGAGGATGAACAGAAACGATAGCTTAAAGTACAGAAGAATTAATATAGTAAGGGCTGTTGTTATTTGAGATGGTGCTCGTTGCTGTGAGGTTTGAGATACTGATTTGGTATGGCGAGTTACATGGATCACTTAAAGAACTCCGGGATTCCGAATCGAAAACCGATTGCTTGTTGAAAAGGAGACTTGCTAGCTGCGATCTTAATGAATTGTCCTCGAGGATGAAGGCGTACTTATACCTTCAAATAGATTAGCACAAGCCGACCATCAACGAAATCCCCTACACAATCAGACACGGGACACCATATCATTGATGCTTCAACGCAAACAATAACAAACTCGGGATCCAATGATAATTTCGATGTAAGGTGTTGATATTGTACTACATCTTCAACAAATTTAACCAAGGTCGCACCAGAAACCTTGTGTCTCGGTACACGTTCGTCGAAGACCAATGAAAGCACGGCTGGATATCCTCGGATAGGGGTCACAAGGAATAGCTCTTGAGGGCGCGATCACGTCTCCGTTTTCATAAGAATCCCGGATGGAAATCGATCCCTAGATACGAATTGTATGCCAGTCTCCCTGCTCAGGCGAGCGTGTGATACGTTCCAGTAATGATATATATCACCTGTGGAACTCGTCAATACCCTGCTTGCTACTCAGCCATACCAGCAAGGTTTAATTACTCCGGTTATAATTACGCTTGAGCCGATAGGTAAGTCTCGCTGTGCTAGCTTGTTCTAAAATCACATATTTAATGACATTGCGATAAGAATACCAATGTATGTTCGGTAATGTGCTTGGCAGGTCCTAGCTTCGTTACACCATTGTCCTCACAACAAGATCAATTCGAAACGACCTGAGAAAATTCACTAGGGTCCTTAGCAAGCAAATCGCTATCTAAGCCCCATTATACAGCTAAAAGTATACCTAGCTCTGTGATGAGTTGTGTACATGCAATAATAGCTTCGCCATCCCTTCTAGAGAGCAGGCCTAATGGTGTACAAAGACATCAGAAATCTACTACCCTAGACTTGTTTATCAGTATATTCCACCGCTATGTAATATCAATCATTTTCTGTGCGCAAAGAGCTGCATAGTCACCTTGCTTGCGACATGAAGAAGGTTGGTAAATTAGTCCAGAAAGAAATTTCGAGTTCGGCTTCTGGTATCGAATTCTTTGGCACGCAGCAAAAGAAGACTTCAATGACGTGGTAGCAGGATGAATATCATCCGGCCGAGAAATCCCAAGACCATGGAGTTCTTGACCCGGCATGCGTAGATGGGAACTAACACTCGTTTGTCGCATACCAAAAGTAAGCCATGATTACTCTCACAATATTTCTAGTCATCAGCCATAATCATAGGTTTTTACGGGCCAAATTTCGGAAAGGTTGCCATCTGAATTGAACGTGGGGAGGAGGAGGGTTGACCAAAAGCCAAGCGATACTCTCTCTATAGGCTTTTCCACATGCATCACAGCTCGTAGATCAGCGGTTTCGAACGACAAATTCTGTTCAATACTGCGTGTAGAACTACTACAAAAATAAGGCAGTAGGCCAGGCGAATAACGAAGTACGCAATTTTCCCTACAGCTAGAGAAGGTGCCAAGGACTTTTCGCAAACAGATACGAGAGAATCACACTTCAGATACTTCGACTACAAACCGCCGCTAGCATGTTGAGGTGAATCCCCGCAGTCAAATACATCCGATGCAGGTGGAAATGGTTTGGTACACGTCATGCACGTCGGGTACGGGTATGAGGCCCGATCCATTTGTTATAGATCGGAGCAGACAGTAAAGGGTATACTACAGGTATTGAGGTTACTTATCAAGATAATATATAGAAGACTAGTATTACTTACCCTTGTACTACTAGCAACATAAGATTACTACAACATGCAACGATCTATGAATCAAGGTAACCATGCCGTCAGCGTTGTACTTAAGTGTCCCAGTGCAGGTGAATTTACGTTCTCTTACGGGTTCGGATTATCCGGCGCCCGCTGCAGTCGTAGCATGGCGCACTGGGTGAGATGTAATTGGTGGCGGCTGAATTCCAAGAACAACCACTTCTGCCAATTCGAAACGAAGGGAAAAAATTAATTACGTATTGTATTAATATGTACAAGGCGGCAATTTGCAGTCTTGATAATGGAAAGATGTAAAGTTACTTGGAGCAGCATCGATTTTGTACGCCACTTCTCCTACTTATTGCTAATGATCTGCCTGATCTACTCGACCTGACCTACTCGGTCTACCTGATGTAGCTGATCTATCTGAAAACAAAACTTCAACGCGTCTGGATCTTTCTTAAAGAATGTGGATTACTACAGCTTATCTCGGGCTATTCTTTGCATTAGCAAGCGGGAAGGACCTAGAGGATCAGAAAGCATGGAGACGGCCCATTGTGCTTGATAGCTCAGGGGGATTCAATGTCGGTGGCAAGGTCATTCAAAGCCCTTATAATCCGAATATGACTCTGTCCTGCGATCATGGCTACATCGAGTATTTCCTTCCCTGGAAGCCACGGAAGACAAGCCTCTTCATGTGGCATAGCTCGAGTACACAGACGTGGCAGAACCGGTTCGACGGGGGCGAAGGCTTCAAGGACAAGTTCCTGCGACGAGACTATCCAGTCTATCTATGGGACGCCCCTCGTCTCGGCCGCGCGAATTGGGCTTGTGAACCAACCTTCTACGCACCTGATTATCGAGACCAAGGCAATTTCGTCGCGTGGAATTTCGGCCCATCGTATCCCAATTTCTGGCCAGACACGCAATTCCCCGCTGAGAACAAAACCGCTTGGGAGCAGGTCACCGGCGCTCGCTACGTCGAATACGACACGGTACCCAATGTCTGGCTCCAGGCGACCGCCGCGGCGATAGCTGCGGACTCGTACAAGGTCGGCGACAGCATCGTGTACTTGTGCAACTCAGCATCAGGGCTTCGTGCCCAGCTTGCGGCGACTCTAAGCAACACGACCAATACCAAAGCGATTGTAGCGTACGAGAGCTACGGCTACGTCTTCCCCGATAATGTGAACATTACCGGGGGCGCACCTTTCGGCCCCATAGTCGTTCCGGTCGAACAGTTCAAGAAGCTCGCCAAGCTACCGGCAATCCAGTATATATTTAGTGATCATCGACCCGAAAACTTCACATTTCTCGTACAGGCACGGCAGTCTGTCAAGTTGATCAATATGTATGGTGGGAATGCCGAGATCCTTCGACTGGGCAAAGACGCGGGGCTCAAGGGAAGCACGCACATCGCATTCGCAGACATGGACAACGATAAGGTCGCCGGGCTTTTAGATAAGTTCCTAAAGAAGAATAAGCTCGACGACTATGTGGAGGACGAAGATGATGATGATCGCGACGATTATGGTAACTAAAGCAACCCGCACGGGTACACATGATTCAAAGCATCAATATAAAGCTTGGCCGCAGCTGAATCTGGTCGCCGATATTAGGAGCTTCCAATTGCCAACAATTTTAGACAGTCAAGAAGCGAAATCTCGGCCACGTTCAGCTTCGAGTAGTGGTGATTATGAAGCTGCCATCAACATCGCATGGCGAGTAATCACTTCGAAAACCAAGGTCTATAACAAATGCTTCAATAATCTATCGCCATTTAGTCTAGTGTTAATGGATCATAAGTCTTAATTTTCAATCCCACACCAGGTTTACAACTTAGTCTTAATAAGGTGCACCTGTTCGCAAGTTGGATTATGAGCGCTACCGGCCGTAACCCAGGATAGCGTCTGACCGGTAACACCGTAGGAAGTTTGCCAGCATAAAGCCCAATTGTCTATCAAGTTAGTTACGTTGATCCTCTTCGTAAACACCATGTGATTCAAAACTCACAATATAGTACATCTACACTGACATTGGCGGGCTGATTCGGAACAGTGAGCGAGTCGTCTGTGTAGTAATCGAGGAAAGCTCTATCGTCCTGATCAAAGCCAGTAAGGTCGACGGTGCCGGTGCTTGCGCCGAAAGCCGGCATCGCAACGTTGGTGTTGGGCCTGTACTGCAGGGACATGGCCTTGCCCAGCAGGCCGAGGTTGTTGGGCTCTCCGACCGTGATGTCCGAGACGAAGAACCCCAGCTCGTGGCCTTCCGTCTGCATGCGTCCAGTGTAGTTGAAGTAGAACCGGTAAGACGAGTTGTCGGCTACGGGAGCAGTGCTGGGGTCATAATGGAGGATCAACTGCGGCTCTGGGTACGAGAGCACGTCAGTGGTATGGAGATAACCTAGCATAGTTGATTAGTATCAATCTCGTTCGCGTAAGTTAAAACGCGATATGCATCTCACCATTGATTGAGCTGTTGGAGGCGAGACCCTTGACGCGCAACGCGAACGGGCCATCGGTTATCAGATCCGGGATATCGTCGCCTTGTGCAAGAGCCCCTGTGACTGCGATGAAGCCCCAACACTGTGCAGCAGTTCTGATCTTCATAATGCAGAGTGATGTTGTAGTTAGGCAGAGGATGATAATGGAGTTGCGATTGAGGGCAGCTTCCAAGAGCACAATCGGATATTGAACTTGTTATTTATCTCGATTCTTATGAGTGAGATCGACTCTTGGGATTCGATGAGAAGTAAACTCCACTTCAGTGTAGCTGTGGTAAAAGCTACAGCTAATGTGCTGTGCCGTGATCCTTCCAGGCTGCCATTTAGCTGCCATTTAAAACGGCTTTTTGATGCGCTTGTTAATATTGATTTGTTACTCTTGCTTGGCATTTGACGACCGAACTCTGCAAAGCAAATTATTGCGGTACATAAAGTGGACCTGCTTGGTACTACAGTGAGACAACTTATTATATCAGCTTATGCAGAGCCCCATATATACGGTTCTAGTTTGAATGGCTTTGGCGTCTTTACTCAGTCTCATGGAAATCTTGAAATGAAGAAATAAAATGAGGATCGGTGACCTAAGTTGGCTGCAGATTATTGCTGCTGCCTAGCCGTCTTAAGCCCCTGCCTCCTTAGCGCTTCCCTTATGTATGTCTTATGAAATGTGTAGTTCTTACCTGACGAATGCTTATTTGAATCTCTTGTTTAGGTATTGGGGTTATCCTCACCCGCGCATTACGGCGCGAGAGAGGGTAAGTTATCCCCATAATGCTGATGCCCAGGTCATGTCTTACACCAATACGCAAGCACGCTGGCAACAGCGGTACTGCGACGATCCGACGTGTGTGGTGGGCGGGTGGTAGTAGTATGTAGCGGAACACATGACACGAGACGACACGCGGGCTGTATTTCCCCCACAAAGCGTACCGGAAGAACCGAGGTTGGCATATATTGGCGAAGAGGGTGATAATAGCAGTGGATGCGATATTGAGAGCTGAGAGTGGTGGGCATCTGCCTGTGTCCAGTAAACGCGTCGTTGAGCTCTTCCTCGCGGCTTACTACTCGGTTTAGTGAAGTGATGGATGGCGATCTGACGACGACGTACGAGGCAGTTGTGCAGGACGCACCGCGAGATCCATTTCTGCAAGAGAGCAGAATTACGGACCGGGTTTTCTTGATAATAATGCATGCGCTTGCGCGCTACGGCAACTATTAGATGGGAAAGGGAGAGGATTCAATACACAATGGATATCAATGTCAAGGAGAACCTCAAACATCACGTGGATCGAAGGTTCACTTATCCGCAGAAGATTAGGGTAATAGTGGCATTAATAAGAAGCTATGGTAGTGAGGGATCATACTATTAATAAAGCTATATGATCACCCCCGGCGCGGATGCCAGTTCCCTTATTCTCTCATTCTTGTTAATCATACAGTTCCAATACAGCTTGCGAAAGCAAATAGCTTGCCAAAGTGGCACGCTCTTGGGGAACCCGCAGCTTGTTATCCCGTGACGAGCAATGCGCTACCTATAGGCACAACAGGCTCGTGTAACTCGTACGAGACCCCGTCGACAATCTCGATATAATCATAGCTCGGAAGCCATGGATAAGAACCCCATTACCCACAAAGCCAAGTCGGAGCGAATCTATAGCGTTCTTGTCCTCGTCAACGTACATAACTCTCAATCTTTCGAACACTGTTTTTCCGAACATCGATCTCCTCATCAACCTTGATGTCATGATTCATTACTTATCCGTCTCTTGAGTAACTCCATGGTATCTTAACAACGCCGTAACGCCACGTAGCAATGACAAATGGGTATATGAAGCACAGCCGAATTATAGCAGGAAGCTCTGTCCCGAGCTGGAAATAATGAACTCACAGCCTAGTTGAGCCTCTTTCTCAGCCTCGAGGAGTTGTGAAAGGATCGAATCCCTCGGTGCCACGCCATCCACAAGCTTCTCCTTTACGTGTATAATCACGACCTTCAGACCTCGTAACGCATGTACGAACTGCGGAGCCTGTGCCGTGGGAGTCATATTAGCCTCGAAGTCCTTGAGCGACATCTCCGCGGTAGGAGTTGCTATGTGCGGCGTGTTGACACCACTGCGTTCTCCACCGGCCACAGAACTCGGCCCTTTCTTAGCGGGCCTGGTTGATTTGGGTGATACTGGATGATCATCCACTTGAACCGGATCGACACCATCGGCCTTTTTATTCGTTTCCTCAGTACTCCTCTTACGCTTCTTAGTCGATTCGAGTTTGAGGGTATGGCGGGCCGTTTCGACGGCAGCAGCGAGGGCTTGCATTTCTTGAATGACGTATCTCGGCGTGAGATGACCGAAAAGGCAGTCATCTGACTGGCTATTGTCGTATGAACATTCAATGAAGATTGCAACCAGATTTCCGCTTGCGATGCGGGGCGCTGCTTCCCGCCAAATGCATATGTTTCGCGGGGATAGCGAAATCGAATCCGGCTCGACATCACCAAACATCAGCACCTCACGGCCTGTAGAAGTGTCTCGAACAAAATACGCGCTTGAATCGTACACGCAAAGGGACTCCTTTTCTTGGCCTGCACCAGAGGTTCTGAATAGAGATGGCGGGCCTGACGCGGCAGTACTACCGGGTACACCTCTAGGGGACGGGGCGTGCGAGGACGCGTCAAAGCTTCCGAATCGTGAGGATGCAGACGAGCCACGATGCGAGTGTCTCTCAATACAGTGTCCATGACTGACGCTGAAAAGTCTCACACCCAGACCGTCGCTGATCTCAAGATATCCTTTGCTGTCACCCTCACCAATTGCTGGGCTACCTCCCTCAACAAGGCGCATGTAGGTTACAAGGCCAGCTCCATTATTCTCGTCTGACAAATTCGGCCAAATAACGTTATTGAAAATATGCTGTTTGAAAGCAGAGATAGTGGAAGGGAGGCCTGCAAGCCGCTTGGGTCTAGCTCCCGGGAGTCCAGCGGTGTTGATTACAAAGCCGCTAATATGATCGAGGTGTGGATGCGTAATAAGAAAGGTATCTATAAGAAATCTCGTGACGTGGCCAGCATTGACCGTTGCTGATGCGGATTTGATTTCCATACCCGCAAAAGGGCCCGTCTCAAGGATGTGAGGGAGTGGAATCACATCACCAAGGCCCGAGGGCTGCGTTGCCTCGAGGATCCCGGTGATGGCTGAAAGATGGATGCCCGCATCAACGGCTATGACTGATCCCCTAGACCAGCCTGTGTGGAGGGAACGGACAAGTGATGCCGTGACATTGTGCTCTTGCGGTCCTCCGCCAGCGCCCTATAATACACAGTTATGTTAGTATGCAAGCAAAAGAAGCTTTAGAAGCTGGTAATTCAAACAATGACGTAGGGGGGGCATTTTTGGGGCCAAAACGAAGTTCGAGCCCCCACTTCGCAATAAACACGTGCATCCAGGGGCTCAAGATGCCCATTAGGCGCTAAAGTCGTTGAATGCAGCACCCGAGGCGTTGTGGCCAAGTCTCACGTGCTGCATATATCCGGATAACGACCCCTTAGCATGGACAACAACCGTTCCAAAGGGTGCGTATCGACAAAGACGGTAGCCATGTAATAAACGGAGAGTCCACGTGATATGTCCAACTTAACTCCGAACAATGGCTGTCAATTCAGGGGGGACTTGAATTGGACCTTCGGACTAAGTTCTTCTTTGTTCGCCACTTAGAATTGACAGCAGGCTTTTGCAGTACTCGAAGCCCAACACGAATCTGTGCGTACGCTAGCACATGCTCAATAGCAATCAACTCTTAGCGTTGTTTACCAGAGTAAGGTCGATGTTCCATCAATACTCTATTGCATTGGGCTCTGATGTCATCAAGGGATCTCCGATGAGGGCTACCGATTGACTCGTGTCGGCATTTGGCGTCTGGGGACAGCGCAAGCGCGCACCCGCGCGGCACCATTGACTCGACTATCCCGGGTTGGGCCATCCATTCTGCATGAAGGATCGACATCGCAGAGCAAGGCTGGTAGCACGTGGTCCAATAGCCGCCGAGTTCACTGAATCTTGGGGGCACACAGAATCGCTGGATGATTCCTGCATGATGTCTTGATGACAAAGCAATTGCTGCTCTAATGGATCCATGGGAATTGATTATGCAACAGACCAAGCGGTCGTCATCATCCGGGTGCGCAGTGCTGGGGCAGGCCAATTGATTGATCCGCCACTGTTTCTCGGTGGTGTGTTGCAGTGCGCCCGCAGCGCCCGCCCAGCAGCCATGGATCCGCCAATGCCACACAACCACCAGACCGTGAGGATAGGGCAATTGTATACGCCAAAGGTGCTGGATGCTCATGGATCTGATGCTAAGAAAAAGGTTCAACTTACGAGGATGATTACTTGAATTGCAGGTGCCTTTGCACCATCTCGCTCAACTCTTCCCGTCATTCTTCCGTGGACACACCTGTGTAGGGTCCGTGCTTGCGATGTTGCTCCTCTTCGGTAGTGCCTCTCTCTTGTGTGCGTGCCGGCAGCAGAGGATGGAGATGGGAAGGTGAAATGAGTGTAATTGGGGTGTACGAATGTCTGTTTCATGTACTGGACTTGATAAAAGGAATGCTGAGATGACAATGAAAGCGTTTCTTAGGTTTCCTAGGTGTGAAGTGTGTTGAGTCTGGTAATGTAAAGAGGATGGAGTTGATGCAATGAGCTAAGTGGCTGTTCCACTCCCAAAAGCACGCTATGGTCCCGGATCGCTCTTGGACACCTGGGCACTTGGGCACCCTGCCTAGACTGACTGACTGCCTGCCTTATCTCGAGCAGAGCACACAGCCCCTATGGTAACCACGTGACGCCCCTCGAGTGTCGATTCCTTCTACTTCGTTGCTGGCAAGCATTACTTACAGCAGGTACGCACGAGTAACGGCTATGATTTGTCTCTGGCACACTCTTCAGCTGTCTAGGTGCCTTCCTCATTCTCGTGTTCTTTCCTCCCTCTCGACGTCCTCCTGTTTCATCTGCTCGCACGCGGGTAACAGAGGGCAAGAGGAGAGCACAAAGGAGAGGGGTTTCCTAAGACACTGAGAACGTTCGGGTATTACTCGAGAAATGACGGTGCACTCGGTAGTAGTTTCGCTGAGCTGCATACGACTCCAACAGGGCGATCCAGGAACCTGGGGAAGATCACATTTAGGGTTAGATTCATCGCAATGCTGTACAGGGGTGGGGGAGCTTTTGCAAATCAGGGGCCTCCAAGTCAGCTCAACGTTGCAACAAGCCCTCGACTGCCTGAGTCCCTGGATCTCATAGCTCACACTCATAATGTACCTCCCCCGCACGTAGCTTACCCGCTTCCTACACTATCCGCAATGACGCCGTCGGGCTGATAGTTGTAGTTTCCCCTGCACAAGAGTTGGTTATTGCCTACAGTAGTAGCATTCTAGCATGCGGCACCCCGAATGTGGGTTCCTCTACACGATGGATCATTCGCTGTTGCTCGAATTGGGTCTTACGAGACATCCCGACCTGGTGCCACTGTTATGTGGGACAGCCATTGTTCCCTGTCGGGGAATTCATCAATTTCCTATCGGAGAGCCCGCTGTAACGCCCCCCGCCTACGGCATCCTATACCATCCTGCACCATCCTGGGCTCTTGAACAAGCTCGATCAATACGGCGCTGCCGACCAACTGCAGGTACAGTGCCACGATGGCTTTTTGTGCTACCCCTCATGCGGTTCATCCTGCTTTCCTTCCGCTATGTTCCATGTCTCGTCATTTACGAGCACACGACAGTGGTTCACGTACGACCCAAACTCCGTTATCTGTCACACCGCATAGAGAAGAAACAAGCTCTGACTGTCTGTGTAGTGATCTACATGCCAAGGTGGTGCCTAGGGTAGGTATTCTCCGAAGTCCATCGTTCATCCCTTTGTGTCTGTTCGCAACTTTGTTCATTTTCTTTTATCTAACTGCGTCCTATCTACCTGCCAGGTAGGTACATGTTCCTTATCATGTATCTATCTTGTTGTTATCAGCTTTGGAGTCCTAGACCGAAGACTCGGTTATCCCGATCTGACAGTAGCCCTACGTGCAGCGGATAGATCGATCCATCAGCCCCAGTCTAGGCTCCCACTAAAATCACCCCCCAAACTATCGTGTATTCCAACGCTTCACAGGTAAGCAACATCACGGGACATGGGGCCACAGGATCGTCAGACTACTGTAGGCATGGGATTCGGGACATTTGCATCTATGATTTTTGAATCTATTTATTCGAGCTAAAACTAGATAATGTTTTCGCAATGTTAAGCTTCAGCATGCCTTCCCAATATTAGTTTTAACGTATCTTGGCTCGCATGAACCGGTATCCGAAAAAAAAGGGTGCTAACGCCTAACTAAACCACCAACTCACAACGAGCGGTCTAATATTGAATTATAGCTGCAGTTTCGGAGTCCACAACAACTGCCTATCGGCTTTGCCGTGAATAATATCGTGAGAACATGATTTCGCCTTTGGTTCAAACAACCAATAGTGATTCGTGATGCTTCCTTCGTGGATTTCATGACTTGTGGACTGTCTCGTCATTCATCATTGAGTTCCGGCCGCATTAAGTTGCTTTTCAGCTCATATTCTCATTAGCGATTCGTGGGGAATCCGTCTTGGCTCAGGCGAGAGAGCCACCCGCCTTCGGCGATTCCGGAGGGTTCGAATGCGTCTCTCATCGCCGATACGCGTCCGGCGTTCCAAACAGGCCACCACAACTATCATTATCATCATCATTATCTGACTGGCTCGCTCTGGCCTCATACGGGAGGATAGGCGCCGGTTCCGGCTGAACTGGTCCTGCTTGCGCTAGTTCCACGCCGCCTACTTGACCATTGGCACCATTGAGTTCGTCAGCTCCGGTCACCGTGTCGTTGAAAAACGAGTCTAGAACATCATGGCCAAGTTCATGTTGTGGAAGGCCGATATCAAGGCTATAGTCAATCGGAGGGTCCCAGGCAGACGTATCGTTTTCTGAATGATTATCGCCTTGAGTCGCTGCCCCGGCGTAGCCGGGAGAGACAGAAAAGTATGGCATGTTGGTTGATGTTGGTGTGGGTAAGGTTTCGTCGGAATCTCTTTTCCGTTTTTTACAGCTGTTCAAGTTTGACTCCGCGACGGGTTGGTAAGCCGACGCGATGCTATCCAACCGCTGACGCTTTGGGAAGGGTATCGCTTGATCTATTACTGTCGGTGGCACGTTTGCCGCTTGATTAGGCGTCTGCATCATAACTTCCGGAATGGCTTCGTCCCAAGATCGCTTATGCCCCATCGCGACCGGCGCATACTGGGATTGCATTATGTAAGGATCTGCGGGGTTAGACTGACCGAGATGTACGGGATTAGCAATTGAGTGAATTGGCCCTGTGTTGTATACTGGCTGCATAGAATTCACTGGGGCCATCCCTATCTGCTGATTGGGATAGTGAAACTGATGGCCATAATGTTCTAGCACAGGCAGCGGGGAGGGGAGAACGTTAGATTTATTCCCGGTTTTCTGCCGTTTCGAGTTTTGTATGTCTTCGAGCATTTCGTCAGCGCCCTGGACAGGCCATCCATTCTCATCAAGAAGACCATTCTTCCTATAGGAAATAAGTTTCTTCTTGACCTCGGGATCGCCGCGATGCTTAGCGATATCGGCACCAGCCCTCTTCTGCCGAGTCCTCACCTGTGCTATGGGCTCTTTCTCGAGCTTGTAGTTTACGAGGCTCTGCGATAACGAGGACTCATGTGTACGCATGCGCTTCAGCCCCTTAGCCCTAGCGATCTCCCAGTTCCTGAACGCGGTGTGCCACCAGTCCTTGACGATGGCGTCGATACCGGGCAGCTTGTACGACAGACGAAAATAGGGGTGTGACTCGCGCTTAAAGGAGCGATAGTCCAGGCGGATATCAAGACACTGCCATAGGTCAACAATATCGAAATTGACCTCGAGGCAATACAGGTGAACGTAGCCCGCGTTATGAAACGGGTCGATGGCCTCGCCTTCCTCGTTCTGGCGCTCGTCGAAAATCACCCACGGGTCTACCATCGAGATGGTCCGCCCCTTGTACTCACAGTTCTTAAAGCGGCATTTGGTCGACTCGCCGCCGCGTGGATACCGCGCGTTCGACATGGGGGCCGGCCACCCCACCCACAGCGTCAGACCCTGCCGTAGCTTCTTGGTCCGCAGCTTGACGCCCGGTAGTCGGAAGGGCCCCTCGAAGTTTACCGGGTCTTGAGGGCTTGGCCCCAGAAGATACTGCCGC
Source organism: Xylaria sp. Z34 (assembly GCA_037356055.1). NCBI lineage: Eukaryota > Fungi > Ascomycota > Sordariomycetes > Xylariales > Xylariaceae > Xylaria > Xylaria sp. Z34. The sequence goes on from JBAWJW010000009.1 coordinate 271,082, forward strand.
ATTTCCTTCGTTGTGAGGTACAGTCCAGCTGCCAGCTCGCCCTTCTCCGTATACGTGAATAGGTGCTTGCCCCGCTCATCTCGCGGCCCCCAGTCGCGCGGCTTCGGTGGCGATGGCCCGTAGTACTTCTCCGGTTCTACGATGCTGGGCCCCCTTTTCCCGTGCGTCTTGCGCGGAATTCGGTCATTCAGTAGCAGTTCCCCGTTATGATTCTTAGCAGGCCGTTTTGGGGGTGGTGAGGTCGTCATTGTCCCCGCCGACGGCAGCTTTTTGCTGTTCAGAGTGCTACAAAGCCTCGATGGGATGAAAGAATCAGTGAAGGGGTCGACTGGTTTATATTCTCCTTCGGGTAGTGGTCCTGTGGGGGTTGGTCTTGAATGCCTTGGTGGACGGGGGGGTGATGCAATTTGGGGCGGCCTTGGCTGTGGCATTGGCAGCGGTATTTCTGATACCCTCTGTTGTGGCATTTGCTGTGGAATCTGAGGCATAAATGGAGGTAATGGTTGAGGTAGTTGTTGGGGAATAGCTCGAGGTATTATTGCTTGTGAAATTGGCTCATGTGGGATCGGCCATGTGGTTTGGTAGCCTTGGCCAACGGTTTGCTGATGCAACATTTGTTGCCCATTGATCAGATTCGGTACAAGTTGTGTGCGAATTATAGGTTGGCCATTTATCTGGTTAATAGGATAGTAATCGGAATCAACCCGACTACCCAGTGCGACAGGATCTTGGGTTAACAATTTATCCAGATCTTGAGCCAGCAATCTGTCTAACTGCTCCGGGCAGAACAGCCAGTCAATGTTTTGGCCGTTGGGATCAACCAAATCTGTGGATGTATAAGCAGGCTGAGGAGCATTAAGGGTTTGCTGAGGGTTGACGCACTGTTGTTGCTGTAAGCATATTTCGTCGCCAGGCATTGGATTAGGCTCAGTGAGAGCCAGTGCCTCTGGTTGTGGCGAGGTACAGGCTGGTGCTTCGTTGACTGGATAGTCCTCTGCCAGCCGAGCCTCGAAGTCTGGATCGAAATCATCGTTGAAATTTACATCAGCGAAGAGATCATCAGCTGTATGTTCTCGATGATTTTGTTGCGTATTTGAAAAATCGAAATTGAAATCTGGTAAGTCTGCCATGCTTCTGCCTGGACTATAGTGACGACCAGACAAGATCGGCCAATTGAGTATCGAAGTGGTAGTTATAGCTTAAGTTGTGTAAGTAAAGTGTAATCGGGCTAGCTACCGGGTGAAGTTTTATAGCTAAATCATACTTTTTATCTAGCTACCTCCCATAACAACGTCTTTATTAGGTAGCTAGCACAACGTAGCTAACACAACGTAGCTAACACAATGTAGCTAACACAATGTAACTAGCACAATGTAACTAACACAACGTAACTAGCATTCTTTCAACAACACTTTCTTTGTTTTTGATCTTGCCCTCGACCCACAAAGCCCAATGAGTCGAAATATGATACTATTTTCATAAAATAGAATGATCACGTTAGCCGACTTCATGTGACCTTTTCCATCCCACATTTCTGTATTCAAGATATGGTGGCAAATTGACGAAAGAGAGAAAGAAGCAGAGTTGATTATAATTCGCCCTTCCTGCAAGTGCAAGCTAGATGCGCTGGATCTTCTGTTCCCAAGTCTCATACTATGCTGATCAAACCCAGTTAATTCCACCGCTGACACTGATGTATTGTCCAGTGATCCAACTACTCAATGGTGACGCGACGAGTACCACGGCGTTTGCGATCTCTTCTACAGTTCCCATCCTTCCCTCCAGTCTGTTCATGTCCAATAACCTCAGTATCTCGGGGTGATCATCAGGAGGCGATATCTCGGTTTTCGTAGCGCCAGGTGCGATCGCATTAACAGTGATACCGAATTTCCTGCCAAACTACGCGACACGAAGCATTAGTGTTTAGACATCGGACAGAAGCTATGTCGGACATGTAGGACATTACCTCCAGAGCCCAGGTATAAGTAAGCGAGTCGAGTGCCGCTTTCAATGAGCTGTAGACGGGAGAATGCAGACCCATCCTAGACAAGCATGTGCTAATGTTGATGATACGCCCGCCGCGAGGCATGTGCGGAAGAGCAGCTTGGACGAGAAAGAATGGTCCCTGAAAATTGGTACGGAACACCGATGACATTTCTTCAGGTGTAACTTCAACTGTCGGAGTCATCGGGGCGATCGCCGCATTATTGACTGCAGTGGACTTGTTAACAGCTGAGCTTACGTCGTCGCGATCATCACTCGCGTCTTCTTTTGTGCATCAAGGGGAAACCTACCAAGAATATCGATCTTGTCGGTATTAAAGGCGGCCAGAGTCTCCTTGACAAGCTTCCTTGCTACTTCCGGGTCTCCGACATCCCCACGGACGACGGTAGCCTTTCCTCCTTTAGCCTTGATGCTGTCCGCAAGCTCGGTTGCCCTGGAAGCGCTGGAGTCGGAAACGTAGTTGATGGTGACGCATGCGCCTCGGGCAGCGAGCGCCACGGCTATTGCAGCACCGATACCGCTCGGTCTTCCTGAGCCGGTGATGATGGCAACCTTGCCTTGAAAGGACAGATCGTTAGGGATAGACATTTGAAAATATTCCGAAAGAATGTTTGCTGTTGTACGGCTCACGAGGGGTGTAGTGATGATTCGGGTCAGTCGTGAGTCGACATTTATGTCTTCAACCCCCTTTATATAGCCCTCACAATCAATTTCCAACCAATTTATAATCAGAGAATTATTCAGCGGCAGTATTTAGCTAAATCAGCGCCGGTGCGAAGAGATTCTTGATATCCGGTTCAGTAGTGTGGGGATTGGAGTTTCACATTTCGATAAAAGCCTCTCTATCTCGACCATTCAATGCCGCAATAGGCAATAGGTATCTTCTAGCTGCTTCAGTACCTAGCAGGTACAGAGGCAAGAAATTGGAAATGGTTCGTTGAAATCGGCATATGACAGCATGTTGGGAAACGTCGATATACGTTATGGGGTCTGAAGGACGAGACTTAGACGAAAAGGGAAATAGGTCATCCCTGTACTGCATAGCTACCGATGTCTTAAGGCAACGAGGGAAACCTGTTGGCAGCGTCATCTTCCATGTTCCAATGCGTTGACAGCTTTGTTGGGTTGCTTGACGTTAGTTGTGCTCTATAGCGTTTCGCCCTTCTACTTTGTTATGCTCAGAATCACTAGGGGTAGGTGTTGCATAAGCCTACTACGTAACAATGTCTGTACCCTCCGTAACCTGAGACATAAAACATATAATACAGTCTCTAGAATGCTATAATTGCTGCACTCGAGTGTGTGATGTAATAGTAGTTCTCTTATCTCACAATATTTCACCCCGCGCTGATTTAAGTGTCGCAATACTAGCGCTATGAGAACTTAATGCCGTATTTTCCTCCGCTCCAAGTTCTCGCATGTGAGCTCAGTCGAGTCGAGCTCTGTTTCGGTCATGTTCGACTTGGTCTACTCTACGCGGCATGATCATATAGTATGTCATACGTAACGGTCTCAGAAAGGTGTAATTTTGACATTACCTCCTCTCCTAACAACACATACTCTTCTTCCCAGAGACTTTCGAACCACGGCATAAGACTTATCGTCTCCGTGACGCCTTTCCAGTCCCGTAGCCCTGCAGCCCTCATCTCAGCCACGAGTCTCACATGTACACGCTGTCGCTCGTTCCGCTCCATCGTCAAAATTCCCGCAATGACAAAAAGCCATAGTCGCAGCGTGAGAAACTTGGGACCGTCCATCTCGGAATCCCTTAAAGCGTCGGGGATGGTATTCGGATAAGTTGGAAGAGCACCCGGGAAGCTGTCATGTTTGCGTTTAAGCGATATGATGATCACAAGGGCTGCCAGCGCACATGCTTTTGCTAGAGGGGAGGAGGCCGTAGACATTATGGGAGCGGAATCGGAAAGTGTGCGGTGGGCTATCGGATCGAGAAAGAGACTAACGGATAAGCTGTCTCTTTCGATACCAGGCATTGTTGACTGAGTTTCAAGCCAAGCAGCTAACCTCTTCAGGTCACGGTATACATGCACGACACTCGACATCTCCGGTGATATACTGAGCATGAGTGCCGTCATTTTTTCCATTTGACATGAGCTTTCTAGAGGCGGCGGCAGCAATGTTGGGAGTAGGTCAGCCGGCAAAGCGTAGTGAGGCGGTTGGTCCCGCATCAAGGCTGTGGTGATGTCAATCCTAAGACGTCTTGGTGAATTTGCCAGGACTCTCATAGGAAGGTTAGGAAGCTTACCACATGATCATCAGCCTGACTTGAGCCGGCAGACTCTCGGTACCCCCTCTAAGGTTGATTACCCCCCGCAGGCCTGCGAAATGGATTTCCGCCTGAGCAAAGTCCTGACATACGTACTATGAGACAGGTAAGCATGAAAGACGCGTTTCCCTTGACCATTGTGATTTCATACATTATAGCATATAAACCCGATGATAGCCTTTATGACGGGCGTCTCTAAGCTAGCCCGTGGACTCGTGCTGGCGATTGACGAGTTAATACAACGCAGCCCAACCGTGTATCGGCGTAGACAGATCGACAGCCCTTGGCCAAAGTCGCGAACGACAGCATCGCGCATGGCTGGGCTGACAAGAAGGTCCCGGAAGGACCGGGAGTTGGCAGGCGCGAATGGGAACAAGAAGTACTGCTGCTGTTGCGAGACAGCTGCATAGCTAGACGATGCTGAAGAAGATTAGCGTCAGCTTCGAAGTTTGTACAAGGTAGATTCTAGAACATGGAACTGACTTGTCGTATTGTGATTTAGGGCTAAGGCTATAGTATACAGAGCAAACGGGTCCATACCCCAGCCGTCGTCGAGGATTTGGAGCGGATTTTGTTTCCAGAATGGACGAGATAAGCCGACGGCGACGGGGTGTTCTGGAGTGTGAGACTCGGCCTCCACATCTTCACCCTCTAAACTAGGCATTGTGGGATTAACAGGCTTTACCACAGAGGTGATGCCGAGTCTCGATTGCGCCAGCGGTGGCGGAGGCGAACGTAACTTCAACGAAACTTGCATATTTTTCCTCGTCTTTCGCCTCGCTTTGCCTATATCTTGCATTATATGCGTTCGAATCTCTTTTGCCGTTTTGCGGTCCTTCGACCTCTTGTCCTGCGTCAGGTTGACGAACAGATACTTTTGCGAATCCATATCTGCTACCGGTTAGAACTTAGAGAGACCAAAGGACTGAACCAGGAATGATGGTACAGCAGATGAATGACACTCCTAAGGTCTATAGGAGTGAGATGCTGACTAATGTAGGGACACACAAATGATGCAGCTCATCTCGGACTCCACTTTTCTCGATGACTTTATTCAGTTTCAATCTGATTGCCAATTCTAGTAATAGTAATAGTATACCGAGGTAAGATCTTATAATCAACTTCAAATGGGTTGAGATTGTTTGATTTGCTCCATGCTGTCGGCTGAACAAAGCTGTTGAAATGTGTATAGAGAAAGCAAGTTTCGAGTCAATCAATGACCTTGGTAATGGTGTCAGGAAACCAAAATTCACGGCTCCCAAAGAGCCCGTCGCAGAGGGTGAGATAGATAATACTATAATTATCGAGTTTCTATAGTTGGCCTCTAGGTACGGTTGGGTTGCCTGTGACTATCGTGGTGGAATCTATGGGTATGGGGGCAAAGAGTTAGTTAGCCATACAGCATATTCTAGCAAATACATTCACGAAACAATCATATTGTCTAGATCGCAATACATATAGCATCGTCCGAATTCGAATCACTATATGCCTAATACTATGGTAAATGAGCTAAGAAGGGAGTAGCACTGCAAAACACATATTCGGCAAACGGAAAATGAAATGTCGATATCACAACGAATCTAACAGCTGCTGAAGTCAAGTATGAATGGAGATCGAATCACTTGACGGAAAGAATCTAAAGCCAGGTCAGTAGGTGTACGAAGGACGGAGCCTGAAATTGCAGTGTAGGGTAGAGGTAATCAGCAGAGCTCATGCATTTCTTCCACATTTGGGTTCAGAACAGGTCTGTGAATGCGTTGCTTTCATCATAAAGTGTTGTTGGGAGAAACATATAGCGAATTGCTTACCTAGAAATGAAATGATACGCGCACGTTGCCCTATGTTACCTTGTTGGGACAGCACGGTTCGATGACGAGTCAACGACAGAACGCCCGAAGGTCAACGTGTTTTCAAAGGCTTCAAAGCACATAAACACTAGGTTCTTCGTTGCATATTCAATCAACCAGGACCAGTTGTACAAGTTGCTAGCTCGTGATCGCCTAAATCGCATCGCATGAAAGCAGTAGGTGAAAGAAACAGGTGATAATCGTATCAAAGAAGAGACATCAATTGTGAGGAATGTGAAACACTGTATCCTGGTATACTATGATGATCCATGAGAATATTGTGTTGTAGGGAGAGGGAACAGAACTTTTAGGAAAAAAAATCCCAGCATTTATTATGGATGGCTTATCGATAAATGAAGTTGACCCACTAGTTCGTTAGGAGATAACTAACTATCGTCGGCGATAAAAATCCGTACCAGGATATTCGGCAGATGGCCACCAATACCTATGCTAGTGAATAGGAGGTTTAGCTTCGTTCATCAATTGCCAGTCTCAAGCGTCTTAGACCTGTTATCCCTCTTGACGTCAACTTATACCCTCATTAACGCTGTAGATAAACCGATTCTTATGATTAAAGTAGTTTACTAGGAAAGTGTTATCACTGGATCGATCTGCTAGACATTCAACTTATTCTCTATCGTCGTTATGGAAGCGTACTCCGATACGACGGCCATGACTCCCAGTGCCAGCTGATAGCCCTCGACGATAACTGATCGAGCCTAATGATCGATGACAGAGCACCTGCCGACGAGCGCGGAATATGCGAATCGTACTGGCTGGGTCTCCACGAAAACACATTTGCACATGCGAAGTGGTACAATTGGAATACCCTGGCTCTTTTCTCGTCTCGAAATGGCTCGATAAATGTCTCTTGAGAGAGGGCTTAGAAGTTAACCTATGAAAAGATGTCATTGGTGACTTCAATCGACTATAAATGCAATAATATCGCGGGCTTTTGGTACTTCGAACCTTCATGCTGTTTTACATGCACGCCAAAGTCATCTCGGTGGATTGTTGCTTGGGGAAAGCTCATTGACTGCGTAGAAAGGCCATGCGGTTACACATAGCTATTATTTGGCAGAGGAAGCAATTCGTGAACTAGGTATGAAAGATAGCATGTTGGATGATGTGTGATAGATAATTAAGTAAAGACGTATTGACCATAGAGCGAGGGAATAGGGGAAACACGAGGGAAATACGAAGGATACAAAATGATGTCATCTATATGCCCGACGGTATTTGCATATTATTTCGAGCACGTTTTCACTGTAATTTGTAAGTGGGAAAGTCGGATGTGGCAGGCTGGCGAGCTGCCAGGGCTCATAGGGGTCCCGCCCCCTGTCGCCAGGCACTTTTCCAGTAGTGGCGCTTCGTATTAATCCTGATCTATGCCTACAAGTACTCGATACGTACTGCGTAGATCCGTTCCTCACCCCGCCCTAGCGAATCAGCGTCGGCAACACGCCGCAACGGTTGCTTCCCCTCCGCCTTTTGTACGTAGAGTGGTACTTGCATGCAGGCTGTTTGCTGTCGGCGGTACGAGGAATGAACGCTACCAGATACCTACCTCAGATACAACACGGAATTACACATACACGTTCACTCCAGACAAAACCACCAGAGACAAAACACACGGCCCGAGCCGCACCACACTGCCTGCGTATTTCTTTTGGCCTCTCTCGCTCGCCATCGCCCATTGTCTAACTCCTCTATCCTCTGCATTGGTCCGTCGGTCCCTCGATCGTGCCTCTTTTTCCTCTTCCCCATTTGCGAAAGCCATGCCCTCCTCCCCCTCAACGTGACATTGCGATTCGCTCGCCCGTTGCCGCCAGTGCCGGTGCCACAATCAGATACACGTGTTTTTTGGTAGATTCGATAGATCGCGCTTGTGAGATCCAAGCATGGCCCAGCTCAGCCAAGACCTGCAAGAGAAGCTCGACGAGCTGGAAAAGGAGTTTGAAGTACGTACCGCGTGTCCCTCTCCACCTCTCTTCTTCTTCTTCTTCTTCTTCTTCTCTTCCTCTCTCTCCCCCTTTGACCGCCACACGCATGGCCTCCAGACCGTCACAAACAACATCCCGAAGCTCGGGACCGGGGACGTGAACCTAGTCATAACCCTATATGGCAGCCATTGCTAACTGGCCATGTGGTTGTAGGAGGGCGATATCACCGAGAAAGGGTGCGTACGCTCTATTCGTTAAACCGTCAAGCCGTTAAGCTGCTCTTCGACTACCGCGAAGTCCCCCTTTCTACCCCGCTGTTGAGTCGATATGTCCTGCGAGTCTGAACTAAACAAACACATGCCTTCAGATTTCAGAAGAGAAGAACGCAACTACTGTCCCAGTTTGGTGGCGCCCACAAGCAGGGTGGCGGTGGCCTGAGGATACACACCGTCGACGATGACCCTCCCGTCGCAGGTGGTGATCATCGAGGTGCCGCCTTAGCCGCCCTGAACGCCGCTAGCCCCGAGCTCGCCGACGCCTCCTGGTCTCCTAATGCAACGACGTCTCCTGCGGATTGGCGTCCCACGCCCGCGGCGACCGGGCCATCCTCTAAGCTATTCCCTCCCGGACACCGCTTTCCCTATGGCACTGGTGCCGGTGCTGATGCTGGCCCCGGCGCCGAATCCCCAGCCGGCCTGCTGCGGCCTGGCGGTCCTCTTGCCGCTGAATATCGACCTACCATGGCACACCGCGATTCCCTCTTCCTCGACCCGACCTCCCATACCATGATGTCTGACCCCGACCCACCCACACGATCAGGCACCATGGTTTCTGGCGACTACGCATTTAAGCCTGAATACCAGGCGGCTTATCATCAACAGCCCGCACACCCCTACGATGGTCGGACTGGGACCACGATGGATTCACAGGCCTATTTCTCCGACTTCGCTGGTCAGCAGTCGTATGAGCAGACGGCTGAGTACGGCGGTGGTGTTCAGAGATATTCAGTCGGCGACGCCTTTTCTCCAACGGCTGCTATGGCGCCGCCCATGCTCACGGCAAGCGATCTCCCTCCCGTCGAGCTTCAATATCTGGCACCCTTGGAGCCGCGTGAGATACCTTTTGATATCCATGATCCCCACGATGAAAATACGGCTATGTCGACTTTTGAAAACATCGCCACCGTACTCCGGCACAGGGGACAAACTACCGCCAAGTTACCCGCATACTGGGTCCTCGATAGTAAAGGGAAAGAGATTGCGGCGATTACCTGGGATAAACTAGCTTCACGAGCAGAAAAGGTTGCGCAAGTCATTCGAGAGAAGAGCTCTTTATACCGCGGTGACCGCGTGGCACTCGTATACCGAGATTCGGAGATCATCGACTTTGCTATTGCCTTGCTCGGTTGTTTCATTGCCGGTGTTGTGGCGGTGCCCATCAATGACTTAGAAGACTACTCAAAACTTAGCACGATCCTGACCTCAACCCAAGCGCATTTGGCCCTGACTACTGATCATAATCTAAAAACGTTTCAACGAGATATCACTTCACAAAAGTTGAGTTGGCCGAAAGGTGTTGAGTGGTGGAAGACCAATGAATTTGGGAGCTACCATGCCAAGAAGAAGAACGATCTTCCCCCTTTATCTGTCCCGGACTTGGCATATATCGAGTTTTCTAGAGCGCCTACTGGTGATCTTCGTGGTGTTGTCCTTAGTCATCGCACCATTATGCATCAGATGGCATGCCTTAGTGCCGTTGTATCAGCGCTGCCTGATCATGGTCCGGGAGATACTTTCAATCGAGCTCTACGAGACAAAAATGGTCGACTTATCGGAGGTGGCGCAAGTAGCGAGATCCTCCTATCGTACCTAGATCCCAGGCAGGGCATAGGCATGATTATCAGTGTCCTCCTGAATGTGTATAGCGGACACACTACTGTTTGGGTTGAACATCAAGCCATTAACACGCCTGGTCTCTACGCTCATCTCATAACAAAGTACAAAGCAACTTTGATGGTTGCAGATTATACCGGTCTGAAAATAGCTGCATTTAATTACCAACAAGACCCGATGGCCACAAGGAATTTCAAGAAAGGCATGGAACCTAATTTCCAGCACGTCAAACTATGTCTGATTGATACATTGACGGTCGATAGCGAGTTTCATGAAGTGCTAGCTGATCGGTGGCTGCGACCACTGCGAAATCCCCGAGCTAGACAGGTCGTGGCGCCGATGCTCTGTCTACCTGAACATGGAGGCATGGTGATCAGTGTTCGTGATTGGCTGGGCGGTGAAGAACGAATGGGCTGCCCCTTGAAGTTACAGTTAGACGCCGATATCGAACCCAGCGACGAAAAGAACGAGGAGGATGAAGAGAAGGGTAAAGAGAAGGCAACGCCATCAAACGCGTTTGGAAGTCTCTTAGGAAGCGGACCGACAAATATGCAAGAACACGATGCTAGTAATCACATTCTTGAAGTCTTATTAGATCGGGAAGCATTGAAGACAAACGAGGTGGTTGTTGTCGCCATCGGTGAAGAGGCTCGGAAAAGAGCAACGGCCGAACCCGGAACAGTCCGAGTGGGTGCTTTTGGCTATCCTATTCCCGATGCTACCTTGGCCGTCGTGGATCCCGAAACAGGGCTATTGGCATCACCCCAAAGCATAGGAGAAATATGGGTTGATTCACCATCCCTATCAGGAGGCTTTTGGGCACTACCTAAACATACGGAGCAGATTTTCCATGCGAGACCCTACAAGTTCGAGCCTGGTGAACCGACTCCGACGCCTGTCGAGCCGGAATTTCTCCGGACCGGTCTTCTCGGGACTGTAATTGAAGGTAAAATCTTTGTCCTCGGCCTTTATGAGGATCGCATCCGACAAAAGGTCGAATGGGTGGAACACGGCCATGAAATTGCTGAACATCGCTATTTTTTTGTGCAGCATATAGTGGTCACCATCATGCGAAATCTGAACAAGCAGGTGTCCGACTGTTCGGCATTCGATGTCTTTGTCAACGACGAGCATCTGCCCATTGTAGTACTCGAATCATTGGCAGCATCCACGGCTCCAACAACCTCTGGTGCCCCGCCTAGGCCGTTGGACACTGCGTTGTTGGATTCAATTTCAGAGAAGTGCATGGACCTACTGCTGCAAGAACATCACCTACGGGTCTACTGTGTCATGATTACGGTTCCACAGTCTCTACCGCGCGTCACCAAGCACGGCAGGCAAGAGATTGGTAACATGCTTTGTAGACGTGAATTCGACCTGGGAAACTTGCAATGTGTCCATGTCAAATTCGGGGTTGAGCATGCTGTGCTCAATCTGCCCATTGGTGTAGATCCATTGGGCGGCATATGGTCAAATATTGCCTCGGATTCGCGAGTCGATATTCTCGGCCCCGCCGACAAGCAATATTCTGGTATAGACAGGCGAGAGGTTGTTATCGATGATCGGACGTCGACGCCTCTTAACAACTTTTCCAGCATTACAGATCTCATACAATGGCGAGTCGCGCGCCAGTCCGAGGAACTCGCCCTGTGCACCATTGACGCCAAGGGCAAGGAAGGAAAGGGAATTACTTGGAAAAAGTTCGACACCAAAGTCGCTGCCGTCGCTCTTTATCTACGGAACAAGGCTAAGATACGGCCGCGAGATCATGTTATGCTCATGTACACACATTCTGAGGATTTCATCTTCGCCGTTCACGCTTGCATCAATCTTGGTGCCGTAATAATTCCCACCGCACCCATGGATGAGAGACGCTTATATGAAGATGTCCCAGCTTTCCTTCACCTTATCAATGATTATGGCATCAAAGCTATCCTAGTCAATAATGATGTTGATCACCTATTGAAACAAAAGGTGGTGTCGCAGCACATCAAACAAACGGCTCAAGTTCTCAAGATCGCCGCGCCAAATGTGTACAATACATCGAAACCTCCGAAACAAAACAGCGGACTTCGAGATCTCGGCATTAAGATGGATCCCGCGTGGGTTCAACCAAATTATCCTGTCATCATTTGGGCATACTGGACACCAGACCAGCGCAGGATAGCGGTGCAACTCAACCATAGCACCATCTTAGGCATGTGCAAGGTACAGAAAGAGACTTGTCAGATGACTAGCACACGACCTGTATTAGGTTGTGTGAGGAGCACTACGGGTCTAGGTTTCATACACTCGTGTCTTATGGGTATATACATAGGCACTGCAACATATCTTGTGTCTCCCGTCGACTTTTCGCAGAACCCAATCACGTTGTTCTTGACACTTAGCAGATACAAGATCAAGGACACTTACGCAACATCTCAGATGCTTGATCACGCGATGAATACAATGGCTGGGAAAGGATTCACTCTTCACGAGCTTAAGAACATGATGATTACGGCAGAAAACAGACCCCGAGTAGACGTTTTCCAGAAGGTCCGTCTCCATTTCGCTGGCACCGGCTTAGACAGGACGGCCATCAATACGGTGTACTCGCACGTTCTCAATCCGATGATCGCCTCACGTTCGTACATGTGCATAGAGCCCACTGAGCTCTGGCTTGACCAGCGAGCTCTACGTAGGGGGCTGGTCATCCCGGTCGATCCGGACTCGGATCCAAAAGCTCTTCTTGTCCAAGATTCGGGGATGGTGCCAGTGTCCACACAGATTGCAATCGTCAATCCGGAGAGCCGCTTACTCTGCAGCGACGGCGAATATGGAGAGATATGGGTTGACTCAGAAGCGTGTGTTAATGGATTCTACGGATCTAAGGACCCTTTCGATGCTGACCGTTTCAATGGTCGAACAATCGATGGAGACCCAAACATATGTTACGTCCGGACTGGCGATCTTGGCTTTCTGCATACTATCAGTCGGCCTATTGGGCCAGGCGGGCAACAAGTTGAAATGCAAGTCCTTTTTGTGCTCGGTAATATCGGGGAGACCTTCGAAATTAATGGCCTGAACCATTTCCCGATGGATATCGAGGCTTCTGTGGAGAGATGTCATCGGAACATCGTGCCGGGTGGCTGGTAAGTGGCCCATGAAGAATAAACGTCCCTGTGCTAACACACCCAAGTGCTATCTTCCAAGCCGGTGGTCTCGTGGTTGTGCTTGTCGAAGTCACCCGTAAACAATTTTTAGCATCCGTCGTTCCCGTCATCATAAATGCGATATTAGGTGAGCATCAAATCATAGCCGACATTGTAGCATTCGTGAACAAGGGCGACTTCCCTCGTAGCCGGCTTGGTGAGAAGCAACGTGGTAAAATCTTGGCTGGTTGGGTAACCCGCAAGATGCGTACGGTGGCACAGTTCGCAATCCGTGATACGAATGCTGGTGCCTTAGAAGGCACTGATGGCCCCCCCGACAACCATCGTGCAAGCGTTGGTAGTATACGAAGCAATAACATGGCGGGCGCAAGCTCCCTAAGGAATATGGAGCACGCTCCACAAATTCTTGAGCAAGAAGAGCTTGACCATCAAATGGACAAGATGTCAGCTCTTCCGCCACGCGTGGAGTCAACAGCCAGCAGTAGCCAAAACGGCACTGCATCCATCTCCGATCAACCAATCGAATACGCCCCCTTACCCTATGATGACCGCTTTACCAATCAATTCCAACAGCCCACCACACAACAAGGGCCTCCTCAGATCCTACTTCCGACCGTCGACGGGTATCAGGGGCCTACATCAACGGAGGATGAGGACTGGCAGCGTGATGCTATCAGACAGATGAATTTAGCCGGTCAGGAGTAATTCCTTTTTATTAGAACTGAATACTCGGGCATCGGATGGTGCGATATGCACACACCGCACTAATAGTTGTGGCTGGAGGTCTTTGCATTGGTTATATACTTAGTACTTCTTCATGTTAGGTGTGCTTCCCGTCGGAGTTATTTGGGTATTACGTGGGCATCACTCTGTTATGTATAGTGTTCTGGATTCACCAGGAAAGTCAGAAGATTATACACCATGGACGAGGGGGTTGATCGATTACGAACGATGAATACCTGTTTACGATTGATAGCGATAACGAAGCAACCTTCGCTGCTAAGATGAGCGCTTGCCTAGCGACATCAATACAAGTTGTTAAATATAAAGTTCAAGAACATCCACGGGGGACACTACTCTATCATTTAGATAGACCAATTCTTTCTTAGGGCGTTGCCAGGCTTGTAACCAACATAGATATGATTTGACTTCAACGACGGAATGACACAATGCTTATAAGTCAAGTCCCATGCGACCAATTGCTCACAGGTTTTCGATCTCAGAGTTCGGTTAATGGAGGTTTAACAATTTACGATAAACTAATACACATGTTACCACTTGAAGTCAAAGTCACACGGCCAACACTGTCTTCAAGGCATCCGATAGATTGTGGCGATACAAGGATTCCGAATTATGAAGATATTCGAATTGCCCTTTCAATGGAATCCGATTCACAGTGGCGATGTAATGATCAGATAGAGTTTTCATCAATTGTTTCGTTATAATAGTCACGCAAACCCATGCTCGTTATTATATGTACCCCCTTCCAGACTTTCTAGCGACAGACATCTTACCCTGAGTTGCCAACCATTCTCACTCACTGCACAACAAAACTCTCTGAGTGCGACTTATACAAGGTAGACTGATCCAGCACCTCGCCGGTCGTGGAATGGATGAACTGGACTTGCAGCTGATTCTTATCCATGAGCGAAACCCTCGCATAGCTAAAGTCATCCGCATACGCGAACGCGTTGTACGCCTGCTTCGTGCCGACGGAACTCAAACCTTCGATGTTCCCCGCCCCGCCGGCCACAATGTACATGGGCGCCGCCGGGTCGTTGAGGCCCTTGGGGTCTGCGGTGGAGTTGTATACGGGCTGGAAGCGCTGGGAGTTATGCACGTGGCCGAAAATGGCCAGGTCGACGCCGTATTTGTAAAGCAGCGGCTCGAAGGCGGTCTGGCAGGGCCCGCATCCGGTCCCGCTGCCGGTGGTGTACCACGGCCGGTGCCCGCCCACGATGAGCCAGGGGGTGACGCTGCGGTCGACGGCCGCGAGGTCCGCGTCGAGGAAGGCGAGCTGCTGGTCCGCGGTCGTTCCGAAGGGCCCGCTGTTCAGTCCCGCGGAGCCGCCCGGTCCGTCGGGCGCCTGCGCAAAGTCCGTCTCCGTGTCGATCATCACGAAGTGCATCATGCCGTACTCGAAGGAGTACCAGAATGGCGGGTTGGAGAGCTGCTGGGCTGAGTTTGCGAGTATTCGCGCCGAGTCATTCGATGAATGAGACGGGAACGACGTGGGCATCAGGTCTGCGAAGCGGTTCATGAAGTCTGTGAAGTTCTTCTGTCCGGCTGCGCAGAGGAGTTGGGAGCTGGGGATAGTTAGAGTCACTGTTGAGGAGTGATAAATATGCACGATTTAGGAGAGGCGTGGAATACGTACTTGGGGATCTCCTGGCAGTTCGCTTCGTGGTTTCCGGGGCCGACCATGTACGGCTTGCGGCCGGCGATGGGGGCGAGCTGTCCGTAGAACTGCTCCACGATAGCAGCGTACGCGTCGGTGCCGTCGAAGAGGTTCTTTGGCTTGAGCAGCCAGTCGTCGGCATACCCCAAATCTCCCGGGTGCACGACGAGCTCGTAGTCGTCGATGGTGTTGGCGAGACGCCCGATCGTCGTGTGGTTGAGCGACGGGTCGATCAGCGGGATCGTGTCCCGCTTCGCGTTGTCTGCTTTGATCGTATACCCGTCCGCGCCGTATACACCGAGGTCAATCACGGCGTTGAACGAGAAGGCCCCCGTGTCCCCCGCTGGCCGCGGGCTCAGGAAGTGCTCTACGCTCGAGTTCGTCGACGTGATCTTGTAATAGTACGTCGTCCCCGGGCTCAGACCCGATAATGTCACGGTGTTACCCCACGTCCGCGAGTTCGGGTACGTTATTGAAATTGTGGAACACGCCGTCGATGCGAGAGCATCGCTCGATGTTCCGTATTGTACACATGGGTTACTCAGTTGCTTATATGTATTCCACCCAATTGCGACGGCTGGGAACCCGAGTCAGCGGCACAACTCTGGAGATAACTGTTTACTTGTATTCCCTTTGACTCACAGTTGGGCCCTTTGATGGCTATACGCTGCTGCGAGGGTGTCGTTTTGTCAGCCGGTATTTCCGGGTAGCTGGCTCCAAGAGCCACAGCACCGGCAGCCAGTGCCGAAAGCCATCCCAAGGAAATGGTAGCAGACTTCATGATGTAGAAATATCGACAATCAAAATTCATACAATGTTTGTGGACGTTAAGTCAATCGCTTGCTTCCGATCAGCTCGGTCGAGCTCCTCATCCGTGAGATCTATACTACTACTACATCGTGACACATATGAGAGAGAGCGAGGGTTCTACCTGCTTTTATACCTCTAAACCAAGATGAAGTCTACAGCAAGAACACGTGCATGAAAGGCAGGCGTTCCGGGAGGCGAGTAGTTTCCGTAAAGTGCAACCTTTCTCACATCCTAGCTTCCTCTTCTAGATAGCTGAGGTGCCCGGCGTGGAGCCCTAGCCAGGATGCCCGTGGGTATCGTGGGCTGCTTGATTGGGTCCTGTTCCACGCTGGCTGGCGTTCCGAGCAAAAGCTGATCGAACCCTGAAACCCATCGACCTTGATTTTTGGCCCCATATACCATCCGCGGAACCGATTGCGGATAAGCTGGGCTTAGTTTACGTACGCCGCGTCGCGCTTATCTGACATTCCCCGATTTTATCGTCGTGCCTGTATCTAGATTGCAAATTGACGAACTCTGACTTGCTGGTTCGGTTCTGTAGCTGCCCCGTTATGGGAGCGATGGTTGTCCCGAATAGGTGCACTGACCCTACGTATTGGAACCGGCACTTAGCTCCCGAGCCAAGATGCGGCAACCCTTAGCGGTGAGCTTAATATCTAAATCCTGCGGAATAATGTAGTGTGAAGCGTCCGCAAATATCAGTCCAAGTCATCATGTTACTGCAATGCCAAATACGGGGTAGATCAATGCGACAAGTTATGTAGAACATATAATATAGTCATAAGAAATAAGGGCTACTGCTGATTATCTACTTATTGTATAGGATTATGTAGCAGGCCATTTGAATATTCATTTCAATATTATTAGTCTTTTCTTCTTTCCGACGATGAAATTAGGGTGTGATATAGATTGGAATGAATGAATTATTCAGATTATAGGTCAGAAGTGTATAAGTATTACACGTCTGCATCATACTTTTGGTGAACTTTAATTCTATCCTTTTATAAATGGATATTTGCCCTTGATGCTTATCCTTTATTGTGGAATAAGGCTTGCCGTCCAGATTCTAGCAGATGCAGGTGCTTCTATATTGACACCGAACAATTGTGGAAAGTGATCTCTTTCGGTCGCTTACGGGTATACTCGAGCTGAAACGCAGCGTGTCTGCCTCAAGATTCGCCTGCTCTCCTCCCTGTATCGGCCTGTCTACCGGCCTCGGTGCGCGGACTCACCCTCCCCCAATACAGATTCAGTATGCCACTATTAGTCCAATATTCTACCTTTCCACCATTTGACAATAGTGTCATATACCTAAGGCTACCACATTAAATACTTCAGTCTCTCTACACCATAAATTCACTCGTTTTAATGGGAGGACGTTGGAGACTCTAGACTACTATCAATCACGTGGGACTCTACTTGGCATCATAGCTCTCTCTAGATGCAGGTTGTATATCTGCACAGCCATCCGATTAGAATGTGTCATCTCTGCTAGCTCTCAAAAGTTAACTACACATAAATTACTATCAGGAGTGAGAGGCAGTGCCCGAGGGAAATACCACTCAAGCAAACATAAGTATGCCCGTCTTACACAAGGTGAAGTCAATTTGATGCTAAGCCTCAGGCGAACTATTAGGCATAAAAGTGCGATCGCCTTGGGCATTGCAGAAAAGATTATTTGGACCTAGGTCATCTACCTCAGTTTCTAACGGCTTCAGCATCTGGACAAAACAATTATGAATCACGGTTCAATTCAACGATTCACCTCTTTAGACTCGCTTTGTCATGGAATCCTTGGCAGCCTTGGGTCTGGCGAGTAACATCGTCCAATTTGTTGACTTTGCCAGCAAGCTCATTGTGAGCACCAGAACTCTACACAAGTCCGCACACCAGACGAGCGCCAACAATTTGGTCCTTCGGAAAGTCGTTGATGACTTAACACGACTAAGCGATGCCGTTATAGTGCCCAACCACCCAGGAGATGATAGCTTAAGGCAGCTTGCTCTGAACGCGAAAGAGATTGCAAGGGATCTGCTGGCGGTGCTGGATGATCTACAAATCAAGGGGGCGAAGACGACATGGAAAAGCTTTCTGCTTGCTTTGAAAGAAGTTCGCCATAATGACATCGTTGTATCAATTACGAGTAGCATTACGACACTACAGACTCAAATGATGCTGCATGTCCAGTTTCAGATCAAGTATGTGCCCATTCATTTCAACAGAGTTTACTTTATTATGTCCTCTTACTAATTGCTTTTGATCGAATCTAGAGAAAGTATCACCTCTCTCTCAAACAATATCCAGAACCTACAAACTACGAACGATCGTCTGCAACTCAATAATACCAGCGAGATTGAAAAACTACGGACCGACCTTCTCGACGCTTTCAACACCATTGATACTTCCAGTCGGAAACGACGTAATAATGATATTGAACACTGTGGCGAAGACCCTATATTGGATTCCGAGCGCTTAGCAGTCGGCGATTTCAATACCATGTCGCGAAGGCTCCCTAAGTACCAAAACAAGATATCTGTCCTATCACGGGATGTGAACTCAATTACAGTCAACCAAGACATCACTGAGTCATTTTATTTTGACAGCTTCGCCACTCGAGAAGACACGGTTCATCCCGCCCACGCGAAGACTTTTGAATGGGTGTTCCGAGATATCCTACCTGATGGAAGTTCAAGAGTTGGTTTCAAAGATTGGCTGCGGAGTGGAAATGGAATTTTTTGGATCTGCGGTAAAGCAGGATCGGGAAAATCCACGCTTATGAAGTTTATCAGCCACCATCCAACCACCCTAAATCATCTAAAATACTGGTCGAAGTCGCTCCAACTGGTCAGGGGAAATTTCTATTTCTGGAATCCCGGTACAAACCTCCAAAAGTCGCAAAAGGGGCTCTTACGATCTCTGATATTTGAAGTACTTCGGCAATGCCCTGAACTAACCCTTCATGTCCGGAAAGCTTTGTTACGTACAAGACAGAAATTAAGCTCAACGCCAAAGCCCAGTAGAACCGATTCTTGCTCATCCTCAGGGGAGATTCAGACCGTCCTATCAAGGGTCAAGAACGAAGGCTGGACATTTGATCAATTGACCGAGATACTGAAAAGCCTGTTAAGCCACGACCATTCAAAGAAATTTTGCTTTTTCATTGACGGCTTAGACGAGTATAAGTCTCAGCATACCCAAGATCAGCAGAGATTAGTAGACAACTTACAAAAGTTAGCAAGCTCTCCAAACATCAAACTATGTGTCTCAAGCAGGCCATTCACTGTCTTTATAGACGCGTTTGAGAAAGGCGTCAGCCAGTGCTTGAAATTGGAAGATCTAACCAAAGACGACATTCGAACTTATGCCTTGGACAACTTGTCTGGGCACAATCAGTTTCGCAAGCTCACTCAAATCGATCCTGGCTATTCCAGTCTGGTAGATGAAGTCGTCACAAAGTCCCAAGGTGTGTTTTTGTGGGTCTTCCTTGTTGTTCGTAAGCTCTTTGACGGACTCACGTTTAATGACACGATCGGAATGATGCGCCAGCGTCTAGAAAGCTTCCCAGATACTCTTGAAAATTTATTCCAGCACATGCTCGACTCTGTCGACAAGATCTACATATCGCAAACTAGACAACTATTTCAGTTAGCAGCATCTGCCCCTGAACCTCTTCCAATGTTGTACTACAGTTTCCTAAGAGATATCGAGCAGGACCCCGGCCTTGCTTGGAAAGCCCAAAGTTTAATCAATAAGCTCGAGTTCTTACAGCGTCGAGACGCAATGCGACGAAAATTAGACGCTTGCTCTAAGGGACTACTCGAGGTCGTCGAACATCGAGTTGAACGGTACACGCCATTCATTCCACAAATATCGATAATAGACTTCCTTCATCGGTCTGTTCGGGACTTTATGCTCTCAGGGGCCGTAAACGCATTTCAAGAACAATCGGATTATGAACGACAATCTGGATGGCTTTTGTTCTGCAAATCTATCATCATCTGTTATAGGCGTTCCTCGTTATATAATGAGAGACAAGTTCTGTACGACGGAGCTGAGACAAACAACAGAATTGCGTATTTCGTTAAAAAGGCGCAAGACGATGGGGCCGATCTTCACACGATACACAAGACAATACTGGATGCCTGGGGAGTTACACATGACTCGGAAATTAATTCCAGGGCTGCAGCCGGGTTTGTACGGGGTGCATACACACATGGCCTTACAGACTATATTAGCTCAGAGCTCTTAGCAGACGAAGAGAGCATCTACAACGTCGCTGCTAGTATTGGAAAACTCTTCCGCCGTGGACTCGGCGATCAGAAGTTGATTTGCTATCTTATCTCGATTGTCGAGATGAGAGGATTTTCGAGCAAGATCCTACTTCGTCCTGTATTCGAATGGATCGAAGGGGAGATCGAAGGGGAGTTTGGCCACGCTATTGATACGTATATGAGCGACAACACAATTGACATACTCAACAAAGTTATTTCCACAGGATATAAGCTACAACGAGAGTCTGTGAGCGCCCGCTTTCATAGGAATTGTGAAAATAGGATGGATAGGAGCCATACACTTATAAGCAAAGGTCCGACTACGAGCCATACACTTATAAGCAAAAGTACGACTACGAGCACGCAAACTTATGTTTTGTCCAAGAGCCAAACGGATGGTTGGTCTATGAGATCGTGGCTCAAGGCGAGGCGAAAAGCGCGACGGGTTTTAGGAACTCATCAAACAACGAGCTAATGTGTGCTGCAAAGTGAATATACAGCCATATATGGGTAATTAGTTACTAGAGGAATTATTTCTTCGCTTTTGGATTTCTACTAATCGATCAAATAAAATTCTTTTGTGAAATTAGAAGATTTTACGACCTTGCAAGTTATCTAGCAGATTCAGCCTATATTTCAGAAGCCTTTGCGTACAGAGTACGGCTTTGCCTTACCATTTGTCGGTGATATCCCATTCTCCAATGTAGTACCCAAGGGTACAAGAACTTAATCAGATTTAGCACTCAAGTAATCTAGAAAAAAGTGGAATATCTAGTTTGCCTGATATCGATTATACTTCTTCATTACTAGATCTTGCATATGCATTTAGTCTTGATCTCAACGGAGTCATGGGTGCGAAGGCATCTATCCCATGCCCGGGGTTCAGCCCTTGGGTGCCTGTTGGGGGGTGATACAAGGAAGGTAAAGCAATCAAACGAGTGATTTGCCAAGGTTTCTTGTGGTTTCGTCTTCACTTGATGATAGACTTGATGCACTCAAAGCTCAGCTTAGTATGGCGCCGTACGACGCCGAAACGGAGAAGCGAGTGTCCATAGCTAGGCACCCCTCAACGTGTAATATATGGTGTATAATTAGTGTCTTAGACGTATTATTAAGGGCTTAATAGCCCATTGTCTCTTTATGTAGGTATATATCCACGACTCAAGGTCTACCGAGCCGCGGGAAATCTTAAAGCTCGTCCCATAATATCTCATAATAGGTCCGATAGACCACGGGCATTCCACTAGTTCATTCGACAGCATCAAAACAACCCCTTCGCTGGGATCATTTATGCCGATTTCGCCAGCTCTCAAACCCTCTCGGAGAAAGAAACGACCGTGCCCCGCTACCGTCAGTAGTGATAGCATGCGCCATACTCCTTCCATGCTCTCCCCTTGCGGTGACCCCTTACATAGTGAATAGGGGGTGGAGATCTACCCAAAACATACATACATACAATGCGATAGTGAGATCGGAAAGGGTATGTCGTGAGTTGGTTTATGACGAGCATTGTTGAACGCCGTCCATGTTGTACAAGGATGATACCTGGTGTATCGATGAGGTGGGTAGTCCCTTAATCTTGGTTGACGGTTTGCTGCGGAGGTATTAGTTGTCGAGTTGTACAGATTCGACTAGGCAGAGTCAACTTACCACCAGCCAGTCCATTCCCTCGTTCACACCACTGCCGTCAACAGCCGAGCATGCGACGATACTCCAGTTCCGATCCCGCAACTCGCCCAGCCTCAAAGCTTCGGATATTTCACCTGCGCCCTTAGCTCCAGGTTGATCTTGCTTGTTGGCGAAGACTAGCAATGCGGCATCCTTCAGTTCCTCCTCGTTCAACATGGCCGCTAATTCATCTGCCGCGGTTTGGAGACGTTCGATATCGGTACTATCGACGACGAAGATGACGGCGGCAGTATTGGCGTAGTAACACCGCCAGTAGGGCCGGATGGATGTCTGCCCGCCCAGATCCCATACGTCGAAGTTGAGATTCTTGTAGGAGACGGATTCTACATTGAAGCCTATGGTGGGAATGGTGGTGACAACTTCGCCTATCTATAATTAGAGTTAGCCGTCTGCCTTTGTTTCAAGCGGGACCTTCCGGCGCCGGGAATGGCCAATATGCCATAAGGTTGTCACACAGCCAGGATTCCCCCCGAGGATCACTAACCTTGAGCCTGTAGAGTAGTGTCGTCTTGCCGGCGTTATCCTAGATGGCAAAGTGCAGCGCATTAGCATGGCTTCCCGTGGCGGTTGATGCAGCTCCGTTGAGCCGAGAAGCATACCAGACCCAAGATTAGGATTCTTATTTCTTTCTTGGCCCAGAGCAGGCCTGACAGCCATGACACACTTTGACCCATCTTTTAATTGGTATTGCGATTCGGGAGGGGATGAGGGAGGCTTCGAGGCGAAGTATAGGCTACTACGTAGGTAGATATGTAGGTCAAGCGGCGCCACCCCCGAGTAGTTAATAGCAGTACTCAAATCGTTGACGACTTCTTAGCTCGATGAAGTAAGGTGGGCGCGAGAAAGGGGTTATTCGATGATGCGGATAGCGCCCCCAAGACCACGACGCTGCAGCCCTGCTCTAGTGACGGTAGAGATAATGTATGGATGTATGTATGTACACGTGTAAGTCGGTGTTGTAGCGGTGTCGGGGCTGTATCATAAAAGATTTCGTTCAAGCTGGTTTTGGACGGCGAGTCCCGTTTGATTCTAAGTCCACAATGAGGCCGCCAGCTCCAGGGATGATTAGTTAGCGATTCGGCACTGGCTTGACAAGGAACAGGATGCGCCTATGACTTGGCGCCCGCTGCTTAATTACCCAGCACCCAAGCGTCGCCCCTTCTGGGTCTTTGCTTGATTGATTAAGTAATCGCAATCTCCTAGGGCGGGCCATCTTAGGACAAAGCGAAACAGATAAGATAAGACATACCTACCTGTTATCAGAAAACTGTCAGATCATGTGACATACCTAGCTCGGCCACCCCACTTTACACACAATCAACCGAAGATTTGCCCACACTTTGTAATCGGGGCTGCAAAACCCTCGTTGCAGCCAAAATTTCCTAGCCCGCATACTGACTGAAGTGACCGGCTACTCCACCCCCCTTCCCTCTTCCTCTTACTCTACCAAGAAGACAACACCAACATCTCGAGACATTTCGATTCGCAACAGCAGTCAAAATGCCGGTACGTAATCAACATATACACTGTTCATTCTCTTGAGAGAAGTAATGTTGCTACCTCGCCAACCCACTCACCCCTCGTCGCGGCCTGGGTTGTCGGACGATTCGATTCCTACGCCTCGATACAGATTGAAACACCACAAGCTGACATTATTGTAGAGCCACAAGTCTTTCCGGACGAAGCAGAAGCTCGCCAAGGCGCAGAAGCAGAACCGCCCCATTCCCCAATGGATTCGTCTCAGGACCGGAAACACCATTAGGTACGACTAGAATTAGAACCTCACGGGTGGCATTCACGCCATCTCACGCCACCACATTCACCCGAGTCCCTTGCCTTCGGGCCACATCCACAGACACACTCACAAAATATATATCCGGCGACAACACCAACTAACATAATACCAGATACAACGCCAAGAGACGTCACTGGCGCAAGACCCGTCTCGGCATCTAGATGCCATATCTCTTGTTCCGCCTACATCGACCGCGAGACCCCACCTGCCTCATACTCTTGCGAAATAACCCATCGATTCCCAAACTGTCCATCGACTATTGTGTGCGACGAGGTTTGACGAAAATGGAAGGGTATGGTACATGAGGCGGATACAACCCGCCTGAAACGACATGGCAATGCTATCTCCGACCAGGCAGGTGGACAATGACAATTGAGAAGAGACCGGTCGACGGACGAAGGAACGAGGCGAGGACTTGTGTGTTGGCGAATCGGGTTTCTTCAGGGACTTACTGTCATTTAAGGTCTGCATGGTACCGGTCACATGGGAAATGAAAACAAGTTGCGAACAGATGATGAAACTTCAAATTCGAGCCGTGACACGTGTTTTGTGTGCTTGACGATGCTTGCTACCGGGTATATGCTGAAGTATCTTCTCCGTTCGATGCATACAACAGAAAGTAATCTGTGATCTTCTCGAAAATCTCGCTACGATGTGTAATCTTGGGCTCCAGAGACGCCGGTTTGAACAATCTAATTATTGGATCAAGCCTCCATCGCCCTCCAACACGAATTTCACAACAGCATCAACTCAAGCCGGGACTAACTCTCATGCCACAAAGTTTTGCAGACGGTGGTTTAACAGAAGGAAGATATATACATGGGCATATTAGTCAACTCCCTGGACTCCGACTACCTACCTAGTAAGAAAAGTAGGGAGAACTAACGGCTTCGATCCATAGTAAGATACCGCGAATGTGCCGTGATGCACGTGGTTATTTGCAGTATAGCGAAATATCAACGATACTCAACAACTCGCATCACTAGCTAACTCCCGCACCCGCACCCACACCCACAACTCATAAACATGCTAGATAATAACAGCAAACTATACATAAAGCCATAATGACAGTGAACCTGCCGAACCTACCTACACTCTTCCAAAGCCCGTCCCCCGGTTCCATACAAATATCTAAGTCAAGTCTAATCGACAATTACCAACGAGGCAAGTATATATATACAAAACATATATCAAGCATAAATAACTTACCTACAAATATCACGAATATGCAACCTCAGTACCAGATCAAATCGAACGCTCCAGGTTCATCAATATCATATGAACAGATAGCCGTTCCTGATGAATTGCCAACTATTTATTCACGTTTTCGGTACTGGCTGGCAAACCAGCTTCACCTCACCGCTACACGAACACAATCTAGATGGATAGAAACGATCACCCAATATAGCCACCCCGTTACCATGCTCGTCCAAGCATGTACATAACAACCCGAATAGATCGAGTCTCGTCGAGCGGCATATATATTAGAGAACGGATGAGTAACTTGGATTTTTGGGCACAGGAGCACAAATATATTGATTGAATGGATGTCTTCTCAATTACTGCTACTTAGAAGAGGTTGTTGCATGTGTGTGATCTACGCCCTTTTATCAAACACTGTTAAGAAAAAACTATTGGTTCGTCGTTAACTAAGCGACTCATAATCATCGCAAGCGGGGATACGGGTCTACACCCAATTTTGCGGAGCCTTTATCATCAACAACACCTGAGAACGCCATCGTAAAATCCAGAGAAGCCCTGAACGGGCCTATACCCACCTACTCGGATAGAGAACCCCCAACCAATTTCTTCCCGTCAGACATTAACCGGCATGGCTTCTCTCTGTGCGGCCGAGAGACCAGTGGTTTCTGTTCTTGTTCCTGTTCGTGGTCCTCAGCTTGTCTCTAACGATCCTCAGCCCACTCGTTCTCACGGCGGATCTGCTCCTCCTCTTCGGGAGTGAAGTCATTGGTGATATTAAAGGTCTTCCGAATCTCTTCCGGCGACTTTCCCTTGATCATATTCGCAACGGTTTTGCAACCAACATCGAGCAGGGGCTTAATATCGAGATAGTTAGAGGCCTAGGAGAAGATAGCACAGTTAGTTGGCCAGCGTAGCAAACAAGGACGAGGAGGTCCAGGAAGATCCAACATACAAGGATAATTTCGAACAGCATTTCTTGGTCCACCTGCATGAACTTCTGATCCCACTCGTCGATATCGGTGGTCTTCTTTCGGTTGTCTGATTCATCCTCGTTGGTGGAGGGAGGGTCGTTCTTGTGGTGCTCGCACCACTCAATGACCTTGCGTAGGACAGGCTCGGTAACCTTTGACGAAGAATTAGCATGGCTGTTGGCCATGCCGATCGACGGCATTCCGAGCTGGACTTACATTGGGGATAGGCACGGTTTGGTTAAGGGCGCTGTCGCCCAGATCTTCCAACATGTTTTTGATCAGCATCGATCGTTCGGCAACGGCCCTCTCTGTAGCACGTGTTAGCAATGCCTCGAAGAAACGAGAGCAATGGGATGCAGACTTACCGACGCCGATGATGTGGTTGTCGTTGCTTTGCAACGTGATGATGGTGGGACCGTTCTCGGCAGACATGGCGGCGGTGTGATACTGTGTCGGCGGGGTCAAAGTATGAAGCAGTCGGGTATCTATCGCGGAAATCTAGAGATGTGATGTAAGAAGTGTATTCTCGGGCAAAGGTGGTGGGGCGTGGGAGAATCGCAGTGGTTGTTGAACAGATAACAAGAACGGATGGATGTGAAGACGTTGTTGGTTGAATGTGTTGGTGGTTGTAGTGGCATGTCGAATGCGGGCGAAGAAGAGACAGTAGCTGTAAATGAGTGGGTCCTATGGGGAGACTGCAAGGCGGCAGCAGCCAGCAACGAGCGGGAATGTGAAGATGTAGCTACCTACGATATTTCGCTAATTCGGCGGGAAGGTGTGAGGTGGTCAGGCAACAGCAAGATTTGATGCTTGCGAGTGAAATGAAAGAAACGGAGGGAAGGCAGCAACAGTCTACTGCTGACTGACTGACTGACGGTATCACAGTGTGTTGTGCCACGTTTTTCTGGTGCCTATCCAGCGCCCAAGCACTGTGTCTTTCTTGGCGATGGGATGCGCTGGTGCTATGCCGTCATATACAGGTATGATTGGGAGATTTGCAAGAGCCAAGTCAAGTTGAAAAAAGGAAGCAAATGATAGATGCAACTTACTTGGTAGTAGGTCAAGTGTATGACAGTTGGTTAGTTGAGGAAAAGAAGAAGAAGAATAGAGTTGGATGGGGAGAGGCTTATTTGTATTTGTAGAGAACCTGGAGCAGCTCAGCTCCCTTGACACCTTCGATGATAAAAGTTTGTTTTGATGCCTATTGAGTCACACGGTAACGATTCAATGTAGTACGCTTCAGCTTCAGGTAATGAAAGACACAAACACTGCAAGGGAAGCTCTGAAACATATTTACTATTTCCTCTGCATGCACCAGGTACCTACATCCGGGCACCCGCATTCACTAATGTTGGCCAATGCCCCGGTAAACCAGCGTGAATGAGCAATCACCTAATCTAGCAGAAGCTGCAGTGGGGCAGAGGATTGATCTATAGAAGCTGCTGGAAGGGGAGGCCATTCACGGGAAGCAAGGGATTTACAGTCGATGAGACGTATCTGCAAACAAACACTCTGTAAACACACACTCTGTGGGCCAATGGTGAAGTTTACACCGAAGTAGGTATGAGTGAGCAAGGTAACATACCCCAGTGTACAACTCACATCCTAAATGCACCAAATGCACAAGAGGTAGCCACAATCTCGCACATCTCCATGTGAAACATCACTACCTATCACACATAGTATTTGATAGCAACAACGTGGCATAGGCAACCCATCCCATTGTCTAACCCACATAGGTTGTTCTTAACATCGATTTTGTATATACCCTTGTATCTAGCTACCTAGCTACCTAGCTACCTACCTAGTGACTATCTACCCAGTGTGTTGTCATTGAACCCGGATATCCAAGCCCACAAGAGAAAATTATGCATTAGACAATAGAAGAATAGGATATGTCAGAACAGAGACACAGATCTCCATGGTATAGAGCGAATGTACTAAGCTTAGCTTGTGCAATCAGTGTGTAAGTTGAGTATCTTGATAGGTAAGATAACTCTTTTGGTAGGTATGTCAAAACTGGCGGTGCAGGGTATCAAGAACCATTAAAAAATCCCAAAAACTGATAACCCGTCCATCTATCCAAAAGCCTCGCGACGGAGGCGTAAGTAGATCGAAAGAAGGGAAGGAGAGAGCAAGCAAGTTCATACCCGTATATCCATAACCTTGCCGTGTTTCGTCCCACATAATCCAGAAACACCCACCCTATACGCCATCAACGAAACACGGCAACGTGGCGCGCCGCCGCAGCCACAGAAACTCATTCATTCATGCTTAACACCACCCTGCATCCGACGCAGGGCCTCGCGATGCGCATCCATGAGATCGCCACGCCTCATCATCTCTTCGAAAGCGCGCTCGTGTCGTTCCTTTTCCAGGCGCTCCATCTCGCGTTTCTGCCCCTCCCGCTCGCGCTGCGACATCAGCATGTTCCGCTGCAGGTCGATGGCGCGGCCGATCTCGGCATTGCTGGTCGACGGGCCCAGGAGGGACGTGGACGACGTCGTGCGTAGGAGCGGCGTCGCCTTCTGCTGCGCCACTGGCGCCGCAGCTCGCAGGTCCGCCGCGACGGACTGTCGGAACTGGGACAGGCGGGCGTCGCGCTCCGCCTGCGAGGGCCCCGAGACGCGTCGTTGCGGCTGGTGCGAGTCGAAATGCGAAGATTCTGCTGTGATCGTCTGGATGTGTGTGGGAGGGTCAGACATGGGTGGCTGTGTTGCGCTCCACGAGCCGTTCCGTTGGGGACCACCAATGGAGTTAACGGAGAGTGCACTGCTTTGTCGCATGAGCTGCTTTCGTTGACTTAATGGTATGTCATCGGCATCCTGGGTAGTCAGAGGCGGCATCGCAGCGGCAACATGATTGTACGGTGAAACCATTTGACTGGGTGGTCTCGTTGTGTGGTTAGGGTCTTCTTGGATTGGTGGTACAGTAAAGAGTTGTGACTGTGACTTGTTGCGCAGATACACCTCACGCCTTCCGAGAAGTGTCTGCGGGCTGGAGTAGGATACTACTCCTGGAATAGGTGCAGGTTCATGAGGGGATGGCGGAGTCGAGGTTGGAGTAGAACTATCCTCTTCGTCTGGCGGACCGGGCCTTTCGACGGGGGGCTCATCATTGCCATTTTCCTCTCGAATTGGCTGGTTGTACACTTCGCTCGACCTTCGGCGTCCCTTGTTTCTGAAGCTGTGACCAGCCTGAGGTAAGTTCGATGATGTGGTCCTTGCTGGGCTCGCTTGAGGATCAGCGTCTAAGCTCGCACTTGTGAGGATAGCTAAAGTTGCTGGGATATGTGCTTTTGGTAAAGAAGAGGATGACGCTATCCGAGTTGTGGAGTGATATGCTCGTGAGGTCAGATTCGATGAGCTTGAAGATGATCGTATAATCACTTCTGTAGGAGCATAGCTCTCAGGCGTCTGCTGGAGCTCCTCAACGCGAACCGGCGCGGGAGCCTCGGTCTCCTGGGTTCGATCATGCTGCCGGTCAGGATATTCATCCACCTGCAGTTCCTCCAATGGAGGCGACTCTGCCGCACTCAAATGCTTTGCCCATTCATTGGTTCTGTATGACAAAGCCACGCGGGGCAGAGCCGGAGGGAGCCGATCCTTGGTGAGGCTCACACTTGTCGAACTTGTCGAGGGAGCTAAAGATTTCGGAGGTGGTGAGCTTTCAGAGGTCGCTTCGATGGCGTTCATATCCGTAGGATTGCTATTCTCGTTGGTACTTTCCGTCTTCCTAGTGCTTTGATTTAAGCTGCTTCTTTTCGATAACTCTCCAGACGACAAGTTCACAACGGAAGGGTTGAGTATATCGGTCCCAACCGTCTCAGCTGACGACATAGGTCGAGCTTCAAGACTCCATTGGGCGTTTGGAGGCTTTAATTTTTTGTCACTGTCTCCTTCACTAATTGTATTGGAGTTAACTTCTCTTGTACCTCCGTCAGAATCGACCTTAACCGCAGGCATAGATGTTCGCTCAGCTTTGTTCTTCGTAGAATAGTCGTAGGCGTCCCCTTCCAGACTCAAGCCATCAATAGTGGCAGCGATCGATAATACATCACTATGACGTTTTGAGTTTTCGACAAGCTCTTCGGTGCTTCTCTCCCAACCTGGAGATTGCTGTAATCCGGAATCTCTTGTCTTGCGTCTCGACGTTTGACCATGGGTCGATCGATGAGAAAGAGTATGTATAAGGTTACCTGAGCTCGCAGAAAGTCGGTTTGTCAACGACATTCTTGAAGGCTTCTCGTTGAGCATATAATCGCCGTCATCTTCATCGGCATAGGTAGCGATTGACGAACGACTGTGATTTTCGTCTACTCCGTCTGAAATTTCCGGAACCCGGAATGGAAGAGGAGTTATCTCTGGTCCAGGTGGCTTCGAGGGTATTTGCGGTGTGTTGGCAGAGTTTAATCGCGCTTCATCATCGCCATGGACAATCCACACCTTCTTTTCGTTCGGGTCGGTTGTTAAAGTTACGTCGACGTTCCCGTTTGGTCCGTCATCCCCTGCAATTCTGATGGTCACTCTTCTGTCATCATTTTGGTCCGGCATTAGTCCGTCGGTAGGACTCTTCACGGCATTAGTCGAACTCGGAAGATCAGGTGTCGAGATCTCGGACAACTCGATGTTGTCTTCGTTCGAAGATGACTGTCTCACAACCGTTTGCTTGACGCGATCTTTTTTATCATCGTCCACATCCTCAACTCCCGAGTCTCTGGATCCAATTGAGCTTCGCGGTGGCTGATTACCATAGACTGTCTCCCATTGGCGACGCTCCCTTTCATTTTGTGCCTCGACCTGTAATCCAATGTTCGCCTCTTCTTCATCACGCTTTCGCTGTTCCTCCGCCTGTGCCTCGGCTTTCTTTGTCCGGTGTTCTTGAATAACCCTCCATAATTTCAGCTGAGAAATGATGCCTACAATTGTGAGAACGACAATGATGGCAATCTCAACACGGATACCTTTAGTTAAAGGGTAGGTATCTGCCGCGTATGGGAAAAGCCCCTTGTTCAAGTTCCAAATGTAGGCCCAAAATTCTTTCAATCCTGCCCGACTAAAACAATCGATGCCTATGACTGTCACAGTCGCACCAGCAAACGACATTAGACCGAGCAGCGCGTATGGTCTAGTATATCGACTAAAGTAAAATCCATAGCTACCGGCCGAGAAGGCGGCAATGAAAATAACTTTGGATGTTGTTGAAGGGAGCAAGCCACCAGGTTTCAGGGTTAAGAGCCACATAGAAATGCAAAAGCCTCCAAGGAGACACCCTAAGCCTTCAGTGAGTTCGTGGAACACCGTGGCAACGCCACCTAGTATAAGACCGGTCACAACGGCTGCCACTACATACGCTCCTTCGATCGCAACTGGCACGGGCGGAGCCATTACATACACGATCAAGACCGTGACACTCAGGCCGGAGAGGAACGCCGCCGAGAAGAATGTATGTAACCAAACATTTTTGATACCAATCAGTGTGTAAATCGCACCGCTGATAAGAAGAATGGCACCAGCGATTCCCCATCCTGGAGTGAGCCTGGGGTGCAGGGGTAGCTCGCCGTCAGGAATTGGATCTAAGACAGTTGGGCCAAGACGTCAGCGCTCTACGTATTAAACAGAATGAAGGGACGCATGCGTAACTGACTGGGAGTCGCTAAAGGGCTGATGTTATTAGGGTTGTTTCCGTTAATTGCTGAGGGAAAAACAGTCGACGATGTGGTTATGATGGTGCTCGTCTTATCAGCAGCGGGTTTTTGCGTCGACCCGGTTGCGTCGGTTCCCTCGGACGAAGTGCTGTCATCTTTTCCTGCGTTTTCAGTTGTTGTCGTTGGCGCTACCGTTACTGCGGGAGAGGTATCCTGCCGGCCCAACACTCGAGAAGGCTCAGCCGCTACGACATGAATATATGGAATGACGAAGAGCAAGGCCCAGAAGTAGCTCCATCGTGCATTCATGGCGGCGATGAAAGAAAATCCCGGATTATTCGTAAAAAATACGAATTGAGAGCCCAATATATACCCAATAGAGATACCTTGGGAGTCTTCAGTATCTTTTAGTTTTTGTGTTCGCGACAAGGCATCCTCGAGGTACTATTCAGGGGCGGGTACAAGCCCATCGAACATGAACAATATATTAGACTAGTAACAGACCGGACGTCTTGGGATTATAGAGGCTCTGTTTCACCATGAAATTGTTGCTTCGGGCCGTATTAGCAATGGGAAGACGGAATATCCTGGGGCTAGCCGGGGAAAGCAGGAGTCGGGACCGGCAACGGGCAGAAAGCAAAGGCAGAAAAATATTAAACGAGAGATAGAGGCAACGAATTAAGCGGTCTGAAGAGGACGAGAACTGCAGAACTGCACACAAGACCCGGCAATGAGGGCTGTGTTATTGGCTGCAGTGTGACTGACTGGGATTATCAAACTTGCCAACGGGAAACGTAGGAAGATCAGACAACACCAACGAACCACTTCTTCGAAATGAGCGTGCAGGTATGACAAGTGAGGTCCCGTCTATATGACCAAGTTCATGCACGGGAATTCGGCAGGAACCGTATAAAGGTCGACTCGAAGCCGTCGCTGGATACCTAGGTAGGGTAAGAAAGATCTCACGATGAGCTCTGCCTACGAAGATACATGATGGATCACTGTCACAATTTGGGCGTCTGTGTTCATTCAGACTTTGCTTTTCCTCGCTTGAGCAATGCAGATGGCGTGCTCTGTAAGGTTAGTCATCTGTGCGTCCCAGCCAACTCTCGGACCTTTGGGAATGCCACGCCCCTGGTATAGCTCCCAGCTCGTCTTTCTCTCCCGCATTCGCCCGTCCCACATCTCGAGAATTCTGGCGTGGGCTGTGACGAGTAGCGACGCACTCAAGGACTATGTGCCGGATGCGGGATTCTGGTTGGATCACGGGAAATTAGCAGTGCTGCTGGCTGGGTGCTATTGGATGTAGGCAGGCTGGGCACGTTGGAACGGTCTGGCTGTTGGATGCAGGCCGGACCGCTGAAGAAAATGGACCAGCTCCCAATCTATTCGCATAGATCTCTCCAAAGTCACTGCCAGGTTCTTTCCTTCGCTCGTTCTGTCAGGGCAGCTGCAGCCTGAGGAAGGCGGGCCAGGGGTTGCTTGAGCGAAGCGTAGCTAAGCCAGCGCTAGCCGGACACCCGATCGTCCCCCACTGGACGAGACCCCTTCCGGATTGGGCAATCTTGCCGCCCGTGCGTGATATGATTGGTGACCCACCTCATCATCATTAAAGTCCGTCTCTGTTCCTGGATGGGACGAGCCCACCAGCTAAATGCAGATCTCTGTACACGTAGTATACTTGGTATACATGGGTGCCAATGCGCTGCCACACGTTTGTGCTTGGAATCATATATTTTATACCCCAATTCATCATCATGATGGTGTGAGCGTCGTTCCATGATCAATATCCCATCAAAGAACTCAAGTTCCCTCCCAATTACGACCTATCGAATTCCATATAGTTGTACTCTGTATATATGTCGACTGCGTTTAATATGCGCTAGTTTCACATTACGCCATGGCAGGTGCGGCGATCTGCTTCTCGCATCCACGATTCCCTCATCTTGCATTGATCGTATAACGCTTCATAGGACACAAAAGACGCGGTCGTGACGTGACCTTTACGCGAGTTCGGAGAGAGGATTTTCAGCTGGCTTACCACGCATACCGACTTTGTATGGTATGTACTTAGTTTACATCCCGTAGTGAATTGGTAATACGTGGTCCAAGTTGAAAACCCTTAACGTGGGGTTTTTGGGCGCTGCTGTCATTCGTTCGTGGCTGGCAGTTTGACTGCGACAACGCACGCTCGGGGCTGACTACCTCTTGCTTTTCCAGGTGGCGGTCACCCCCGATTGCGTCGACATACCTGCATAGTTCCACAGCATGAGACAGTCTGTCTTGCTGAACGCAGAATAAAATAACTACTTACTTACCTCGGCGACTTACTTGAATCAATCCACACTTTCGAAAACGGTTTACCTCCTCGACGTGATAGTTCTTTGTCTCCCAACTCCCCACTTCATCCGAGACCTCAACATGGCAGGCCTGTCAACATGGTAGTGGACTGACTATTAGTATACTCGCGCATGGTAGTTTAATTAGCTTCTAGGCGCGAGGGGAAAAGGACCCCTACTAGTCCGAGCACTCTAACCGCACTGGTCTAGCTCCCACACTCCGCGTCGCGTTGCCGTTCCCGCCCCACCATTACAGCGCATCGTCGCATCCTGACATCTCGCAATCGCAGGCCTACCTGAGACATAAAAGCGTCAGGCAACTCGGTCGTCTCCAGGCCACGTCCGGCGCATAGAGCGTGGTAATGGTCAATGTTACCAACGTTGTATTGCATGTTCTCCGTACCAGGTAATTGTATTGTACGGAGCCCCTTTTTTAACCTTTTCATGGCGTTCCCTACAGTTACAGTTACAACGCCACGTCTAAAACTGCCCTCTTCTATTTCTCTCATCGCCGTATAGATCGGCGTGAACGGGATGGAACCACCGACACCCCCGAATGGCTTCCCATTTCTCACATACATGGTAAGCAATGGACAGCTCGTATAAAAATTCGCAGTGACACTGCCTAGGCCGTGTGACATCGGGTTTGCACAACACTGGATATACATACATAGCATCGATAGCAGCAAGTCCGACTGCATCGGTGCAGAGGTTATGCCTATGCGAGCTCGGATTCCCAATCCTTTAACTTGTCCGCTTTGGTACGCTACTGCTTGTCTCATTATGCCACAACGCAGTTGCGCCCGGGATTTGTTTTATTTGTTCGCTTCAGCTACGACGCACCCAGCAACTTGTCTAATTACGCCACAAATGAGGGCGAGTTTGCAACCCTCTTAGTCATCATCTCCGCTGCAAACGAGAAATACGTTCACCAACATAGCAGATCTTGCGAACGGCATTATGCCTCATATTGCACCTATGTCTTACTATATTATTACCTGGTCGAAACCTACAATGATTATTCTTCTCAACCCGCTCTAAGACCTTCGTCAGGGTCACTTTTGGCCCCCACATATATTATCCGAATACACAAGCTTTTCTGCCCCACGTATAAATGTTGACATCATGATCGACATCTGCTAGTATAGTCAATCTAGCATCTAATAGACTAATTTAGTGCAGCTGAGCTTGGTAAATACCTACGAAATATTAGTATAAGCTCAGCGATGGATCGGATCGGACCTCATGTAAGGGCCTTTATTAAACATACCGACTATCACGCTTACATTGATGAACGCCGACGCCTAATGCAAATAAAAAATGTCGCAGCATATATTCCAGCTCCATCTATGTTAGACGCAGCACCCGTGATCATTCGGGGATTATGAATATCATTTACAAAGCCGTCGTTGCGTTGTCAATCTCACACGAAATATGGGCATTGTATTCAAGAGCTAGGTGCTGTAGCAATACAATAAGACTATCAAGCAACTATAGCCGAAGGAACATCGTCAGTTAGACTTCTTCTTTTGAGTAACCTGTACCTTTTTACTTGTGTATGTAAGTTTAATCTGCCTTCCTTCTCTTAGTTCCTTGGGCCGTTCTGGGCTGAACAGATCACGCGTAACGGCGCCATGACTCAAGTCCTTGAATCATTCATTTCCGAAGAATCTACTTCCAAACTCTTTTGCCTAGACTAGTATAAGCCATCCATCATACCGTGACCAACGCCACCAATACCTATCATCCTTTACCAAATCCCATATCCATATCAATACATATGTAGCAATACCAAGTAAATAAGGGACGTACATGGTCGCTTGTGAGGAGGGAGAAAAAAGAAAAAGAAAAACGAATGCTAGAAACAATTATGGTATCTCCGGTGAAAACGGGCAAGTCTCAGGACTCATAACGATCATAATACGCAAAGCAAATCAGAAAGCACCTTCACCTCCGCGCCACTCGTCCGGGTACGCGATCCGAGCCGTTTCTGCCCTGAGCAGATGACTTGCCGTTTCGCATAGAACGGTGTGCCTTCTCGGGCGGCGGCTGTCCCTTCCAGCGGAAAAGAGTCGACGCCGTCCGGAACGGGAACGTCAACACGGCAGTGACGGCCTGTACCGGAAGCACGACCACGGCGACCATCTTCTCGACTAACCAGCCCATCAGCCCCCTCTGCGAACGGCTGTTCTTGGCGGCGACGGCAGCGAGCGCGATGGCGTCATTGAGACGGTACTCGACGTACTCGATCTTGTGGTCGGTCTGGGTAGCCAGCAGGGTGAGCTTCTTCTCGTAGCGGCGCATGGCGCGATTCAAGGCCTCCAGCTCCGGCTGGGCCGTCTTGCGGAACTCGCGGCCCACGGCGGACTCGACTACTTTTTGTGAGACTTCGGCTTGGACGCCGTTGGTCGCAGGCTGCTCTTTGCGCGTCTCTCGCGCCTCGAGCTCATCTAACCGTTCGTACAGCGCCTGTAGCTGGTCGTTCGTGACGAGCTTCTGGGTATGTGGGTTCTGCGCGACGATGGTCTGTACGTGTAATGTGCGCTGCTGGAGCATTCGCATCAGGTGCGAGACGGGACGCACCTCTGCCGCGCAGAGGAATATCGTAAGATTATAGTCAGATACCAAACCCTCGGATGGTCGTGATAATTGGCCCCGAATTGTATGTAGTAGATAGGCGCCCAGCATCGGGAAGACAAAACACCACGCCAGGGCCATCATCTCGTGGATGTAAAGCTCTTTAACAGCAGCTCTTTGTCGTGCCTCGCGCCGCGCATTTCCGCCTGCCGGGAGGTCCCTAACCTTCGCCTTCACCTCCGTCTCCGGCTCTTTGCCCTTCTCCTCAGGGACATCCTCTAGTGGTGTAGAAGGTGAGAGGGGTGTGGTTTCGAGATCGCTGTCAGATTCAAACACCGAATCTGATAAGATCTCGTCCTGTACGACACGGATCTGTTGGGCCGAATGATACCAATCCCATGGTTGCGTAACCGACCAGTGTAGAAAGACGGCGGCCAAGCTGAGGAGTATCAGATCTGTGAAGAAAGCAGCTCCATTTTCGAAGAATACACCGGCTATGGCAGGCAACAAGGCAAGCGTGAGTGGGATGTAGACGAAGGGCGACTTCTGATTGTCTTCCTCGGTGTTTGATTTGCTGGGATGCAGCAGCTCGTCTGCGCTGGTTTCGATGTAATCTGAGTAGGTCGAGCTGCGTCTACGGAAGTTGGTGAAGGTGTCGTTCTCGGCGGCGGGCGGTGGATTATTCCCGTTTAGGCGGCGTCGTAGCGCTGGGGTTTGACCGAAGGTAGCTGCGCGTCGGAACGCAAAGCCTACGGGCGGTGCACTGTCATTACTCGTGGAGGGCGGGTCGCGGGCCGGGGTGGTGGCATTTACGGTGGTCGTGGAGGCCGAAGCGTAACTCTCATCGGCCATGGCTGATGTCTATATAGACTGACCGCATGCAGTCATACGTCGGCCATCAATCCTCAACCACCGGAATACCAACCTGGATCGGATCAGAAGCCTGAGAGCGGGTCTGCAATCCCACGAGTCAGTTTGCAGGGGTAGTATCGTCGGCAAGCAAGAAGTCCTGGCCTGTTTGAATATTGTAGTAGCTTTACACATGAGAGCACGTGAAGGATGCCAGATGTGGACGTGTAGGTAGTGTGTGCACGTGAGGTAAGATGGGGAATTGAAAAGGGAGGCTCTGGCATGAGCAGGGATGAGAGGGCAACCGGAGTAGTGAGACAAGGAAGACCGAGAAGTGTGAGTTGTGGGTGTGACGGTCTCGATGGTGACGGTGACGACAACACACCAAGCTGAATGTGATACAATAACTAGCAAAAGAGACCCGCGATCCGTCGAATCGCTAAACCCTTCGCTCCACAGCGCAGAGGGAAACCCCAACCCGCGCCCCAGCTCTTTCTTACACTACGTCACTGATTGGAATGTGGTCCGTCGCCGACCCCAACATGCCTGTCAGCGGGTGCACTTCCGGCCCCCATTAGTGAAGAAGTAGTTATTTAGTGGAAATATCTAATTCGTATGAAAGAGATCAACTGACAACCACTCAGGTTTTGACAACCTCGTGTGGTCTACCTAAGTTACAGATTATCCAATCCTTTATTTTATCAAATACTGACCCATCGAAATAGATACACCTAAAAAATTTTCAGCCAGCCTCTCCTCTAAATGTCTTATGTTGTGTACGAGTACTGTAAGGTTAGGTAGTTGATTTCGTACAGCACTATAGCTACGGCGATGCTACGGCTGATAGTATAGAGACTGGCCCCCCATTCATGCAGGCTTTGCGAACAGCCGAGACACAAACCGCGACTCGCCACCTCAGATGAGGCAAGCTGTCTGTTTTTAAACATGGTGGTGCGATCCTGCGGTCTCGGCCTCTGTCCTACCTGATGATGGTAAGGCATACATACCTACTGGCTGCGTAGAGTATGAGAGGGTGGGCGACAAGATGACAGGTAGGAATGACGAAGTTGCATGATAGTAGGAATTTTCGCAGGCGAGAGAGTAGGAAGGAGGAATAAAGACGAAAAATTTATATATATAAGAATGCAACCTACTTACTAATGGATGGTCCATGGAGTATCAGTCAATAGGAAGGTAGAGGGGTGGCTAAGTCCAACCCTTCGAGCGGCTTGATGGCAACGGGGCTTAATTATCCCCTTTCTCATCCGATTATCGACCAATTATCAAACATGGTGCGTAGCGATATTGTGCCAGCCCCGCGAGGTCATGCAGAGGGAAGCTGTGAACCACGGGACACCCAATTCATAAGACATTGAGTTCCACAAGAGTTAAAGGCTTATGCCGCGTACCGCCACAGAATGAAATTGGTATATGGGATGGGCTGTACCAAGCTGAGCTCAGCATTAGAAGAAGATAAAAAAAGGAATATTTGGGTGTGTTTGGCCTTGATTACCTCAGTCAATTGGTGTCGCTGCGATGACGAGGACGAAGAGGATGAATCCAATGGGGGCGAGAATAAGCAGGACAAAACGGTCATTGGTCCCCGTTCCGGACACTCACATGGGCCCATCCGTTCGGGTCGCGGGTTAGAGAATGCAGGTCCAAATCAGAGATCCCAGCATTCCATCCCCTAAATACGGCATAGTGCCGACTCTAGACTCCCCTAGTTGAGCTGTTCGCGTGGGCAGCAAGGGCAGAAACCCGGGCAAAATCTTGCTACGAAATAAACCAATTTAAAGCCATCTATTACAGCTGTGCATCTGTGCTACCGTGCTGTAAGTGTATACCGTCATCCTGGTTGACGGCCCGGTTGACATGAGGTCTGCAAGGCACGATGACGAAAGACTTCTCTACTTATAGACATGGCCAGACTAACTAGCACAGCTTCTAATAACGGGTGGCCGGTGTTTGAGGCTGTCTTATCTTGGGATGTAGTCCGTACATTTTGTTGGATAACTGTCACCTGCTTATTTCCTCCTCTTTTTCTCTTTTGTCCATACATATCTGCATGTGATACCCCAGGCCCAATTAACCAATTTCTTCACAGTTCTGCTCCCTTTGGACTGTGAAGACAGACGTCTCGTGTCGACACACCTACTCTCCCCATTATCGTCAACCTTGGACGCGTTGCTCATATCGAACATATACCTGCCAGCAGCTACAGCAGGATCACATACGTAAGTGGCTATCTTGGAACTTGTCTGGTCTATCCTCTCGTGGCTATTTGCTCTGTGTTAGTACCAGTAGTATGCTGTAGTACTTCACTAAATTGGGACCCGTTGCAAGACCAACAAAATTTCAGTTGTCGACCCGGCCGGCAGAAATTGTACAAGAAGCAGCATGAATCCGCTGATCAACCTCGCGAGTAAGCTACTTATTCGTTGTTACTGACGGACTTTACGGTGCAGCTAGTACAAGCACTTGCAAGAAGGGAAAAAAGAAGCGTCGGCGTATCCGGGAAGTTGCGAAGACCACCAGTCTGCATTTGACGTAGCTGCGTCAGTCTTGAACAACTGTGGACGCTCGCCCGCCACCTGGCGGCCCCGTCCAATTGGACCGGCAATGCATGTGCTGGAGCTTCCCATCCCGGCTTGCATGAACTCGGCCAATCTCTTTCCAACTCCCCTGAACGCCAATATCCCCGGTGGCCCTCGCTACTCCCCGTCACCACGAAACGGCCAATCGCACACCTACGACGATACAACGCGACCGCGACACCAATTCCGCAGTGGGCAACGAAGCGTAGCCTCCGTCATACGGACTAGCTTGCTTGACAGCAGCATCACTAGTCCAGCCGTCGCGGCGGCTTCGGTTTCTTTTCTATCTTCCCAACGGCTTCACGCGCCACAACCCGACCCCAGCACTTCGCATCGGCCGCCGTAGGAGGAATACGAGACAAAGGAAACAACCGAGAGAAAGCCAATGTCGTTATCTCGGTATCACAGCAGCCAGAGCATCCGTCCAATTCAAATCGCAGCAACGATCCTGCTGTAGAGGCTACTGCAGTTCGCCCGACACGGTCGCGACGACACCACGCTCATCAGAACCCTCAAGCACCGGGACTCGCCCATTCGAACCGCCTTCTGCCTCTTTCTTTGCGCAATCGAGCTGGCTCCGGTCCAGAGAATTATTTACCTGGAAGCACAGGAACCCCTGGTCGTCTTTGGAATCCTACCAATTCGACCCCGAGACTTCCTCCCGTGGTCTACACCCGGCCCGCTCGAACTCCCCGGAAGCGACGTCCATCAACACCTCCGCCCCCAGCTGTTCCACTCAATCATCCTGCTCTCGACGATCCCCGTGCCCCAGATGACCAAGCTACGACAGGCGCAGGTGATTATCCACTGTTGACCCTTCCCGAACAGAGGCAAAGTCGACATCTCACATCTACACCTACACCTACTCGCTCGAGCTTCCAAATTGAGGAACGATTGAACGAGGGGAAGCGGGTCAGTGTTCCTAGCTCAGTTCGCCACTCTTACGACTTCAAAAGAACACTTAACGTGACATCTGAAGTGGTCTCAGGGTCTGAACCGGCGAAACTAACGGACAGCTCATTTGCCGGAAGCCGTCATAAAGGAGGCCCAAGTGTGACAAAGAAAACCCGGGCACGAGCTGTTAGCTTTGGCCTGGTACACACTCAAAGTACAGAGGAGCCCGCTCCCAAGCTCGACAAAGGAAAAGGCAAGGAGGTAATGTCGTCGCCAAATGATAACAACCCTGCGAGGGGTCTCTCTACCGACTTAGAGCGAGGACCTAGCGTACTTGATCAGCGACACAATAGATCGACTCTATCTATACCTGGCGGGATTGGATCAGCCATCTCTTCTAGTAATTCGTCCATCATCGGCGATCCAAATCAACCGGGCTTAGGCGACGAATGGGGCCCTCAACACCCTTGTTTTCCACATCTGAATCCCTATGTGCCCGTGAATTCAACCGAATACCAGACGACCCGTATCATTCGTGTTCGGCGGGATTGGTTAATTGCCGGTGATCTGGCACCTACATTTTCGAACATGTACCCAGAAATACTGGACCCTGCTGGCATATCCGAACAGGAATTCCGGCGGGTTATTGAGAAGCTCAATGGCTCGCTGATACCCATTTTCAGTCCGTATAACTGGAGGAACATTCTCGACGGTGTGCTTGGCGTACTTACTGCATGGGTTTGGGAAGACCTCGGCTTCACCAATGTTAAGACAAAACTGAACGAACTAGAAAGATGGATAGACAAGTGGAACGCCGAAATGGAGAAAACAACGGGCTCAGAGGAGGGTGCTATCCCTCCTAAAATCATCTCACTAAGACGGACAGGTTACATGAGTGTAAGGACCTCTCCTATTAGGACAGA
Source organism: Xylaria sp. Z34 (assembly GCA_037356055.1). Classification (NCBI taxonomy): domain Eukaryota; kingdom Fungi; phylum Ascomycota; class Sordariomycetes; order Xylariales; family Xylariaceae; genus Xylaria; species Xylaria sp. Z34. Next base: position 313,167 of record JBAWJW010000009.1, read on the forward strand.
GACTCAGAATATTGTGCTAATCAATACGCGTACAGCTTGATTTTCAAATCGCTAATCCTGAGGTCTCAATATCAAATAGCGAGCCAGCCTCGAGATCTGGCCCGCCTGAACCCGAACCTATGGCTTCAGCCGCAGCATAGCCATGCCTTTTTCGTCCCCTTCCTTTTATTCGCTTTCCATTTTAACGGTTTAATTTCACATTGCTCCCTCTCTGGGGAGGGCTGTATATGAATTACGATGATACCCCCCAACTTAGTCCGAACCTGATCTGGACATAATTCTACCACGCACATATACTTCAACCCTCTGGCTCCTTTCGTTATGGAACAGTGGGCAACGCGATGCGAGGCTTGACGAGTCTTGCGATGTAATGTACTTGTATTCTTCACACCTTTGCCTGCAAAGGCTATGCCTGTACTTTGTTGACGCCGTAGATGGAGAAGAGATGAGAGAAGAGAAATAGAAAACTAGGTCTTTATGTATAAGTATTCATTGCTTGATTGAACTCAACTCAGGGTGTGCAAATGATTGAATTGTCCCGTGCCGAATATTCTTCACACGAGGTCAACTACTTAAGCGCATGAGTCTATTCATGAGGCATCCGATCTCATCTTATGGCTTCCCACATAGTTCACATCATCGTCTTCCTAGCGAATTGCGCAACCTTGAGTCTTCTACCTAATAAAATGGCAAATTTTGACTGATATCTACTCTCGATCTTGAGGTTCTAGAGACTAGATAGCTTACAGCAGTATGTGTAGTATCAACCCTCTTGCATCTTTAGGACCTGCAATAGTTCTTACGTACGACATAAGCGTTGTAAGTACATTATATTGAGCGATATAGCGACTCTTTCTCCCGATTCAATAACACTGAAATCACTAGCAATAGGGACAGCCACACTTAAAAGAGATGATATCATCCATGAGATGGAAATCCTCGAGGTTCATTCTCAATAGTTCATCATCTTCGGCTTCGAAGCTAGTCAGATACTCCCAACAAATCTCCCTACCTATTCAACATCCTTATAATCAACGTCGCGATCCGGCCAAGCTCCCATCTTAGCAAGATACTCGACAATCGCAGCAGAAGGGGTATCGGCCCAGACGCGCTTTGCGAAATTATGCATCATATCGCAACCGTTGAACAAGGCGCCGCTCGTCCACATCTTGCCGTCGTTCACCCATCGCTTGTCGACCCAGTTCGTCGTCGTCGTCGCGCCCAACGACGACCGATCGGCCCGCCACAGGGGAAGCACTTCCCGCGGCCCCGTGGCCGTCTTGCCCTCGAGCAGTCCCGCCCGGCGCGGGAGGTCGACTCCGCCGCAGACGGCGAGGAAGGCCGCGCAGTGCTCGTAGCTCTTGCGCGCGAAGGCGAGCTCCGTCTCGCTCGGCACGTAGGAGAAGGGGTATGCGCCGACTAGCACGATGTCGAGCTTTGGACAGGTTGCGAAGGAGTCCTAGAAGTCATCGTCAGTTGCCCCGCCGTAGATGATGTTTGTTTTGAGAGATTGCTTGATTCCTGTCGAAAAGTGGCTGGTATTTGATGACTTCGATAGACACGTACCGTCGGAACGACGCGCAAGCCAGAGGTAAGGTTGCCAGGCGTCAGAGGCCCGTCTTCGGTCACCCAATGGAATTGCATATCGATCGCGCCCTCCTTGAAGCCAGCGGGACCCAGGTTGTCTGGGAGGGTCTTGAGAAAGTGTCGGCTCAGACCGTGGATCATGTCCACGGGTGCGATGTCGAGAAGTTCAGTTTCCCTGCGAGATTCGAGTTAGCGGGAACTAGTTACTGGCCTGCTGAAACAATGTGATAGATGGTATGATTATTGCCGACCAACCCTTTCACTATAATGACATTGTTAGTAAGTCGCTATCGAGACAGGAGACAAGAGATTCAAGAAACGCGAAGCTTCATAGGTTGAGGCCGGCCGGCCCTTAGGCTCTGGGGATGAGGAAAGCTCTAGAGCATTTACTCACCAAGGATGACGCCCACATGGACTGATCGGTTAGGCTTTGAGAGGTTGAGCGGTTGCGCCATGACTACGTTGGGTTGGTTGGATGTTTTGGTTTGATGTTTGAAACAGAAGTTGAGATGCAAAAGTGATACGGTAAAGTAAAAGAGGACAGAGCATAAAGTTCACATATTTGTATAAATCTGAGGTTTGTAAAATTCCGGTGTGTTTCGGCCATTCTGTTGCTATCTTGCTCGTCTGCCTACAGTGTCTCCGAACATCATCGGCGAGAAAGTAGAGTGAACGCGTGTTCTAGCCCCGACCACCCTCGGCGAAAACTTGCGCAACAAGGTGATTGTGGCCTCTGGTTCACAGCCTATACTATCGGTATTCTATGCCAAGTGCGCTTGCCAAGTGCGCTGAACGCGTTATCAATGCTTTCACCGATTTCAAATTTCCTTAGTGAAGAATACATCTACCAGCACCGGGCTTTGGACTGAGCAGAACAGGACATCAAACACCGAGATTCCAGTTACTAATAGATCTTTAACAAAGCTCTACTGTGCGGAATGAACACATACTCTTGGTTTTAACATGCCGACCCCTAGTTCTCGATATTATATATATTTAAGAGTCCCTCTTCTTGTCTAGAAACTCTGGCCCGTTACGTCAATATAGTTGGTATGATTTGCTTGTTCGAGTTAAGTGAGTCATTGACTGTTGATTACTGGTTCATGGCTCATCTATGAGTAGGAGTTGTGGAGGAATAGAGTTAGTGTCGACTTAACACATCGCCGATATTTAGGCCGCGGTGTTAGAAGCCATTATAACATTGATTACACAGCGTACTTCCATATAATATAATAGCAGCATTATGTAGTTACGACATTAAAAGTAGAACGTAGCCAAGGCCAGAGCTTGACCTGCCCATAGAACTAATTTCTAAAAGAACTCGTAGGGCAGTTTTTTGCATAGCGTTTAGTCTCGCAAACTAAATAGGGGCAGAAAGCCTTCAACTTCACAGCCAGTACTTGTTAGAATCCTTCAGTGGTCTCGAAATGGGGTAAAAGCCAAGCTATGCAAACTTGGGTCCCGACTTTTGACGGTAAATACTAGCCTTTACGTCGTCGCCATGGAATGCCGTCCCTTACAAGGGACGGCGTCCTCCCGCCGTGTGTGAGAGTCTATCTTGAGTGGGGTTAGTAATTCAACTAATCACTTGCCAGCATCAGTGGTTTAGTGGTAAAATCCATCGTTGCCATCGATGGGCCCCGTGTTCGATTCACGGCTGATGCAGTATTATCTTTTATCAAATTCATGACCATTATGTTTTTTTTGTTATAATTGTATGAAGTCTTTTCATGTGTGCGCACGTGCCTTTACTTGATGCTATAATATGGCTAATCAATAAAAGTTGATCCACTACTATCTGGGGTTAGTAGTTGAGCCTCCATGGGCTTCGAGCGTTGGGCGTATCGGCCAGCCCTATGAACGCCTGGAGCAAGATACGGAATGATGTTTCGGTCATAGATTCGATATAGGAAAGGGAACCTGAAAATACTGAGAAAAAGTGAACCTGGATAAGTTGATGCTTAGGGATTGATAGGTCTTCGCAGGCGACGTCTTGAATATTGATCCATGGCGCTAGAGTTGGTTTTGCGAAGTAACTACTCATGCTATTGTTATAAGTAGGTTGGACCAGAACGGGGAAATAAAAGACGTTCGAAGGACTGGTTTCTATGTTTACACATGAAGGTGTTTCAGCAAGGCCGCTTTTTTGACCGCCTCAGAATATTGGCATTGCATTCTGGCTTCTTTTTATGCATATATCTACGAATTCGACACTGTTGCTCTTTTGATGGACATGATAACATTGATATATCTGTATGACTACTTCTGTCTTGTGTACGAACAGAGAGGTTTTCGTCATATTATGGGGTACCCAACTCAGTCTCGTGGACACCGAATTGTTGGTTTCCCGTATAGATGCGGCCAGAATGAGAGGCCATTTCCATTTTTGTCCAAGTAGGCAACAGCCATCCTGGGGAGGCCGCCCAGATGGTCATGGAGTCGCGGGAGAGTGCGTCAATAGGAATCTATGTCGCTGCAATAGAACGCACGACGAACTGAGTAATCTCATTAGATTCAGTCGGCGTTAAGAATGAATTGTACTAGACGCCTTTAAGAGCAAAACGGTGGGAGTTTTCCATATCCATATAATTATGGAGAAGACGACAAAGAAATATTGAAAGTAGAAAAATACCCTATTTGCTGTCTGACTCAAGTGCGCCGTATTGATTTCTAGTTTGCCTTGGGCGCGGGTATATGATCCTTGCCTTATACGATCTCATGTTGGTAAAAGCTTTCACATTTGATAAGAAGTATTCTCCAAAAATGCCCAGGTATTCAGGTCGATTTAACAAAGAAGCGTGGAGCAATTTAAGTCTTTGTTTATGCCCGAAAATCGCCAAATCCCTTGAAAAGACTCCTTAAAAGGGCGAAAATCATATACTACCCCTGCACGTTTCCATGGGGCTATCACTTGGCTTGGCAAGTAGGTACTTCATTAATGATCGGAAATACATACATTTTCTATACTCCCGAAACACCAACAATACGACCCTGTACTTGGAGTGGCTTGGTTGCCTAAGTATCTATATTTAGTAATTATAATAGGAAACAGGGTGAGTGGGAAATTGATAGTGATTGTGATCACAATTTCTTCTCCCAAGTTCACCTCTGCGAACCTGCTTATAAAAGCGTTGATTTCCATCTAACCTCGTCAGCAAACTCACTTGAATGCCAAACATTCGTCAAGTGGAAAGTCACCTGAGCCTCAATTTTCATTGCGGGACACATTTCAATCGCCAATATGCCCTTGAAACTTAAGTGTCCGAATTACCATTTGGACACAAACTCACCGGACATGGATGGGATTAACCTTGTCGTATTCGTTCTGCTTATGTCGGGCATTTGCTTGATCTTTCTTCGTTTAACAACCCACAAAGGTTCGAAAGTTACAATCATATTCTACTACAGCTCTGATGTGAACTGCCAGAAGCTCCTTCGCCCGACGCATCTTGCCAAAATAACTTGCTACGAGACGGCCCTTCCCGGGACTTTCCAGGACCACCGCAGGCAAGCTCTTCTCAAAGGCCCCCTGAGCCCTTACAAGACGCTGCAATTGGCCGTCGAATTCCAACACCAAGGAAACAAGTTACTGGTAAGTCCCTTAGAAAATAAGTCGTCCCTCTACTTAATGTGTACTAACGTTATGATTAGGCGGGCATACCATAAACAGAGAAAACTACATCGTAGTTTGGGAATGAAGGCAACCAAGCTGGCCATTTTGCATACCTCAAAACATGTAACTTTCGTCAAATGGTGACTAACATTTATGATATCCCTTCTGCAATGATTCATTATTCGTCAGGTTGTTATCATATTTCTAGGAAGCACTCGGATAATGCGGCTAAGATCTGCGAGTTGATTCCAAAGGAGGTAGGATAAGCACATTGTAGTAATTATCAGGTAGTAACACCGGAAGTATTGGAATATGGATTTTTTTTTCGTGGCCGGAGGTTTTCTGCTTACAAAGAAAGATAACGGAATACCTAATGCTAAAATTAGTAGATATTTCAATTTTTAAACCATAGAGCACTCGGAATGAAGCAGGCAAGTTGCCTTTCGTTCTGCGCTTTGATCTCATGTATCATAATTGTTTACTTAAGAGATTTTCTTTACGGCCAAGGGCAGGTGTGAGAGTGTCTCCTACATGGCGACTTCGATATTGTGCCTTAGACGGCTCAGCGATGGCATCGCAGCATGTTAATAGCCAGCGCGGGTGGATATCAGTAGCTGAATCTACAGCCCCCCGATTAGGTATCTTAATGGTATTTCCCTGAGCCTAAATGGCTATGACAATCACGGATATATGCACACGAAGAACTAATAACTGATTATCATAAGACCAGCTTTCTTCTCACATCAGAGATCTACGTTCACGTTTATACGCCCTAGTACTATAAACATTCACGAGCACTAGAGGATATTACCAGGCACACGACAGTTAAGTCTGAGGTGGGACGAAAAGATTTATATTTAGAAGTGAAGCCGACTGCGTCTCCTCCTTAGATGAATGTAAGGTCAGATATCTCGAATAAGTTCTCTCATGTGAACTGCATTTATGTCTCTTTTCGTCCCGTCGTGAATGAGTGTGAGTATGAGATTAAGTTCTCCAACAGATTTCCCTCCGTCTCTCTCCATCGTGGTGAGTAAATGAGCGTGAGTGTGGCCAATTTCCAACCCTGTCTGACATGTTATCTGACCATGAACCCTTGACGGGCTTAGTTGGGCCAGGGGGGATAAGCGAGCCAGGCCTTGTTGTTCTGGCTCTTCGTGTGAGAGTCGCCGCTGGCATGCATGGCTTCCTGCACGGCCGTGTTAAGCTCTCCAGTCAAAGCCATGATCTTGAAGAGCGATTCCGTATTGACATTTCTGGCCTCGACCGACCTGGCTTCTAGAATGCCAGATTAGGTTAGCGAATCAGTACGTAAACCGAGCACAGGTGCAAAATTGGGATATGGGTGTAATTGGAAGGAGTATACGCGTACCAGATTCGCCAGCAGGAGCTGCCGCCATCAGGGGCGCAAAGATTGCGCCGATAACGAGGAGAGACTTGAACTGCATTGTCTGTTCGTTTGGGAGGTGAGATAACTTGGAGTGAGATATTGGCTGATGAAGAGGCTTGTAGCTCCTTAGATATTGAAGTGATTGCTGAGTGAGGAAGACGATGATGATGAAAGAAATTCCTGACTCGAGTGATTCTTTGCTGGGTATTTATATTTCTCTAGGAACGGCTTGAGCCGAAGCTTGACTCTTGCTCATGTACGAAAATGTCCTAGTCAACTGGTGGTCTCCGACCGTCGCAGTCGAAGACCGGTGAAAATATCCCAACGGCGGTTATGCCACTTCCCAGATCCGCTCGACAACCCATACGGCACATCGGGAGGCGAGTATCACGATAGATCTTCCCTCATGGCTCTTTTCTCCTGTAACACTATTACGGGTTGTCTTCCGTGAGACAGTATGTCATGCTGCCTCCCTGTAATCAACTTTAATCATGCATGCACTTGGTGCCATGAACTTTGCTGCATGGTCCTTCGTTTCTTCTTCCTCTACACCGCTGGCTCACAAACACGAGTCGCTGATGAGGTTGGTAGAGCCGCGGATCGTGTCCACGTCACGGAATAGAGTCGTAAGTCGTCTTTCATGCTCTTCCGAAACAGTTGGCACGATATCATTATGCAAGTCTCGGTACTACCCCGCTCTCATATTCCATGGTACGGACTTGTCCCACCTACCGAGAGACGGCACTGCGAGATAATATGACAAGATGGATAACGATTTCTTTGTAGCACTTGCAAATACGCCCATATGAGAGGCCTCTTGGGACGAGTCCCGACAATAATCATCTGTAGCTGATTAAAAGGCCTCGTGTATTGCTACAGCAAATCAGTGACGGGATTAGCAGAAGTGACCGAAACTGACGTAGCCGCGACGTCTGAACGCCGCAGCCGTATTCGGCCGATGAGTGCCGGAAGGCTGCAACAATTTTTCGATAGTGCCGGGAGTCGCCGCGGGACCATGCAGCCGCCACAACCAAACCTGATTGATGTTCGGTACCAACCCGGGTCAGATCTACCCCATACACAGAGTTACGGGTGAAACCCTTGACCCGATATTATACACAGTATGATATGACTAGTCTCTATGTGGCTGGCTAATTGAGATAGGAGACGGCAGCTATCATGAGCTAAGAGGGATAAAGCAAAGACCTGCTTGACCATGCATAGAATCGCATCCATGGTCAATGCTGAGAATCGGACGGCTAGGTCTCCTAATGCTTGTTTCGTTTCTAGGTTATTCGAACTTTCAATTCAACCAGCAAAATTCAGAAAAGTCCTCTGACAACCACATCCTACACATACACACAACATGGGAGATACTGAACGTTACATACTTCTTCCTATGGATGAGTCAGAGACGCCGGTAATAAAGAAGACTTTGGCTAACCGTAAGCCCTGGAAGTCATAAAGTTTCATTATTGTATTTGACTAGTAGGCTAACGTTTTGCTAGGCACGAAATTATGTTCTTTAAGTGTCGTGCTCAACATTGTTCTTTCTGTTGCATTAACAGCAAGCCTAATTACGATTGGTGTCATCGTTGGTCAGGCTGGGGACCGTCCGAGTCATAAATATTACAACCTCGTCCAGGCCGCTTATAATTGTAAGTGCTTCCGCAGGTGAGAAGGAATGAAGCACCAGAGAAAGATTGAAGAGGGAACTAACACAAGCTTCTCTCCTAGCCCCGGTAGCCAAAGAAATTGAATCGATCTGGAAGACGGTGCTGCTCCAGACGGCCCCCATTGGAACCCCTGAAGGTGTTTACCGTCAGGTACCCGATGACGCAGTCGACGCCGCGTGGACCGCCTTGGGCGAGCCGCCTATGATTACACTCTCAGGTGCCGAGGTGCGAGGCCTGGGCAAGGACCCGGACCAGGTAGCGCGACCACCGGAGGACTGGGGCCTAGGACCAGATGTTTATCTTGGGACTATCGACGTATACCATCAGCTGCATTGTTTGGACCTGATGCGAATGAACCTCCGCGATAATTTCGACCATTATCATCCAATCCCGCCAACCCCGTTTGCCCGGGCACATCTCTCACATTGCATAGAAGCGCTAATGAAGACGCTTATGTGCCAGCCGAGCCTCGATCTCCTCACGGCCATGTGGGTCGACCTTCCCGGCTTTGGGCCGATGCACTTGCCCGACTTTGATATGAATCGCAAGTGTATAGACTTTGAGCAAGTACACCGTTGGAAGGAGGAACGCAGGGTCGATATAACCGTGAAGATGATGAGGAACGCGACGCCGCCTGCGGGGACGAAGTTCCTACAACCGTCGGTAGAGCTTCAAGAGGCAGTTGACGGCATATGGGGTAGTGTGGAGGATAGCACTGACGAATAATAAGACATTCCTTTCTTGCTGGGTACTTTCTAAGAGGTAGTAGACTGAAGGGGCAAATGAAAAGGGGCACCTCTCTAGCCTTTCTTTCATTTACACGCACATTTAGCTCGTTCATTTTACGAAGAAATCCGCTACCTTTCCTAAAATCAAGAGATTCCTCGATTTCTATGATTAGTGTCATTGGCTCAGATGCGTAAGGAACCAGCACGCCTCCTTGTAAGAGATCTAGGGCTCAATCACAGGCCATTCTGGCTACTCCACTGTCTGGCTCTGTGGCCCCTATTACTTATAATGATAATATAGCAGCGTTGACTTGAATGAGCATAAATGTTTAGGTAAGAACATTGATGCTCTGTCAGTTCTTGCCAAGCCATCATGTGTCACACGGCAATGACTGCTAGAGATCTGTCAAGACATATGGACAAAGGTTAAATCATGATGAGGCCATATCCGTCTGCAGGAGAGGCCGGGATTGGAGTCCAAAAAAAGAGGGGTCTAGATTACCGACCCAAGAAGGAGCGAGGTTACACTGAAGAAGCCGGCTTTTATCCGACCGCTGTAGGTGGCGCCTCAAGGAGGCACCGGAATGCATATGGTGTTTCAACTCGGAAGTAATATTGATGCTGTAGAACGGTAGCAGTGGTAGGCACCCGGGGATGTCACTTTCTCGGTGAGGTATTTCCTTAGAAATTCACGTACATAGTATGAGTTAGATACCTGGGTCTTGACTGGGCGTTCAACTTTCGAGGACAATATGACTATACGTAGCGCTACATGCACGCCGCAGTCCCAGCGGTTGTCCGACTACGTCTCCAGATTAATTCGGCTACTTATTGGAGACTACCTTCTCCAGGACGGTTGAAATTACGGTGATGTGGCTGATATGAGAAACGCTAAGGCCTCCGATGGGTCGGGATGATCCACGCCGGCCAAGGTGACTAGGGGTCTTCTATCAATACTGTTACAATTGTGCGCTTTTGATTCGGATACGGCTTCGGGATTCTCCGCGGGGTGAAACGCCATCTAGTACGTACACACCGTACGCCATACATCTCCAAGAGGCGTAATTTTATCCAACAGGAACAGTTCCCCACGCCGGAATTCAATCATGTAAACGTTCTATGCGCCGTCTGTCGGGGGGTTATAGAGATCTTTCATTTACATTCTAATTGCGGGGTGAATTTTTTGAGTCTCGTGGCGCTGCTAAGCGCTTAGGCACTGTCGCAAGAGCATGCACTCCACCAGTCTAGGAATCCTTTCTTCCTTTGCTTGTTGACTAAACCGTCTTGCCCAAACCCTCGCAGGAGGGTTCACAGCACCTGTTGCCACTATAGCACCGTCATTTGCTATTCCTCGTTACCCTCGATATCTTTATGTCCGGGCATCCGTTTAATTTCAACGCATAGTCTATGTATCGAAGTTGGCTCTGTGAGCGTATATATGCTTCTCCACGGTCCTAGCGAAGTCTCGTTAGTTTGTCAATGACCGATAGATTATCAAGGCCAACAAAAGGTAGTCTATGGCGTCCGATGATTCTTGTTGCTGGTAACTCCAAGAGACACAGAACACTTCAACGTTTTGCTGGAAGCAGTCGGCCTCTCTGACTTGATAGATTTCTTGTATAATCCTACCTTTATTAGGTTGCTGGCAAGAATGCTGTTGTAAGCGGATGGAGGAATTGGTCGACAGGAAGCTAATTATCTTACTGGAATTGACAGAGACAGCTAGCTATTCTACTCTAATCCTTGCTAAAACACTATTTTTAGATACCCTCGTTGGATCGGCTGCACAAGGGTAGGAAATATGAAACGACAAGGAGACACCTGAATTAGACCCCTTTAGATTTACTTGATACTGTATGTACTAACCTATGTGACATAACTGCAGCACAACCGTCTCTAATCTTAATGGCCCTCTCGAATCGTCATTCAAATTCATAAAGCAGGCTCTGCAAAGTATGGACAACTCTGGATCGTATCGATACGAGCCTCTCTTTACCTCAGACAATAACCTGTCGTTTCCTTTTCGAATTTTGCGGGTGTTGCCAGGGACGGCGGAAAGTCCACTGGTAGGGGAGATACGCCATGCCTGTCTGGATGACAGTTTGCACCCGCCTGTCTACGAGGCACTCTCTTATTGCTGGGGAGATGCTACTGAAGTCGACCGGATAGCAATTGGTTCCTCGTATCTTCCTCTTACATCCTCACTCCGCACAGCATTGCTTCAACTGCGATCCATAGATGTCGGGCGTGATATCTGGGTTGATGCTATTTGTATCAATCAAAGTGACGTCGATGAGCGTTCCCGCGAGGTACAATTGATGCACCTTATTTATTCCAATGCCTTCCAGGTCTTGATCTGGCTCGACGAGCCGGCTATAAAGCCACGATATTGGAACCCCCAGGCGGCATTCAAGCTGGCAACACACCTGTGCGCGTTGCGCCAAGACCACCCCGACGTTAGTATTCATAAGCTAGGAACTTGGCGAAAGGCACGTACGCGTGCTAAGTTTAAAGTTGGATCGCGAGGATATCCGGATGCGCTGCGACTCCTCTTCACACGACCCTGGTTTGAGAGAATGTGGGTTGTTCAGGAGGCTATCTGCGCCAAAGCTGCTGTTGTGATCTGCGGCCAGCATATGCTTGATTTTAACACTCTGATGTCTGCGGTAGAGTATGGTAGGCGGTCGGGCCTATTTTATATTTATCGCCAGAGAAAACTATTTCTACCATTCCATATAGGACCGTCCCCAACTCAAATTTCAGCGGCGATGGCGATGTACACACTTACTAGTCAATCGTCATTAGAGGACGATTTACTAAGCTTTCTACGTCGTTTTCACGGATCTAAAAGTGCTGACCCAAGGGATAAATTGTTTGCCCTCTACGGGATCTCGTCATTGGATCGAATGAGACTTCTGAATCATGATTTTCAAGAAATGGAAATACTCCCGGACTATCGTACAGACCCGAAGACGCTGTTCATCAAAACGGCGAAAGGAATACTTGAGAGAACCCAAAATCTAGATTTGCTCTTAATTCCTCGCCTGCGTAACCCGGGCGACAACCGGGTGAAGGACTTACCGTCTTGGGTACCGGATTGGAGTACAATAGACGCTGACACGGAAGCGCTCTGCTACACAGCACCGCCACACTACTCGGCATCTGGTGACAGCAGCTCTGCACCTCAGTTTAGCGATACGAATCAAAGTTTGGTCACTCTTTCAGGCTACGTGTTTGACCGCGTTGTTGAGACGGGAGCTCGATCGGTAAACTCCAATCTCCCCATACTCAGCCGACCAGAGTCTACAGAATCTGCTGTCGGTTCCTTAGCCCTGCTAACAATCTGGGTATTTGAATGGATAGACTGGGAGCTTTCCTCGCATGGCGCGAAAGGCTCCTATCTAAATGGCGAAGATATGGTAGATGTCTACTGGGCGCTAGTCATCGCACTCCGTAATCAGCAGACGGCATGGTACCTTGATGGATTGCCGAGCCAAGACATACATATAGGAAGTTTCAGCAACTGGTTAGGTGGATGGTTGGACCGCTGTCCAAGAGTCCGAAGTCCCCGTTTCCCATACATATACTACACTATTATCTTCGCAACACTGCACGCCCGAGGCCTGCGTAGATTTAGTCAGTATGATGACCAACTTATCCGGACAATGACGGTGGTGAGGACAGAGAAAGGTTACATCGGCTTAGCACCTGCGACTGTGCAACCTGGCGATCTTGTAATTCTCTGTAAGGGTGGCAAGAAGCCGCTAATTGTACGGCCTACGTGTAGTGAGACCAATTCAAAACGGTTCGAATTGATCGGCGACACGTACCTGCATGGAATCATGGAAGGGGCAGCATGGAAGGAGAGTAATTGTCACCCTATCACCCTAGTGTAACACTATACAACTCTCATAATTTGTTACGGAGCCTTAGCAACTCCTGAGAGACGTTGTGCCAGTTCTTGCTGTATTAAGAGGAGGATGCGTAGTAAAAACCAAAAAAATAGGAGTTGGCAAAAGCCGCAAACTATTATAGGTATTATCTCGCCCCACACATCTACGAGAACGTTGTAATGCGATATGATATGTCGTCTCACATCTATCTAGGAGCTAACCTATTTAGACGGATATAATATCAATATCATATAGCGACTGCCGTAACTTAGTTTTAACGTAGTTGCTAACTTCATGCAGGGTTTATAGAGCAAGTATGAGCCTACTATTGCTATTTTGTACAGCAAACGAGCTTAAAAGTGATATGGGCGTTCATGAAGTTTCAACGTAAAGTCTAGGGAAGCCTATCAAAGAGATTTCTTAAGCATACTTCGATGTTTGGAGTAACGTTGTTTCGTCGTCCTTATAATTTGTAAAACCATCTTTTCACGAAATCTGGATGCAAGATCACACCTCGCCGGATGGGGTCACAATAGTTTTGTTGATAATAGCATGTTGAATTCTATATCGAACTTTGGACTTATAAAATGTTTCGAAAGCTATAACTGTAAGAGAAGGCGTGAACGACAACGTATACGAGAACCCTTTCATAGATGCCCCTATCCTTTTCATAAGCCAATATTCTTCAACGCTGGAGGCCATGGGAAAATAACATCCCTTCGTGGACATTCTACGAAAAAGCAGATACCAGATACCCAACGTTTGGTATACAAATGTGGCTGGCTTCTGGCTTGCCCTGTCCCTGGTATAAGCTCTACCTCGAGAGAAACATGACGATCTATATCATTGGCTTCATGCCCCTCAGAATCGTAGTCCTTGGGACGCGAGGAAGTAAAGACGAATGTTGTTCTGCGATCGCCACCCCAAACAAAAACAGCAGTGCAAGCGTCAGATCCATAAAGGCTTCCTAGCCTCAGTGTCTTCCCGGCCTCAACTGCCTTACTTACCTCTGCCATCATCATACCCATGTAGTTCTCCCCAATCTGGAAAGGCGCATGGTCGATCGCATCTTTCTCCAAGTAATTGGCAATGTGGTCCGCAAGAATGGTACTCTCGGGAAACATTTCTAGCTCCTGAGAAAGTCGGGCTAGATGTCGCTGTTCTGACAATGTTAATTTTCCCCTTGGATTTTCCACCCACGGGAGCTGATCGCTGAAACCGGCTGTCTGGATAATGCGACCCAGTTTCCATAAATGCCCACTGGTTCGGATGCCGATTTCGTTAAGTTCTACGTTAAAAAACCGACTGCCCTTATTAAACGTAAGACTGAGCTGCTCTTGCGGAGAGGAAATCTTGTTGAAAGATTGGGCCTTGAGGAATCTCGATACGGTGTCATTAGATGCCATATACTCATTTGAAATCCTATTGTCGAGAATCTCGCCGTTCAGAAGGTACATAGCCAACATCGATAAACTGAGACTATGGCCAGTCTGTCGCAACCTTTCGATGTCCATGCGTGTTGAATAACTGCAACAGTTGCCGACGATAGCGAGCCGGTCCCAAACGTTCCTGACGTCTCTTTTTTCAACATCAGAGATGATTGTAGGGGACATAGTTTGTGATTCACGTAGCAGAAGCGTATACTTTCCGGCCTTATTCAATACTGATTCTATCATCTCTCTCTCTTTTAAAGTTGGACGTCCAGTACGCCGGAACGCCAGACAGAGCTTCGTTGCCTGGTCTGAAAAGAGTCGCGAATTGACACATAACTCGCCTGGGACATTTCCAAAGGTTTCACGTCCACTTCTATGCCTTTTCCAAGGTAGTGAATGCCGGATGAGCAATGTCATATCTGTACCTCCCTTGTAGTTCTCCTGAAATGTCCAGGCTCGTTGCCACCAGAGATCACCGGTGATTTTAAATAACAGTTCCAGTGCATTGTTTGCCATTTGATGATTTCCCATCGGTGACAGCTCGAACTGACCTGCTCCATCACACTTATTCACAAGCTTCCCTTCCAAAATTATGGAAAGGAGCGTTAACTCGCGACGAGACGCTAGGGGTCGACCCAATAATGCGACGGGGTGTTGGCTCCGTTTATAGACCCAGTCCATACACTGCAACCCTGCTTTCTTCCTACGACATTCTCTGTGCCCACAAGTTGGACGGTTACATGTCCGTTGTGGGATACTATGCCGATCAATCCATAGCAGTCCGACACCCCTGGATCGCATGTATCTTGTAATGCGCCTAAAGACACAGTTCCGAACCGGAGACGGAAATTCCCTAGTTCCACACCTGGTCTTGATTGAATACGCTTTACAACTAGGGTCTTCATACGGAGATGGATCCCAAGTATATGATAATGCGACATAATTTGTCTCCCTAAATGCATTGATCCAACGACGGCATAATGTGGTTCTTTTTTTCGCGTTGACGAAAAAGCATTCGAGACCAGTGAGAAATTCGAGAAAATCATCCTGTGACGCTTGGTATTGCTGGATGTCGAGGAGAGACGCGATGATAGGCTGTTGGCATCTCAAGGTGATTTGGCCTAAGGCCTGTTTGGAGTCGTCCATCCCTCGGTAGGCCGGAGTGATCTTTTTTATAGTATCATGTTGGTGCTTTGCCCATTGAGAGAAAAGAGATTTGTAGATTTCAGCTACGCTTAGTGGGGTGTGAGAAAATGGAGAGACTTGGTTTTAGTGATATCTCAATATATAGCATAATGGAGGCTATAATCACTTCGCGGTGTTAACGATATAAATAAGCTTGGCAGGGTGCCCAGACCATGTTCCGGGACGGCTGCATTAAACTCAAGAGAAATCTGCATTTTATTTTCAATTTCTATCGAAATGATGTACGTGTGACCTTCTAATTACATATGCCTTCATCTAAAGAGTTGAAAATGTTAGAGGCTACACTTTTGATACTAAGAATGATATCTTAATATAGTGTAGACAAAACATTATATTGACCGATACGACTAGGAAATGTAAGTATATTCTATAACCGATTTTCCTCTAATTTTATTCTCTGAATAATTGCTTCGTGATTCTATGATATCTGCCTGGGCTATGATTTAAAGTGCCGCCACTCATGAATATGAGCTGCTTTAGAGTCATGCGAATTTCCAAACCAAAGCATGCAACTAAAACCTGAAATGTCCGTATAATGGGACTCACGTGGCATCTTCGTGAGCAAAAACTACCGTACGCTGAGGGGCTTCATCTGCCAAACTTTGATTCCAGCGATAGTAAATAGTCCCTATTTTATTTTAGTAATGCAGCTCGGAAGAAGAGAAGTGATTAGAAAGGTGGTTAATACGTACTGCGCAGAGGTAATACGGAATTCCACCAAAAAGCGTTTTGTCATGTAGACCTAGCTGGTAGAGTGGATATAGAAGCAAGATCCCGATTAGAGTGCCAGCGCTCTCTAATGAGGCGATTGTCATAAAGAGACAATTAGCTAAATCATCCGTTACTACGTCTGCGGCAAATGATAGCAGAGCCAGATCCGTCGCTACTCCTAGGGTATTTATCACAAGACCTAGGTATGTTAGCTCTCATGAGTTATAGATAATTAAAGAAAGGCCTACCTGAAACAAGTACAGGCTTGGACCGAGCTAGACCGATCAGAAGGGCGCCTGTAGTCAAAAGAATGACGCTGATTTTAGCGGTATATAAGTTGATGGCGTTGGGTGGCCATGGTGTGTACTCGACCAAAACCACCACAACCAATGGTAGGAATGCTACGAAGATAACGAGCGACATAACTGTTCGAACAGACCAGAGGTGACTTGCCTGCGTCATTAGATTAGCAGATCTCAAAAGTGATCGAGAATAATGTGTTCTTACCAGCTCGGGTGTGATGCCAACGCGGTGTTGAATATAAGTCAGGAATAACGGACGAGTAGCTTTCGCGACAGCTGCGAGGAAGAATATCCAGCCAAGAGACTTCAACACCTCCCTGATCATAGATGACGTATTGTTCCATGTTCTATAATGTATCTCGCCAAGTTCCCATAGCGTGGCCGACTGGGGATCTTGGCTCGCCGTTTCATGTAAGAGGAGCGGCTGCGTGGAAGGATCGTCTGCACATGCTCGTACGCTCGCTGAGCTCTCGGCTGCGTCGTAAATTGTTGTGACTGTACCAGCAAGAATGCAACATGTAATCGAGAAAATGTATGGCATTATCTGATTTTGTCTTGCAAGAAAAGGAGTGACCGTCGAGGCTATAGTTTGGCACAAAACAACGGCCGCTCCAGTTGTATAAATGAGAGTAGCACTAAGCAGCTGAGAATCAGCTGGGTAACTACGAAGACGACTACTTGAACGTAAAAGGTTCACATACCGCAAACTATCAAAAGAGTTTTTCCGAATGAGTGTCACCGTTAGGAAGATAGTAGCATGAGACCCGCCTCCGATTGTCTTGAAGATTCCAGCAATGGCAGGGATCCACGAAAGCCCGTCGGCTCTCCAAAACACTAATACTAGTGAGTTTGGGAGATTATTTCAAGTAGGTATGATATCCTTTACAGGAGGCGAGTGAGAATACCGATGCTATGAGTATACTCAAGCTGTTTAGTTTCATGGCACACTGAGAGCTGAAGAAATAGGCCACCGGAATGAGACTCATTTGGCCAATCAGGTCTACTATCGTTAGTCAAGATCAACTACTTTCTCGTACAACAGTCATACCTGAGATTGTGGAGAGAACGAGAGCTATCGTCGTGAGGTTCCAGAAGCCCGGCACTTGAGGCGGCTCGAGGTCTAGTGCTAACGGCAGAGCATTGGCGAGTATGTTGTCTGCCAAGGCAAGCAGAGTCAGGAAAGTCACCAAAAGGAAGCAATTCCCCATCGCATATCTGTCCCCTAAGATACTTGACATGACGATTTAAGAATGCTGCCACACATCGTTCTTCAAATCAATATACGCCGATAGAAATGAGTGCGAACCGGCCGTATATCATTCAAAATGCCATCGCACAAGAGCGGGGTTCCGATCTGACACGTCTTGAAACACGACATAGCCATCATCAATCAATTTGTGAGCTGTGGCAGGGAGCGCACATCTCGGAAACATGAATGCTGATGTTGGCTTGCTACGTAGCCAGGGTGCGGGCAGACCGCTTAATCGTAAAAATCTACACATCGTCGTATTGTGCTTCCCTTGCATTCCTGGCTTAAGTATATCTGCCAATAGCGCATTTTATATAACTAGAGGGTTAATTAATTACACTCTCCAACAAGGGTCAATGTATATGGAGCCTCATTGCGACAGTTAGCACCTATGGAGGGAGACGTCATGCCCGTAGCACGCAAGGGGGTGCAGGTGCAAGGGTGGTATGTACCTAAAGTCATCCTCGCAAATCGCATTTCTTCGAATTTCCGACAATTCCCCTCACTGGCTGATTGTGCACATCTTGGCTCGCTTACTAGAGATTACCCTGAACCGGCCGTTCTCTGGTTCTATGCACAACATAATTACGTATCTTGTCGATAGCATCTAGATGCACTTATCTGCGACATATACGGGTATGAGGCTCTTCATGCACGTGTAGATTCTTCCGTGGCCGGCCTGGGGACAATGTTATCATCGTCAATGGTCAGGCGACCCAATGAATAGATATATCGGATATTGATGGTTACAGTCTATCCAATAAATGTGTGGCTTTCTCTGATCAAGGTGGCTTACAGTCTCTTTAGGTCAGACAGATGGGGGCTCGGAGACGCCCGAACGTGCAGCGATCGGAAATGATTGAGGTGAGGTCGGAAAAGAAGCATTAGAACAAAGATGAGCTAGATCACTCCCATTATGTTGCGTGCTTGGTGCACCATGGACATACATAAAGCAAAGTGATCAGGTCTATGAGGAGATCGTTGCTTTCCTGAATCAGACATAGACCTGTCTATAAATAAGAAACTAGTACAAGTGACTTTTCGGATGCTACTGGGTATACCAATCTTATATGCCGAGTTGACAACCACCTATCATATTTGCGCCCCCGATACCACAATGACGCAAGCATTCGTTATGCGTCAGCTCGCAGATAGCACCGAGAAGGTGATAATTACCGATTTTCCTCGGCCATAATAAGCTTCAAGGTGACACTTACCTGTATCCTAGTCTCCACAGACATCTGCGACCTCTATAGAGACCGAAGTCGTTAATACTTGGGCGGGACGGATGAAAGGGAATCAGCCGAATGGCAATGCCACTCTTGTCAAGTCGAACCTTCGAAGCTTACCAACATGGACGCCTCTTTCAGACTGGTTATCTCGCGATGATGACCCTTTCCCGTATAGAAAACAGCGCGCCAATTCCAGTTCGATTGAGGGCTGAGCGGAGAGCAAAGCTAGGAATGACGGCTTGACGCTACCTACCCTCAGAAATACTTCAGCCAAGACGCTTCAGAATCTATATTTTCACTTTTCTTCAGCTGTATTTACATCGGGCAAGGTCCTTTTCTCGGGAACTTTGAAACCTTGAGTCCAAACTGGCAAGAGATCCAAGTTGACGATATTACTCTAGATATAAAGCGTTCGGGGCTTTAGGGGATCTCGTTTCAAAAACTGGCGCTTCATAGGTCGACTGGTGGCGCATTTGGGTCCATGTTGTCCTAGAAATCGGGTTTGTGGCTAGCTGAGGGTATGCTGGCGTGAAGAGAGATCGGTAAAATGGTAAGCGTCGTTTGATTTGCTGCTCGATACTATTGAGTCCCATCAGGCTTATCAATGAGAGTAACAGTTATTATCCATTAGGCGAGAATGATGAGGGGGTTATGGTATAGGTAGTTGGAGTGTTCAATACAACGACGTGGCGGGGTCGAGAACCTTTACCTACTCCTCATACGTATCAGCCAAATTTCTTTTCTCTTTCTTCTCAAAAAACCAATCCTTGAAATCGTTCGCCCGAATCATGCAAACTGATCTCACAGCCACGATGACGCCTCTCTAATAAGCACTGAATTCACGATTTTCGAGTAAGACGGACATCTTACTTGATATCTCTCAAATTCTCGTGGGAGCCACATTCTACGGACTTTGTCGCTGCATATAGGCCCACTTTAATCGGATGGTCTGTGTGCCAAAGGGTGTTCAAGTGAACAAGGCACTTTGAACGAACATAATATTATTTGTGATATGCAGATACCTTAGACCATCCCTTCATTTCTTCCCTTAAGTAGAATGTTGTTACCTGATGACGCATAAAATAGGTGCCTATACCTTCTCCCTGTATTTCAAGTTCCAACCTATTAGCGCAAATATATGACGCTGGTGTTACATGGACTAGCCTAAGGTACTAGGATTGCATCTATCCGGAAGACAGGGGTTGCTGATATCAGTAGGTAAATATCCTACGAAGCGGTGAATCGCATATTTAGCTAACGTACTCCTTTTCGTGTTCTTCCGACGCGGACCTAAACAGGCAAGGCTAAGAGAGCAAGAGCGAAGCTCTCATATACTTAAACTAAGATCGCCGCGAGTGCTGAAAAGGAGGACTAGACTGTGTGACCCCTTTGACTCTGGAGACTTTCTTCATTCGTCGAACAGCATTTTAGTATATATGTAATTCAGACTTTGAGGATCTCCACGGGTAAACTTTTTTGGCTGGCCAAGCTCAGTCTTGTAACCTAAACCAGCGTGAGTGTCTTGTCCGATCGTGTTTTGGGTGCAAGCGCGAGCCAAACTTACGTGAGTTGAGGCTGCTAAAATCGCTTTGTATACTTAGGATAAACATGCGCGCCGGTATGCTATTGCTGAGTAGTTGCTGATTCAAAGGTTTGTTCCAGTTCAGCTTCAAGGGGCTACTCCCTTGATTGACAATCTTGAAATGTGTGGCGACAATCTCAGCAATGTGCCTGTTTTGAAGGCAGTACTCTGATGGGCTCTTTCTTAGAGGCCAAGCGGCGGAACCTTGACTGCTGATTTCATATTTCCAGGCGGTCATATTCCAGGTATCCCTTTCCAAACTGTGCAGAAGAATAAAGCATGACAGGAAGATCGAGCACCAGTGGTCGCGATGTCGTTTGAAAATTGCCGCTTGAAGTTTTTCTAGGATTTGCCTTTCAATTTCGTCCATACGTGTTTCAAAAGCCCTGTCAAGTTCTTGGTTGACAAGTCGTGGTAGGAGTGTGATACCATTCCAGTAGCCACGCAATTGTAATGGGAACATGCCAACGAGATGACCCCCGGTTTCTATTCTCCATGGATAAGTGAAGAATATGGCCTGGATGGCCCAGAAACGGAGTGCCAGTCGAACCATTTCTAACTATACTCTGTTAGCTTAGAACGATTTGTGACAAGTACACGTACACCTTCTATTCTAGCTTCTGCATCTTCGTTATTTATCTGTGTTACAGCAAACAGTATAACGTGATTCAACAGGCTATTATGACTTAGCCCTAGTGATTCTTTGAAAATCATGTCGCAGGCCAATTTCTCGCAATACTGGTCGATTTTTTGTGTAGTGAGGGTGCCGTATCGAAGAGAAAAAGGTGTACTTCTGGCAGTAGGATAAGTCGTTCCGGGCTCGAGACCACGGAATATCCTATGTGTGAGTGCATTCTCATCGTGTGCAACGTATCTTTGTACTTCGATCTCTAGCTGTGAGTCAAAGCCATTTGATATTTTAATGTTAATTATTTCCGGACTAGGATCTCGCCAAGTATGTCCAACCACGTTATCAAGCAGTGCCCGTATTCTTGTCTTGTAAAGATCTGGATATGTAGTTTAGTAACTAATTACTGTCTTGGCTTGACAGTCCAAAATTTACCATGTAATAAAAGACGAGATTCCTTGAAGTCTGCTTTTATGCAAAGTTCCCGATATATGGGCGACTTTGAACAAGAATCGCAGCAATCGTCGTTGCCAACGCACTATACACAATTTAGCTCAATCGCATTAAACCCCTAAACAACCTACCTTTTTCTTCGTAATTGCACAACGCGAACAACTGAATCCTCGTTCACTCGGCCGTCCACGTCGAGGAGCTTGGATATTACTACCGCCTGCAACTGACCGGCCGCGAGTTTTACTGACACGGCTATTTCTGGATATTTGGGAGGAATCGCCTACCTTGATCCGAAGTGATATGTCAATACTTTTGCCGGGAAGATTCTGATCTGCCCTTGAACCCCCGAGGTGTTGCAAATTTAGGCTGGGCTCACGTCCGACCACCCTCGGCGCCCTATGAAACTGTATTGAAGTTTCTTGACAGACTAGATGAGCAGTTTCCTGTTTGGGGCATCCTTCCACATTGCGGGTTAATTCCGGAGACTGGTCACATCGTAATGGTGAGCGGGGATGGTCAGGACAGGGGTTGCTTTGGAATGGTTACTTACCCCGGACCAAACTGCTTCTGGATCTGCAATTCGCGCAATGTTGTCTTTGGCTATTGTCTGGACAGATGCCCAGACCTGCTGTCTCGTAAGAGGACTCGCTGTTCTAACAAGTGATGATACGACGTCCTCGATTGCCGTGGCAAACTTTTCAGTGGAAGAATTCTCAATGCCACTCGACTTGTCACTTTCGCCCCGATGCCCAATAAAATCGTCAAACATGTCGTTATCTGAGCCCGCAGGGGTCGATTCTCCAACGCTGCTTGCACTGGGGGGTGTAAGCTGGACAGGAGACTGGCCAGAATCGTGCTCGCTGCATTGATTCTCCCAATTCAAATCGGGCAGAATCGCAGTGTTGACAGTGTCACGTAATCCGCTCATTCTGGATTCCAATCTCTGCTCAAGGTTTGTAAATGCGATGCTGTTGGCATAATGTCTCCGAAAGGCCCGTTGGTGGCGTAGCACACACCTTTATGAATTTTCAGCTACTAAATGGAACGCTCCGGCCCGTGTTGGTTCCGTTGGAGAATATTCTCAGCACATGCGGCTCTGATCCGTTTGATCCGATAATGTGCTAAGCCACGTCGAGTAATCAGCCTGCCGCCCAGTCCTATTTAGTATCGAATGTACTACAACTACATAGAAACACCTGTCGGTACTCCTCCGCTAGATTGGAAGCTAACAGCGAGATATGCATGTGATATCAGCCCGACAACCATAGGGGATGTGCACAATGCATAACTAGTCTAGTACATATCAGAGCTCGTGACGTTTTGCACCCTGTAGATTTCCACCGAGTATCTCCAACGTCGCAGCAGTCTGTATAAAGTTCACCAAAGCCCAATCATAAGTACAGCTCGGCGTCACCTTCACACCCTCTTGGGCTTCTTGAAACTTCAAGTACCGCGATTGGAGTTTCTTCTTTGCACTAACATATCACCTTCGCCTGGCCACGTGTATGGAATTTTACGGAGAGACAAGAAAATGAGGCTCTGCTCACGGACGCGAAGGTCTTAAGGATGGAGAGCCAACTGTCTGGGCTCGTCCCGTATAAGTGCTCCCGATTGATCTAGTTGCAGTATGCCCATGAGATGGACCAAGCCACCTAGATTTGCCTATCCGTATTCGATAATAGTATACTAGCAAGACAAGATATCATGGAAGATATCAAGGCATTCAACGACCTTGGCACACTTAACCAAGCCAACCAAGTCCTCCAGGCTCGTCTAGCAGTGCTTGGTGAGAGGAAAGACCTTCATGAACTCAAGTACGTAACTTTTTAGTCAACAAGAATAATCGCGTTAATCATGATGCATAGGGACATCTTCGAGCGATATGACATAACTTCAGCCGTAGGGCTGAGCCTCCTGCACAAGCATTTCACCATCGAAGAAGGGGAAACGGTGGTCGAGTTCGGGCATGTTTCTACTCCTTGGCCAGTACCGCCCAATGGCAAAGTAGCAGGCGGTCACGTCGTCCCCAGATCTTGGCGATTCATCAGCGGGAAGTTAGTGCCATATGAGTTCGGATTCAACCACCCTGCGCAAGCTGAATATAAAGAATACAACCTACCGTTTGGTTTTGTGGAGGAAGTTGCTACTTTTCTATCAGAAACCGACCTCGAGGATGTTCTTGGCATTTGCGCTATCGGCAGTGCTGAGATTGAAGGTCGCATTGAAATGAATAGAGGTCGGGTGAATTTCACTATCCCTCCGAGCAAACCTGAGGATATGGATGTGAGAGTTGTACCGGAACACGCGCCCTCCGTATGGGCGTTCGATTGTAAAACGGGGTTGAGGGATACAACTATGACTCTCGCACGTGTTTGTTGGGTTTGTCCCAAGCACTAGCGGTACTAACGTTTGGGTTCTGTTACATATATCATATTGTAGTAAAACAACAACTAGTTGATTTTCAATGCTATGGCTGAATAATACTCTTCCGAAGAAAAATAGATGCCGACTTAATTGTAACTCTGAGCTACTCTAAGGATCCAGATCTAGATAGCGAACTGTAGTGAGCCAATAATACATAGAACGAGGAAATAGGCTCCCTAAGATAAAGTCAAACATTGAACATTGGATATATTCGGGGAAACTTACAGCGGACATCGCAAAGGGCAAGGAAATAATACCCCCTTCCTTCGATATGCTAAGCGAGTATAGTGTTCCCATCACTGGCATACCCACCAGATTGCCTATCGTTGAAGTAGCCGATATTGCCGCAAAAAGACGTCCAGAAAAAGAGTTATTAATTTTCGAGGCAAGAAAAGCGCGGAGGCTGATAGTAGCACCGGATCCTAGAGTCATAATTGAAAACCCCGCTACTAGTGTCGAAAGATTCGGCGATGCTGCTATTATTATCGACCCAATACAAAGAAGCATCGCACTGCCGGACGAAATGAATAAATCTCGAGCGAATGGTCTGGCTCTCAGAATTTTGGAAGCAAACGAACTGGCCACTGGTAACAGGATGAAGAAAAGGATGGATGACACGATAGCCCTTAAAGAGAATATGAGACCGGCCTAAGAGATTCGTTTCAGCAATATTCAATAGGCTCTCATGCCTTATACTTACTCGAGACATAGGTTCATCGAATCGCCAGGATATCCAAGGTATGAGGAAGTTGTTTGAGTCTCGAGCCAAAGAGACGAGAAAAAAGGACCCAAATGTAATACCATAGATAGCGACCGTGGAGGACACGAAATTTGACCCTTCGGTATTACTAGCATCAGAAGAATTGTTGATATCGCATAGCAAGGGTTGTTCTTCACTATCCATATGTTCAGGCGCTGATGCTCCTGAATGCATACAATCCAATTCTGTCGATGAGACCATCGTTTCATCATCGAGTATTATTGTTGGCACAAACATGAGCATGAAGCTCAGAGTCGCGAGTAAGAACGGTAACCAGATATAATTTTCCATGGTCAATGTTCCCAAAACTGGACCTACGAGGTCTGCAATACCGGAGGTGGCTTCCATTATTGAAAACGCGGGGGTTCTGTGTAGTGCGGAAGTGGTTAATGAGATCCATCCTCAGCTAGACTAATATGCTTACCTCTGGCTAGAAGTTATTCGTCGATTAATGGCGGAGAAAATAAGAGCGCCAGATGCCCAGGGTCCGCCACCAATAAAGATAAATGCTGGAGCAATGTAGAGAGTCCATATGGGCAGGTTGGTGAAGATTGCTAAGGGCATCTTAGCCATAGCTTTTGGGAAGTATTACTCGCCCTTACCAACAAGGGGAATCCAGCCCCAGTATAGAAGTATGCTGATAATGTTCAGAATTAAAGCTGACTTTCTACCCATTTTATCTGCGAGAAGGCCCATTGGAATCTGCATGAGGGTCGCTTGTCACATCTTCAGCAATCAATGCAATACGATGATCCATAATATTGAGAGACTGACCTGCAAGAACTGAGAATGTCGACAATGCTGTCAATAGAAAACCTAGCTGAATTTGTACCTCTTGAATCTTGCAATCTCTTAGCGTCGGGGCATTGCCATTGTTACGATAATAGTCCTCGCAAACCGCCATCTCTAACAGCCTAGGGGACGGCGCTCCCAATATTGCACAGCCAAATTCGACGAGAAACATCAGCATTGTACAAAGCCAAAAGTCAACACTGAACCATCCATTCCGGATTCGATGGAGGAATAGAACGTTGGCCATTTCCCATAGAGTTTTGCTCAGAGAGTTAAGTGGAAAGACATTATTCGAGCCATCGTGTGCGCGCGACTATCGAACGCGACACAATGATATGATGACAGAGCCGCAGCGCGCAGCATCAAAGGGTAAAGATATTTGGGGGCCAGTAAACATTGACAAGTCAGCGTACCGCTGATAGGTCTGAGTAAGTACTCAGATGATCATCAACATATTCGGCGATAGGGCAAATTGACTCATAGGTCCCCATCCGACGAATAATCTTGCTGACGCGTTGATTGGGAAATGAGAGAGAAAATATGCAGGGAGCCGGGCTGTACTCGACAAATAGAACCTGCAGATATCGGGCGAGCGCTGGTAGAACAGCGGTAGGCTGAGCTGATAATATTGCATTCTGGCTCTGATTCGACTGTTGGGAGCAGGGACCACACAGAACTGATAAAAGGGTATATTGAAAATAAGCGAGGCCTGCCCAAATCCCAATCTTGCTTGGTATTATAGGCTGATGGTGCCCCCCTTTTTACGGCTTGAGAAAACCGCAGTCATTTTTAATCCGAATGGTGAATATCTAGGCAGTCGCTGTGCGAGAGTGGCGTGGTAGGTCAGCGTCCCAGGTGTTCTCCAATTAATCCTACTACGTAGGCACTTTACTTAGTCGACCGGCAGATGCTGTTGGTAGGGTCTTTCCTTGGGGGCTCGGTATTCCCCAATCGTAGAAATTGCTGCTTTTAATCTCGAAAGCTGGAGCGTCCATGTCAACCGGCGATGGAACCTAAGCCTATTTCGTCGACTGGCAGCGGCACATGCATGTGGCCTATCTCCCCGCATTGTAATTGATGGAGTTGATCAGGTTATGAATTTGGTGGCACGACGTCATGATATGTATAGGCGTTAAAGGTTGGAGACGGCAACTTAATGCGATCGCAAAATGTTTACGCATGTCGAAAAGCAATCATTCCCATGGCCTGTTTCTGCCTCTTTTCGATGGACGGCGGCGGGGTTCGCGAGAGCGTGTTGGTTATGGGGAAACTTCATAGAGACCATTGATCCGAAGGATCCGGCAAGATCATGTGGCTATCTCGATATGGACAGTGGTACCTCAACTGGGGAGCTCATTGCCCTAATGCTCGATTGAATTGCTTGACTATGGACGACTGCATTATAGCGTATATTATCGCCGAAGGTCTTTCTCCAAGCTCTCCATCGCGTTGAGCCGAGAAATTGAAGGAACTCAAGAGCATTTCAACCATACTAGGTTACACCAGAGGACGCGGTTTTGTAATTACTGTGAGGCGTATCGTATGGACGTCGAATACCTACTAAGTGATCCCGAGGAGGGCATTTCTAGTAAAGTGTATAATACTCCCCCATCTATAATTAGATCTCTACGTTTCTCCGCCACTCTTTTTCCACAATCCGATCAGCAGACAGAAGACGCACGGCGCTAGACGGCTGGATTAGCTCCCGCCAACGTTAAGTGTCTCGTTTCCTGTCATCCGGACTAGCCTTTGGATATTGGCATTGTAGCTACCTGTATACCAGGGGTGGGTCGGCGGCATCGTGCAGTTGCGTTTTGTATATTCAGCTAACTGTACCTATTCTTATCGTCTTTGCTATTATGGTGTTTGCTCGATCCGTCGAATCCCACAGAGAAATATGCCAATAGCTATATAGACTTGAATTGTCCGGGTCACCAAGAGCGAAGCTACTAGTATACTTGAGCCTAGATCGCCACCTGGGCTAGAAAGCAGGACCTAGACTTGTATGTCCTCCTTGTAAAATTAAAGTAGTAGTCATAATTATTTTAAAATTAACAGAACACATTTATAAGTTCTAGGGAATGTGCTCCCCTGTTCCAAGAACTTAGTTTTACGTATCTCTAAATAGTGACTACCTAGGTTACTAATCTGTGTTCCTAGCGAGTAGGCATGTCAGGGAACCAGTTCACGGATACCCTATGGTGTACAACTAGTGGATTTTGTGTATGTAAGTGACCAAACCACCGTTGGATTTGAGTGGTTCAGGAATTAATTGGTTACTCTATTGAGTCCTAACCACCTTCTTGGCTGCAAGCAGATCTTTCTATTCAATATGGGCACTTATCTTCTGACAAGACAGCTCGCCGACCTCATTGTACAGGTCGCTAAACTATCCGTAGAACTTGTCAACCACAACAGATCATATATCGGTCTTTATAACAAGGGCTAGTTATATTAGGCTTGTAAAGGTATTCGATATTAAAATAATCTACTAGACCAGTAACAAGATCATACAGTCTGGTCCTCCCTTTCAGCCCTGGCGTCGATGTAGGTTGAAATATACTAAGTAGCTTCACTCTTACTGGCCCGGATAATTCAAGCCTGTATCGCTATTATTGTGAGGCTAACACGATAATAAGCGAAGCAGGGCACGGGAGATGAATTTGCGAATTGCTGTCTCGTCGGATATTTACATGATACCGCCAACCCTAGCCCCTTTATAGTTGCAATCCTTATAACTAGGGGCTAGTCCGTGTGACAATATCGAATATCCTTCCAAGACCTAGATCACTAGCCCTTGTTACAAGGATGAAGTCAAAGACTACTTGTCACGGAAAGCTAAGGAATAATCCCAGACACCGAGGGCATCAGGCGCAAGTCCATGGCCTAGGTTTATAAACTAGCTGAACAGATCCTACTACATAAACTAGGTGCTTCTTCTCTTGCTTAACAATAATAGTCAATGCTCGAAGTATTAACTAGTTTCTCCTAAGGACATTATTCTAGGCGACCTTTAAGTGGGAAGCTCATTTGAATGCGATGTTCCAGAAGGCTGGAGGATTCAAGGTTGCAAGGAGTAGAGAATATTGTGAAATTACAGAGCAAAATTGCTATACAATCGCGAAAAAACGAGTATGGTAGATCTAAACAAAAGTATCCCGTATTATATTTCCGAATAACGTCTATTTGGATTAAAATCTTATATTGCCAGAGACCAGTATCTCAATCCCATCATTCGGTTGCTAAATCATTTGTAAGGGCTCTGAACTAGAAGGAGTACGATATCCCTATGAATCTTCTATAGTTGATGCATACGGTTGCTCATGAGAAATGTGTTGCATGTACTACCGTTCCAAGTCCAACAGAGCCCATAGGCTTTTAGCCTTTAGGGGGCCGAACTGCCAACACTAACCCATTCGACCTTATGACCACCTATGTTATGAACGAGGCGGTTTCATTAATATTAAACTGTGTATAAGATTGTGTGCTGACTCATTATGGCGGTATGGCTGATCCGTTCTTCGCCGCTGCGTGCTACACTCTAATATTAAGAATATCTAAAATAAAAGACGTGAAGGCTTCGAAGCCTATTGGTCCAACCGTCATTTAGAGGTGAGGAGGCTAAAAGGCAACACGTACTGCTATTTCAATCTTGGGTAAACATATCTTAGCTATTAAAATTAGTCCGTATACCAGCTAGACGTTTCCTCTGCAGGAAAAAGGGACGAAATTCTCATCTGCACCTGCAACAAATTTTACTGATATAGAAGAACTCATGATAAAACTGAAGTTAACTCTTTAGTAGACAGCATCCTGCGTGAGAGATGTACTGTCTCACTCCTTTTCCCCCATAACAAGCACTTGCGATCAAGGCCCTGGAAGAGACCTGGCCATGGCAACAGTTTCCTGGTATTTCTTTCCTGTATTAATCAACCAACATCTAAATGTTCGTCGATGTATTTCCCTACACGCTTTGTGCGTCAATTGTACATTGACCATGTGTTATATATTCAATGGTAATAGGTACCATGTGATGATGACTTCACTACGCTGGGTATTGAACACCCTATTGGTATGGAGGATGATAAGGAGGTAGGCTGGTTGTACGCATGAGGATATCTGTAAGGGTAGAACGCAATAGTATATTGGCCAAAGATAAAAGAAGACCCCGGTGGCTAAGTAAGTAAGCAAAATTGGCGTAGTTCCTCCCCTTTTAATCTGTTTTCCTAGGTGGACCTCCTTATATACTACCCTACTTATATATATATTAGGTATATGTTGAAATAATGGAGTAAGATACACTCCAACATCATGTATATAAGTACTACTAGGTCTCCTGCGGCTTTTTCCCTTTTGATCATCTTGAAATACTCCACCGCTTGGCTATTTATTTGTACGTGTCTCCCTTTGACAGTACCTACATATGTATGTAAATAGGTAGGGCAGTACATGGGGGCCAGGCCAGCCAACCCCCTTATATTTACCCGCACTATATCAGTATAGGAAGCCCATCTCCTTCCACTTCGCAACATAGGATCTCGCAACATCGGCGCTAACCGGACCTTCCATGACCATGGTTTCGGAATGCTCCTTCGCATGCTGCGTATCGAGGACCACCCCTCCACAAGACATACGCTCGAAGTGAAACTCTAAGAAATCGACCAGACGTGCCGCCGGATTCTCAGTATCGGCCGACAAGGGCGAGCGGCGGACCAATTTGATCCATTCCTCGAACGGAACGATGCGGCGTGTGGGTATGTCGAGGGCGGCGGCCAGTACGGGCGTCATGTCCTTCCACGGCTGACCGACGGGGTTGTCGATGTGGTAAACGGGATAGGCGTCTGTGTCCTTCTCGTCCCCGATTCTCAACAACTCGACCATGATTCGCGCACACTTATCGACGGGTATCCACATGAGCGTCCCGTCCAGGTCGGGCCAGGCACGGAGCGCCTGGGCGCTCTTGACTAGGAACGCAAAGTGCTCGACAGGGTTCCAGAACCCGCTGACAGTCGAGCCCGCGATCTGGCCTGGTCGCGCGACAAAGACGCGGAATAGGTCCGGGCGTCGGTGTAGCGTTTCATCGAGCATGCGCTCACAGACCCATTTGGCCTCGGGGTAACCACCCGGCAGCACGGCAGCCATGGGAAGGCGTTGCTCCAGGGCGCGCGGTGTGCCCACCTTCCCGACGACGCCGATAGATGACACGAATTGAAAACCGATGCGGGATCTTCTGTTAGGACGGGAGGCCATGCCCCGGGCTAGATCGAGCAGGTTTCGTAGTGCCTGCAGCTGTGGCTCGAACGCCTTCAGAGGGCGGGTGCCACTCATCGGCCACGCGTTGTGGATGATGTGAGTGACATTCTCCAGCAGCCAGTTATATTCATGCGAGAGTAGTCCTAGCTGGGGCGCCGACGTGTCGGTTTCGAGCACGCGCAGCTTTGCGCGCGCCGAAGGGGACAAGTCGATGCCACGGAGGGAGAAGGCGTCGGCCTGTCGTTCGTCGACTGGCTTGCTGCTGGGACGGTTAACGCACACGACTGTTCTCACATGTTTAAGCTCCGCAAGATTCTGGACAAGATGGGCACCGAGACTACCGGTGGCACCTGTGACCATAACGACGGCAGGCTTGCCGGGGTTCACTGAATTCATCACCTGGCTTGGAATAGCAACCAATGCAGGAGTGGCCCACCCCCTCGTATATGTGGACACGAGACGCAAAGCCTCGGCCTCGCGGACCGCAACACCTACACTATCCGAACCCATGACGTTCCTTATCGCTCCAGACGCTATTGCTTTGGGCAAGCGAGTGGCTTCCGGTGGTCCTGAAGCTAAGGCTATGATGACCTTTTGCAGCGCGTTTTCCGGCAGACTGCCATCGGTCCAGTCGACATGACCAAAGCCCGCAGCGTGTAGCTCGCGCTCCCAGTGCTCCGCCGTAACAACGGCATGGCTGCGTCCATCACCAAAAAGCCACCAGCCCTCGAGCAAGCCAAACACGAGGTCCACAAACGGCACCACCTCCGTCATCTCCAGGAGCATAAGAAAGCCGTCGGATCGTAAGGCCTGGCGGATGTTGCGTGCTGATGTGACTAGATTACGAGTAGCGTGGACGGCGTTACTGGCGAGGATGATATGTTGGCCTTTGTGCTCAGCCCCTGGTGGTTGTTCGATATCGTGAACAGCAAACCGCATAAAGGGATACTTTTGTCCGAAAGAACGCCGTGCGTTGGCGACCATGGACGAGGAGAGGTCAGTGAAAGTGTATTCCACGGGAATGTCCAAACCCGCCAGAAAGGGTGCCAAGACCATCGTGGTCCCGCCTGTGCCGGCGCCCATCTCGAGGATCCTGAGCGTCTCGCCCGGCTGTGTATCTCGAATGCGATTCACCAGACGTCTGATGACGTCGCGCATCTGCAGGTAGTTCATGTAGTTGAACGTGTGCTCGCAATACATGGCCTGAACATACTTGCGGCCTTCCGGCGTGCCGAAGATGACGCGAATCCCGTCCGTTTGCCCGCTGAGAACATCTGCTAGGCTCTGCCCGGCATGGTATGTCATCCGATTTGGCACGGCGAATCCGGGGTGTGCATCGAGCAGGTCCTCGAAGATGGCCTGGCTTGTTTGACGTGGTGTCGGAATGTGGGTGCGCACTAGCCGTTCGCTCGCTCTGTCCCGGTCGATAAGTCGTGCGTCGTCTTCGAGAAACTTATAGACCCATTCCATGAGGCGGTGGTGTTGAGGGAGGAAGGCCACGCGCTCGAGCTCCTGGCCAGGAGCAGCGTTGCGCAAGGGCATGCCCATCTTCTCCATTGCCTCGACCACGAGGGCGGTGCAGAGCCGATTGCTGCCTGCGATTTGGGTTTTGTGGACGGTGTCGAGGTGGTGAGTCAAGATGAGCTCGTCAGTTAGCATCTTAACCTCACCGAAAGACTTCATAATATCTGCTCGAGACAGTCTCAGGTTGCTGGCGGCGGCGGCTTTGTCAACGGCAGTTTGGTTGTCTTCCTTGTTAGTGGGCGATAGACGAGTGTCCACATGTTCAAGACTCGAGTTGGAGTCTGTGTCCCCCTTGTCTCCAAAGAATGATGATTCCTGGTTGCCATCACTGTTGTCGTCAGTGTCGCTGTCCACAATGACCGCAATGCCGGCCCTACCTAGGGCATTGGACACGCAAACGACAAATTTGCGGAGGGTCGTAGCCTCCATCTGCTCTGCCTGGTCGATCGTACACTTGAACACAAGCTCGACTTCACGGGCTAGTTCCATGCCCATAAGGGAGTCGATGCCCAGGTCGGCCATCTCTGTATCTAGTGTGAACTCGGAAGCATCTATCCCCGATACCGATGCTACTAGATCGCGTACTTGGTCGGTGAGCTTTGCTGCATGCGCTGTTTTCTTCTCCTTAGTACTGTCTTTATCCTTCGGGGGCTTGATAGGAACCACGTCAGCTATGTATGAAAAGCTCGAGGCCGCCGGCATAGGTGTCGTAGTCCCATTTGCAACTGCATTGATGCTCTTTGTGGCGGGCGCGGCCGAAGTTGTAGTACACGACTGCCTGGTCCCCTTCACCAAGACGCAGGGATCTGTCGTTAGGCGTGTAAGCATCTTGCTCATAGACTCCTTTTTCACCCGCGCATACTGTATGCCGAGCATGGCCTCGTGCATGGTCCCTGTCGCGGCATCAAACACAAACACGTCCGTGATGAATTCCTGGTCGGACTTGCGGTGGTGTTGGGCAAAGACGTGCCATAGTCCGGGACCGTTTTCAATCCCTTCCGTCATCGTCTTCACCGTAGGCGACCGCATCGACTTTTGGGCGCCTGTGGCGATGTACATGTCCCCCGCTGGCGCGTTGGTCATCAGGTTGACCCACAAGCCACCGACCTGACTGAATGAATCGCTCAGGGGCACGTCGAGCCATGTCTGTCCTTGGTGACGCTTGGCCACGATTCCGGCGCTCTCGTTACCGCGACCCACGATAGTCCTCACGCCCCGGTACAGATCTGGGTAATCAACGATGTCGGCGAAGGAGCGGTATACGTTCCGCGAACCGCGGAGCACGTCAATGTCGTCTACCTGATCGTCAGTCAGAGCGCTAAGCCCCAAAAGCGCTTGGCACCGCGCGTGGCTGACCAGTCGTGTGTACTGCGAGAACTCCTGGGCAAAGATGGGGTCGTTGGGTGAGCGGAAGTGCAGTTTTCCCTCGACGTGGACTTGTGCGTCATTTCCCGAAGCCGTGTTGACGCTGAAAATCTTCATCCTCCACAGTAAACTTTCCCCGTCAAGAGCATCCGCGTCTATGTAGACAGTCCGAGAGCCATTGGCGCAGATGGGCGAGTGGTTGATCAGGTCTTGGAGGACGGGACAGAAGCCGTCGGCGCGCCGCTCCGGGTATAAGCTAAAGAGTGCCTCGATGGCCATGTCGCTCTCGAGTGTTGCCGGGCAGATGGGTGCCGTCTGCGCAATGATGTGCCCCGAGAAGAAGCGCTGGTACTTCTCTGATGCTGTGTTGATGCGAAAACGCGGTTTGTTGTTCTTGTTGTCTCGGTATTTGACGAAGGTGAAGATATCTGGAGACCGGCTAAGTTGCTGATCTTGAGTCACTTGCTGCTGTTTCGTGGTTGGCGTCAGACCTTGGGCTGCCACGATTCCTTCGGCAGCTTTTTGGATCTCCTCGGCTGGCGACTTCATTTCAAGCCAATGGCGTCCTGACTTGTCGAATTGATAAGGCGGTAGAAGCAGCTGGGCATAGTCCTGCGCCTGCCCGGCATGGTGCGGCCAAAATTTGATGCGCACCCCTTGTTTCCACAGAGCGACTGTGGTATCGGCCAGGGCGTCAATACCCGTCTTCTTATTATTGCTGGTGATAGACATAGCCTGGAAGTAGAACTGATATAGGGGGCCCGTGGACATTTGATTTTGAGCCAGGGCCCGCGCCGCCATGACCGTGATGGTAGAAGACGAACCGGCCTCGAGGAAGATGGCTTCGGGGTACCGCTTCGCCAACCGGTGGATGGCATGGTCGAAGAAGACAGGCTTGCGCATGTGCGATGGTACAAAGCTCCAATCCAGCTCAGAAGAAGTGACACCATCCTCTGTTGCGCGCTCAAGGGGGATCGCAGGTGTGCAAAACGTCAACGTCTTGCCAAGGTCGCTAAGCCCGGCCACGAGCGGATCCACCAGGACCGAATGAAAAGCGTTGGTCACACTGAGGCGCTTGTACTTGATGCTTGAGAATTTGGGGTTCGCTGCTAGGGCCTCGATGGTCGCGTTGATGGCCTTTGTCGAGCCGGCGAGGGTAAAGTTGGAAGGACCATTGTAGCACGCGATTTCAGGCGAATCATTAGACACGCGGTTTGATTCTTGCAGGACTTGTCGGACCAGTGCCTCGTCTGCCTCGACTGCCATCATAGCGCCTGAGTCAGCACCCCACGAATTGTCTACCAACCGGGCCCGACCAGCGACAAGCTTGATAGTATCTGCGAGGCTCAAGACCCCTGAAATACAGAGGGCCGTGATCTCGCCGAAACTGTGGCCGACGACCGCCGCGATTTGGTTTTGCAGACCACAATCCATCCAGGCTTTAGCACAGGCATACTGCATGGCGAAGAGCATTACCTGCAGCTTGACGGTGTCCTGTTGGGGCTCACGTGAGAATATACCAGGGTAGATACTATCTAGACCCAAGCCGGCAGACTCGATCGCGGCATCACATTCGCTCAGGTGCTTTCGCAGAACGGCTACACTGTCGTGGAGGCCGCGATCCAATCCTACGAACGTTGACACCTGACCACCGAAGCACAGAATGATAGGCCGCTCCGGCTTGTTTGGAGCGATCCCCATGGTTTCGGCATTCTCCCTCGTGGCGGATGCCGTATGCAGCAGCTTCTGCTTTAGATTTTCCAGAGAGTCACAGCAAAACACGAGCCCCTGAGGTAGACTCCGGTTTGACTGCCGGTTCATTGCGAACGATACATCTGCCAGGGTGGCCCCATAGTCTCCGCCGCGCAGGTCTAGCCATGATGCCAATTTGGCACTGTAGGCAGCTATGCTTCTCGCATCTAGACCCGTGATCCAGAAAGGCAAGTTTGGCGACAACTCGCTGGCTTGAATTATGGGATCTGACAATTTTCTGCCTGCAACAGAGGGAGGTGGCTGGATAACAACCATGCTTGCGTTAGACCCGCAGGCACCGTAGTTGTTGATAAGTGCAATCTTGCGTTCCTCGGTCCAGGGCCGCAGCGACGTTACGATCTCCATCATGTCGTCCGGCCGAGCCTTGATTGCGCGGTTAAGCTGTTGAAAACTCGCTTGGGCCGGGATAAAGTTGTGGTGCATCATCATGATCACCTTAACAAGGGCGATGACCCCTGATGATCCTTCAGTATGTCCAATATGCCCTGTGTGGAAAATGTTTCTCGTCAGTTTGCATTATTAAACGGAAAACGGAAGGATTATTACCTTTGACTGAGCCGAATGGTAAAGCCTTGTGGCGGATTGGTCCAGCTATGGCCGAGCGAATGCTCTCATACTCTGCTGGGTCCCCCACAGGTGTGCCAGTCCCATGTGCCTCAACCAGCGAGATGTCATTAGCCGTCAGGTTGGCCTGCTGCATGACTCTCTCAAAGAGAAAGGATAGGGAGGGCTCGTTAGGAACAAACAACGGGGTGATATTCAAATTTTGATATACGGCGGTGGCAGGGATAGTCGCAAGGATCGGGTTACCATCCGCGACGGCATCCGCCATCTTTTTCAGAAAAACAAACGCCATGCCTTCCGCGCGGCAGTACCCGTCGGCCTTGTCGTCGAACGGTTTGCACTGGCCGGTGTGGCTGATGAAGCTGCCCGCCGCGAGGTTTTGCATCCACAACATGTTGGTTATGATGTTGACACCGCCGCATAGCGCGGCGCTACACTCACCTGACAGGAGACTGTGGCATGCCATATCTATTGCCACCGTGGAGGAAGAGCATGCTGTATCGAGGGTCACGGATGGGCCCGTCCAGCCGAAGTAATGCGACAACCGCCCCACGATGAAGCTTTTAAGCCCTCCAGTCGCTGTGAAAGGCGTAGGTGGATTGCAGGCTATGTTGTGCTCGTAATCAACGCCACAGTTACCGAGGTACACTCCGACATTGAGTTTATCGCGGGCACAGTCACTGGTTGTGGTCTCTTCAAAATAACCCGACTGCTCGATTGCCTGGTAGGCACCCTCGAGGCAGAGCCTGCTTTGCGGGTCCATGGCCTGGGACTCGCGGGGGCTTTTCTTGAAGAACTTGTGGTCAAAGGCGTCTGAATCGCGCACAAAGTTTGCATAAAATCTGCGGTTCGGGGTGGCGTCCGCGTCTTCTCGGTGTAGCATTTCGTGCTGGAGTTTGCCGCGCGTGATGAGCTCGTGTTGCGACTGGCCAGATTTGAGCAGATTCACGAATTCGTCTAAATCGTCTGCACCGGCGACCTTGATTGACATGCCTACTACCACAATGCTGTCCATCTTCAATCCGGAATGCGCCGAGTCGGTAGTGGCAGGGGCTTTAATAGTACCATGGTCTGACTGAGATCTCGGCCGAGGCCCACCTAGGGTGACCGTGAGTTTGGAATCGCCATTAGTAGCAAGGTGTGCCTTTGCCGGTCGGGGATCGCAAGCATGCGGTTGCTGCTGCAACTCCATCCTCAGATGAGCCTCGGGGATATCGAGAGAAATTCTTTTCACAATGTCTTCCCAGTGCTGATGTCTCGAGCCAAGGCGGCGTGTCAGCGTGGGTGGGATGCATCGATCCAATCCGAAAGCCACGAGTCGTGCGTCCGGGTTTTCCGCCACAATCGTGGACAATGTTCCGTACCAGTTGCACTGCTGGACCAGTATGGACTTTAAGACCATGTCCGTCATATCACCACGATCTGGTGAGACAGGAACCCCGTTACCGTAGTTGTCGTACGTCGGCAGTGCTAGCTTCGACGCGTTCGCAAACTGTAGGCCCGTGCTTCTGCGGCACATCTCGACCAGAGACTTGGTATGACGCTTCCTCTCCGGCCCGGGCGCGTGGATGTGTCCCTCAATGCCAATCTCGGCAACGGTAAGCCCTGCGGTCCGGAGCTGGCGCACGAGCGAGGGTGCGGTGCGCTCAGAAGTCGTCACTGTCGCTCGTTCTTTGTCAAATAGCACCGAGACGTACGCCTCTGGATACAGCGACGAGACGACGCGGGTCAGATCCTCGTGTTGCTTGCCACCTCGCCACGCCGTCGCGTATGATACTGACCTACCCTTGCCAAGACCCTTGTCCCATACTTCACGGGCGTCGATCATGGCACCGATCAGCATGGCCAAGCGCATCGCGACGGCACCATACTCCTCGAATTCTTGCCGATTCGACGAGCTCGATACGGCTAGGGCCCCGAGTAGACCTACGCAGAACCCGAGGATTTCAACCCTGGGACCGGTCGTCAGGTTTTGCTCCGCTTGATTCTTTTGCCGGTCTACCAGTTCGGCCTGTAGGTCATCTCGAAGTGGCAATCCCTTGCTAGATCTCTCGTATCGAAGAGAGCGCCAATATTGGTCGAGCTGGATGGCCACCAACAACGGCCCCACCACTGCGTTGGGCAGATTCTCGTCTTGTCTTGTCTGGTCCGCACTGAGGTATGGTTCGCGAAGCCACATATCAAGGTCGGCGAGGTGGAGGCTACCCGGAATCGTACTGGCAACCTCAGGTATCTCGTTAATTAGAATGTCCCAGAAACGAGGTAGTCCAGCCACGGTGTCCTTGATCCACCTTGAATTTGGGCCTTCTGCCAACCCCTGAACGAGTTCGCCCAGTGTTCCCTTAGTTTGTGATACAACATGTCCGCCAAATACATAAATTGTCGTCTCGCCAGCTTTTCTGATCGTGTTCTCCATATTGGGCGCAAATGTCTTATTCTTGATCTATTGCTATCTGTTTGATTCTCTGTATTCTTCTCTTCTTGTTTTATTGGGGGAGTGGCAAAGCGCAATTAGTGAAAAACATTGGGCGAATATTGACAAGCACATGCGATTCCTTTGTCTGAGGCTCGTTCACAAATAAGCTGAGTAGATGTAGATATAACACCATTTTGAATGTCTGGCACCCCCAGGCAGTATTGCCTGCCTTTCTTGCAATGGTTTCCCGTTACCTCTGATTGGTGATCAGAGCGGAATCCCTCTTGGAAAGCAGAGATCACATACATGCTCACAAGAGAGGCACCATCACAATGTGCACATTACATGCGGTGTTTCTTTTTCCGACAAGACGTGAGACGTGACCGGATTCAACATACTTTCTAAGAGGGCATACTACTATTTCGCGGGTTTATTAGACGCCTAGTCGGCGAGGGACTTTCGTCTTCCGTGTGGGTAACTATTGCTCTGTATTGAGTGATACATGCCGAGCCTAAGAGCTTGGACAACATCATTATTGGTTGACTCGGAATCCTTCGCCTCTACCAATATGGTAGCAAAATTCCCCGAGTACATGGGAGGCATGAGAGACTGTCTTGACCAGGAACAGTGGTGATCGTAGTGTCTTGCACCTTGCTGAGAGACTGGAGTAAACCCGGTGCCGAACAAGGTTGTCATTCGTACGGAGCTCAGTAGGGCCCACAAGAGGCAACCACACGGAGTTTTTATGCCCCGGATATCAAGACGATATGGCTAACCATGGCATAGGCTGACAATGTATTTAGCCTTCAGTCACTCTTGATATTCCAAGCAGAGTAGGTAGTTACGGTGCAAGTTATGAATGGTTATAAGGCTTAGATGAGAGAGTACCGGCAAAGACCGAATAGATCACCGAGAGAATAACTCGTTGTTATTAATTTCATAAGCAAATCACCACATAACGTGAACAGGTTTAAGACAAACAAAAAAAAGACGCCGAAAAAACTTACGTATTGGATCGTCTTGATGTACATCTCAAGTCGAGGAGATGACTGATATGAAAGGGAGGGATGTTGACACGCCACCACTGGAAGTGGCTATTGTTGGCGGCGGTATAGTTGGTGTCATCACAGCCCTGGGCCTCCTGCACCGTGGCCTGCGCGTCAAAATTTACGAGCGATGCACAGAATGGACCGAGATCGGGGCCGGATTCGGCTTGACGGGAGTCGCCCGCGAGTGCATGCGGCGCCTGGACCCCCGGCTCCTCGAAACGTTGAGTGCAATCGCCCAGAAGACGAGCTCGAGTGCGCACACGCGTTACTGGGACGCCTTCCATCCGCAAACTAAGCAAGAGGCGGCGGACGAAGCGGCCGCGCTGCTGTTCCAAATACCAGAGCGGAACCTGGATTTCTGGGGTGCGGTGCGGTCCAAGCTGTTGCTGAGCATGGTGGCGCTACTGCCCGAGGACGTAGTGCAGTTCGAAAAACGGCTAGTGGGGTATGTGGATGAGCCCGGAGGGAGTGACAAAAGAGTGACTCTACGCTTTGCGGACGAGAGTGTTAGGCGTGCCGATGTGCTGGTTGGATGCGACGGAATCCACTCGGCCACACGCGAGCTGCTGCTCGGTGCCAACCACCAGGCCGCGCGCCCAGGCTTCAGCCATGTGGTGGCCTACCGCACACTGGTGCCCATGGAGGCGGGCATTGCAACTCTTGGAAGGAATAAAGCCACGAGCGCGTGTATGCACTGCGGGCCAGACGTCAACATGATGTCATATCCGGTACGTATAACTACCTGCTTTTTACGCAGGCAGCGGTTCCCAAGATGATATAATGCTACTCAAAGCTAACAGCGTACACAGGTGATGAACGGGGCACTGTTGAACGTGGCCATCTTCGCTCACGAGCCGTCATCCGACTTTGGCGGAGAGACAAGTAGCATGACAGCACCAGCGACTCGCACCGAGGTCGAAAAGGCCGTGTCGTCGCTGGGCCCGCACGCGCGGGAGATGGCGAAGCTGTTCCCAGAAGAAACGGTTAAGTGGGGGATCTTCGACATGGCTGAGCATCCGGCGCCGACATATGCCCGGGGACGAGTGTGCATCGCGGGGGACGCGGCACACGCCAGCAGCCCACACCAGGGCGTCGGAGCCTGCATGGGGGTAGAGGATGCGCTCGTGCTCTGTGAGGTGCTCGACACGGCATGGACCAAGGCGGCGGCGGACAAACGGTGCAAACCGCGGGCGGTTGAGCAAGCGTTGCGTGCCTTTTCTCGGTCGCGCATGGAGCGGACGCAGTGGGTGGTGCGCAGTTCCCGGGAGATGGGCGACATGTACCAATGGCGTCTTGGATCGACGGGTAGAGATCCTGACCGGTGCCGCCACAAGCTGGAGCAGGCGTCGCGGAAACTGTGGGATTTCGATGTTGACGCCATGGTGGCTGGAGCCAGGAAGGAGGCGGCTGCTGCAGGTGGTGCCGACGAGTAAGCTGATAAGATAAGCGTACATAGCAGTACCTGTTGTTTGTAGGTATTATACGGCTCGCAACCGGTCATTATTTAAGGAGTTGTTAAGGTAGCTAGCAACTTCAAACACCTAAACCACCACTTACACCCAAACCACTTTATTCAAAGTAGCATAACTGTTAACCACTACAAGAGTAATAATCTAATAATACCCCAAAGTAGCCAGGGCTCCGTACGTATATATATACATATATATAACAACCTAGTAGTTAGTTGTAACATATGTATACTTACATATTTACTAGTAGCCGCAACACTTGGTCGCAGCTGGCAGATATGCTCTGTTCTAAGAATAGAAATGCGCTAACTCAAAATATCGATAATGACCGATTTCGTCCACCGTAAGAACTAAATTGTAGTATTGATACTTAGATTTCCAAGATTGCCTACTTCGTACTCCACTTAATCTTCCTTCCATCTCCAATCTGAGCACTCAGTATTGCACCCTACGCTTTATCAACAAGTACCTCCTAGGTAGTACTTATGTTCTCTAGCTCTGTCCGTCCGTGAGCCGTGCTGTAGGCTGCTCAGCATCTCTTTATTGTTTACCATGTTAGGTACTTGTGCCTAGGTATGTCAACATCCTTTCCAACACAAATCCAGCTCACTAAACTGTTATCTGAAGCGTGCACCTCCATATGTACCTACTAGCCTATACTACCTAGAAGTAGGTAACTACCTAGTTTGGCACCATCCCTAGCTCCGCCGAGTTTACATAGACCAAGTATGAAGCGCAGGCTTGCCCCTCGTTCGGCTCAGTACGGCCAGGCATGTATGCGGTGTGTGACAGCCAAGTGTCGCTGCGTCAGTCGACCCGACGGCGATGGCTGTGAACGATGCCACCGCCTCAGCAAACAAGTGAATAACTCCTAGAGTCATTTTCTTCCGGTTCTAGCCGCTTCGGGAGTCAAAAATCTCCCATTAGAGCGATGGACTACCGATTTTACCTAAAAAGAGTAATTACTGACTCCAGCGAGCTATAGTGTCAGCCAAACCAACGGGCGCCCAAAAACAACCAAGACCCGGACCCGGATCCGGACTCGGGCTCCCGCGTTGTCCCGCCACACTCCGAGGACCCCGAGGACCCCGAGGACCGCCAGCACTCTCAGGACCACGTCCGATCCGGGCCTCTTACTGTTCCGGCAATCCTCTGCGAGCACTCGGTGGCTGTCGCTATCCCTCAGCCAGTTGACGATATTTCTGATATCTCCGAGGCATGCCTCGACAGCTTCCGCACGCACATGCTACCTCACTTCCCCTTCATCTACCTTCCGCAATCCCTAACAGCCGAAGAGCTCCGTCACAGCAGACCCCTGCTCATCCAGGCCATCGTCTGCGTGACATGGCCCTCCGCCGGGGAGAGAGAGGCCCGGGCCCTCAACATGAAGCGTGCACTATGCGAAGAAGCTTTCTTGCGGCAGGTACATGCTGGTATGAATCAGACTACTGGCACCGATCCCGCACTCGACTTACTACTGGCCCTCATGACTTATATCAGCTGGGGCTGGGATCATGTACGCCGCCGTGGGAGCCTTTCACCCCTAGTCATGCTGTGCATGTCACTGGTTGGCGAGATGCGCCTCGATAGGCCTGCCCTTGATGATACCCGCACGGGCTGTCAATTGGTATTACCAGTGTCACCCCTCACCTCGGACAGCCCTCGGCGGCTCTCTGCCGAGGCCCGGCGCGCCGCACTGGGTTGTTTCGTGCTCAGCTCCGTCGTCTCTCACTACTTTCGCGACATGGATCCCCTAGCGTGGACACCACAACTGGACAGGGTTCTCAGCGACACAAGTTCAGCGGAAGCATGCTCGACTGACGCAGATCTGGTCTATCAAGTCCGCTTCCAGCTACTTTCTACCAAGGCTACCCAGCTTCATCAACTGCTGCAAACGCAGCCGAATCATGAGGCATCGGCAGCTGCCGTTTTCAAGGACGCCAAGATGCTTCATCAAAGCCTGCAGGAATTTAAGAAAGAACCCCTTTTGTCCTCTCGTCATCACCAGCGTACGTTTTCTACCCCCTAAGTCTCGGCGGATGTCTATGCAGACACAGCTTCATTTGCTAACGTGGGGTATTCACAACTCTTCAAGTCCGGCTAGCGCATTTTCATTACGTGGAAGTGCTTATTTTGGAGACTATCCGCGCATCCACTCTGATACTTTCGCGCGTCGATGCCCCTGAAACTATTAACACTCCCGGTAGTAGTGGTGACGATACGTTCATCAAGGACAGTACCTCGCTTGGACAAAGTGACCTGTCGTACATGTGGGAATCCGTCCTCGCTATTAGTGCCTGTACCTCTGCTCTGTTGAGCCCCCAGCCGCCCAGCTTCCTTTCCATAGCCTTCCTACAGTGGGGTCAGCTTGCCGGCTGCATTGTGGTGTTATGTAAGCTAGAAGAGCTGGAGGACTCGCGAATCGATCGCGCCCACGCCCGGACCGTCATAGACCTTCCCGTGCTCCTCGACCGTATCGCCAAGAACTTTGAGCTGACGGCGATCGAGGCGGGCGAGCAGGATACGGGTCCGCCAGGCGGCGTATTTACCCAGCTCGCGGCAGGTATTCGCGATTTTCGCTCGTGTCTACAGTATTCCGCCGTCGAGCTTACGCGGCCGGGCCCAAACGAAGTGTCGGGTTGCGGAGGCAGCAATACAACCCAACCTCTTCAGGGGCACTTGAATACGCAGGGCCCTGCCAGCCGCTTTTGGATGAACCAACTTTTTTCAAGCTAAATATGCCGGCCGGGACTATAAAGGAACGCAGTAGATATCTACTATACTACCAAGTGGACGCCACACTGCCGTCCGTCCATTCCGTCACCTACACAAGCGACATTCGGTAGTTCAATCATAAACCGCCACGCTTTAGCAACGATCGCCGTCAGATGTGGAGGACAAGCATGCAAGGATTCTTCCAAGCTTGAGCACGCTTCCACTCGACGGACGCACAATCGAATATGCTGGGAATTCTTTACTCCCAAGGACTGATTTTGGCCGAAATTGAGCCGTAAGCCCGATTTTTCGGTATTAAAAAACGCCGGTGGCTTACTTACGTTGCAATCACGGATCAACACTGTCCCATCAGCTGAGCGGAATCATCATCAAGGGGGTTATGTGTATTCTGCTCAACCAGGACAATCGGGCTCTAGATGGAAGTAAACGGCAATGATATCCCATCGGATCATTCCAATATTCCCGCCCGTGTGATGCCATCGCCTATGCGGGCGAAAGCTAGGTAGATAGGCGGCAAGCCAGATGTA
Organism: Xylaria sp. Z34; assembly: GCA_037356055.1. Classification (NCBI taxonomy): domain Eukaryota; kingdom Fungi; phylum Ascomycota; class Sordariomycetes; order Xylariales; family Xylariaceae; genus Xylaria; species Xylaria sp. Z34. Next base: position 357,499 of record JBAWJW010000009.1, read on the forward strand.
CACGATGTAGGAACCTCTTCTTGTTGGGCTGCTGCTGACATAGATTTATTGCTCAAATTAGTCTTGGGGGTCGACGAGTCTAAACATCGCCATATCTTGTATTTAGTCCCTCTGACTAGATATTTCCCGCCAAGTCTTCATCCTAATTACGAATAGCAGCCTAGCTATCCAAGGAGACCTCATCCATTATACGCATCATATTTCCTCAGTCATAAGTCATTTCTTCCAATCAGATAACAGAATGTTGATACTGAAACTTTCGCCTGTTATGACGTTGGTCTGCGCCACCGCGGCTCACGCATCCTGCGGGGGGAACCGAAGTCTCGAGGCACTATTTCGATCCCACGTGTCGCCTGGCACGGAGATAGCATCATCGTATCAGGCCAACTTTTCGACTGTGGTCGGGCCACGATGGTCGACATGGGAAGCTCCCGCCTGGTCCGGTGCGATCAAGCCAGCCCTTATATCCGATCTCAAGCAAATTGTCAGCAGAGCTAAATCAAAAATAGAACGATGTGTTAACTGTGTCATACTAGGTAAAAATCGCGGCCAAAAATAAGATCCCCTTCATCGCAACGAATGGTGGGCACGGAGCTAAGACTGGTCTCGGTGCGTTTGATGGTATCAACATCAACCTGCAGAACTTCAATACGGTCACTGTCGATGCAGTCAACAACCTTATGACGCTAGGTCCCGGAGCTAGGTTAGGTGATATGGTGACTGAGGTGTTTGCTGCTGGGAAAGAGATACGTATGTAATTGACTCCCATGGCGTCGTCTTAAATACCAGATGTTAATATACTAATACGGCTTCGGCGCAGAGACCGGCAACTCGTGGTGCCCTGGTGGGATTGGGGTTACCCTCGGCGGTGGCATCGGCATGCTGATGGGCCTGCACGGGCTTATGATAGACAGTCTTCAATCGGTAGAGCTGCTCACTGCTTCGGGTGAGACGGTGACAGCGTCCAAAGACGAAAACGAGGACTTGTTCTGGGGGATCCGCGGCGCCGGTCAGACCTTTGGCATCATCACGGAGGCAAACTACACTGTGCATGATCAGACCAATAGGGGATTCGTCACCGAGGCCAACTTCTACTACACAGCAGCACAGAACCGAACTCTATGGGAGCTGATAGCAACATTTGACAACGTGCTTCCCGCTGAACTCTCTCTACAGACTGCCATGCTGTACAACGCCACTACTGACACCGCTAGCATTTGGCTAAGCGCCTGGTACGTCGGCAGCCTCAACGAGTCACAGCCGTACCTCGATCAATTCGCCGCTCTGGGTCCGTTCGCGACAGAAATACTCAATTTGACGCAGGTTGAAGTGTATTACCAGTCGGTAACGAGGGGTGTGTGTAACAACGGCCACTTGCTCACTGCCTATACTATGGGCGTTGGGCGCACCGATACCAACACTCTTGAGGCTCATTTCGCGGACTTTGTAGCCTTCTCCCGAGTCAATCCTGCCTACTTTGGCCAGTCCTACATGCAGTGGTACAGTAACAAAGTTAACTTACAGACACCAGCCGACGCAACTGTCTTCCCTTGGCGCGATGTTCAAGCATGGTGGTGAGTGACTCGCGCTTTATTTCACATCCACCTATCCGTATCAATATTATCTAGATTGCAATTTTTTGGCTGATTCGCGATTCACGCATGGCCGCGTTCGTTTAGGCTCCTTGAGAACATCATCCTCGACGATTCCCTGCTACCTGCCGTGGACGACTGGTCAGTGTTGCAGCGCGGCAAGTTTCATGCCACTAGCGGTTTTGATGACGAGCACATTTATGTCAACTACGCTATTGGCGACGAAGGTCCGGCGGCGTGGTGGTCTAAGACAAATTTGCCAAAGTTGCGATCCCTCAAAGCTCGTTGGGATCCTCACAACCTATTCGGGAAAGGATACAGTCTGGAGTGAGCAATATGTATGAAGAGAGTAGAAAGCGCCGAAACGAGACTTTCGCGGACTGTGTCACAAAAATCCTGTGTTCTCAATATACAGATTGTCGAAAGACCACCATCTTCTCGGCTCATAATTCGAATAATCTTGAGTTCACGTGCGCCTCAACGTTTATAATATCTGATTACTGTTATGGCGGTAGGGTTATGTATAATGAACAACAAATTCGAAAGCATTGGAAGGCATTAATATCCTTCGGGACTATTTTGAAGAAGTAATCAACATCCGAGGTAATTTGGCAAATGGGACAACACATAGTTGTTAACTCCATCGCTATATCCTACTGACTCCCTTAGCTACTCCATGTCCAAATTCTCACGCGTTTCAATTCTAGAAGACCTTGAACCCTCCCGGCACATTCCTTTGGAAGACCGCTTGTGGATCGAATCGCCTGCTGACCTTCTGCAGCTTCGCCAGACTTTCAGCACCGTATCCGCTGATGACATCCTGCCACTTCGTGGCATAGTTCAAATATTTAAATTCGAAGAACTCGCTGAGTTCCTTCGCCTTGGCGTCGATTTCGGCAATGATTTCCTGCGCGACCCGAGTCACGAGAGCATCGTCCGCCTCATCCAACCACCCCACCGCAAGCCCCAGAACCACCATACCACCTTCTTCGTCATCAAGACCCAGCACGTTTGTTCCCGATGGCGCAGCTCGGTACGCGGTCTGCGGAATAGGCTCTACTAAGAGCTGGCTTATAAGACCTACAGATTCATCAAAGGCTACGATACTGTTATTCCATGCGTTGAATGCTGCCGTCAACACTGGCAGGCTGGAACCGATCGAAGTTGTGGCAAGGAGCGTCCTGAGACGCCCATCGTTAGTAAACGCGAGAAACAGGGAGATCGGGCAGCATGTATTACCGGAACCCGTTTGGATTATTCACCGATCCCTCGACGGCGAAGTCGGAGTAGTTTGCCTTGCGCAGCGTGTCGCCCACGCTCGGGATGTCGGTGAAGGCCTTGAAGAAATCCGGGTACTCCACAGCCTTCGTATAGTGCAGAGTGTTGACGACGCTGCGCCCCCGACCGGCCTCGTACGAAAAGCCCTGAACTAGATTCGCGTACTCGTCGTAAGGGTCGGCCGAAGCTAGGCCTGAGGTCGCTGCTAGCTGCTGAGGCACCGTATCGAAGGCGTACGTCACAACACCCCCCCAGATGTCGCCCTGCTCGTGGGCCTGGAAGTCGATACGGGTGACGACGCCGAAGTTGTTGGACCCGCCCCGGAGAGCGTGCAACAGGTCCGCGTGCTGTGTCTCGCTGGCGTCAACTACCGTGCCGTCGGCCAGCACGACCTCGACATTAACTACCGAATCGCACGTCCAGCCATACCGAGGCCCGAACGACGAGATGCCGCCACCAAGCGTGAGTCCCCCCACGCCCACCGTGCCGACTCGACCGCCTGCGACGATCAAGTCATGGTTGGCGAGCTCAGCGTAGACTTCACCCCATCTGGCCCCCGGTCCAACGGAGACAATCGACCTCTCAGCGCTGACATCGATCGTATCTAGACCCTGCAGGTCCAAGGTGACTCCGCTAGCGATATTAGAATCGCCCGCCCACGTCGAATGACCGCCAGACCGGATAGCAAAGTCGCAGTGGAGGCGGGCCAGGGTTTTGATAGCCTTTGACACATCCGCGGATGAAGTGGGCGAGATGATACAAGCAGGATGCACGGCCGCCTCCTGCGCCGAATAATACGAAGTTAGTGATGTGTTGTACCCCGGACTTCCAGGAAACAATATCTTGCTGGGAAACACAGCCGCGAGAGCCGAACACTATGGGATCCCATATCAAAAGTTAGTCGGCCTGATTGGTAATGGTCGTCGTAGACGGTCTTTCCGTGGGGAAACTCACACACGTCGCCATTGGATTCACCATGATGGAAGATACCTACCCAGTGACAGGAAAGAACGGCTATACTAAGCAACAGGGAAGCGAATAGTCAATAATTTACCACTCATGGGCATTTGATTGGAGGCTGAGTTGGCGAGCCAGGTCTTTCTATTCGGCGTGGCCACGGTTCACGCTATATACCTGTTTTCTCATCCTGTTAACATTACTACCCAGGGTTACTCGTGGCAGACTCTTTACGGTTTTTAGATCATCCACATGGATCTAGTTGCTAAATTAAATGCATATCATCATAGAAAGTTTCTCGCAATTTCGCTTACTCTGTAGTTGAACTTTTGCATCGTCTTTGGGTTCCTGGTCTACCAGACTAAACCTATCTACGGTATGATATGCTGATTCAGTGTCGACGGTAAATCCATCGGGCCTAGATATCTCCGGAAATAGTCCCTTACTTTCTTGCTAAAGACCTGGCACCGGAGCTTATATGTTCCGGTGGCTCAGCTGAGTTTGGAGTGTAATCACAAGCACGCATCAAGATATTCAAATGATCCAGTACCTTACGCCCTAAGTTACATCCCCAATGGGATTTCCAATGGTGCTTCACAGTGTAAGGGATGTTCCGGGCCAATGAGAACAACCAATGCGTCCGGCATCCTATCCCTCTAACTGCATAGCAACATGCCATGTACACATCTCGTTAGCTGCCGTAATCCGCTTCACAATACCTTTGCCGTTGATGTCAGCGACTGACCCACCCGCGAATCATTCTCGCGATATCGACTTACTCGGAATAGGTTCACAGTGATATTATTGTCGCCCACTTGAATGGATCCGATGCCGATAACCGAGTTCAGCCAGCGATAGTTCTCGCTGCCAGTCTCAAGGTCAAATGTAATGTATGGGGATCTCCCACGGCCAGAAACAAGTATTTGGGCGCCATCATCAGTCTGCAGGACGATCTTCGCATCGGGAGAGAAAACAGTGCCTGTAGCATCGTAGTTGCCCCAATCTCCTCCGACCCCGAGAACGCTGCCTGTTGTGACCCACCAATTAGAATCCCTTCTTCTATATATGTTACCACCCGCACGAGGTGATTTAGTAATTACCGACCTTGTAGCTCGGATCCTGAAAATGACCCGCCTGTGATTGGAATAAAGATGCGAGTTCCATAGCCGCCATTTCCGACGATGATGGGCGGTGTCTCTGTAGCAAAGACTGTGAGTAGGTGGGCTAGCTTTGGCGGGCTCGGTTGTTGAACGTCACAGGTCTCGTTGGATGCTGTCCAGGCGGTGGCGGCGAGCATTGCCGGCGCAAAAATAGAAGTACGCATGATGGGTAAAGGAACAGTTGAGACGTGAATAAAGTCAAAATCAGAATGATGAATGCATAGGGTGAATGTCGATTTGTACTGCACGTATCGATCTTATATCATATCAGGCGACGATAACATAACGTCGTTACTATGAAAAGATAATTAAATAAAGGGCCCAAACCGATTGTGAACGGTGGAGGGGATATCACGGCTCATTGTTCTGGTAACGGGACATCTTGTTTGCCTTGTATCGAGCGGCTTCGGGGAAACTTTGCTGCGTGTACACCCGAGAGATTTCTGATGACGGCAAGTAACTCTATATACCTAGAGCGTGAAATGTGGAAAGATAGGCCTCATATTTGTATCCAAACTACTCACTATCTAATCGCCATCGCTCGTTTTCTCATCATGTCATTAGCGGAACGAATAATAGTATGTCCAACACCTCCATATTCCAAGAAAGCCCAGTTATGATTTCTTGGCTTTATGCGCTTCTGCAACCTTTGCCAGTTCTACAGATGCCTTGAGAAAACCGTCTAATGCCATATTCTTTGCTCACAGTTGTTAGTGAGAGGTCCTCGATGTAGAGAAAGCGTGGAGAAAGGTAAGAGAAAGCTCATTAGTGTTTTGGTCCGTTCGTCGGAAGAGACACTTACAAATATTGACTGTGGCAACCATTTAGACGCCCAGCGGTTCATGCCAGCATCCTTACCCACCCATAGCTCCCCCGTTGTCCCCTTCTCAATCTCGCCTACCACCTTGAGACCATATGTCCGCGTATCTGGGGCACCCTCTTGAAGACGACCGTCGGAGAGACGCTCAATATAGCCGTGGATTACATAGTAGGGCGAGTTCTCGGGGATCTTGGGCCTCGGGATATTGTCGAATGCCGGGGTCTTCACGCTAGTTGTGACGAGGGTGAGTGTTCGGACGCCGAGGGGCTCAAGCTCGCGAGCCCATATGCCGCTCGCCATGTTCAGCGCGGCTTTGGAGCCGTTGTACATGCCTGTTTTTTTGTGGCAAACAGTTTTGTCGTCAGCTCGCCAGGTTCAGGTCACAGACACGGGAAATCGTAGATATATAGGGGAGTAGGTTCTTAACTGACTTCCAAAAGGCAACGGAACGTAGCCAGCCGCAGACGATTGGTTAACAACGTAACCTTTGGCCTCAATAATCAAAGGAATGAAGGCTTGAATCATGGCCAGCGGAGCGAAGAAGTTAAGGTCGAACAGCTTGCGGCCCTTCTCAATGTCGAGGTCCAAGGCGGGCATGATGAAGTTCTGACCGCTATTGTTGACCAGAACATCCAGTCGACCGCCAGTCTCATTCGTTACACTCTTGACTGCAGCGGCGATGGATTCTGATGACAGGACGTCAAGCGTCAGGGGCGTGACATTTTTCACATGATTGAGACTGGGAGGGAGCTTTGCTGGATTTCGCAAAGTCGCGAAAACGTGGTATCCCTTTTCGCGAAAGACCTCCGCCAGACCTGCACCGATACCGCCTGCTGAGCAGCCGGTGATAAGAGCGTATTTTCTAAGGGAAGACATTTTTGCTGTTGTGCGGTTCGTCTCCGTGTGATCAGCGTGTGTTTATCAGTGTAATTTCGGGGGAAATGTGCAACAAGTACCTAGTTACTGCAAAGAAGTTTTAAAATTAATCTAATGGCCAGCAAGAAAACGGTATCTCACAATTTAATGAAGACGATTCGATTATGATATAAGCAATGGGATTAGAGTAGCTCCGTGAGACATCCGCCACGCATCAAGCGGAATGCAAATTCCGGTCTTTGTGTTACTTGCCACGGCCTGGAGAGAGAGTAGTACTCCCCAATAGCGTGCGCATACATGTAATCATGGTCAGGCTTGCGGATTTCGGAAGACGTCCCCTGCTTTCGAATTTGCTGGGCTGTCGCAGCCTACTTCGAAGACAACGCCAGGCCACGCACCAGCGACAGTTCGTCAGGCGGCAGGCACAATACTCCAGCTTGGCGCCTCGATCTTACCGGATGCGTCCGTCTTTGAACAAGACGGGCCAACATCATCCCGCCACATTCCGACAATCCGTCTTAGCAGGAAAGCCGGCCTATACCAATATGGAAAGCCTAGAGCCGCCGTAGGTATGACATATGTAGGTAAATGAAGGCCATCATTCGTAGCCCACCTATGTCTGCCACCCTTTGTCGCTATTTCGGCCACTCATTTCCCACATACAAATGCCAACCGCTTTCAAGTACGTACTACGTACCTAGCAGTTCCCACCGATCTCTTAAAGCCCTTTAAACTTTAACCTACAGCTCTAGATATATATTCTTCATCCTTTTGTACTCGTAGTTATAAATCAAATTTTTATAACATATATTACTTTTTTGATAGTGCTTAGTAGCTGAAATCTTGTTTTTAACGATGCGTACGAATTAGTGTAAGTGAAATTCTGCTACATAGAAGTACCTACCTAACCTTTGTAGTTTACCTAGAAATTACAAACCCTTGCTATAATTCTACCGTATATAGATTAAGATCTACATACAGGACTAGAGGGTGGCCGAAATAGCGAAAAAGGGTGGCGAACATAGGTGCGCTAGTCATTCGCTCTGTCTATTAGTCCAATCAATAGATGGCTAGGCATCAGTTTCGCAAATCGCCGGCATGTGCACCTCGTTATGAAGAAAAACAATGCGTATACGAAATACTTCGTCCACCAACACGATTATGCCTAGATGTCTACTATCTCTAGCAACCGGCGTATAATGTGCAGTAATAACTACTTCCTTGGAGATACTAACTAAGCCTAGGTTCAACTGCTAGTCTCGGGTTCTGAGATAATTGCCGATGTTGCCATCGGACGATCTTAGAGAGAACCTAAATGGCAGGTCGTGGCAAACGCTGCAGTGAAAAGGAATGTATGGAATTTAAACGTCTAGACCGCTTTACCTCATCATTCAAAAGAAGGATATTATAAGACACGTTTTTTATGAGAAATCGGCGACCTTGGTTGGGAGTACCAATCTCCCCACGCCCAGAGCCGTAACGCCCTTAAAATGGCATCGACAGAGACCACTTTTTGTGCATAGACTACAGGATGCGTATATATGGTGCAGGACAGCACCGGGAAGTACGTACGCGATATGCGTGGGTGCATACCTAACTGATACCTAACCTAGGTAGTACCCCAAAGGCAACGTCACACGGCCCCCGCCGGATGAACAGAAGCCCGATGGCCCAATGGCGCTTGAGGCGAGATATAAGACCGTTAAATTCATCACCAGACCCGAGCAAACGGCGAATCAACGCTGGTAATCGAAATCTCGAATATCGCTAGTCAACACTCTGATCTCATCTTGGAGAATTACCCAGAGCTGTGTCTCTGTGTCTCTTCCTGTTTGACCCCGTTTGTCTTGTTAGGATCTTTTCATCACGCCCCTTCGAAGATTGACAACATCCCGTTTGCCAGTTCATTAGCTTCGCGCAGGCCCTTGAGAAGTCGGAGTAGATCTTCGGCTCCATGCGGGCCGTCATTCTGCGTGTTTAGATATGCCAAGGCAGCACCGAGCAAGATGGGCAGAAAAGGATGGGCCTTGAAGCAGCTGAGCGACGGTGATTCCTTGACGATACGTGCCATCTCCAGGGCGGCGCGAGAGGCGCGCTGCGTAGACTCCAGTACGAGGCTCATGGTGCCATGCTCCTGTTCGGTCGCCTGCCAGGGCAGCCAGAGCACCGTGTCTCCGAGATGAATAACGGCACTGTGAGCCAACAATCGCGTGAAGAAGAGCATCGGGTTGCGCTCAGCAACGAAAGTGGATGGTGTTCCTGTGAGGGCAGTGACTTGGCGCTCGATCATCGAGGCCAGCCACTCGTGACGAGACCAGAACCCGCCGGTTTTGTCGTGTCCGCCCTCCTTGCATGAAGTCCGACGGTGGGCTATGCAACGGCCATGCAGGGTAACGAGTAAGACGCATCTGGCAAAGGGCGACAGTGTGGTGGCTATCGATGCCTCTTTGGACACGGCTTCAGATAACGAGACGTTGCTGAACGGCTGGGCGTTCTGGAAGTTGAATTCCGGAGCCGGGAGTCGCGTGCTGCTGGCCTTGGTAACATTAGCAATGCAGGCATTGGCTATGTTCTCTACCTGGATGGGGGTTTACATGCCATATCTTCATACAGTGTCAAGGGTTGCTCCTCGCGCCATGACAGGAAGTAGTCGAGGGTATAAGCTATCCAAAACGTCCGCCTTCTCTCTTCTTCAATGACGAATTGGTTGTTTTGATCGGAGTCTTCTCCTGTTCCGAAGGCTCCGCTGGATGTGTTGGACACATCAGTGTCGTGCAGACGCGCCATCTGGACTAGGCGGAACGCACGGCCAGACGTAAGCATCGCCTGCAATTCGTCCACTCTCAAAGATTCATAATGTGCCAGTAGCAGCCACGCTTGAATATACTCAATATTGACATTGCCTCGATCTCTAGATAATTTATTTACGGATTCTTCGAGAAGGCGACGCGTTTGGGTATATAGCTGCTCACCTATGTGCTGGTAAGGGGCCGACGTGGCGGCCGCCAAGGTACGCATTGCTGACCTCAGGCACATCTGCGCATGTGAGATGTTGTCCCGACCGGCCCAGGAGAAATAACGTTGCTGATGTACCATGGGAAAAACCTCGTGGGATCTTTCAAAGTAAACCTCGTCCCTGCAGAGGTGCGTCATGGTCAGTCAATGCCTTTACAAGCCATGGTGGGATGAACGCACAAGTCGGCCCGCATAAGGTCTGAAATCTTAACACTATTACACAAAGAGGTCGTACTTGCGTTCTCGTTGCTATGGTGGCCTTCTGCTGTTGTACGTGCCGATTGTGGGTGGCAAGTATCACGGCTCAATTCCTCAACTGCAGGATCGACGGCTACGTCCAATTGCATATCCGTCAACACCCCCGACCAGTCGAGGTATGATCGGGTCGGCTCGACTATCTGGGCTTCCAATGTGTTAGGAGCTGTGTCGATATCGGCATAGGAATAATGCTCGAGGCCGAACCCAGTCACTGATGATCTGAGAGGACTGCGGACCGCAGGCACTGGTGGATCTGCTGGAAGTGCCAGCGGTGTCGGGACTACCAGTCCTCCTGGAATGGCTTCGTCCACAGCTGTTGGCGACACTGATACAGCCGGGACATCAGACTCGACCTCGACTCCCTTCTTGCCCAGTTCCCATTCAAGGGTGGCTATTTAAGCGTCTCTCCCATCAGCAACATAGCACCTTCAAGGCTACACGACGCGACACAGATGGCGCAGTTAAATGCACTGGCACGCAAGCATTGAAGGCAAGGAGAGATATAAGAGCCTGATGCTATTTTAGGTGCGGCAGAACGCTGTAACACTCACCAATTCGCGACCTCATCATCTGGAGTTGGCCCTTCTTGGGACCTCTTTGGGGCCTCTGGTACATGGTAATGCAATCCACGCCGTTCTCTCGGCACGAGCTGCAACGCGGCTGTTGACGATTGCACCGGGTCTTGCGGCGTCGACATTCTTCGCATGCAAATCCGCTAGGCTGTCGATTTACATCTACCGGCTTGGGCATTATTGCCTGATGGATAGAATGGGAAACGCGTTCTAACCTCACAAATATCCAGATGAATCAACACCCGAAAGCAGGCGAGGTAGGGCTGTCACGAAGGGAGGGGCGTGGTGCGTGGGCTCCCTAGTCTGCGCAGACTCAATGCTTGTCATGTGATATTTATAGCTGGTTCATTGATTCATCCTTACTAACATATATGGTTCCCCACGAGAAAGCTCCCCGCCGATGGCATGCAGAGAGTTGCCATAGCCTCGCCTCGTTTCCCCCATAGGACTGAGGGGACTAGGTAGAGGATAGGTCTTTCATTGTAACGAAATAGCCTTGGCGGTAAGGCAAAGGGAAACGCCATAGGACAGCAGCATACGCCACGTGCCAACATGTATGCAAGAGCCGGCCGAGATTACCAACAGGAACCACCCAGCTCAGGTTTAGAGGAGCCTCCTCCGAGCTGCGTGGCATTTGCAACACACATCAACAATTGTGATGTCGACGTAAGGCGGTACCTAGTTGTTCATAAAGATAAAAGACCCGATATTGCGAAGGTGGTGGGTGGAAAGATATCACAGTACCGTATATAGTGAGGCAGACGGTCAGATGCCCGACCTAAAAACGGTTTATCTTTCGAGATGATGTCAGAGTCTAGAGCTGCGTGCCTACCCCGCAGGTCACAAGGATAATAAAAGGTGGCGCGACGCCATTGAAGCAAAAGTACTGCTAATCCGCAAAGCTGGTACAATTCTGGCGGAAAGTTGCGAGTTGACCAGCCTTGAAGCTGTTCGATAAAGGATCCTGAGCCTCTGCAAGTAGATCGTCTAGTGCGACCTAACGCTGCTTGTGCAGGTAGCCCACCTGCGTCTGCCACCCTTTTTGACTAGGGATGCCACCAATTTCCCACCTATACAGATGATATACATACAATTCAGCAGCCGAAGGAACCAGCCCAAATGCCTTCCTAAGTGCCATGTATTCTGTAGCATTAAGTTATATAGAGAACGTATGTATTTATAAAATCAACTGCTCGTATAATCTACGCTATTGATTTATTAGTTAAGTTACTACATAAAAGCAGCCAGATGCCTAGCGTATGTTTGGCTAGGTATTAGTAGATATGGCATTCCCTAAGTCGTTAGCTTACGTCAGTTGAATACCAGGAGGGTTACGTTTGCTGCATAAATCATACAATCGTGCACCATAAGCGAGGCTATTAGCTAAATAAAAAGCATGACACTCGTCTTTTATAGGCCTAGTTATATGCCATTTATTTTGCACATAGCCTCGATAAGGTCTTACCAAGCGGCAGACTGTATTCGGTCCGCAGGATAGCCTATCTAAGTATCGAAGTCAAGGCTAACAAATCATATCACTCCATATTGTCCACCAGCTGCAGCCACTAGAGCCACAGTTGCAAGTCACGAAGCCTTGTCCAGTCAGAGGAGGTAGCAGAGGCAGCGATAAAGAAAAGGAAATAAGGAAATAAGCTACGCGATAATCGATATTCGCCATGGACTCGCAAGTAGGAACTTATTAGGCAGGTCTATAGCTGTGCCATTAGTCAATCCTTCAAGTATGGTGGCATATCCAATAATAAGCGTTGATACGTAGCAGCGGGGTTCTCGGCATTACTGCATGACTAAATATATCGTTGCACAAGGACAGGAGAGGTGCAATTCTGCTGAGGTCTAGGCATGATATGCCTATCACTTGAGGCGTGGAGCATCATTCCGTTAGGAAGGGGGGTGCGGGTCTACCCGCATCCGTCGGCTCATCTTCAAGCCCGAACAATCCGTAGCAATTCCGTAGCTGGCTCGGTGTAACCGGCCGGTCGGACACATTCCGGGTCATGTGACCACCTCCGACAGGGCAGTTAAAATTACTGAGGACATACCTACGGTCTTTGTGGATTATCTGGAACGTTTTACTTTAGAGGATTTGTCTATAGCAAACCTCTTATTTTTTTTTTATTTCTTGCTTACATGTCGAGAACACAAGAATCTGCAGCACGAACTCAAACTCATGAATCGAGGGCGATCATCATGGTTGAGACACGACCTCCTACGATCGATGTAAATACGGACACGTCTGAAAAAGTGGACGAAAACGCTTCAGATGAGAGTCGAATCGACCATAATATTGACAGAAAGGAAGACTTTGAAAACCGCTATTTGACCGGCATTGCAAAGTGGTTGGTGCTTGGGCCCGTGACTCTGACCTACTTTACCTTCTTCCTCGACCTAGCGGTCTTGTCGACGGCAGCACCCGCAATTACAACCGAATTCAACTCCTTAGTCGACATTGGCTGGTATGTTGTCCTTTAATCGCAAAATAAACCCTCTGCTGTGATTAATCCTCTGCCTTTCATACTGACTCGCACATTGGGCGGCTTCATCAGGTATGGGGGTGCGTACCAGCTTGGCAGTGCGGCCTTCCAGCCAGTAGGTTGCATCTTACTAATTACTGCCTTGAAACCGAGCTCGAAAAGGAGCCTGAATCCATCTGGAGATGAGCTTGCGACAGAATCATAATTAACCCTTCCGTAGTGGTAATTAATGACTGACTCTCCTAATATTACTATAGATGACTGGAAAGCTTTTTCGTTACTTCTCTATCAAGGTGAGAAGATCTTCTTGCTCTATACATCTCAGGACATAAGTGGATTCTTCAAGAGACTACGGCCATCTGTGTGGTTGGCTTTTACGGCGGCTAACTAGAATATTCAGTGGACTTTTCTCTCCTTCTTTCTGGTCTTCGTTGTTGGATCCGCGCTATGCGGAGCCGCTCAGTCATCGTCCATGTTCATCGTCGGACGCGCCATCGCCGGCGTGGGATCATCTGGTATCGGTAATGGAGCTCTGACCATCATCTCCGCCATCCTACCGCCGCGCGCCCAGGCGCGAGCCATGGGTGTGAACATGGGTCTCGGCCAACTGGGGCTTGCACTAGGTCCGATTGTCGGTGGATTGTTTACGGAATATGTTTCGTGGCGGTGGTGCTTCTATATCAACCTTCCCATCGGCGGTGTCGTGGGTGTGCTGCTCCTGATGTTTAGAATTCCAGAGCCGACGTCCAAGCCACCGGCGCGCCAGATCCTAAAGACAGCCATCAAGTCACTCGACCTGCCTGGGTTTGTACTCATCGGCCCCGCCGCTATCATGTTCCTGTTAGGTATTCAGTACGGTGGTAATGAGTACAAATGGGACAGCCCAACCGTTATCGGTCTCATCGTCGGGGGGTTGGTGACTTTTATCCTATTCCTGGTGCACGAGTACCGCACGGGAGACGACGCCATGGTGCCCTTCGCCATGCTTAGGCACCGCATCATCTGGTCGGCTGCGGGTAACATGTTTTTCTTATTGGCCACCGTTCTTGTGGCGGACTTCTATCTCGCCATCTACTTTCAGGCCATACACGACGACACGCCGCTCATGAGCGGCGTACATATCTTGCCGACAACGTTGGCCTTAGTCCTATTTACTGTTGTGTCCGGAACGGCGAGTACGTATTCACCCCACCTCATGTCTCAATTCCATAAACTTCATGACTAACCACAACCATGTTACTGTATTTCAGTTGAGGCATTTGGATATTATCTTCCCTGGGTTGTCCTAGGAGCTGCTGTTTCAGCAGTAGGCTACGGTTTATTTTCCACGCTGAGTACCACCACAACTACAGCACAATGGATCGGATACCAGGTCCTTTATGGTGTTGGCGGTGGTTCCATGGCCGCAGGCGTAAGTATTCGTGAACACCTACCATCCTCCACTCTCCTCTGATGATTGATTCACTAACAACATGGTCCGCGCATGGCAATCGAACAGTCATTTATCGCGGTCCAGAACTGTGTGCCCGCAACCCAAATTCCTACTGCCATGTCCATAGTTCTGTTCTGCCAGAACATAGGTGCGGCCGTGGCACTCCCCGTCGCGAACGCTATCTTCACCAACATGCTACGGACCCAGCTCCGGAATAGAAGCGGGGAACTTAAAGTCGACCCGGAAATCATCATAAGCGCCGGTGTTCGCGCCATTCGCAATTTTGTACAGGGTGCTGAGCTCGCTGCCACACTAGAGGCCTACAGCAAAAGTATCGATGTCGTGATGTATCTTGGCATCGCCGTCGCAATTGCCGCCTTTGCCTTCGGCTGGGGCCTGGGCTTCAAGGATATTCGGAAAGAGAAGAAGCTCCAGGAATTGCGCTCGTCAGACTCAAGCCTATCATGGTGAGCATGATGTGGAGACACAATTGCAGTCTGATAAGTCACAGCAACAAGGCAAGGATATTGTTGTTTGACAAGGCTACAGGTATCGAGTAGCCCATGGAAGTTAGAACTTAGATTTCCTCACCCGGAGATGTTCACGGAGCCACTTGCGACCGATGTGCTTGGGTAGGATTTCAACACCAAAGGTTTTTATACCCTTGATCCAGCGGGGGTTCTCAAGTAAATTGATAGGTGGTTTATTGACTAAATTAGCGGGACAGGATTCTATTTTGTATTATAGAGTATGGCCAGAGCTAGAGGAGGTAAGTCGATAGGGGTCTTATAAAACGACCCATGGCGTTGAATAGAATTTGGACATACTCATGCCAAATAGACAGCCCAGAGACAGATTTTATTGTGGAGAGCTTATTCTCAGAATTGTTCTAATGAGGTAGGTTATAATATCGTAGCTTAGTTGTATAGATAATACAGATATTATCGCACTCTTCAGAGAACAAGAGACCTAGAGCACTACACTAATGTTGACAACCTCGCTTTTGTCCCTCATTAGATAAGAAGCGCATTAAGCTGCTCTTATAATCCACCATTCTGGGTCATTCAGTAACGTAACTACATATTCCGCCTCAGACTGCACTTTCCTGAGGTACGTGAACTTGAATAGTGTTTCATGGCACCTATAGCGACACAACGATCTTCTGGGCGGAAACCCCCTTCATTTGGATGTCCATAGCCTCCTGTATCTTTCCCAGGCCGCTCCCCACAACTACTGGATCCGGCGCCGGTACATGCTGTCCCTCGGCTAACGCCAGTGGTAGGTAGTCTTTATAGATGCGCGCCACGTGTCCGTCGGGCTCCGCGGCGTCTTTGAGGTCGATGAACTGGACCTTAACCCCTGTGAAGCGCGCCATAACAGCTTGTCTGAGAATCTTCCATAACATGGTAATGATGAGGAGCACCTTACCGGTCAGTGTCTGCAGCTGGTCTCCGAGAGGCGATCCACCCGCCATGGCGACGAACTTGTGCGTCGTGTCCTCATGGCGCGTCATGACGAGGGTGCAAACCTCAACCGCCCCGTCACCAATCGCGTAGGCCCCAACCAGCGTACGACCATTCAGCGCCCCAAGAAACTCAGTCGCCAGGGTCTTGCTATTGTAATCGAACACGTGGGAGGCACCGAGCTTCTTGACAAAGTCAAAGTTCTTGGGAGAGCTCGTGGAAAGCACCTCGTAGCCGGCGGCGACGGCGAGCTGAACCGCGTTGGCGCCGACGCTGGTCGAGCCGCCCGTGATTATGACTACCTGCGAAGCCGGCTTTCTGGTGATTGGTGGCACGGCCGGCATGTCGAGACCAAGAAAGTCGGGGTGGAAGAGCCCGTACACGGCTGTGGAAAGAGTAAGAGGTATGACGCATGCCTGCTCGTAACTGATGTGATTAGGTAGTGGCGCTGCCATATACTCGCGGACGAGGGTGTACCGCTGGAACGCGCCCTCAGCCGCATTTGCAGACGCCGGGGCGAGGGCGAGGGCGGCAGCAACAACTCGATCATTGACCTTGAAGCGGTGAACCCCGGAGCCAACCTCGGCAACGGTTCCCGCAACGTCACCGCCGAGGACAAAGGGATACTTGATGTATCCCAACAGGATGTCTCCGAGTATCTGTTTCTGCCAGTCGATAGGGTTGATGGCCACTGCGGCGTTCTTGACCACGATCTGCCCTGGCCCTGGAGCTGTATAGGGAGCAGGGCCGACATTGAGAGGCTTAGCCTGTTTTGCGGTGAGCCATGCCGCCTCATTCTGAGGGTGGTTGTCTTTGCTCATGTCTACCGCCGTGTCGCGATGATACGAGGAAGAATGGGGGCAATCTGTGTCTAAACGTTGACTATCACCAGATAGTCCAAATATACGTTGGAATCGGCCGTCGCTTGGCCGACGGATCTGTATGTTGACCGAGAATGAACGTACTGGCAGGAAAGAAAGTATACAAAGGCGGCGATGCGGAGCAAGATATGAGTTCAGCGAAGACCTTCAGCGAAGGTCGGCATATTGAATTAACTAGAGAATTCCAGAAACTTGAGCTAACCATGTTAGCCAATTGACGTACAAAGTACAAACAATGATAAATACTAAAGTTGTGTCACATTAGTCAGCACAGACGGAGCCTGAATCCGTCTCAGGCCGGAATCTTCGCCGGCCTGGGTTCGCAAAAGATCCTAGTTCCGTACTCTTGCCCCTCATTATGAAATGGCAATCACGTCTATGCGCTTACGGCGGTTGCTGACGATGGTCTCTTGGGGCTGGTATGAAGACAAAAGCATGGAAAGTTGCCTGGAATGTTTCCGGACGTTTTCAATCCCGCATGAGCGGAATTATTTGATCCTCTTAGCTCGCCGGTTGTCAAACTGACCTCCGGGCTCGGTACGCATAAGGATTAAGCGTTGGGGCTTTCGGAAACATGTCTAAATTAATTCCGGCGGCCTATCTATCATCCGCCGCACATTTATAGGCTGATGTTTCATTATCTTTGTCTACCGAATAAGCAAACTCTGATTGGGCCGGATTTTCTCCTCATCTGCATCTACTTGTTGCCTTGTGATCCCGGCTGATGTCACGAGTAGCGAAGTGCTCAGGTCAGGTACAATACTGATAGCTTTAGGAGTAGGTAATAGGCAAGACTAAACCTTTAGAAGAGGAAAAAGGGGTACGAAGTAGGTGACAAGAGCTTTATTTAAGAGCTTCTGACTTCTTTATATTGTGTTATTTTTAATTTTCTATTAGAAAATATAATAGTACATGTATCATATTTCTTTTTTTGAAGTTCTATTTAATATGCTGTTATTATTAATACTCCTTTCATATTAGTTGAGATCTTATATTACTACCTAGGTACGACTGCCTAAGGTCGGAGGCCCTAATAAGTGAACCCGCGTCGTAATAGTCCCAGCAGTCTTGACAGCGGGACAAATGCCTTTGAGGCTGACGTTTCGATTCAACCCGGCGCCGTTTTGATACGCCGGGTGATTGTTAACCACAGAGATGGTGCGGATCACTTTGGACGCTGCGCAGGTTGCTCACAGCCAGCCGTTCCTCCTGACATCCAGGGAAGATTCTTTTTGTGATATGTTGTCATACGACGGAACCAACTCTACGGCTGTCAATATAATTTAATCATGATTCATCGCTTGCCACTAGTTGCTTTACCTGGAGAACATCTCGTTGTTTTGTTAGACCGCCCTGATTAATATCATCGACATTCCGAAAGGGGTAGTTGTATCTAGCATCATCAATCGTCAGTCATCACGATGGGAAGCCTTCACTATCGTCCGACTTGCGAGCCCATCGCCATCGTCGGGTTAAGCTGCAAGTTTGCCGGCAGCGCCAGCAGCTCTGGGAAGCTCTGGGAGATGCTAGCCGAGGGTAGGGGTGCCTGGTCCGAGGTTCCGCTGTCTCGGTTCAACATCAAGGGCACGCATCATCCGAATCATGAGAAGATCAACACAGTCAGTCGGCTACTTCGTTCTCTCCAAGTATATAGCAATTGACTAACAGCCGGTTCGAAGACGAACATTAAGGGGGCGCACTTCATTCAAGAGGACATAGGGGTCTTCGATGCCGCGTTCTTTAATTTGTCGGCCGAGACCGCATCAGCGATGGATCCCCAATTCCGGCTGCAGTTGGAGTCGACATACGAAGCACTGGAGAATGGTACGCTCAACTTGCATTGTAGCTGTCATCCCACCTCAAGATACTAGAGGCAGCAGTGCTTATTATATAGAAACACAGCCGGTCTCCCGCTCTCTAAGATGGCAGGATCTAATACTTCGGTATTCGCGGGCGTGTTCTCACACGACTACCACGAGGGCATCCTCCGGGACGAGGAGCAGCTCCCCCGGTTGTTGCCCATTGGGACCTTCTCAGCCATGTCTTCTAATCGCATCTCGCATTTCTTCGACCTACGGGGGCCGAGCATGACGATCGACACAGGTTGTAGCACGACGCTTGTGGCTCTGCATCAAGCCGTGGCGTCTCTCCGTGGAAGGGAGTCCGACTGTTCGGTCGTGAGCGGCGCCAACCTCCTCTTGGGTCCGGACATGTTTAAAGTGTTTGGGTCAATGGGCATGCTCAGTCCCGATGGACGGTCGTATTCATTTGACGCGCGAGCTAACGGATACGGCCGAGGCGAAGGGGTGGCGAGTATCATAATCAAACGCCTCGACGACGCGCTGGCGTGCGGCGACCCCATCCGTGCCGTCATCCGCGAGACGTGCTTGAATCAGGACGGAAGGACGGAGACGATTACGACACCATCGCAAACTGCCCAAGAGGAGCTCATGCACGAATGCTACCGACGTGCCGGCCTCGACCCGCGAGACACACAGTATTTCGAGGCCCACGGCACGGGCACACCGACCGGAGGTGAGTCCATAGTTCCAATATTACTAACCGGGATTTGAGGCCCCTTTCTTCCACATCAAGTTGCGCGGAAGCATCTGCATTGCTGATAACCGCCGAACCTCATAGATCCCATAGAGGCTCGCGCGATCGCCAACGTCTTCGGCCAGGGACCTCGGAAGAGCCCGTCGCCTCTCGAAGAGCAGCAGCCCCTGCGCATCGGATCCCTCAAGACCAATATCGGACACACAGAGGCGGCTTCGGGCTTAGCCAGTCTAATTAAGGTCGTGTTGGCGCTAGAGAATGATCAGATTCCTCCCAGCATCAATTTCGAGACGCCCAACCCGAAGCTGGCCCTCGATGAGTGGCACCTCAAAGTGCCGACAGTTCTCGAGCAGTGGCCTCCGACCCGCGGACCGCAGCACCCGCGCCGCGCGTCCGTCAACAACTTCGGCTATGGAGGGAGTAATGCCCAGTTGAGTCCCCCTCGAAATTCCCCCGTGTCTCTCCACGGTCCTACGGATGAGGCACGACACATACTGACATTCTCAAAACAGCGTCATATTGGAAGCTGCCCCTGGAGTATTGCCTAGGACTAACAGAGCCGCCATCGAGAAGAAGCAAGAGCATGGGTCTAACAATAGCACTACACTCTTCCTCAGCGCCCGCGACGAGAAGTCATGCCGTCGCATGGTCGCAGACCTCAAGGCGTACCTGCAAGCCCGTGATGACACATCAGAGCCAGTAGCGGATCTAATGCAGAATCTGAGCTACACTCTCGGCTCGCGCCGCACGCTGTTTTCCTGGGTAGCCGCTGGCCAAGTCAATTTTGGAGGAGAGGGCCACAAGGGCAGGGGCTTCCAGCAGGTCATCCAGGAGCTAGACTCGCCCAGCTTTACCCCCGTCCGCGTTCCGTGGAATCGCCGCCCGCGCATCGGCATGGTGTTCACCGGCCAGGGTGCGCAGTGGTATGCGATGGGACGAGAGTTGCTGGATGCATATCCAGTTTTCCGCTCGTCAATCAAGGAGGCCGACCGCCAACTCAAGGCCCTCGGGGCCAAGTGGTCGCTCGTAGACGAGTTGCTGAGGGACGCGCATACAAGTATGGTCTATACCACGGCACTCAGCATACCGGTCTGTGTCGCGCTGCAGATCGCGCTCGTGCGCCTGCTCGAGTCGTGGGGTATTACGCCCTCGGCTGTGACGGCTCACTCATCGGGTGAGATCGCCGCCGCCTATGCCGCTGGTGCACTGACACACGGCCAGGCAATGGCGGTCGCTTACTACCGGGCTGTTTTGGCCGCGGATCTGCAAAAGACGACAGCCGGTGAGAAGGGTGGGATGTTGTCCGTGGGACTCGGGGCCGTCGCGGCACAAGAGTTTCTCGATCAGCTTGATTCTTCTATTGGAAAGGCCGTGATTGCTTGTATTAACAGCCCAGAAAGCGTCACCGTCGCCGGAGACGTGAGTGCGATTGAAGAGGTTGAGAATATGTGCAAGCAGGCCGCCGTCTTCTCACGGCGACTCAGGGTCGACACAGGCTATCATTCACACCATATGCTTCCCATCGCAGAGCACTATCTCAGCCTATTGCGGGAGCATGTGGCGCCTCTGCGGGACAAGGTAGCCCGCTACGGCGATGATGATTTTGATGACGATTGTGAGGAAGATAGCGACGACAGGCCGCCTGTCATCTTCTCCTCAGCCGTTACGGGCGGTCGGATTACTAGCCTGCGCGAAATTGCGGCACCAGAACACTGGGTCCGTAGCCTGACACAGCCTGTTGAGTTCGTCAAGGCATTCACAGACATGGTCCTGGGCGGACCTGGTCCAAGCAGGACGAATATAGACGTCCTGCTAGAAGTAGGGCCTCACACGGCTCTTGCAGCCCCGATCCGTGAAATTATGTCCTCGGCCGAGTTCGAGGGCTTGGATGATGATATCCCCTATTACGGTTGCCTCGTACGAAACATGCACGCTGGGGACACTCTCAGATCTACGGCAGTAAATCTGATGCGCCACGGTCTGCCGCTCAACATGCATCAGATCAGCTCCCCAGCCGGCGAAGCAGGAAAGGTACGAGTCCTTACAGATCTACCCTCGTATCCATGGAATCATGACCACAGGCACTGGCAAGAGTCGCGCATCAACCGATCAATCCGCGCACGCGACCAGGAGCCCCACGAACTACTGGGATCGCTTGTCCCAGGGACGAATCCCGAGGCTCTCGCTACTTGGAGAAACGTATTACGAGTCGCCGAGGCGCCCTGGCTCAGGGACCACGCTGTACAGGGTAATATCGTATATCCGGGTGCCGGCTATATTTGTCTGGCTATCGAAGCGGCAAAATCTCTGGTGCGCATGGGTATTCATGTTGGTTCCGGTGCCGGTGCAAAGAACATTGAAGCGTCGGGATACAGGCTGCGAGATGTGCAGCTGCTGGCGGCGTTTGTAGTGCCGGACGACGCCGACGGCGTCGAGATCCAAACCGCTTTACGGCTCGTCGATGATAGGACGATCGGCGCGCGCGGCTGGAGGAGCTGGGAAGTCTCATCCGTGACGATCGAAGGGCGATGGACTCTCCATGCTCGGGGATTGGTTATGGCCGATGTTGAAAGCTCAAGTTGCTCGGCAGCCACAACAGTACCGCGAACCTTGAAAATACGTCCACTGTCGAAATACAGACGGCGAGTCGATCCCAGCGACTTGTTCGCCGGCCTTCGATCCAAGGGCATCCACCATGGACCCTTGTTTCAAAACACGACAGCTATCGAGCAGGATGGTAGGGACACGCGATGTGTCGCGTCTATAAGGATAGCCGATACATCGTCACTGCGTGACGAATTTCCTCGGCATCATGTACTACACCCAACAACCCTGGATTCAATCATTCTTTCGTGTTACAGTGCTCTCCGAGGAGCAGCAGACCCCATCAGTGACGACGGAGATGCCAAATTGCCGCACTCAATCCATGAGCTGTGGGTGTCTAGCCGCATCAACCGAGAAGCTGGCCACGTTATGAAGTGCCACGCATCCATCACACACGCAGACTGCCAGACTTTCCACGCTGATGCTGTTGTTATTGATGATGAAAATGGAAACGACGAGCAGACATCACGGCCCGTGCTAAGCATGCATGGTCTCAAGTGCCAGTCCATGGGCGACAATAGGGTGTCGAATGGAGTGGGCGCGCCGAGCGACGAAAAATGGAAAAAGGAGCTGTGCACCATGATTGAATGGGCACCCGACCTGTCACTCGCCCAACCCCGGGCGCTGAACCAACTCAGGAAGAAACTCGGCGGCATTCCGGAGTCGGATATGCCCATGAGTAGGGAGGTTGCCATCCGGCTGCGACGCGTGTGTGTGTATTTCTGCCAAGACGCCCTTCGGCTACTCACCGACAACGACATCGCCAACCTAGAACCGCACCACGTCAAGTTCCACCGTTGGATGCAGGATCAGGTGTCGCTCGCAGCCTTGGGCAAACAGGGGCCCGCCAGCGCAGGATGGGCGTCGGACGGGCAGCGGGAGCGCGAGCACGAGATTTCCCTGGCGGCCAAGCAGAGCGTCGAGGGCGAGATGGTTTGTCACCTCGGACCACATCTCATAACCATGCTGCGCAAAGAGAGACCACCGCTCGAGATCATGATGGAGGGCCGCTTGCTATATAGATACTACGCCGATGCCCTGCGTATGGGGCCGTCGCTGGTGCAGCTGGCCGGTCTGCTTCGGGCTGTCGTTCACAAGAATCCCCGCGCCCGTATCCTTGAGATTGGCGGAGGCACCGGAGGCGCAACTAGGCATATGCTCAGGGCGCTCGGCGGTCCCGAGCAAGGGGGCCCACTCGCCGCGAGCTGGCACTTCACTGACATCTCTTCGGGATTCTTCGAGGCGGCCCGCGCCGAGTTTGCCGAGTGGAGCGATATTTTGGACTTCGACAGGCTGGACATCGAGAAGGACCCGGCCTCGCAGGGATTCCGGCTGGAGAGCTACGACATCGTGGTTGCCTGCGAGGTGCTGCATGCGACCAAGAGCATGGCTCGCACCATGGCACACGTGCGCAGTCTAATGAAGCCCGGGGGCACTCTGCTGCTGATGGAGACGACCCAGGATCAGGTCGACATTCAGTTTACATTTGGCCTGCTCGCCGGATGGTGGCTGAGTGAGGAGCCAGAACGTCAATCAAGCCCGTCCCTCACCCTGCCATTCGCCGATCATGTGCTGAAATGTGCCGGGTTCACCGGGGTTGAATTCGATGTGCCCGACTGTGATAGTCAGGACATGCACTCAATCAGCATCATCATGTCCAGGGCTCTTGTTCCACCACCTCCCCAAAAACTACAGAATTCCGATCACTTGGTCCTTCTTATCAGTAGCAAGGCGCCCCCTCCCCCTGGCACGGTGGAGACGATCAAGAGCAGCATCATGGCGGCCACTCATTTCGCCTCATCTACTTTGGTCGCTCTGGAGGACAGTGCCATCGAGAGTGGCGAATTCAACGACAAGATCTGTGTATTTCTAGGGGAGGCCGTGCAACCCCTTTTACACGACATGGATAATCGTTATTTCCAGACCATCAAAAACATGGTTACAACTTGTAAGGGTCTCGTCTGGATCACGGCCGGTGGCGCCGTCGAGTGTGAGAACCCAGATGCCAGTTTGAGCCAAGGGCTGCTGCGCACCATGCGGAACGAGTATATAGGCCGGCGATACATTTCCTTAGACCTCCAAGGGCCATTGACTTCTCACGAGGACTGGCAAATGTCTAGCGTAGAGGCAATTGCTGGGATCACTCATCTAGGCTTCGGCGCCGCTGCTGCTAGTGGGGGTTCTGCTGACGGCGCTTCACTTGAGGACCTCGAATGGGCCGAGCGTGACGGGGTGTTGATGGTCCCGCGATTGTATAAAGATATAATGCGCAATAGCATGGTAGCATCCCCTCCGGCGCTGAACTGGCACGACCCTGAAGGAGTCCTTAAGGTTGAGCCCCTATTCCAAGAACAGCGCCCACTACGCTTGGAGGTAGGAATTCCTGGTCTGTTGGATACCCTGGCATTTAGCGATGATGACGACAAAGCATCTTCGTCGCCATTAGCCAAGGATATGGTGGAGATCGAGCCACGAGCATACGGACTCAACTTCCGCGATGTGTTGGTTGCTATGGGGCAGCTGAGGGAGCGCGTCATGGGTCTCGAGTGTTCCGGCATCATTACTCGAGTGAGCCCTGAAGCCCGAGAGCAAGGTTTCGCAATTGGTGACCGCGTCATGGCCTTACTTCTGGGACCATTTGCCAGCCGTGCCCAAGTGTCATGGCACGGTGTTGTGCACATGCCCAAGGACATGAGCTTCGATGATGCAGCATCCCTACCTATGGTTTTCAGCACCGCTTACGTTGCCTTGGTAGATGTAGGACGACTCCAGAAAGGCCAATCAATCCTTATCCACGCAGCTGCAGGGGGTGTTGGACAGGCGGCTATCATGCTCGCAAAGTATTTGGGTGCTGGGAACATATATGTCACTGTTGGTTCGCAGGAGAAGCGGGACCTACTTGCGCGAGAGTATGGAATCCTGAACGAGAACATCTTTAATAGCCGCAGCATTTCCTTTGCCTCGGACGTCCTGAAAGCCACCGGCGGACGTGGGGTCGACGTCGTATTAAACTCGCTAGCCGGCCCCCTATTGCAGGCGAGCTTCGAGGTCCTCGCACCCTTTGGGCATCTTGTCGAGATCGGAAAGAAGGATCTCGAGGGCAACAGTCTGCTCGACATGGGCACTTTCTCGCGCGTCTCGTCCTACAGCTCATTAGACATGATGACGCTACTACGGCATCGAGGTAAGCACACACATGGCGTACTCTCCGAGGTTGCCCGACTTGTTCGCGAGCGAATTCTAAAACCTGTCCAACCCGTCACTGTGTGGCCGATGGGTGACGCGGCCAAGGCTTTCCGTCTCTTGCAGACGGGCAAGCGCCCTGGCAAAGTCGTGCTGTCGACCAAGCCAAACGAGGAAGTCAAGGTGCGCCCACGCCAAGCGACCCCGTCTGCTCGCCTCAGACCTGATGTCTCGTATCTGCTCGTAGGAGGTACTGGTGGGCTCGGGCGTTCCATTGCCCACTGGATGATTGAGCGAGGAGCCAGAAACCTTATTTTATTGTCACGGAGCGCAGGCAACGAGGGGGAGAGTGGTGAGTTTGTAGCCGAGCTACGCGAGACCGGCTGCCGAGTCGCAGCTGTTAGCTGCGACGTCTCGATTGCCGGCCACCTCGCCCAGACGCTACGCACGTGCAAAGACCAGGGTCTGCCACCAGTGCGAGGCGTCATACAGGGCGCGATGGTGCTCCAGGATTCCGTCATGGAGCACATGACGCTCGACGACTGGCAGACATGTATCGTGCCCAAGGTCTGCGGCACGCGCAACCTACACGTGCAGTACTCTACCCCAGAAGCCCTCGACTTCTTCATCATACTGTCGTCGTTCTCCGGAAATCTAGGACTTGTTAGTCAGGCCAACTACGCCGCGGCCAGCGCATACCAGGACGCGCTCGCCCGCCAGCGGTCAGCGCATGGGCTGCCAGGAGTGGCCATCGACCTCGGCGCCATCAGGGGAGTCGGGTACGTGGCCGAGACGGCAGGTGTAGCGGACCGCATGCGCACAACAGGCGAGACCGTCATGTTAACCGAGACGGCGGTGCACAGGGCGCTGCAGGCCGCCATTGCCCATCCGGTAGGGCACCCGCAGATTCTACTCGGTCTCAACTCGGGTCCAGGTCCGCAATGGGACCCCCTGGGTAAGTCTCAAATGTCCCGTGACGCGCGATTCGCCGCGTTGAAGTGGCGCGAGACAGGAGCTAGCTCCCAAAAGGATGCCAATGCTAGGGCTCAGGGTCAGACTCACACTCTAGCACACAAACTAGCCAGCGCGCAGTCACATGAGGCTGCGGCTGAAGTCATAGGCCAGACCATCGCCGCCAAACTCGCGGCTATATTCATGCTTCCCGCCGGCGATATTGATTTTGGGCAGTCGCCGACCCAGTACGGTGTGGATTCACTCGTCGCCGTGGAGCTACGCAACATGCTAGTTCTACAGGCTGGCGCCGATGTGTCCATCTTCACCATCATGCAAAGCTCGTCCCTAGCAGCTTTGGCACTAGAAATTGCACTGAAGAGTAAGTACATCGTCACATAAGAAAAGGGGCTGTAGACTAGCAACATAGTGCAAGCTAGGTCCCCACTCAGATTCTGTTGGCATCTCGGGATCAGCCTTAATTATTGATCTGGTCCAGATTTCGTGGGGTGAGGTTCATGTGAAGGTCTCCGCCCTGTGGGGTAAACGTGGTATGGAGGACTCCAATTTCGGATGCCAGAACCTCCAGTCTTGCAGGCTTACATACCAACACTTCAATATTTGTATGCAATATCACTATTGCGAAATTCAGTTCCGCAATCGTAGAGTTAATACTCTATGCACAGGCGTTACCAGTCACCGGCGCCAACGAAACTTTAGCATTCTATACCACTTCCTCTATAATACCTGGAGAATTGTTTAACAGCTACCTAGCTGATGTGTTAAACGGCCTTCTTACACAGCCTGGGCAGGCTGCAAATACCTTAGTAGCATATTTAACAATTAATATAGCCTCTGAAATTTACTATGACTACAGAGGGGTCCTTACTACTATTCAGGAGGCTGGAGTAAGCTTGACAACTGAAATTCAGGCTCGAGGACAGTGTTTAATGTACGGCTGCAGAGGATTCATTGCTGTAACGACTCTGTTCGCAGTACATCTCCTACATGTCAGCGCCCTGGATGTTTTGTACATCAGACGAGTGCGATATTCTCGGTATGGTAATCTCGGGCATACAGCCTTGCAACTAGTTGCTGGAGAATCGAAGGAGACTTGGGAACAAAGTAACAACACATCCGATGCCGTTGTGATTAATAACTTTCGTAAAGAGCGCAAGAATGGTTTTTTCAAGTTAGTACAATTGGGTGCAGATGGTCGGATTGGATTTGTGAGAGAGAGTATAGCAAAGACGCTGGATCCGGCTGGGCTGAAAGGCAAATTCTTGCGAAACAGCAGCAAAATTTGAGAAAAGGTGCGATACTGGACCCATGGTGCTTGCTATAAGCTTAAGATATATGAGGCGCCTCTCTTTTTGTCTATTTCTTTTACCGTTTACATCCATTTTCTTCTGTCTGAGAATCGATTGTGCCTATCCAGTGCAAGTGTCAAGACAATAGATGCTTGTTATTGCGCGAAGGACTCTCGACACCTCCGTAGGCGTTATCTGGCTATATCCAAGAGGTCTCTTTATTCTGTGCCTATGAGCCTGTGCCTTGTGACAGCATGTAAGAAGACGGACATGATTAGTCATGTTCAAATCGCGAAACGTACAACACTAGGCATTCGCGTGTCTTTACTAATATAACTACTAATACAGCGGTCATAACACTTAAATTAACAAGCCAGACTATGTAGTGCATGTATTATGGGTGTCGAAAATTGTTTCGTGAAGCCATTAGTACAAGGCGAAAGTAAAAAGGATACACTATAAACCAGTTACCGTCCGTGGAGTGAACTAAATGATTAAAATGGTGCAAATTGAGCACCATTTGATAGTTGGGGGCCCTGTCCCTGTGGGGGAGGCAAGGGAAGGATAAAGCTTCAATGGTTAGGCAGAATACAAGTTCGTTGGTAGATGCGACACACGGCCATCTGTTTAGTAGGCTCTCGCCCGCTTTCGGCGCCTTGCCCCATCAGAATTCGCTAACTCATCTGGATTCTCTGCTGTAATGGCGACGCTAGCGCCTTCATCTTTTGATGTAATCTCAAGTCTGATCTCCTCGCGTATCTTCACCTCGAGTTCGCGACGTATATCCCGCGTGAGCTCGGCGCGCAACTGGTTGGATAACGCGGCGACCTTTCGGGAAGTAATATTCTGGAGTATCTCCCCGACTCCGTCATCCGCCTGCATGATCTTTCCAAGGACGAGTTCCTCGAATTGTTGATTGTTTTTCCTAGTTGACCGTCGGAGGTAATCGAGTATCTGCTTGGGGCCGCTTTCTGCATTCAGAATCTTTTCAAACGCTACATCTTCGAATGTAGGACCACCGGGACGGGCATGCCGTCGAGAATGCTCTAGTTCGATGCGGTGGAGGATCTCGTTCCTGGCGGTTTCATCCTCCAACGCAAGCTGAAATTGATCGTCGACAGTCAATTCTGAAGCCACGCGGTCGGTAATCTCTTCCCGGATGTGGTCATCTCCAAGTAAAAGTTGAAATTGATCGTCGACACATAACTCTGAAGCCACACGGTCGGTGATTTCTTCTCTAACGTCGTCGTCCTCAAGTAAAAGTTGAAATTGATCTTCAACACTTAATTCATAAGCTACGCGGTCGGTCATCTCTTCCCTGGCGTTATCATCCTCAAGTAAAAGCTGGAATCGATCTTCGGCACTTAATTCTGCCGCCACGCGGTCGGTAATCTCGTCTCTGGCGCGGTCATTTTCTAGCAAAAGCTGAAATTGATCCGAAACATTTATTTCTTCGGCTAAGCGGTCGATAATCTCTTCCTTGGCGTTGACATCCTCAAGTAAAAGCAGAAATTGATCCGAGGCGTCTAATTCCTGGACTATGCAAGGATCTCCGTCATCGTCCGCTGATATGTAGTGAGCAAGGGAGGGGTTTGGTTGGCACACCGTTTGTTTCCCGATGCGCAACTTATAGTACTCTTCATGACCCCAATCGTCACAGTTATACCAGAGGCGACCATCCTTAAGGAGGCCGCCAGTCCATTCGTCGTCGACTCTCCCCCTTAAAGATTCCCTTGCTCTGCGGATTGCAGCATTGGCCTGTTCGATCGTTGCGTATCTGCCATAAACAGTCTCCTCACTGCCGGGCCTGAACGAAGTCCAGGATTTTATGCATGTTAATTGATAGAAATGTGTCATCTTAAAGCTACCAAGACCGACAATATAATACAGCGAGTATAATTATGCAATTAAAGGCTTTCCCAGTGACTGAGAAGCCAGGGCGGGCTAGGGTTGTAAAATGCGTAAACCAGTTGAAACCAGTTGAAATCCAGTTATGCGTTTGAGTGCGACCTGGGCTGACTAAGCTTTGTACTTATGAGATTGCCAGTTACCGTAGGAGCACAGTTCGAACATTACTCAAGGATTCGTTCATGATTGAATGCCACTGTCGCGTATTGCAGCAATGTCATAAATAGCGTGAAAAGACGGACGCGATACGATCTGGATATCGCCGCGTTGTCGATGTAGGCGTACAATAAGGGGGTAGTTACGAAGGTGGGGCAAGAATACCCACAAACTAAGCCTAATATGTACCCACGAACTGCAGGGCTATCTACATGTATCTCAAGCTACACGTACAAAGTACTCCTTAAGGAATAAAACAAGTCTTGTTCAACAAAGCTTTGGGCTGCGTCTTTAAAGTGACCCCCGACACTGAGATACCGAATCATATCTCTATACATCATAGATTGACAGCCTCAGCTTACTTCGCAACCCCAACCTCTCGACTAGCTGAAGACCGACTCCTATTCGTACGCGTATCACTCGTAGTATAGAGACTCGCAAGCGTCTGTTCTCGCGGAAAACTCGCCCTCTCTGCACTACGGACACGAACCATCCCAGCATGGCCCCCACGGCGTTCATCGAGCGTGGAAGGTAGATGCGCGATCGGGACCCGCACTTGAAATCCGCGGTCAAGTCGCCGATCGCCGCCCCCACATCTCGCGCGGGAAGCGCCGTTGGCTCCTCGGGAAACGCTGTAGAGCGGTAGCATGGACTCGGTCCTCTCGCCCGTCGTCTTGCTGCTTGTGCCGCTCGTGGCGCGACTGCGCAGCGAGGGGATCCGGATTGATTTGCGGATCGACTGAAATGTGGGTGTTTGGAAGGCGAAGCTCGAACGTAGAGACGAGTAGCGTGGTGGAATGGTCGGCGGAGTGTTGATTGCGGTTCGTGCTGGCGAAGGCACGTGTGACCGGGCTTCTATGGCTCGGGCTGTGTCGGGTCGCTCGATTGTGGGTATAATAGAGTCTCGTCCTCGGCTGTATAGGCTTTCATAGTTAGTCTTGTTATCTCAATATGCAGTTTCTGTTGTTGTAGATGCACGACAGGGTGAGTAGGTAGCGTACTGATACTGATACTCAATTGAGTTTCTGACACGGTTTGGCAGTAGCATCTTTCCATTCTCTAGAGAACTCCCACTTCCATCACTAGGGCTAGGATCTTGATCTTTCTTCCACTTGAGCTTCTGGAAACAAGTCTGAAGCCGGAGGTATCCTGCATATTGACGGTATATCTGTCGAGCCTCCATCGTCATGCCAAAGAATGCCACAATGACGACGGTCGTCGCGATGGAAATCCACGGTTGGTTCATGACGTCCGATGGGATGATCCACGACGGGACAAATAGTATGGTTTCCCACGGGTATGGTGTTGCAGACCAATGCATCCTATTGTAATCGTATCCCTTATATGAAGAGAGTGTGTCTTTGACATTACAGACTAAGAAATAGATCATGATCGGCACATAGACCACCAGGATCGACAGCGACATATTGTAGAGTCGTCGGCGCGTACGGTTCGCGCGTATTGAGGCTTCCCCGTCTGACTTCAATATTCCCTGCGCCTGCTTCGTAATGGCGTGATATCGCCTCCAGAGGAGGACTAAGTTTAATTGTGTTAATAGCAACCTCCAAAACATTCCTTGATAACTTCAGAGCGATGATCGTACGCACCAGCATAGGGCACGGCCAGCAGCGCAAACACGGCAGGGGGCGCATCATATACCAGTATCTTCGGCCAGCTCGCATCGTAAACCGCGGAACAACCAATAAGAGTGCCAATGATGTAGCGCTGCGCAAGGTCAAACCACGTGAAGATGAGCTGAACAAAAGGAACCGGGAAGATAATGGCAGCTTGAATGAGGTTGCGCCGAGTCCTCTCGCTCCGACCGCGCGCCGCCCCAGTGATTTTGACTTGCTGGGCAAGGTGGTACATGATGGTGAAGATGGAGGCCGCATAGATAGTCTGGAGAGGTGCCATCAGGTACACCTCGATATCACAGAGGCCCGCGCCATCCCACCACGTAGACCAATCGTCGTCGTGCCAGATCACCGAGTTGACGATAGTGATCAAGTTCATCGTCGCGACGTCGACGATAAACACCACGGCTGCGAATTCGCCATTGCGAACAAGCAGACGAAATGGCACCCAGCTGACCAAGATACTCACAAATGCCAAAATAACTCGCGACACGAAATTGGCCAGAAGGCCTGGGTTGGTGGCGGTCGCTTGCCCCATAGTCAGTAGATGATTTTACAGTATTGGCGAGGCGATTGTAGTTTACATGGAAGTGCAACTTTAGCAACCCCATTACTTTTTGGTGATAAATTTCAAGGCTGCACGCGCTTTCATCACTTAGGAGATGCAGTACGTGTTTGTTTATTGTCTTATGGGGTGCCGCCTAATACTGCCGAATAAACAGTACTGTACGCTAATCCTACAATCAGCAATGTCATAATGCATTCAGAGGAGGCTACGATATTCAGATGTGTCACACGCTTCTCGTTGATCTCAAATTCTTTTTCAGTTAATAATAATTGCCGTTCTTAATCCAGCGTTGACAAGATCAACTTGCCGATGCCGTAGTTATGAACGAGGAAAACCTAACAGCATCTCTCAAGAGAGAACTCATGCTCGGACTGCACTGTCTATCGAAATTATTACGATGGATAATAAATGGGCAAAGTAATATTTGGTTCCTGGGAGTTCTCATCAAGAGTCATGGTTTGAACTTTGATGAGTCTCAATTAGTTAAGACGGAGCAGACCTAAGGTGACAGGACGGAATAGAGACCTATCGCAGCTCCGTACCAAAGACCGGCCCTCCGTAGTGACTCGGGTTGAAGAGACAGGGATTATGCGCGAGCGGTGCCCCAACAAGTCCGTGGCAAAGCCCGCTAGGTATTCGGACAATTCTCGGACTAGTGATATCTGCCCTTCAAGTTGACGGCGAAGGGAAATTAGGATATTGGGAACACCACTCGAATGCGCGGCGGACTCTTAGAACACCGCAAGCTTTAGCTGAACGAGAATCAATAGTCAGTACTGAGCAGAGGACCGAAGGGGCTCAGAGGAAAACTGCTAGTGTGAACAATTAAATGTTTTTGCTTGTTTACATCTTGTATCTGCACCCCGCAAGCTGTCTCATTCCAGCACGAAGTTAGGGACATCCCGAGCTCCGCTCGCTTCGTCTAATTCAACCACAGGATCTTTACGCAGAGAGAGACGCAGGTATTCGTGAGGAATTTCAACAAAGTTGTATATTAGTATCACCTTGGCTACCACAAAACATGCTCTGTATGATAAGAAATACTGTGTCCGGCTTCTAGATTCACGTGTTGCATGAAAGGTGTTGGATTCGGGAAACCTGGAAACTCTGTTTCTTGCTAATGGAGATTCACGAGCTTCGGTTAAGCAGCAACGTCGCGGGTCGTGATATTCAATTGATATTATAATTTTAAATCGCTCTAGTCAAGCACTATCTACTCAACCAGGAAAGGTCATTTGGTATTTCCCTTTTCGAGGCATTACTTCAAATTAAGTGTTCAAGTAACTACTTGATAATTATCTTGCCTCTACCAAGGCATGCAAGAGCAGAGCATTTAAGCCCTCTAATGCATGCACACAGTATCATACGTGTAGCTTGTTACCTTCACGTTGGCAACCGACAATGCCTCACAGCCTGAAGTTACAAAGCTGAAGAATGCTCTGTCCCCGACGTCCCTGTCAGTATGCGAGGATTTGGCCGCTCAGACACGTCAGCGATAAATGAAAGAATCCTTTATAGCAAAATATTCCTCGTTCTTCCGAGGTTCGATAAGCCTTGCTAAGCATTGCTAAACATCATAGGCCGCCGTATTTGCGGTCAATGATATTTCCCGCATACAAATACTAGCTTTTCTAGGCGAGTATTGTTATGCGTACAAATGTATGTGTCATACCTGCCTTACGTATTAGTGTGTGAGTATGGTAGGAAGGACCTATGCAGCTTCACTATAATAAACTTACGTGAACCAAATAGTATGCAGCCTCTACCACCATACGGATCGTGCGAACTTAATGTAAAGAGGAGGGGACGAACCGCCGCTTGCCCTCCACCTTTCTCCTACTCATCCCTCTCGCCTTTCTTTCCCAACATCCCACATCTCCCATTATTGGACGATTACTCACGTTCTTTCACCCTAGACGTAGCAGGTCTATTGGATCACCATCGGATCTCTTTATTAAAAATAGCTTCCCTTTATCCTTTCGCGTCGATTGCATCCGGATACCTTACGAGTAACGTCTCTTCATCATACTTATCGTGATCCTCCACGGCACCATGGAGGGGGGCCCCAATGTGCCAGCAGATAAAAATGACTCAAATGAGAACCCAGATGGGGACTCAATCTTGTACGTTGGGAAGAGCGTGTTATGAATCTTATCCGTTGTTAATAACACGAGACACAGAGATAACCAGGCCAGGGACTCGGCCTCTGGTGCTGACAGTGACCCGTTCAGAGATCCGTCGAAGGCAGAAACCCCGTCGAAGGCTGAGAGCCCCGAGGGGAACGTCGAGGACGATGAAAATGGTAGGTGCAGTCAGAGCACCGAACAAAATCAGGACAGTGGAAACGATGGGAATGGTGCACACGATTCGAGTGGGACGACTCTTAACGATAACCAAGCACCCATCGAACCAAGCTCCGTCGCCGCCCCAGACCACGCTCAGACTGATGGCGCAATTGATGCCGGGAAGGAACAGGTTGTGGAAGACGACGGCAGACGAGAACTAACGCAAGACGCTTGCGCAGCTGAACTGGGCTACGCTTTCTCATGGCGGAAGAAATGGTGGATCTTGTTCGTTATCTTCCTCGTGCAAACCTCGATGAACTTCAACACCTCGCTTTACTCCAATGGTATCATCAGTATCGCGCAGGAGTTCCAAGTCACCGGCGATGTTGCACGTATCGGTGCTACGCTCTTCCTTATCACTTACGCCTTCGGTTGCGAGCTATGGGCCCCTTGGTCTGAGGAGTTCGGTCGAAAGCTCATCCTGCAACTTTCCCTATCCTTAACCAACATCTGGGCTATTCCGGTAGGCCTAGCCCCGAACATTACTACTGTTCTGGTCAGCAGGGCGCTGGGTGGACTTTCCACCGCCGGTGGTAGCGTGACCCTTGGTATGATTGCCGATATGTTTGATAGCGATAGTCAGCAATATGCTGTCGCATTCGTGTAAGTCGTCGGCTCTCCTACGTCGGTCGTATGCAGAATAAACTTGCTAATGTCTTTCTTAACTTACGTAGTGTCTTCTCGTCTGTCATCGGGTCTATTCTTGGACCGATTATTGGAGGATTTATCGAATTGCTACCTCCGGACCAAGTCTGGCGCTGGTGTACCTGGATACAACTCATCTTTGGTTTGGTTGTGCAACTTCTTCACCTTGCCACGGTACCTGAAACGCGAACCACAATTTTGATTGACAGGATTGCCAGAAAGCGAAGAGAAGCGGGAGGGGACCCTGACATATACGGGCCTGGAGAATTGCATCCATTCAAAGAACGCTTCACATTTGCCGAGCTTATGGAGACGTGGCTGCGAGCGCTCAAGATGCTCATAACTGAGCCTATCGTCTTATCACTGTCCGGCCTTTCTGGTTTATCTGACGCTATTGTCTTCATGCAGATCCAGTCGATGAATCTCGTATACAAACAGTGGGATTTTAATTCCTGGCAGATAGGTCTTGCCTTCGTTCCCATCGCAATTGGTTATCTCATCGCGTGGATGATATTCATCCCGACCTTTTGGTGTGGTCAACGCCGGCGAGAAAAGAGGCCAAATAATGAATGGGCACAATTCGAGTCGAGGCTGCAACCTTTGATGGCCCTATCGCTATGTTTACCCATAGGTCTCGGTATCTTTTCTTATGGAAGTAAGGGCCCTCCGCTCCATTGGAGCATTAGCATGATTGGGACGGGCCTGATTGGCATTGCGAATTATTCCATATACATGGCCACAATTGACTATATGGTCCGCGCATACGGTCCTTACTCGGCCTCGGCGACTGGCGGAAACGGCCTCGCGCGAGACTTGCTAGCCGGTATTGCTACTCCAGTTGCCATACCCTTCTACACCAAAATAGCACCTCATACACCGGACAGCCTAGTGTATGGTTCCGCTATACTCTCTGTGGTCTCGTTGGTGGTGGTGGTGATTTCCTGGGGTGTCTACTTGAAAGGCGACTATCTTCGTGAGAAATCACCGTTTTGCCAGGTGTTGGTGAATGGAAGTATTATAAGTACCGCCCGGTCCAGTCCCCCAGCTCAATCTTCCCCCGACCAAATCCCCTCACCGCCACGAACCCTTCATATCCCTCCGGCCCATGTGTGGGAGGAGTTGCTCAATCGACGGGTTGGAAGCCCGCCCCGACAGCCCAACTTCGGCCCCGCCGCGCCGAACGGCGCGTATATGACCAGCGTTCACGCTGCTTCTCGTCGCCAGAGCCGACAGAATAGCAGGAACCCCAGTGCAAACCCGAGCCGACGAAATAGCCCGGAGAGGCAGGAGGCCGCCGTGCCGCCGGGCTTAGCGGGATTGACGAACTTCCAAGAACAGCCGCGCATCGAGGAGCAACCGAGCGGGGGCGAGAGTCTTAGTGATGTGG
Organism: Xylaria sp. Z34; assembly: GCA_037356055.1. Taxonomy (NCBI): domain Eukaryota; kingdom Fungi; phylum Ascomycota; class Sordariomycetes; order Xylariales; family Xylariaceae; genus Xylaria; species Xylaria sp. Z34. The sequence continues at coordinate 393,542 of JBAWJW010000009.1, forward strand.
CTACGATCCCCTCGGAGGAGCACTGGCGCCCGACTTTCCGCCATCAAGATTCTAGGGAGATAACGCACGAGCGGCTTTCTCGTAGGAGGAGAGAGGCCGGGCCAACTAAGGAGGCGCGGAGTTCCGACGAGCAGAGTATCCACGACGAGCAGAGTATCCACGACGAGCAGAGTATCCACGACGAGCAGAGTACCCGCGAGCCTTATCCAGATGAACACCCGGTGCACCCGGATGATTACCCGCATGCTGTGCATAGGGAGCACGTTGTTGAGCCTGCTTCCAACGGGACACCTGATTTGGTCGACCGATCGGCCGAGGTAAAGAGTTAGCATTTGAAGAGATACGATGTATCACGCGTCATTCCATTAAGCTATTGATTTCGAATTCCAGAATATTGGTTACAAGCGTATGGGTTGGAGCAGAATGGAAGGTTATTTGCGATACGGGGGTAGGTAGATTCATTGATGATGAGATGGTCTGCCTGTGTCAAGTGGCATATAGGATCAAGTAACATAACATTATCAGTAGCTTGTAGGAAATCATAAAGCGTTTTGTTTGCGTAGTAAGGGCTTATCATGACCAGTATTTACACGTGATAATAATTGATTGGTTGACTGACTGGCGTAATCCAGGAATGGAATGGGAACTTGAGAGATCGTAAAGCAAAGTAGAAAACAAATTTATTCATTGATATCAATTTTCTTGATTTATGCATCTATCATGTATCATAATAGTTCCGATTCCTTGTCAGCCTATGTATGTGCTTATCCTGACACTTGAGCATTGTATACACATCTGCACCCTGGCACGCCACATTACATCCTCGTGCTCCCTCTCCAGCCCGTCGACTTGGCCGCGGCCCCGGTGAAGTTATGCAGACGCTCCCCCATAAGGTATGCCTCGTCCCGGATGCGGACCTGCCAGCCCTGAAAGACGCGGAGCAACCTCCGCAGCACCAGGAGGGCGACCCAGAAGAGCGCCGTGAGCGGATAGGCGAGCCTGTAGGCGGAGACCTGCATCTCGTACGACACCTTGGTGGTGCTCTCGAGAGCCCAGTTCAGCGTGGCCCACGCGAACAGGGGGGGCATCAGCAACATGATGGCCGAGGCGACGAAGCCCGGGATCACGAAGGCGCGAGTGAGCACGCCTATATCGGGCTGGAGCCAGCCCCGACGCAGGACGGCGCGGACGGCTTGCGAAGGGCGTCCGCCGTAGAGGGTCAGAGCCCGCGAACCCAGCTTGAGGTAGAGAATGCCCAGCGTCCACGCCTGTATGATCCGGACTGTGTGTCCGTCCTGTGCACCTTCGAGACGTAGTGTGCTTCCTGTTCCTGTTCCCATGTAGGTGTGCAGAGGAATGAGGACGTACATTTCCACCAGAGCCGTGATCAAAATGGGGAAGACCATAAGAAGCATGCTGTATGCGTAGGTTAACCTCAGGGTACGACCGACCAAGTAAATGACTCGATATACCACGTAGCGGTCGAGGAGCGTGTTCGCAGTGTATGTCGCCCATTCTCTGGTCTTGTCATATACCGAGTGCAGATGAAACACGAGATAACTAGCAGAACTGAGGACGTAGACGCCTATACTGAAAGCGTATATATCGTTCGTACGGATATGCGGAGGCACAAGGGTTTTGAATATGTACCGCCCGAAAACCAAGGGCAAAATCGTAGAACCTACGCCGGTCACGGCGGCAAAAATCCATATAGACATAATGAAAATTGAGATGCGAGTCCTGAACCAAGGTGGAACGTATACTACTTGGAACTGGTTGTCCGACTGAGGGTCCGTGTCAGGCCCGTTTGTCGCGTAAATCTGTGCCATCTCTTGCTCCGAGACATGCATGAACACCGGGTGCCCTTTGGTAATCTTCGCCTGATCTGACGCGGGCGAGCGAACGAATCGACCATCAGGCACCAATTTCCCGGATTCGACAAGTGATCTTTTCTGGTCGTTCATGCCGTGCATTTCTTCTCTTGGGATTTTTGACGTCGGTTTTGAATCTCCGTCACTGAAGAAGTCTCTCCAGCCTTTGAGGACCACCTCATTCTCTTGAGTAACCCCGAGAAACATGTTGCGCCACGACAATAATCTGGACGCATTGTAGTCATTAGATCCCACTAGCTTCCCTTCCTCCTCAACGCGTCGTTCCCCGAATAAGAACCATGTTAGCCGCAGCGCACTGGCACACTGACGGAACCACCAAGTGTACATCGTGTGCAGGCCATCGCTAGGTTTGAAGAATTTGACCGCTAAGGGCATGAGAAAGTTACAGAAGAGGAGGTCGACAGGAAACTCTAGTACCGGTTCGTTGTATGTGTAATGGATTGGTAGCACACTCGGCAATGTGATAGATAGACCCCATACCACACCGCCAAGACAGATTACGACCAATGTCCCATAAACAAAGGCCGAGAACATAATCTTGCGGAGTTGTGTGGATACGTTGCGTTCTAGCACATCGCGAACTGGGTGAAACTCTGGATCGTCGGGATCACGAATGAAGTCTATCGTCAGGTTAGTTTCCGTGCAAAACAGAGCTTGTAAGAAGTAAGATACTCACATAAAACTCCTTTCCGCATGATTTTCCGACACATTGAAACAAACAGGGCAAAGTGAAACATGTAACCGGTACCGATAAACCAATGTACGAAGATAGACGTGAGAGGATAGTTATAGGCGAACAAGAGGCGCGATTTGAGGGTTGTGTGCTCAAAGAGCGGAAGCAGAGCAAAGTCCAGGAGGAGGCCACAGTATAGAGGAAACACCAGCATCTCAATACTAATAATAAGGATGACTTTCATGACGCCGCTTGCCTGATTGAGTGCGTCTATAATGGATGCCTCCCATTCTTGAGCAGCCTGTCCAGTCGAAAACATGGTCCCCCTGCCAAGATATAACGCAGCTATCAGGGTAAGGGATGTATAACCGAGTAGGATTGCCCAGCTTCTGTCCTGCGCGTCCCAGTACGCAAGAGCAAGGTTGAGTGGTGGAGATGCTGGAGAAGTTAGATCGATCAACCACGAGCTGCTAGGACGTAAACTGAGGTAGGGAAAATCGTATAGAATCGCAACCAAGGTCGAGCTGGCAGTTGCCCAAAGCTCCCGGATTTCCGACCATTTGGTCAAGTAATCACCACCGAAGACGTAGAGAAGAGTATTCCCAGACAATACCACGCAATAACGTATGTTACTCTTAAGATCCAGAAGGGCCTGGTGACTAATAGCGGAAAAGTTGCGAATCTCGCCGTCTGGTGGGATAGGCATATCCAGATCATATAGGAAACTACTTGTAACCCTATCAAAAGCACCAGTGGTAAGTTGTCTAGCGTCTAGCCTTAGAGTTCGCAACATCTGTTTGCCATAGCCTGCGCCCGAAAGCAACCTAAAGGCTTCGAGGATGTTAAAAACGAATGTTGACGTATAGCCAACAGCTAGAAGCGCGACATCTTGGACGAATTTCGCTAAGCTGAATAACATCCTAAAAAGACGGGTAGGATTCGCCAAAACCCAGGCAGCCACCCGTCCGATGTTATAGGGAACAAATACGCCGAGAAAGATTGAGATTGACACAAGAAATGCGCAGAAGATGGCGTTTTGAAAGAGCCCAACAATTGGCCCACGCATGCCGATTAGCTCCATGATGCCATCAAAGTCTTCGGCATCTTCAACAGCCTCAGGGTCAAGTCCTGCAGCAACAGCTGCCTCTACCACGTCTGGTGCTATCTGGTCTTCTTCCTGCTCATCTTCCTCGTCTTCATCTCCAACGTGGCCGCCGTGCATGAAAGGAGGATTTTGATTGTCGCCAAAGATGTCAACTGCCTCCTGGTTTACACCATCAGCATCAACAGGGGGTACGTCGCCCCACATAAAGTCCGCGACACGGTCAACAATTGTGTTGGGTTGTTCTGGGTGCGTAGGCAGTACGACACGGCGAACCTCCGCAGTAGGAACATGTATCGCTATATTCGTGTCTTCCCCGTCGTTAGCGACAGTCGGATGAGGTATATCGTTAATTATGTCTCCTTGTGGGTTTAATGGATCTGCCATGACACTTGACTCGGATGGAGCTGGTGAATGATGACGATAATGGCCGTCTGAAGGTGAAATATTGAAAACATTGGCGGCTGCTGATGGCTCTATTGATTCATCTGAATGTGAGGATTTAGCTGCGAATTCATCCAGTTCGGAATCTTGCTGAGGTGTGTCGGACGGCAGGTTCGAAAAAGACCAGCTGTTGTTTGCGAGAGGATTGATCGCTCCACGGAGCTGTGGCCCGTCAGATGTAGCCCGCGGCCTTGAGCTCGAAGGGAGTAGCGTGGAAGGAGACGATGATATCTCTTCTTGGTCGTCGTCGATGTCGTTAGCTCTGCCTTTGCCTTTGTTTAAGGGAGTCGTCGAATTGGTTACGTCATTTTCATCGTCAGAGCCAGCCCATGTCCAACTTGAAGAACTGTCACTGCATGCTTTCTCGGCCACCATTGATGATGGCGATGACGAACGGTTATGTAAGAAACGGCTGAATCGCGCCTCGTCAAGACCTTCCTGCCGAATGATTTCACGAATCTTTTCGTTGTCTCCATCCGCGGCTCGATATATTCGTACATATTCGCCGATCGTAGTTCGCCCCGAAGATCCATCCCTCTCTATCCCGAGTGGGCTTGGCTCGCGCAAGAATCCTGGTTGGGCTTCCTCAAGAAACCCTCTAGGACTGCGAGGCGACACTGGTGAGGATCCACGACTTGTTTGAATTTGATCTGGTATGTTCAGTATGGGTCGTCTTCCCATTCCCACAATAGGTCTCTGACGCAAGTTAGGCCTAACTATTTCAGGCAAAGGCTCAGTTGGTCGCAAACTCCTATATTCGTCGGTATCTGTTACAGAATGATCGTCATTGTCTTCCTCAGCACCATCCCCTATCTCTTCGTTATCCTCCTCCGGGTCGGGATTCTGCACTGGGATATCAATGTGCGGGATAGGTGGAGCGGGTGGTGCGGGAGGGGCAGGTGGCGCCATATCATTTTCAGCATCTTCAACCGCAGCAAAAGCAGCACGCATGTTGATCTCAGGTTGTTGCTGCACGACGTAATCGCGAACTAGAATAATCAAGATGAAGCAGACGATGGCGAGCAGTGTGATGATCTGTCCCTCTAGCACATTTATGATGATTCTGTTTAAACCTGGATTTTTCGTTATACGATTTAAGAAATCGACGTCGCTTAAGAGAGATCGTCGCGGATAGGATGATGACGCTTTTGTCATTTTATGAAGCATAGCTGCACTGGCATTGTTGAGCACTTCCTGGCTGGGGACTTGCGGTTGGGCTGACAAGCCGAACAACATGCGCAACCATGAATGTGTAGTGCTCGTATTAGGAGACTTGGCTGCGGCCTTCATGACGTTGATGGGAAGCTGATCCATGATGCTACCGAGAGAAGCAGGTGTTGTGGCAGTAGCCAAAAGTGGTGTTGAAGGACACATGGTTGTTCCCGTCATGGTTATAGCCATTGTGTTAGCTCCCAGCACTGAAGAGAGATTACGCGAATCTAGGAGCACCATAGTGCCACCGAAGCCCTCATCGCTGAGCCAGAATAAAAACGACCATATTGACCGCATCAAATACGGGAGCCAGCCAAGCCAGACGGTGGTGACCAGAGCGGCCCTGAGCCAGATCAGAAGATTCCGAAGCAAGTACCTAGTCATGTGGTGGACGAATATGTGGAAAGGCAGATGCTTGGGCATGTCGGGAGAATAGAGCTTGGTGAATCGGAAGGGCGTCTTGCATAGCTCGCAGTGTTTCTTCTGTGAATGTGACAACCATTCCATCAGGCAGTCCTGGTGGACATATTTTATGCTCCCGCTGCACTTGCATGGGAAAAAAAGCGGCTCGTCGTCCGTGGCCTCGCCCCTACAGATGCGACAGGTATCGAGATCAACCGGGGCATCGTCGGCCCAGGGGTCGCCAGAGGCTATCGTGTTGCTCCTGATATCTGCTCGTGTAAGGGGATGCTGTCGGTAGTGCTGAGAGGAATCCGCCTCCCTCGGCCTGGCGAGGCGGTCATCCATCGTCTTTGATGAGCAGGTTGCTGTCTAGGGTATGATGGCGAGGACAGGGATCGGCTTATATGGACTGCTACGAGGGATGCCCTCGGGGCTATAGTGCAGATATCGAGACCATGAGAGGGCGACTTGTCGGATGCGCTAAGGAGAGGAATCGACGGGTGAAGTAGAGACAAGCACCCAAGTTGTCGCTGTGTTGCGCTGCGCTATGCAGGTCTCGCCTCGAACCTGCTGGTGTCTCACCGTCGAAGCGGACCGATCCGGCCCCGACTTGGACGCTTGCGCCGGCCGACTAGCTTTTTCCTCGGCAGCGGATTGACGAAGGAACAATGATGTATGCTGCTTAGTCGTCGCGATATGTCGAAATGGTTGGGTTGACGAGATGAATTAGGTTTGCGTCAAGGTTGTCTGGTGCTGAAATGATTGTACCTTGGTGGCAATTGCTGGGAAGAATCAATGCAGGTGTCTTGGCATTGGCAGTTGACAACCATAGAATCTAGACTTACCTACCACAGTACGACATAGGTAGATGGCGGCGACGCACTTGGGCCAGCGCACTGTGCTACAAACTGTGCCCCTATAGTTGCCTATTGCGGGAGGTTAGGCAGATACTATTGATGTGGAGATCATGAACGGTGGGTTTAAACTACAAAGTCGGCATTACCAACTGACCAACATATTGCCTTAGACTCGGGATCTGCATGGAGGTACTATAATTCGAATCAATGTGAATGGCATTTAAGAGTGCGCCAGCGGGCGTTCTGCAGTAGGTACCTAAGGCAAAAGACAAGTCCGATACTGATTACTATGCCCACATGGAGGATACCAATCTACAGGTATCTTACAATCAAATAGATAAGTACGTACCTAGTAATACGTACATACATGTGTTGGTTTCCGGCTTATCGCCTAGTGCCGCACCTCTAAATGTTGACGTAATGCTAGCATCTAAGCACATCAAAATGCATCTCGTACATTACCTACGCGACTATCTAGTTGTTCTTTCCCCAGCGATTTATTTTCAATTTCCAATTTTCAGTCTTGATTTGGTGGCTTGTGTTTGACTATCTTACACGGCTCGGCTGATGGTAATCGGTCCAGAAAGGCAACTTCGAAGCAGAGCTCGGGTTGGCTCAAGCATAGACGTAGTTACCCCCAGCGAAAATTGTTTTTTTTTAAATCTCATAACAGGAACACTTGTCGAAAGTGGGTGTGAGTGATATGACGTCTTAGGTCGGATGCCCTTCGATCTACTGCGTGTGTATGCGAACTATCTGGCTTGTCAGCCTAATTGGTCGAATGGTGAGTTGACTACATGCAGCTAAGGACCATGTTGGGGTCAATGTGTGACCGCAACATCGTCATAGGAGATGGTAGCTATAATGTTGTGCGCTGCTGCTATATTGTTAGAATTCCCACGATCTTGGATCAAGTATGAAGGTACCCGACGATCCGCCCCGCCGCATGCAGCTTTCGTTGCTAGCTTAGATAGATCAGCATGGAAGGCCTGGGCAGACGTCTTGTCATGAGTTCAAGAGATGAGATTAAAAAATGCAGCTAACGACTCGGGTAAAGATCTTGACAATCGTAGATCAATGGGTTTGGCCTGTAACTAACTTGCTTGTCTTGAATAAAGGGCAAAATATCAAATGATGGAAATAAATAGGAGGGAGGAGAAGCATCTCGGGTCGCAGCTATTATGGGAGCTGCAACAAACACTTATCAGACGGAAATCTACCTGGTAGTTAAGATACATCAACAAGGTCCTGAAACACGACGAGGGTTGCTTCAAACAGGCTGGGTGACTGAGGGGCCAGTGCTGTACATGTACCTTTAGCAAGTATACAATATCGGCCCAGGAATATTAGATCCCAGAAGTTGCACCAAATCTTGCGGCGCTGAGAAGTAACTAGCGGCGCCCTACAATTCAGGCAATACCTCGGTGTACTTGTCAACACAGCTAGCTCTCAGCTCCGCGACATGCCCACACACGCACTTCACATGTAAACTCCACCTTGTCATCATCGTCGGAGCTCTAATCTTTGCGGCCTTGAATTTTCCCCCTTCTTCCACGCTCACCTTCCACCTCTACTTCTTTGCAGCCTCCACATCCTGTGTTCATCATCGCATCTTGTGTCTGAGGCTCAGCGCTGCTGCGACTGTGCTATTTTGACTACTGCTGGATCAGTCCATTGCATCATACCCTCCCGCCCTGCCCTTCCTTGTCTTGCTATCACGCGCATTGTGCATTGTGCGTTGTGCGCGCTCCGGATGCAACAGTCTATTCTCTCAAGGCTGCGTCGCATCACGTATTGAAGACTCCCCCCTCCCCCCGAAGAACAAAGGACACTCCAACATCCACCTTGAATGAAAGACACGCATTGCCACCTACTTTTCTTGTTAGCCGAGTCCCTTCCGTAGGTACTACTGCCATGGCCGTCACCATGAATGGCAAGAGGCAGCCTCTCACGAACGGCTCCCCAAAGGGCCCTAAAGCTATCAACGGTGTCAATGGACACGCTACTTCAATCCCGCCACGAAGGCGCACGTCCTCTAGAAGGCAGAGAGGCTTCTTTGCCTGGGCCTTCAGTGCTGTTGCAAGGTGCGCACCTCACTTCATAGATGCAAATTCCGCCGTGACTGACTATAGCGCTCTTTGTTGCCGCCGTTGTCTAGGCTCCTGACATGGTACTCTATTTTCACCCTATTATTCCGGTGCCCTGCTTCGCTCGATGCATGCGATGAGACATCTCCCAAGATCTGTAAACCGTATTTCCAGGCCAAACAGGCCGTTACGCCCCATGTCAGCCCCTACTATGATGCCTACGCGGCTCCGTATATCGACCTAGCCCGTCCCTACTACAGCACCCTCGATCACAAGGTCATCACACCAGGCCGCATTTACGCGGTCAAATATGGAGGACCGCGCGTCGCTCGAGCGCAGGCTTTTGGGTATGCTCAGTGGGAGAAGAGTGTTCAGCCGCAGATGCTTAAGTACCAAGCATTGGCCAGGACGCAGTACGATAATACCATTTCCCCTCATGTTGACAAGGCTGCGACGGCCATTGCACCCTACTATGACATCGCTCGAACAAACGCCCTGCAAACCTACCACGAGATTCTAGTACCAGCCTACACGTTTGTCCAGCCTTATGCTATCCAGAGCTATGATGTCGCTTATGGGCTCACCAAGAACACCATCGTTCCTTCGACAGTTTGGGCGTGGAACAAGACATATGCCTTCCTTGACTCCGCCGTCTGGCCCCACGTCCGCGATGTCTATGTTTTGAAGGTAGAACCACAGCTTGTACGCATCGGCGAGAGACTTGGCAGATATAACGAAAAGAAGCCCAAGCCTATTGCAGAAGAAAGTGAATTGTAAGTATCGCACAGACTTCATTTTATGTTTTCTAATCGGTTACTAGCATTGCGCCAAAGTCTACTTTCGTCAAGCCCACCTCATCCGTCTCATCCACTACCTTCTCAGCTACCGAGGAGCCTACCCAGGCCGCATCGCGAGCGCCTGAGACAGAAGATACCAATAAGTATGAAGTTGAGCCTGATACACAACGTAAATCAAGCGAGAAAACGAAATCAAAGGAAGAGATTCGTGAGCTAGCTGCCAAGACTGTTGCAGAGGACCTGGAGCTATGGCAGGGCAAGTTTGCTCAGGTTGCTGAGGAGGGCGCTTCTGAAATCGAAGATCGTGTAGATGAGATTTCTGCACGCATGATCGAGCATCATGCTAACGCCATGGGCAAGTCTCTTGTTGCGCAATTAAAGGAAACAGTCCACATTGAACTCGAGGACCTCAAAAAGGCCATTGTTGATATTTTGGAGCGCAGCAAGGGCGACTCCACGACAATAAATGCAAAGATTTCCGCTGAAGAAATTGCTGTCGCAGTTCGTGCTGCTGGTCTGAAGATCAAGAACCAGGCCCAGACGATCCGTGACTGGCGTCATAGGTATGAACAAGAGACTGAGATCGCAGTCACCAAGGCCGCCGAAGAATATTTTAAGATTCTTGACCAGACCCGCGACTTAGCACTCCAGAAGATTGGTATGAAATGGGCTTGGATGGACGGCGTCACTTACAAAGACTGGCGAAAATACCATGAGCTCCGAGCTCGCTTCGATGAGTGGTCGGAAGATCTCAAGCGCCTAATTACCACTCACCCTGGTCTAGTCGCGGCGCAGACTGCGGGCACTGATATAGAAGATGAAGGTATGGCTATTGCTCACGAAGCAGCAGCGGAGCTGGGCAGACTGAAGCAGGTGGCGGCATGGAAGGCCACTGCCAAGGATTATACCGATGACTTTGACAGCAGTACGATGCAGTTGGCCGCCGAGGCAGCCGAGAAACGAGTTGCTGCCGCGGCTGAATCAGCACGCCTGGAAGCCGAAGCGGTGGCCAAGAGCTATTTATCAGATGCTTTTTCTAAAGAAAGCACCACTGGTTCGATCGTGGCGGGCACCGAAAGTGCAGAGACTGACGTGGCCTCATTATCCCGCGACGATCCAGAGCAAGATAACATCGACACATCCGCTTTACCCCCAATGGAAAGCTTGGCGGCTGAACCGACTCATAGCGCTACTGACTTAAGCTCTGAGTCATTAACAATGAGCGACTCCGAATCTCATAGCTCTACTAGTTCTTTCACCAACGCAGCTGAGCCTATCGAGCCCCTTCACAGTTCAGATCCAGTTGATGGACCAGAGCAGATGGAAGAGACGATCTTAGGATCCTCCGATTTGCCGATCCATTCGATCAACGAAGAAGCTGTTCCGACTAGTGTGAAGTCAGCTCTATTTGGAGCAGCGGCTGAGTCTGTCCCCACTCAAAAACCCATTCTAGACGACGATGTATTTTCTTCGGCTTCAAGTGTGATATCTATAGTCCAATCGGATGTACCCGCAAGTATCACATCTGCTGCACATTCTGCCTATACTGTTGCAATCGCTGAAGCGGCAAACCAGTACTCACGAGCCATGTCTGCCGTGTCTGCTCAAATATCTGGCGAGCCAAAACCTGTGCATGAGGAGATGTTCAGTTCAGTATCAAGCGGATATTTTGGGGCGATGGCCGCAGCTAACTCACGGCTCAATGAAGTTATGACAGCTGCATCAGAAAGCTTGTATGGTACTCCAACTACCAAGTGGACCCCAGGGGTGCCTACGATGCCTTCAGTTGACTGGGAACGAGTCCAATCTATTGCGCAGCAAAAGTTCCAAGATTCTGTTGATTGGGCCTCCGAACAATACGACTCAGCCAAAGTCGCCATTGCGCAGCAAAGATTCCAGGATTCCGTTGAGTGGGCCGCAGAGCAATACGAATCAGCCAAGGTCGCCGTTGGCGCGGCCGAGCCTACCCCTAGCACGTATCTTGAAGAAGCGGAAAAGAGAGCTGAAAAATTGCTTGACCAAGCCAAGCACAATTACTTTGCCGGAATAGGTATTGCTCATGCCCGCTACTCCGAATTTCTTTCAGCGGCTTCTACCGCTGTGAGCTCTCTGACTGCTACACCCACGCCAACAAATATCCATGAGTCAGCATCATCAGCCGTTTCCGCTGCCAGTGAAACCGCGGAGTCAGTAGCATCATCTGTTGGTGCACTAGCGGCAGATGCGAAGGAGTCAATTGATGAGAGCTGGGATTTACTAGTCAGTCGTGTAAGCTCTCAGATCTACGGCGCTCCTACCCCGACGCCATGGTACGAGAATTTATATGCGGCGGTGGGTGACCGTGCGTCCCAAGCTGGCGACTTTGCTGTGTCTGCTACGGAGGCCGTTGCTCTTCAGATCTCCGCCGTCTCGTCACTGGCAGATGAATACGCTGCTTCCGCTAATTCGGCAGCCTCTTCGCAGTATGTCGTCGTGAGCTCTCTCGTCTCGGAGCTTATAGTTGGCAAAGAGCCCAGCTACAGCGAGTCTGTGTATTCGCGACTCGCCCACGCTTACACAACAGGACTTGCCTCGGCATCGAGTATCAGCAGCGCCGCATCTGCTACAGCCGTCAGTGCTGCTAGCAAAGTAAGCGATGCTGCAAGCTCGGGCATCAGTGCGGCTAGCGAAGGTGTCGCTGCGGTGACGGACAAGGTGAAAGACACGGTAGATCATTTTAAAGACGAGCTATGACAAGCATCACGAATGCTTGGCCTAGATCATGATACGTTTTAGGCATACCGAACGCAATAGTCCAGTCAGCATAGAGTCAACCCGATTTATCAACCCGTTGCTGCTGCTGTAATATGATCTAGTTGTCTCGATCATTTTCTATAACCCCATCTCACTCTTTTATCAAGATCACATATAACCCCAACAATTCTTGGCTGTTCGATGGACAAATTTCCCTTCATCTATAACCATACTAGGGCAAGCGACATTGGCGAATAATTTGCTTGTCCGGATAGCAGAAGGATGTCGCGGGCCTAGATACATCAGTTGTCCGCACATCCTCCTTGTAGCGAGTACTGATTTATTTCTCATGGCGATTAATAGTAATCAAGGGGCAATGAGGACGACGGGGGGTTTAGGGAAGCGAGACCAGGGCACACAAAGTAACCTCGCCGGAAGATGTATCTGGATGAGCTTGTACAATATACATGTAGCAAGTACGGCGTCACAACCCGAACGAACTTGATGAATGATATCCCTTTTGTCTATCGCATTACTTATCACAACCAATGCTCCGAACTGAGCTATGGATGTATCTATGTTACGTATGACGGTACGAAGGACGGTGTCTATTATGATAAACCCTCGCAGTAGTTTCTACATCCCTAATCCTCTACAGCTATTTCAACGATTCCGGAATAGAATAACTACTAATAATCAGCTCGCGATTACATATATAAAAAAGATTTCACCCAGAGATGAAATGTAGGCGAGCGCTAACACTTAAGCGTACTATAGTGCTAATACTCAAATCAAATAACGACCTATTCCCCTTGCCTTATAAACTAGACAGCTATACAGCACTGATAACTTCCCTTTGCGTCTCGTGAAAATCGAGTTTGAATTGAGTCGAAGTCAATCATCGTCGACCCAGGATCCGGGGATATTACATCGCGGATTATTGATCATCTCCCAAAACTCAAATAGGCTTGTTAGTTCACTGAAATAGATCATCCAATCTTCTTGGTTTGGCCCGTAAGTGAAGCCGATCAGTCGGAAATGGCGTTATGTATTAAAGGTAAGGCCCGTCTTGTTGCCGAGGATAAGAAACTGCAACATTGCAGCCTCGATACGTCTCTTCCTCGTGAACTATCTCTAGCTCCCGTCGTCCCTAGTGTACCAGGTATAACAATCATGAACAGTGGCATTGCATTAATGCTGTATATGACGATTCTAAACTAAGAAGAGGAAGAAAATATAAAATCAGTAGTGGGCTGCAAAATTGATAATCTTTCATTAATTTATTATTACTTATTAGTTTAAGATGCGTAACCTTCAGAATTTCTTCTTAGCTAAAGCTTAGGGGGCTTGTAATCACCTGTGGCCGTTTCACTTGTTAGAATCGAAGATGCTCTTGATCTTACGTAAGGCGAGACCCAGACACTCAAGGTTTTGCATTAGATCGACGATACTACTTGGTATATCTTGACTAGAGCTTATAAGCATCTCAACCTCAAGGTAGCTTCTTCGATTCTGAGTGTGACGTCTGCGATAGTCAAGGCTCCAGAAATAATCCCTACTGCCCCCGGCCATATTGGATTATCATGTTACTCCTCTTGATATTAGTAGTGGAATTTAATTATTTAGTGTGAAATAGCAAAGGAACTTCTTATAAAAAGTGATGGTTTAAGACGTTTGCTAAATAACATGTGCGCAGAGAGTGATTTTGGAAATGCCACCCCTAATGTTGATTATATACCCTGAAGATCCGCGTTGCAACATTGCCAACCAAGCGATTAGATGGGAAGCATCCTTTCCATACATTGTATTAGTGCTGGAGGGCGTGGCGGTCGAGAATGTATTATAATCACTCCCCTTTCATCAGTTACCTTAGGCAATTGCCATGCACCCGCCTATCCGCCTACCACTAACAGTGAATTCGAGATTATGTGAATTGATTTCATTGCTGTTTATAGACCTAAGTTTCTAAGGGCAGTCAGAAATGAAGGATATTGATCATAGCTGACAGGCGTAAGCAGTAGCTAACCTTGAGAAGCCTACAGCCTACTTGTCATATGACAGCTACTCTATGGCGTAGGACTAGTAGATTTTGTACATATCAATTGATTGTCTCATCAGGCCCCGATTACTATCCTTTGGTTGTAATCAGATCTGTCAATTCACTCCAAAACATTTAACTTGGTATTATCGCACGCAAAAAGATGCAGCATCAATACTGCAGGCGTAAGCTAATTATACAATATCAGGAATGCTACAAGAGGGGCTTTCAAATACAATCAATAGCAGTCTATCTGCGTTGTTGTAATTGAACTTGACCCGTTACTAAGAAATTGGCGTGTAGAAGTTATTGTTTAAACCTATAAAAGACCAAGCGCTCTTTCGAAGTTGAAGCAGCAGTCAATACGTGGCTGTAACATGTAGTGAAGAGTTGGATATAGCAAAACCTGACCCTTCCATAGCAGAGTTAATCTAGTTAGCTTAATATATCTTTCCTTCCCCTTTGGCGTCTTATCTTCGTACGGACGCATTGTCGTGCCATGAATACTCCTGACCTTGCCAACCAAGTCCACTGTTCTCGTAATTTTGTACAGCAGATATAACAGCCATACGTAAAAGTAGCTGCGTACAACAGCTTTCTAATAAGATAGTTGTTTTTATCAATAAAGGAAAAGTTAGCAATGGCGTTGCTATCACAAATGTGCTTGAGTTCTATCTCGGTAGTAGTCGGAAATAATAGAAGATTACAGCAAGTAAAGAACCAGACGAATTACGGATACGATTACGAAAGACTCATACATTATCTTGAGCAGTTGTGATGGCCATGAAAGCACTGTTGTTGGCCAACAGAGAATTTGACACAGTAAGACTCGAGCACAGAAACAGTGCAGACAAAAGCAAACCCCTATAAGCTCAATTAGCAAGCAACATTTGCCACGGCGCATGTTTTCTCTACAGAGTTGCATATATACAGTCAGCAATTACGTCTTAAGCTTTGAGTATTTATAATGAACAATCCTGTTATGTTAGATTTCTCCTTATGGTTTACATATCATGCGTGTTGCATTGGGATATGCCAGCCTAAGCAGCAACATCTCACGGCCAAGACTGCCAAGCCTTTGTTGGTTGCAAAGATGTTGAAGACGAAGGTTATTGCAGGGGACCTAGGTTACAAGGATTACTCCTATCTTCAAGAAAGATTAACAACAGGAAACCAACAATATGGATGAGCCACAATGGATAGATAGACTTTGAGACCTTTGGGTGCATGCAGGGACTTCGCTCCTCAACTGAATAGGAGAAGACTGTGCATTTTAAGACTTAAAGATAACTATTAGTTAAATTTGAATACGTTCCGAGTCCTCGAATACAAGAATTTATTACAAGCAACCTGCTGTAAACTATTGTTAGCCAATCTTCTAAGCTTCTAGCCTTGTTATTAACCTATGGAGACGAAGAACATGTGAGAAGAAATTCCCTAATCTAGAAAACAATGCCCTATTTATTCCCGAATCTGCTAGTATTGAATTTCTGTATTTCGTACACTTTCCTATGTGACCTCTTCTATGACTGCAGGCATTGAGTGAAAGTTTGTTGCTGGCATTGTATTCGTCATTGTCACCATGAACATTGTTCGGGTGAGGTTTCCATCTCGGCTATAGTTTCCCCAGGCACAATAAGGTTCGAACTAGTGTCGTCGGCTATTCTCTTCTCCGGATAGTAAGCATTTAATCAGGCTGGAAGTCGTAGGTGAGACTTTGCTTCTAGTTCCCAATAGCCATCGCCACGTTGTTCAAGAAGGAGGAACATGATTTATTGGGATTAGTTAACATTACGTATAATTAATGGCGTAGCGTACAATTCTCCCAGTGGAGTGGATTGAGGGTTAGTGCTTACTTACAGCAGTAATCTTCCTAAAACAGTTGAAGTGATTTGTATTGATCTAAGCTTCTACACTAGAATATCCATTCCCTGTAGTTTTTGTACTCTAAATATATTGTATATATCGACCTCGGCATAACCCGTACTTTAGAGCGCGGGATACCCATTTAACGATCGCCTCAAACTAGGTAATTCTTCCACCTACTGTAGATAGGTATGATTGACAGTGTCTATATGGTTACTCTTGCAGTGGCTGTTTTTGAGTTGCTTAATCCTTTCTAGAACATTGATAGGTCCCACGAGCTAGCTATTTAGCTTGCTCGACTATGTATGAGAAAGGTTGGACGATCTGATAATCAACACGCCTGGGACTCTTTGTATCAGTATTAAAAAAAAAACGGGAACTATTGAGTGCAGCAAGCACTCCGATGTATGCCAAAAGACTAAAATTAGAGTCCAAGAGAGAGCTGTTCTGACAACCGTTCTGTAGTATAATCTCAGCTTCCGTCAGCACACCAATAGTATATCCAAAAGCTAGATATGTTTTCGATGATAGTGGAACATTGTGTACTGGGCGTGGGTTGGCATAATCTGCTAGTCCGAGCTAACTATGAGCCGTTCGTGAGTATAATCCCAATGTAGCGGATTGCAGCCGATCACGTGGGGACGCGGCGCGCTAGGTACTCAAAGAGCAATAAGTAGTGAAATAGGTAGGTGCCCCTTTGTAGCCCATGTCTGCAGAGATGGATTTACCAAGACGTAGGATGCTTGCAACGCATGTTTAATTTGGGTGCCAACATTCTTGTAGGAGATGCCACTTATATGGGAATATCCCCGCTGATGGGTCTAGACCATGTTCGCATAAGCCTTATGTTGTGTGCCCCTAAGCACCAGTAAGGTTTGATTGATTATAGCCCCAAGTCCAAAAATGGAAATTTAATAGGCGAGATTAATGGTAGATGGGAAAAGTGCTGTGGTGGCGCTCTTTTTGCCTGCCTAATGTGATCACGTTGTTTTCAGCTCGTTAGGATCCTAAAATTAGCAGGGGTAGCGTCGCCACATTTGGACTAGTGTCTATTCCATAAATAGGATGATGCATTTTGCATACGCCTCATCGTGAACTATCCCTTAACAATATGGCTAGACTCAACTTTAAAGAATTAAACAATAGCGGATCAGAGTCCGAGGAGGGATGGCTATACGCTCTTGGTACCATACCCTAGATAATATATGCGGCACAGTTATACGATGGCCTTGGGGCTTGTTGAGGGCACCTTGCGATTGGTCTCATCTTGATCTCAGGATCCCACGCTTATACCACGTTTCGAGGCTCAGCACCCTAGTTAGTTCCTCATGCCATGAGGTTTTCCGCGACGTGTAAGTCACATTGAACTAGATCCTTGTCCCTTGATTACTGTTGTCAAGCGGGAGATACCGTCTAGACGAAAGCATCAGTGTCTGTTGACGTTTGCACGAGGGAGTATATATCTAGACAGTCTCGAGCTTTCGTAGATCCTTCCTGTCCTCGGTCTCACCACTTCACTTCACTTCAGTTCACTTCGCTTCTTCTCTTCGCTTCTCTTCTCTTAATTCGTCACTCTTTTCAACGATTAAGTCGCGCTAAGTCATTCCCTCAAAATGAAGTTCTCAGGTCTCGTTTCTTGCCTAGCCGTTGCTAGTGCCGCGAATGCTGCCTCAGTTAAGAAGTGCAGGAATGACAACCTGCCGTCCACTAAGATCGCCAACATCGAGGTCGTCTGGACCCCGCTTGTCCAGGATGCCGTCAAGCTCATCGAGGCGTTCATTCCTCTTCAGCCCTACCTATACGGCCACTTGATGCGCTCATGGTTGTTCGGTGCTGCTGCTTTGAACAACAACGCCACCTTGAAGGCCGAGACCGACCTTGAGGCCCATGCTATTGGCACGCTATTGCACGACTTGGGCTGGGACAGTTAGTATTCTCCTTTTGAGCATACCTTCTTGACTTAATACTAACCACTTTGTAGTGCGCCCTAACAGCCCATGGCACAGCTCAGACCAACCCTTCGAGGTTGACAGCGGTCTTGGTGCCGTCAATTTCGTCAAGGAGCACAAGCTCTCCGGCTGGAGTGAATCCCGTCTCGAGAAGATCTACGACGGCATCACCCTCCAGGGCATGGGCTCTTACTTGCCCGGCAAGAACTTCGACACCAAGTGGATCGTGCAGAGTGTCGAGTTCGAGTTCCCCGGTCCTCGCTCTCCCCTGATCAAGGACGCCGACTACGACAGCATTCTCGGCGAGTACCCCAACCACACCGTCTTCCGTGGCACCAACGAGACCTTCACCTGGCTCGCACTCACCAAGCCCAACGGAACCCGCAACACCTTCGTCGACTACTTCGGAACTGCCTACGTTCCCGGTTACGGCCCGCAAGGCCACCTCGGCTTCGACCTCATCACCCAGGGTCTGCACAACGAGGTCGCTCTGTACCCCAACGCGACATTCGTTTCGCACCTCAACTAAACGATGACTAAAAGAACGATGTTTGAGCTTTGTATGGACATATAGAGAAAGGCAGTCAGCGATTTTGATGCCGTGTAGATACACCTGATATTGTAAATAATTCACTTCTTTTAAAATATACCGCGACCGCGTCTTTATTTTGTGACGCTTGAAAAATATCTCCCATATGCTGTTCTTGACGGAAACCTTGTGACAGATGACTTGATTTCAACAGTGGATATTATGTCCGTTTAGCTGGGTCTTACCCTTGTGAATCGTGCTGAGCTTCAGATCCACCTTGAAGCCCTACCCTTCTACGGGATGATACGTTCTTGGCGTGTCTGGAACCATGTGTCTGAGGCACACGATTGACACTTGCTGTTGCACGAAAGCCCCCGAAATCATCTTCGCAGGGACGATCTAATTATCCAGGGTGTCTCCACGTTTGTAATCCTATGCCTTGTTTTGCCTCCTAACATAGGGTCATGAAGGCTCTGCGATGGAGTATAGTGCACAATCCTGCCTACCTTTTCGGTCTCTTCGCAGGCTCTAGTTTTCACGTTCCACTGGAGGCTCTAATCTAAGGCTTTAGGTTATGTGTTCCGCGCAGATTCCTGATCAGTGTTCCCCCGGGTTACCCAAAGTAGGTTAGAGATGTTGCAGCGCGCCCGACAAAGAGTAGCACAGGCAAGCCTAGATCAACTCAACAGTCGCTGATCGACAGGGGTCGTGCGATGGGCTTTGGAACACAATACTACTTTGTGACTTAGTAAGACCTTGGTCTCGAATATCAGGTTTTTCTCTGTCAAACCAACTTTGTGGAGCAGTTCTCGATCGAACGTTTCGATCATCTCTCAGTTCAATTAGATTTAGAGCCCTCCCGATCGAATCGGCCGTCCCTACGAAACAACCAATGAACGCTTTGAATTTATTGATAACGTAAGTTAACTAATATGTAAATTAGTCAAGTCGATTACGTAGTATATGGCAAATTTGAGTACAGCAGGAGGAGACTAGAAGTCAATTTACATTTTAAAGTCTTTGAAAAATGGTATAACGCATCCTCTATAGCTTTATATTGTGCTACTGTAGACATGAGAAATATTGCTCTTAATGATTCTGCATACGCGTTGAATAATGATGTCTTGCTTGCAAAGCTGTGCAATCTTACTGAATCTATTATTTCGGCAATGTGTATCCGAAGGACGCATGCTTGTGTGTGTCTGTTGGGGCGGGTTTCCGAAATAAGGTTATTTTTACGTCTGGATAGCAGTGAGCTGGTCATGGAAAAGATTTTTCCATCCAATAAATTACCGTACTTCTCACAGATTTATAGTTGCGTACCATATTTGACCCGAAATTCTCCCAGTCCCCTCAATGGGAAGGTATTGTCGGCTAGCCATAATCCGATTCTTTTCTATACGAAAGTCTCGTGACATGTGATCGTATGCTAAAACCTGACTGCACCCCTCAACTTGGGTCAACACTCCCAAAAATATCTCACAGAAGTCCAGCCAAGACGCTAGCATTGCTATTCTACACCGTATGCAGAAGGCGGGACCCCAAGGACCTCCCTTGTTTCTGCAACCCTCGCACAGCCTTGCCCGCTTTTTAGACGACATCTTTCTACGATCTAACAGGGGTCCCCTCCTCCAATTCTGATGAATTATATTGGGTTACAAACAACTAAAACTTCTAGCATACATGTATTTGGCCTGCTCGTGTTGTGGTTTTAAGCCGTCTACGCGCTTGTGTTAGCTCTATTCTGTTGTGTGTGCGGGGATTTCAGTCTGACTGTACATAGTTTGTAGGATCACTGCGCGTGTGCGGCACAGTGAGACGGTGAGTTATAGAGTGTTTGGGAGAGATACACTTACCTTATCCGTTAGTGTACGCGTACGGCGTAGGAGGTAGCCATGCTGACGAAGTTTTCATTTGATTATACTGAAATGCGCCTCAACAGCTAAGCGAGCAAATACTTGTTTCCCTAAGCGAGTTTTGCAGTTCACCTAGATAGGACTTAGACAATCACTAAACAGGCCGACGATAAAATTGCATAACGCCATATGCTACTAACGACCCATCTGTTTGGAGCTCTAAATATGACTATTTATGCTAGTGATTCTAAAAGGAAGTTTGTTAATTCGTATTCAATTATTATGACCATTTTGACCTTTATATTGTTAAAGGTGCATACTATAGCCGTCCTTCAATTCGATCGCAGCCGAGATGGGCCAACGGGTGCGGTGCGTCCTTATGTAGTGTTTTTCTATGGCTTATGTAGGTGGGCCAGGACTTCGCTCTCGTAAGGCAAGTTTCTACAGCACTCACTGCCGCTAGCGGCTCTGGGGTGCTATTATATAATTTGTCCGTAAGACGCTAACGGACGTCAATAACGCGGAAATAATCGTAGTTGGTAATTAATGCCCGCGGAACCGACTGCGACACCAAACCCAAGGCCCAAGGCCCACGTGCTCAAACGCAACGTACCGTTCAATCGGGCCGCGGTGCTTAACATCTGTCAAAACAATTCAAGCAAGATCCCTGCTCGATCTCTGTATACCATAGATCGGATGGCGCCATAGATTCCTATTATAGTTAAATCGTGCCATTAAATCGTAAGAGGAAATCTAAGCCCATTGGTTCGATTGCCGGCCCACGGGTTGCCGTGAAAATATACGGAATGAACCGCGCCCCAGGCATACATTTCTCAAAATAGCTGCTTGGCTGCTTGGCTGCTTGGCTGCTGGCCTACTTAGTCATCCCTGTTGCCCGCCGGTACAAAGAGACATATTGTTAGTAGTGAGCCGGTAGATGCTCACAAGCGCGTGGGTTAGACGGCACATTTGACAAAGCTGTAGCGTGCGGCGTAGATAACCATAAAGATAACCATAAATCGGTACTGAGCGACTTAGCGGTACGGGCGTTGCATTGCATTGCATCGCATCGCGTCGCAGCGTTGCAAATAAGTGGATTCTATCCGCCACCAATGCAGCAGAACCTCAAGGGTCAGTTGCGATTATTTCTTACAATGGACATCCATAGAAAGTTTGTCCTAGATGAAGTGACCGGTACGTATTAGATATCATAGACCTACATGTAGATCTAGATCACCTGACAAATGCGCCCAGCGCCTATCGGTTCACGTTACTAAAATATTACTACGGAGATAGCTTGCATTGTATAGCCTGTTTGGTTAAAGTTGCCTGCCTAGGTACTATGGGGAAGTTATCTCCTCATTTATCTCCTAGGCACTTTATTAGGTTGATCTTGATCAATGAACCACCTACTTGACTTAAAAACTTTTTATATGGTTTTTCAATGGCATTCTAAATGAAAATGGGTGACGAGATAACTCACGTAACAGTGTTAAACCGAGGTATAGAGTTGGTGCTCGCGGAGACCCATGATTTTCAACAGCACCTTCAGGTAATCTAATTCATTCAAGCCGAGTCCTACGTGGTCACCATTGAATAGAGTGTGCTTTCCGGGAAGAGATTATTCCGCTCCGCTCCATGTACTCGAGGAGATCCACTACATCCGTGGTTTGCCCGCACCTGTGTGTAACAAGGTCGAGGACTTAGTTTTCGGCAGTTCGTCGCGAAACAGGTATCAAAATAAGATTCATATTTGTAACGGAGCGCCGCACTAAAGTAGGAAGCTCCCCGATACAGCTAGGAAAATCACACTAGTATAGACTGCCTAAAATAGCTAGGAGGCTTACAATAGTAAGCTTCCTGGAGTAGCTAAAAAGATTAGACATAAGGAATCCCTTGAGCTTTTCGTTAAGCTCTATATGACGGATAGAAGTTATTCTTGGGTTTGTTTAAAACTGTATATATATGTGGTGAAGTCTTATACTACATCAAATCTGTATTAAGCTAGTCTATGAGATCATATGAACTGTTCCAGGGAAATCACTTGTGCGAGAGCTCGAATATATTCTGCTTTATTAATTGTAAAGTATTTGGGGGGAGTATATTGAAAAAAAATGTTTCTTTAGCTCAAAAGAAATTTAGACCCAGGAAACCATTTGGAACCCTGTCCGACTGAGCCAATGGTTTCTTGGCAAGGCCCCCGTGGGGACAACAAGCTAACTACCTTACTTGCAGCCCGCAGATAATTCATCAAGGGGAATCAAGGTGGCGGATTCAAATACTTACATATAAGTGTACCTGGTCTAGCGGCTCATGCCGCTGATAACATGAAGCCCAACTCGGACTTCGGCTCCGGCCCCGGTACAGAATTTGGTCCACATATTATTGGTGGCTATCGTCTGACCTTCGACCCTTGGTTTCTTGTCATTGGGCTGGGCCCTTCCGCCCCACCTGCAGGTTGTGTTGTGGCCGGCAATTGTCACTAACTATGTGGTGAAATGTTGGTCTTACTTGCTTGTGATTATGCAGGAGAGTAATTTGTCTTACTTCGAATCCCGTATGGGTGGTAATCGCCCTGCGTTAGTATAATCCTGCGTGCTATCTCAGTGCTCGTTCGACTTCTTTAAGCGCTGGTGCCCCCCGCGAGTTGTCCAGATACTCATCAGCCCTCAACAATTCTTTTCTTTATCGATTCTGAAGAATCGAACTTTTTTGTTTCCTTTGTCATGAGATTCATTTGATACCAAACAATTCTGTTACGATGACGGCAACGCCGTTCGTGGCCCTATGGGTCTCTTTCTTAAATTTATCTCCGGCCGCCTTCAACATTGCTATGTTGATATTGGTTCCTCTCGCCATCATACTCGTCAAATATATCGTTGACGTGTTACTTTTTCATTATGACCACGCCTTCGCCACAAGTGAGAAGGCTCGACTCCCGCCAAAACTTCCATCTTTGGTTCCGTGGATGGGTGGCATCTTCCAGATTGCAGTTAGCCACAGATCCCTTACAGACCGAATTTCGTAAGCTTATCATCCATAGTTTATTAGGAAACTGGATTCGGAGTTCTAACACATCATGCATATAGATGGTATAAGGGCAAATTAACTTCTAACAGAATAGTGATCATGGGTTTCACATACTACATCTTCCAGGACCGGGAGACTCTTATTAAGCTGTTCAAGCACAAGGCCTTAGCTAGTGCAATCGACATGTACGAGTACAGCAACAATAACATTCTTGGATGCTCTAAAGAGTCGTCAAAAGTTTACCGAGCGGATACTTCGGGTCCTTTCCCCCAAGCGCACCCAAAGAGCAATGTTCTCCCTCAAAATCGTGTCGACTCTATTACGCACTCTCTCGCATTCCGTGGCTTTACTGGCCCAGGAATGCAGCCGGCAACCAGACGGTTTGCAAGGGATGTACCCGTACAACTTGCAGCTCAAGGAATATCTACGGAGTGGAAAGAGATTCCCGACTTTGCTCAATTTTTCAGGGATAGCATTGGCCCCTCATCGATTCAATGCATTTTTGGTCCTACTCTATTGCGTTTGCATCCCACTTTTGTTGAGAATATCTTCAAGTTCGACAAAATCATGCCGCAGTTCACTCCTGGGTTCCCGAGATTCATGTTGCCGGAGCAGCACAAATTCAGGGATTCGATCGCTGAGCAGTTAAAGAGCTGGTACAAATACGCTAGAGAACACTTCGACCCGTCGATGATTGAGGCCGATGGTGATGGTGATCCGATTTGGGGATCTGCTATGGTTCGAAACCGTCAAGAGCAGCTCCTGAAGGCTGACAAACATGACGACGACGTTCTTGCACACTTGGATCTTGGACTAGCCTGGGCGTAAGTTTTCTATTCCGCATGCTCCTTGAAATCTCGCTAATGTATACATTTGCCAGTACCATTGGTAATCTGGTCATCTCGTGCATGTTTGGAGCATACCACATCTTGCAGGACAAGACTCTCCTAAAACGTGTCCAACAGGAGCTCCGAGAGTATCTGGGTGAACGGTCGGTGCATGAAGCCGACGCACACCAGCTTGGGAGAGAAATACCACTTCTCTCATCCATCTATGCAGAGACGATGCGACTTCACATCAAGATTTATTCGGCATACAGCTCACCACATGAGGATGTCAATCTGGGCAAATGGCACCTCCCTAAAGGTGCCCTAGCGTTAGTAAACTCGGCGCCATCTCATATGGATAAGTCGTTTTGGAACACCAAGGGCGGAAAATATCCCGTCGAGACGTTTTGGGCCGACCGCTTTATGATTGACCCGACCGATCCAGAGAGTGGCCCAATCGATCCAGAAATCCGCAGGTCGCTCAACCGCCCCGAGAAGACGGGACCGGATATGAAGCCGTATTTCTCGTTAGATGGCTGTGAGGGTGCCTGGGTTCCATACGGCGGTAAGATATTTCATTGACTCCATCTTAAATTCGCACACATCACTGACTCTTCTGTTTCTCATACAGGTGGCTTCTCCATGTGCCCCGGTCGCTTTATCGCCAAGGCCTTCATGCTCTGGTCAGCAACCCTCTTGGCGAGCGAGTACGAAGTTGAATTTCACGACCATACGCTTGAAATTTCAGATTATAGATATGGAATGGGTGTAGATGATGTTGCTAAGCCTATTCCTTTCCGCATCCGGAAGAGGGAGACTCCGGTTTAAAAAGGCGTTCTTTGAATTTACACATACAAATAGATACCTTGTTGAATAGTGGATGACCTTCATGCCAAAAAGTGTGCGAGACCCACTCATTGAATCCGCAAGGAAAGATCGCACGCAATTGATGCCTATTTGAAGTCATTTGTCCTTCTCCAATACCAGCCCGTTACCTGGCCGTCTTGGCTTTCACTTTATACGGCGGCATGGCCTATTAGTGGGATCTGCTCACCTTTGCGGGTCTCCTGGTTGGACTTGAGGGGTGAGATTTCGTCAAATCCTTCTAGTCATGGATTTAAATATAGATTCCATGGCCAATGCCGTTAAACTTGTAGGGAGGTATGGCAGCCGATTTATTCAGGCTCTTCGCTGCTTGGCCGGTGTCCAAGAATTTGACGTGAACCGCGGCATAGGCCAAGTCTCGGGTAATATTGAGTAATTATGTAAGTAATTATGATACTTTTGGCCCCGCCTCTCTTCGGTTTCCTACTGTATTTGCTATTTGCCGGGGCACAAAGGCTTTTTGGCGCTTCCACCACGTTCATCCCTTTCGTGGTTCGAAACTATAGACAAAGATTGACGAGATAAGGGCTGTTCC
Source organism: Xylaria sp. Z34 (assembly GCA_037356055.1). Classification (NCBI taxonomy): domain Eukaryota; kingdom Fungi; phylum Ascomycota; class Sordariomycetes; order Xylariales; family Xylariaceae; genus Xylaria; species Xylaria sp. Z34. The sequence continues at coordinate 419,256 of JBAWJW010000009.1, forward strand.
AACTTAGATGATGTCTTGTGTGGGTGCTAATAGCTGCATAATGCTGTACCAAAGATTGACTACGAATTGAAGAAATAATCATATGAGTACAATAATGGAAATCGACGTAATCCTTCCCCGGTAAACACTAGCCGCGATTTCCCTAACCATAGCGTAGGCTAGAGGTGAGAGCCTATAAGTGACGATCGAGACAACCATGATAACGTGTTGCTTAACTGACTATTGTAGAAGCGCCTCGACAATCCACGCCTTTTATTGACAACGATACGCATCATATTGCTTGTGACAAGCACATATTCCTTGCACTCCTATCACTACGACTTACACAATGTTCACGATAAGCGGAAAATAAGAGAATTTTTAGATGCCAATGACTTAAACGAAGACGGCCTCGTAGAGGTAAAGAATGATCAGTATCAATACAAAGTGTCCTCTAGAGTATAACTCATGGTGAACTAAGCTCGGTGTTTCAAATTTACTGTGTCGTTTTTGAAGATCCGCTCAATCGAAGAGCATAATAAGTACTATGGTTCACGCTGTCTAATATTCCATTATTGACTAAGTATTATTGCACAGGAAAGACAAGATCTACATCACAGAGATTGTACCATTGGAATATATACACGGTTCATGGGCCTGTGTCAATACGGCTAGTGCCCATAGGGTTATTCCGTCCACTGTAGGGGTGGAATGGAACTGTCACAAGGGCTAGTGTTTAGGGCTTGGAATAATATTCAGAATTGCGATAATCTTCTTGGGCATCAAGGAGGCATACAAGTCTGCTTTCCTTCTGCCCTTCGCGGCAAACCTAGGTCTATATATACACGAATCGTTCGCATTTACTTGCCCAGATAATTCAAGTCCGTTTCGCAGCATTTAGCAAACACGGGTAGTTGAATTGTTCAAACCCCGAACCACAGCCCAGATGCCGACTTGCAGGTTGGTGTCACGATATTGCCGACCAAGCCCTGGTAGGCGGGTAGTTGCATACCCCTACCTGGGGTGTCTCCGTGTAACAGGAACTCATAGGCCCTAATAGATCTGCACCTCATGTCCTTCGGTACACCACTTACAATATAGCCAAGGCGCTTGAGTTAAATTGAAGTATGTAGTCAATACCAATTATAAGCTATTGCTGCAATTTTTGCCGTATACGGCATAGAACAAACTCTATATGAGCGGAGTAGATTTCACTACAAAGGGATTAGATAGAAAGTGGGATATTCCGTGATAGTAAGCTGCGGAATTATCTTTGCAAAGGCTAACAGCCTCCGCACTAGGCTGCTCCAGACAATATTCATACCGTTGGGATAGAAATCCATACTAAAAGAGCCCCTTAATAACCAAGCGAAGAAGCCCAAACTTGGTAGCGGGATCGACAGATGGAAATTGATCAACAATCGGTGAAACACAACCCTTCAACTAGGCCTTGACTGGCAGAAATTGTATGCAACTTGGACTAGGCAGAGCTAGGGACTTTTCTTCCGGTCAGGCTCCCATATTCCAGTCGCCAGGTCCCCAGATAGTACGTTCGATCCGATCTTTTCGAGGATGGAACCAGACGCCGGGGTCGTTTGGTTCATCCTCATCGCGGAAAGCCAAAACGTAGCCAGATTCTTTGACGATGCGACGAGCCTCAAAGCACACGTGGGCGAGAGTCATCTTCAGGTCAGATCGATTGAGCAATTGCATCTTCAATCCGGCCGATACCCAGACCAAGACGTTGAGGACTCGAGGTTCCGGGAGTGCAAATCTCCATATCATCTCGCGGATTTCGAGCGGCAGATCAACGAACGTGAGACCTGACATAGTCACAGCCGAGCCCTGCTCATGTTGGGATTTTGAGGTATTTAGTAGCATGGAAGCGGGTAAATCTACGATTGCAGGAGCTACAGCTGAGCCCGTGAGATTAGTGTCGAATGCTTTGCGGTTCTGATCACCCATCAATTTGAGAATTGCTATTCATTAGAGGAGGTCTTGAGCTAATTTTAGGTATCTCTTACAGTACTCTAATGTCTAGGTACATATAATATTACATTATACCATATAAGTAAGATAGCAGATACTTAGGAGGTGCGTGACATCTAATTTCTTACGTCACACTCCACACAGAAGAGAAGGCAAGGCCACAGCAAGTGTTATATTGTGTAGAATATAGATAAATAACCAGAAAAAAAAAAGGAAAGAATAGAAAAGAATTGTTCTATCGGCGTATATGTGGGTAGCCCCGTGGGTGGCTGGGGCTGTCGATATCATATAAATATCCTACAAGCGGCGAGTTACATATTTAGCTACCCGTATTCCTTTTTCTTCGTTATCGTGTTTGCTCGATCACAAACAATAGTGAGCAATGCGGAACTGAGCAGGCTAACTCTCTATCTAAATGTCTTGACGGGGGATGTAAGGCCCTTACGGGTCTCTGGCAGTCCTTGCCGTGTGACAATAGAGTCCCTTTGCAACAAAAACTCCAGTAGGCAAAGCGCGTGAGTCCCCGTAAGGCTAGAGAGTAAAACGGAATGTGGGATGATAATCGCCCATATTTCCAACCTCTTCAACAGGCCCATTAAGTCTGTGGTCTCTATCTCCCGCCCTGCGTTTTTTATTCTCAAGCAACATGCCCGTAAATAAAGCTGTTGCAGCGATGCCCCCAAGCCAATTCAGGGCTAGAGCGGTGCCGTACCCAGTCGGATACCGTGGTGCCTCGCGCTCAATAAAGATATTTGTCGCTAAGACGCCGCTAATGCCCCCCAGCGCAACCTGAATTCCGGTCCCGAACGCTCGCTTCCAGTGTCCGCAAATGTTATTTGAAAGCCATGAGATGGACAAAGGGGGCAACGTGAACCCGCCCATTGCAAGAAGGAACAACGAAACGTATCTCCCATCGCGACTTAGACTTTCCTGGCGGAGCTGTAATATAAACCCAATAGTATTGAGAACGCAACAGAGCATAACGAACCCATAGCGGTGTCTGTATCGGTCAGAGAACCACGCTACGGAGAACATGAAGGCGGATGCTACCGCATAAATGGGGATGCTTTGGACTTGCGCCGCACGGGCATCCCACCCAAGTTCGACGAGGATAGTGGGGATGAAGAAAGAGAGGGAATAGGCTGTTACACCAGTGCCAAAGAAAATCAAAGCACCGAGCCAGATCTTCCAGTCGCTGAAAATGAGCTTGCATGCTTGCTTGTTCAAAGTGTCCACTGCGGCGGTGAAATTAGTCAACATCGTCTAGGCGGCATTGAGCTCCTTTTTCAAAAAGGCAAGAAGGTTTATCCCATAATTACTCACTACGGGCCTCAGCGGTGCCGTCTTCAGCTAAAACGCGGTTAAGCAGGGCTTTCTCTTGGAAACTTAAGAATTGGCATTGCGAAGGCCAGTCCACGATTAAAAATACCGCGATTAGCGAGACTGCGGCCGTCGCTGCCCCCTCGATAATGAAAATCCAGCGCCAGGCGCGAAAATTACAATGCCCGTCAAGTTCGGCGATAGGGTAAGCGAGGAACTACAGGGAAAGAAAACATCATGAATTAGATCATCGAACAAACAACAAGGGTCTGAGCGAGGTGATGCTGTTGGAGATCGGGAGTTCGGTCAGGCTCGGAGTTACTTACGCCTCCAATGGCGCCTGCCAAAGCAGAGCCGAAGAAGATGATAGTCATACGCGTCTGGAAGTCATGTCGTTTATAAAACATGGACGTCAGGAAGACGATTCCAGGTAGAACGCCTGCCTCTAGAACTCCCAGCAGAGTCCGGAGGACGACAAGTTGGGCGAAGCTCTTTACAAAGCCCATGGACATATTGACGATGCCCCAGCTGAACATGAGACCTGAGAGGTACAAAGCTGTGTGGCCCTCACTTGATTAGCTGTATACGTTCCGAAATCCAGAGCACGTTGCAGACCGGTTGAGAAAGGTGAAAAAGGGGGTGAGATATAGTTCCCATATCGGCTAGTGGTGTTCCTTGACGATAGGGCCGTACGTACAAGGGCGTGTCTTCTTGATGATTATGTTGCTGGGAATCTCGAGGAGGATATAGGGGATAAAGTAAACCTAGAAGGGACATTAGCAGGGGCAGTTCGTAAATAGAGAGCAACTGAGTAGAACAACCCGTTCCATGAGACTTAGTGAGAGGCGCAACTCACGAAGAGGACAATATTGTACCGGTTTCCATATAGTCCAAGTTCCTCTGTCAGGCCCTGAATGCGGGCATTGCCAATATTTATGCGATCCAGGAACGAGAAGATCTGGAGAACGAACAAAATAGGATATATGTGAAGATCGATCTTCCAACGCAGTTGCTTCGCAGCATTCGGATCTATGGTGTCAATAAGATCGTGGTCTGTATTCAATCCAGTGATCATACTGACCTCAAGAGCTTTCTTAAAACTGCTCTCGACAACAGGAGTGTCCGAGATGACGACATCTCTCTCCGGATCGGGCTTCGAGATACACTCCTTTGCATTCATAGTAACTCCTTGTACGTGATAAAGCTCGACAATTTACGTAAGATACTCGTGAGCTATTTGTTTGATCGGTAGGCTATGAGGCGACTCATTATATATGTCTAGTGTCAAGCATTGGCTAGTGTCTAGGCTAGCATATACGATGAAAATCCTATGTAATTATATGTCGTAGACAGCGATGAGGGTTAGGATATTGGGCAGCAATATGCGGGGTAAAAGCAACGAAGAATGGGATCATAGCGAATCTATTGGTAGGATTTAATTTTTGTGTTCCTTCGTATGCAAGGTACGATAGGTGCAATTACTAAGTAGGAGAATACGGGGCAACCGCGGTAATCGAAATCAATGTTTGTAGTGTATCTATCCATCCGGCGATTGGAGCTATCTACACGGGTAGTAAGTGCTCCTTCTACTAGACAATAATACGATTTCAAGGGGAAATGTTGATGGAAAGTTGAAAGCACAGTTGACTGCCGTCGAGCTCGAATATGTAGACTATTCGAGAGTGTTGAACGACATACGTCTCTATGTGCCATGACATTTTGTGACGTGTAATTAATCAATTTTAAAACCGTTCCCGCGGTTTAGCATATCTTCTTAGCTTATATACTTTAATTGCCCTATATCAGTTGCGCAGCAGTATTACTATGAGCAAAACGTACTACAGAGCTTCATTCAGTCCATTATTTTAGTTCTCGATAATTCTTTTCCATTTTCTATTCAATTGAATTGCATTCTAATTGGTCAGGTGGTGATCGGTTAGATCAGTTGATGTTTACTAGTAGCCAAGGCTCAGGGGTAAGTAGGTCTACCCGAGTCAGTTCAGCATTGCAGCTGGCACCTGAGTAGAACTAGCCGGCAAGAGTTTGATTTCTTATAAGTCATATAAATGAGATTTCACTGGGGAGGGCGGGGAGGTGAAAATAAGAGGCACTCAGACCATCCACACACACACACTCTCTCTCTCTCTAATTTCTCATATGGTTTTCTATTAATCTCGCATTTAAAACTTGCTACATTCCCTTCAATCAGTAAGATACCCATTTATTTGAGTATTTACTCGTAGCATTGAACCCATATCGAAGTAGTATGGATAACAACAGTCAATAGGGGGCTCGATGTTAGGTGTAAAAAATGTGGGATTTCACGAGGCGTACTTCATCAGAATTAGCCACCTACACCAGCTCAACTCTGCACGTTTGGTTCACTCCCCTTCATTTCATTTTTACCTTATGAACTTGGGTGCATACCCCTCGATTAAGCTCCCCCATTCTTTCAAGTGATCAATTCATCGCGTAAGGAATGTTACCCGATTCAAGCGCTATCGAGTTTCCAACTTAAATCGATAGTATAGAGCTAGTGATTACAGCTATCATGCGAATCAGTCTTCAACTCTCATAATCCAACATAAGGTAGTACTTTCACCAGTGCCTCTTCCTACCGCACGAGACGCAAACAATGGGTCACGGGTCGGCGATAAATTGCGGCGTATCCCCAGGCTATCTTACCAAAGCAAACACTATCCAGCTACCATGTTGATTGGCGTTCGGAGATTTGATCTAGCGCGAACCATTGTATCACCAACCCCTCACGTCAAACTTCAAAGATCCTCTCACAATCACTGCTACTAGTTTTATTACTCTGCTTGTGCGCTGTTGTCCGCTTGCTCATCCATGGATTCAGCTACATACGTAACCGATTCGGAATGCCAAGAGATATCGGGACGAACATAATTAGCCCCACGGACCCTACAATACGAGAGTAGGTGGTATTGTATTCATATACGGGCATAGCCCATGCTCTTCAATGGAGTGTCGGTATGAATTCTGAAGAGATTTCAATCGTAAAGATGGAAGAAAAGGTAGAACAAGGAAGAGTGACTGAACAGGTTCCGATTGCGAAAAGGTAGTGCAAGACGCGGTCATCACCTCTTTTGTGTGTATCACGGGTTGTTATGTGATACGCAGTACATATCATGAGCAAAGAAATAGGTGCCAATGATCACAAATTTGCCTCTCGTACACGACAACCGGTCGCCTTCCGTTAGGACAACCTTTTGATAAGCGATATTGCCCTGGTTCGCGCGATAGTCATTTCTTCTAGCCACAAGACCGTACTACTTGAGGTTCAGCTTCTTAACCGCCAGTTATTACTCTACTTGATACATCTCAGGGAGGAGTTGGCAGGATTTTCCAATCGTATGCTTAGCTTCACATAGACTAGGCTATCTCCCACATTAAGGGTGGCACAATGGTTAGTAGGGTCACCAGAAGACCTCATCTTCAATTCGTCCTTCGTCCACTGACAAGTTTGATGGGCTAGTTCAGTAATATTAATTCTATGTATTCAAAGAATTTTAACCCGGCTTGGTTTTTACCATTGAATCAGTTAGCAGTTCTACAATCTCGGCCAACGCTCACATCAACTAGAGAAATCCTTTTTGCGTCCTATCGCATACTGATCAGAGGAAGTTTCTTATACAACAACCTGAGCTAAGTTCTGAACCCTACCTCTATCCTAACTTGTTGTTATATGTTAGATCAGATTAGAACGATTAGCCTTCTCGTCCGTATAATTTCAGCATGTGGATAACACGTATGCTGGAAATCAAGGAAGAAAACGTTCTAACGGGCGACAATGGACCAATGATATATCTTCCTGCTTGGATTTTCATGTTTACCTGTTTAGCTGCAGTGGGTGCGAGAGTCTGGTCAAGGAAGATAACAGATGGAGGTCTTGGTCCGGACGATTTTACAATAATAGCATCTCTGGTGAGTGTTATTGAGAGACGCACTCAAGAGCCAAGATTTGGGCAGCCTATCTAATTCACCTCCAGGTATTTGCCATAGCATCTCATATAATCGCTTTATATGGATGGGCGAATGGTGGCGGAAAACACGCGGCAACTCTGACAGAGCACCAAAAGCTTGAGTCATCCAAGGTTAGCTTTGATAGTTCTAGTAAACATGTCCCTAGTTGCGTCCCACTCACATGTTTTGCAGTCATTCTACATAGGTCAGATCACATACAAGATATCCCTCTGTCTGACCAAATCGTCAATCCTCCTGCTCTATCTGCGCATCTTCGGCAATGTTAAGTGGCTTAGACGGACTTGTTATGCTCTTCTGGTCCTTATGGCTTTGTATTACACCGGTGCAACTATGGCCACGATATTCCAGTGTATTCCAGTTGCGGCAGCATTCGACAAGAATGTTGCGAAATTAAGATGCATCAGCATTACTCCTTTCTGGTACAGCAATGCTGTCTTATCCATCGCGACTGACATTATCATACTTCTCATTCCAATGCCACTCATTTACGCTCTTCAGATGTCACGACTGAAAAAGGCCTCATTAATATTCGTGTTTGCACTTGGTACCTTGTGAGCCACATCCCTCTTTCTCTATTTCCTATTTGTGCCTGTTACTTATTGCCTAATAGTGTTGTTATTACCTCCATCCTTCGCTTTAGAACATTGGATATCCCGGTGAAAAGCCCTGACCCCCTATATGAGGTCGACACAGTTATGTGGACAATAATCGAGATGAGCGTGGCCATCATAGTAAGCAATTCTCGGAACCATTTTCTTCTTGCTTTGGTGACTTTCAGAGCACGAGATTTCCCTTTTGGGCCATGACAGTGTTTGGAAGCTCCTGAAACCTTGATTTGATACGCTCTAGATGGTGATAACTGACTCCGAGTTCTGCAGTGCGCCTGCTTGCCACAAATACGAACTTTGGCCACTAATCTATTATTCCCTAAAGTCAAGTCGGCATGCCGCAGCTTGAGAAGTAGACTCAGCTTCGTTAAACCCGATGACAACTATCGACAGACAAGCGATGGAGAAGAGCAAAAATGGGCTCATATTGGGTCTCACAAGGATATCAAACTGACGAATGTTGTCTCCACGGGGGACGCTAGTGACGCTGGTGCAGGAATACCTTCAGCACATGAGGATTGTGATCGTCAAACGAAGATTTTGAAGATTGTGGATTATGCCTTGGAGTATTCAGAATCTGGACCAAGCTCTTAATCATGAGGATTCTTGTTTAGAGAGGAACCAATCGCTAGGTCGAGCGCTTCGGACTACGTCAAGGTTCTTTCCCATGCACTTTTGATCGAAGAAGTCGCATGTGATGGCCAGACGGACCATTCCATATGTGCTTTCAAGATAAGCCACGGTATTATGAATCTCTACTACGCGAAAGGATTGACTCTATGTTCAACTTGGGCAGAATGTATTTCCTTTATTCCACTCATGTTCCTAGTCCAACGATAATATCACTACATATCACTACACTATAATTTCTGTGCACGATTGTATAATCTGCATAAATGATTTATTTGGTGAAACACGCTTTTAATGAATACATGATAATACGAAGTTCCGGTCCGAGTTCCCCGATCTCATCCTGTCTTTCTCCCACACCGGTGTTGCATTTAGTGACACTCTGATCCGCCGTCGTAGGCACAGCGGTGACAGCTAGAAGATATGAAAGCAACACAAGGCTTCAACTCGTTGATTTGGCTGGATGAACCTACACTACTCTAAATTCAAAATCCTGATGCAGCGGCTAATATCCGGTCCTCGTAATGTTTCTGTCTAATGAGTTATATTTAGCCCACTGATATTAACCTTGTAAATTCTGGCAAACAGTAGTTGAAAGATGCATTAACGCCGCATTTTTTGCTAATCTTCATAATCACATATTTCAGATATTCTCCAATCAAGAAATCAGGACCGGGTCGTACTAAGCATTCCTAAGCAGTTTGTGTATTGAGTTTAGATGTCATGCTGGCTTTGACTAAGATCTTTCGTCAAGACGATCCACTATCGCTAAAACATGGCTGGAATTATTGCTATTGGCCGCAAATTACAGGGGTTTAAACTTATTTTCCACTTGCCTTTCCGTGTTTGTCCCCACTACGCCCAGAATAGGCGATTTAGAGATCCGAATTTGGCAACATCATTGAGCTAAGCCTCGCGCTTGGCGTGAATGATTGGACGGTATCCGAAAGGGCAATACGCATTGAAGTTAGTAATAGTCAGATAACCTCAGCGCACTTACGTTTATCTATAAGCACGACACTCGTTCCAGATTGGCACGAAGGATACGGCCAGCGGGACATTTCCGCAAGAGACCTTTTCAGGACCAGAGTACTATGATGGGAGGACCTTGAACGGCTGAATATGTTCTGCCTGGCGCAGACGTATCACCCAATTATAGTACGAAGAACTGTAAAAACAATTTAGTAGGAAAATCGAAAGGATCGCTCTTACTTAAAATACAACTCAAGGACGTGTTTATGAAATCACCGACAGCACTTAGCAAAGGCAACCCCTTGGCTGCCTCAACATAAGCTATGATCTCGGTAACGGCCGCTCAGGGACCGACTGAGAAGACTATTTCTAGTATAACCAGTTAGAAGAGAATTTCTGTAAAGCTGTTTGCGCATTGAAGCTGAATACGATGCCCGTATTAGCCTATTTATTCTTGGAACGTTACCTTAGGGATCAAGAACGGCCCGATTTCCCCAATGACATCATCGGAAGAGCAATTCTAGAATCATTCTGGCCCGTAAACTTTAATATTTCATAGCCAGAAGCTTCAGTAAATTGGGATATTGCTAAGGATATGAAAAAAGAGATTTTAGCCTTTCAGTCCACGGACGTTGAATTGCTATCGTTGAACATATCATGAAACAATATTATCGCCATTAGCCGTTTCCCCATATCATCCGGACCAAAAAGGAAACGGGCCGGCTCCTTCAGCCCTACGGCCCCAGATCCCGGAATCATGGTTCACTCAGCCTCACCTGACGGCTCCTCATCGTACACTGAGAGCAAAAGGACAGAAGGTCAGCATCAATACAAGGGTAAGCCGCGTTTGTCCACCGCGAGCCTCGTGAAGAGCTATAATCCCAAGTGTAAAATCGGAAACCCTATTAGTAGCCGATTATTTTCTATAGTCATCGGCTATGGTTTCTTTCACCGAATAGTGTTGCCTTTTGAAACATCGTCTGCATCGTCAAAATAGACACGAAGTCAGCAGCCATCACGGCTCATCCGCCTGTCAGTCGTGTTATTGTATAGGATATGTATTACTGAGTAGAGAAAAGGGGGATGGACACGATAGCTTCACAGATGATATATAAGACAATATCACAGTTATGGATGAAAAGACAACCGACACAGAGACAAACAGACAGACAGACAAACAAAAGAAATATCAACAATAAACGACTTTAGGTTTACTAGAGCCGCGCCCCTGACCAGATCAATAGCAATCAGAGAGAGCACCATCGACACAGCAAAACATAATAAAACAGTTCCTTTACGGCGAGACTAAGAAGAATTGGACCAATAATCATGCCTCAATTCATCTTCATCGAGCTTCCAACTTTCCGCATCAAGGACAAGAATGGCAACACGGTAACCCTTTCCAACCGGCACCTAGGCCGAGTATTATCCCTCCTCCAATATGTGCGAAGTTGCCTACGCACGAATAGCGACTACACCCTCGACCTAGCCGCATCGTTTCTCTTCAGCAACCAGGAGACAAATCTCTGGAGCGCCGTGCACACACCTAACAGCCACCACGCCGAAGAGAACCTCCTGCTAGCGTACTTCAACAGCTTCGACTCGCCCGGCGCTTTCCCGATCGTCGACGCCATGTTGTTGCGTTCGAAGCCATGCAGTAGCTGCATGGAGTATTTCTCGCTGAACGGGAAGCAGCTGCGTCCCCTGGACGACGGCACCGGAACAGGGACGATGACGGCAGCTGGACCGTTCCGGGCGAAATTCACACCCCGCGTCGACAAGACGTACACCCCCGTGTTCTACCTCTCGCGCTCGCTGGACTCGACGCAGAGGGGGAACCTCTGGCTGCAGCTGGCGCAGATGTGGACGGGTGGTCTGGGCCTAGTGCTCGAGTCCTCGCCCGCCGTGGCGGTGGGGGAGATGTACTATCTCTTCGGTGACGGCACGGCGCCCTGGTACGCGCTCAACGGACAGGAGAACATGAGCGATACGGAGATCGCCGAGGCGATCACGAGACAGGAGCTGAGCCCCCTGTACTGGATCGGGAGGTAAACAAACTTAGTTGCTGCCGTAAGTACCCGCTGCCATCCTTCCCGTCTTTCCACGCGGTTACTAATCCTTCCAGTTTTGCATAATTGCATCATCATAAAGCATCACGTGAGGAAATAGCGAACGGAATCCACCAGGGCTATGCTGGTTTGTAGCCCGATGTTTCACTCATTCATCCTGCATCATACGAGCAAAACAAGGTGTTGAGGTGCTTTCAAATTGCGGGGGAAGTTTTGAGGGGGGAAAATCCGGGGTATTCCGGAATCTGGGGTTAGACTTTACATTGAAGGTTTTGGTCAGGCGCATATTATAGACGGCGGGGGTTAGAATTTTAGACAGCATTTTATACGGTTAGAGAAAAAGGAATTCATTAGACAGGTAGAAAGGGCAGGCTCCCTGCATGTACGCTTAGCATAGAGAAGTGTACCACACATAGCAAAAGTTATCTCTTCTATTCTCTAGACAGAAATTCTCTTACGCACACAAACACGCTTAACTCTAAATCCATCAGGTGATCTCGCGTGCGCTTACTTTGCATAATAACCCACAGACGGCCCCGTGTCAGCTGTTCTATATCGTGCTGCTAGAATGGAGCTAACGGCTACGAACATATCAAACGATGCGCATGCTTTGCCACTTGGAAGCTCCCACTTGTCACTACAATGTCGCCATGCCGCCATATGCGATGCAAATCCGAAGCTTACAGGGAGAAACGACAATACCGGATTGGCAGTCCAATACCCTGATCAACGTCCCGGCTGTCCTTCTAGTAACGAAACATGCATACTTGACCACTTACTTGATAAGTGGTAGAACAATGCGGATAGCTAGTAGTCTATGAAACTCAGGGGCTAGTTGGGTAAAAGAGGAGTAAAAAGGGGTTACTAGCGAACCCAAAACACGCCCTCTAAATCACCGATTTTGCTAAGTCAATTAATTCTCGTTCTTCGCTATCAAGTAGTCACTCATTCATTTAAGTGACTTTTACCAGCGTCGAGTGCGGGCAGGTTAGCTTACCCCTCAGTAGCAGATGATAATCGTACACATCACTATACATTCAGGGGTAAAGGAGGTCGTTTTCAATATCACACAGGAGTAGTAGGGCATTAGTACCTAATTCCGCAACAGTCAAGCACGCCGCCCAATAGATTAGATAAATAAGAGTTAATACTACCATATCTGGACAAAGTGTACACTTGAGATTCCAAAAAGAAAACCCCAAAAGAAAATGGAATATGCCAAAAAAATATTTACCAGTACTTACACACACACAATGCAACAACAACAGCCTCCTCAGTAGCCTCACCCTTCCGAGTCCGAGGAAGAAGAAGAAGAAGAAGAAGAAGAAGCACAGACAGTAGGCCCACTCGTCTCGCTACCGCGATCGCTGGCCTCGTAATCGACAACCTCCGGTTTGCTCCGGGGGGTGGCTTTCTCCTTCTCTTTCTCCTTCTCCTCGGTCCTCCTCCCCAGAGGCTCCGCTTTTTTCTCCTCCTCATCATCATACAAGGAAGTGCGCCTCAGCTCGGCCGCGAGCAGGGCGTTCTCTCGCTCGCGGTCGTCCTCGCCCTTCCCGGAGTCCCACATGCGTCGGAGGAGTCTCCTCCTCTGCTCGCCGCCGCGCACCACGGCGTCGAACTCGAAGGGGCGGGGCTTGGCGATGAGCAGGGACGTGTAGCTGTTCCAGTGCACGGGGACCTCGGCCCCCTCGCCGCAGTTCCCGCCGTCCCCGAAGTGGTGCTGCCGCCTCTTCCGGCGGATGTCGAAGCCCCACGACAGCCCCCCCATCGCGAGAAACAGGTCCTGCTCGACGAGCGGAATCCCCTGGCACGTGCGCCGCCCGAAGCCGAATTGGCTGAACCCTTGTAGCTTTGGGTACACGGTGAGGGGCTCCTTGTAGGTTGGATACGACGGCTCCAGCCACCGCCCCGGGTTGAAGGCATCGCTGTCCGGGTATATCGCTTCGTCCCGTGTCATGGCCCTGGCTGGGTATTAGAAAGGCCGTGTTGTGTTGTGTTAGGACGAGAGGACAAGGGATGCCACTTGTTGACTTACCATTCCAAGGCGTGAATGGTTGCTCCCGCGGGGATGAAGTAGCCGTTGTACACGTCGTCCTTTTCAAGAGCGTGTGGAATCCCTGTGTATTTTTATATTAACAACTCGTCTTAATCTTGCCATAAAACATGTTTTAAATAATTCTGTGCCGCAACCGATCGGTTTTGGTAGCCTGGACTTACCTGTCGGGACAGGAGGCCTCCACCGAATGACCTCCTTAACAACGGCGCGCAGGAGTGGCAGCTTCTCCCTATCTGCCCATTGGGGACAAGCGCCTCCGCAGACCCCATCGATCTCATCCTGCAGCTTTTTCTGCCACTCGGGATAATGCAGCATAGCTAACAGGAAGCTCTGAATTGGGCTACCGATGGTCAATGCGCCTGCGATGGCCATCTGTCCGACGACGTACGACGCCTCGGCTTCCGCGACCGGATACGGCTTGACACCCGGGAGGCTCGTGCTCTCGATGAAAGTACGGATCAAACTTGGCTCGGAACTGCCGGCGTCGATGCGCTCGTGAGCGGATCGGACATTGTCGCTCCAGAGTTTGGCCTCCATCGCGTGGCGCGCGTTCTCCTTCCGCTTCCAGGGGCTCAGGAAAGCCGGGAGGTACATCAGCCACGAAATGAGGTTGGGCAGTGCCCCTGACGGTGATATGGTCTCGAGCAGGCCCGCCGTCGTAAAGCGGAGCGTCTCCGCCGAGCTCGGGCTCCCCCACGATAGTCGGGCGACCGTCCTAGCCGTAAACTGCTCGATATATTCACGGTATTGCGACGGATCGGTCGAAAAAAGGTATAGGAAACGATCCCGTTCTATCGTCGGGTAGTCGTGTAACGATGAATTGGCTGCCATCAACTGCTGAGCCAGTTTCCGTTGCCGCCTCCACGTATCTGTTAACTTCATGAGCTCAAATCCCCTCGCTAATACGGGCAAGAAAATGTACCGTTGCAACCTGTTAAGGCCAAATAGTCTCCTTTCGTCCGGTTATCAGGCAGATTGGGGATCTGAGGACGGTCTGAGTAAATGGCTGCTCGCCGCGAAAGGAGGTCGTTAGCGACTTGTTCCGAAGAGATCCAAACGTGGACAGTTCCAAATATTTCCGTTTGGTATATTGGACCATATTCTTTGCTCCACTGGTAGAATTTGAGCCATGATGCTTCAGCCGGTACATCGTGTACCCGACCCACGATTGGGTAGCCTATTTTTTGTTAACATGCGAAATTGATGGCGTAACCTCAAAGATATGACCATCCATGAGAAGCCATCACTTACTCTTAGGGCCGGGAAGAGGTTGGACGCCGGGAGGGATCTTAGATCTGGCACGTACCTTCGAACACATACGAAGGACATAAAGCACAAATGCAACAAGTGTCAAAAAGGGGACTACCATCATGGTAACTGCTTGAATGGATGAGCCAAACGAGCATTGGCAGGAGCTGACGAGACATATGGTCGTAAGCTTCGCGTCTGTCTGGGTGGAGACATGATGTTTAAGATATTGGCTGGCAGCCCCTTAATAATCGAAACCTGGATTTTTTGTTATCGATGCCGGCTGCATCTTGACGACTTTGTGACCTAGTCGGAGCATTGAAAGCTTATTGTATGCAAAGCCACCAGGGCTCTTGGACCCTACAGGGTCCTGAATTGAAGCAGGTTTATGGTCCTGGAATGAATGGCTAGAGCTCGAAGTGACGAATCCCTGCCCCAGCCTACTTTGTATTGTCACCGTGGGGTCCAATTGCAACGGCATGATAATGTATTCGCACTGATCAAGCGAAGCCAACATATCACTCGGCAGTTGACGCTACCCCATACCGACTAGCCATGAGCGACAAGTGCTGTTAAGACGCAGCAAAGATGCTGCATAGAATGGTCGGGACTTGAGAGAAATATCTCGCATGCATTGTTAGATACATCAGGTTGAAAAGATGCACTCAAGTGCGACATATCTAGGCTTTGCCAGGATCCCAAGATCCGGCAGCCGCCCCAGTAGGCCAAACTAAATGGGTTCAGCGGTTCTGTCAGTAGTTCCGATTGCACGTGTATCAGGGGTCAACCCAGCACCGCACAGGAATACCACGCCGAGAAGTCATACTGTAACCGCCACGGTGGAAAGAGAAAGGCATGGAGCCGACCATGAGCCGTAATACATTGGAGTCATATGATCTTGTACTGACCAAGCAACAGGAGACGCCTGCATCTAATGTCGTCATTACAAGCTTTACTTGGTGATAGGCAATATCAATACGGCTTCATCTCATGTTCAAGCACCGTGACGATTTTGGAATTTTGGTACACATAATAACTGTGGGCACAGGATGCCAATATAAAAGTCTAACCAGGCCACGTTCTAATGCCGTTTCCCACTAGATGGTATTGCTGGAGTCGATAAATACGAGGCAAATAGAGAGCCTGAGTTGAGGTGTTCTAGTTACAGTTGGTATTATTTTTCGTTAAGTTCTCAATCGTATTGACCGGGATTCGCTGGTTTAGGCGAGGTACTTAACTCGGTTATCTGCGCGCCTCGGAACTGAGAAAGTTTAAAGCAAACGAACGCCAGGGTTCGCACGTGAAAGGCAGCTCCCGTCGTTATGACTTAAGAGGGGCCGGGAAAGAGAATGCTTATGGGCCTGACTGATTGAGGTATGGATTCTCGCACAAGAAATGTTGTTGGCACATTTTTGATCGTGAAATATGGATCAGGAAGCAGAGAATACAGATAGAACAGTAATTACCGGATTATCTGACCCGCAAAGCTCTGCCTAAAAAGCATAGGATATTTGGTAATAAAATGTCTGGCGCACAAGTACACTCGCTGCGGCTTCCATAAGTCAGACTTTGGTGGTCGTCGCCCGATGCATTGGGGCGGCAGTAGACTCACGTCTTTTCTATTTGTCTACCAAAAACCCTCTATCCGCTGTCAATCACCATAATTTGCGATATTATTGCGCGGATTTGGTCCACAATTTCGGGCTACGAGTCACCCACCATACTTTTTCGTGCATGACGGCGTCTGGCCGGACTCTGATGTAGAATACTAGACTTTTGATTTAATAAGGCCTGGAGTCAACATCTATTTGTATGGTCCGGCCCTAGGAAATAGCTTGTGTGACCATGCCTATCTATAGGCAACAACTCGTCGAATTATAGCAGAGAAGCATTTACATCCTAGCAAATAGTGAGTGAATTACCCCGGGACTTGACAAATATTTGAAGCTTCTTACCTCTCTACAGGGGTCAGTCCGAGTAAGCGCATGCCATTGTTGAGGACGATCCGTGCTGTATCATACAAAGCCATACGGGCCTTCATGAGGCCTGGCTCGGACCCGACGATTCTCAAGTGGTCGTAGCTGGAACTCAAGACGTGGGTCATCTTGAACAAGTAGGTTAAGACTGTCGTAGGCTCGCTAGTCGTTATATCAGAGAAAAGATCTCATCAAAGAGCTGAACACAGAAACTCACAGTGTACGCAGTGTATTTTGCACAACATCAGGCCATTGAGCCAAGACCCGCACGAGGTTCACGGCATGGGTCTCTGTAAGTAGAGACAGATCCGCCGACGCGATATCCTCTTGGCTAAGATTAGCCTTGCGGGTAATAGAAGCTAACCGAACGTGGGCGTATTGGAGATAAGGGCCTGTGTCACCCTCAAATGAGGTCATGACAGCCATGTCGAACTGATAGTTGTTGATCCTAGACGCATCGTTAGTCCTCATTGTAAACATGTAGTGAGACGAAGTCAACACATGCCTTTTGCCCGCCATATCCTGGCACATAACAGCGCTGATACCGAGGATATCAGCAACCGCTTCGGGGTTTTCAACCTGCGAATATTTATCCGGGTTCTTCTTCATAACTTCATGCATATAGTCGCCGACGTCTCGAAGAATATCATTCAAGAATTTGACAGTGCCCTTTCGGGTGCTCATACCCAAGACCAAGCCAAAGTTGATGTGCTGTACCTTAGCAGCGATGTCTTTATAGCCCATCAGTTCAACAATTTTGAAGAACTGCTTGACATGCAAATCCTGCTGGGAAGCTATGACATATATCATCTGATCGAACTTGTATTTGTCCGCGCGGTTCAGCAGTTCACTGATATCCCGAGTGAGGTAGAGGGCGGTACCGTCTTTCCTTCGAATGATAGGCTTTTCCAGTGCCTTTCCAGCCTTACCTGGCACATGTTTGCTGAAGTCGACAATAAGCGCACCATCTGAGCTCTCAGCAATGCCCTTTTCTAGCATAGCCGTGGCTGCCCCGTTCATAGCTTCTTCTGATACCTGACTCTCACCTGAATATTCGTCGAATTGAATGTTTAGTCGCTTGTAAGTCTCTTTGTAGCGATCGATGCTGAGGTCTCGGAATCGTTTCCACAAGGCGAGGGCTTTCTCGTCGCCATCCACCATCAACTTGAAGTACCGGCGAGCCTGTTCATCTGTGCCACTTTCAATGATCTTTTGGGCCTCGGCTATCTTGCCGTCCTTTTGTAGCCTCTCTGCCTCTTCCTTCTCTTCGGCTATCTCCTTGTTGACCTTGACGTAAATCTCGAAGAGATGATTAATGGGGTCCTGTGCTAGCGCCTCCTCGTTACCGTACCTCTCAAAGCCGACAGCCAAAATACCATACTGTTTTCCCCAATCGCCAAGGTAGTTAATACGGACGACATCCCACCCCGCGGCTGTGTAGAGATTGCTTAGGAAGCCCCCGATAATAGTGCTTCGCAAGTGACCTGCGTGGAAAGGTTTGGCGATCTATTCGACTAGTCAGCATACATACCAAGCAGTGCGCGGGTGATGTACGGTACTCGGGGGAGGTCGAAGGTGGGGGTCTCACATTAGGGCTCGAGAATTCAACAAGAATGCGCTTCTGGCCTTTGGAAGGGTCACTTGGGTCCTTAAGGCCGTTGGCCTTGTTTGCACCGAAGTCGCGACCTAGCTTCCGAGCGGTTGGTATCAGGGCCTGAGTGAGAGGGGCCGCCTTGAAGAAGAATGGCATGAAGGGGCCGTTAAGGACGGGTTTCTCGACGAGCGGTGACTCGGGCCACTGCGTAGTTCCATTAGCGCAAGAATAAAGAGATGCACATTCAGCAGCCAACCTATACCTTCTCCAGCCATTGCTGCCCGAGCTCGTTGGGCTTGCCTTTGACTCGGAGGGCGGGGATGGCGATGACCATGTCGCCCTTGTCTAATGACAGTGTCCACTGGAGCGCATTGTAGATGATGGCGTTGTCGACACCGGTGATTTCGTGGAGGATGGAGGTGATGTGTGCGCGGTAGATGTCCAGGGGGTTGGCCTCGGGGTAGCAGTTGGGATACTTGTCAAGGGAGCCAAGCTTCTCTAGCTGGGCAGAGAGCTGGCTGACCGGGTCGGTTGTGGCCATGGTAACGGCACGCGTTTGAAAATGCGAGTAGTTTCGAATTGGATCGAGAGTGAGGAATGTCGGGCGAAGTCGAACAGAAAGAGAGGGTAGTCGGCCAGGACTGCAAGCAGAATGGTAATAGTGGTGGTTTTGGTTTTGGTTGTGTTGGTGTTGGAGGGGCAGGTGGTAGTGGTGGTGCTTTTCTTGGTGGGGTAACGATGAATAAAAGTTGCGTCGCAAAGGCCAGCCAATGCGCAAACGTAAATGTCGAGCAGACAAAGAAGCGAAAGGGAAAACACGAGCGGGCAGTGCTGTCATGCGTGCGGCCACTCAGAAACCAGTAGTTCTAGCCTTAGCCGCGTGCCTATGCAAGTGTGAGTCTTCTGGGCAGTTGGACGGTAAGTATTTTTTTTTTTTCTGTTAGTGAGTCAACCAGCACCGATGCCGTTGCGCACCACCACCATTGAGATGTTACAGCGTAAAACTTGAGATCGTGCCAAGAGCTGTCGAGGCATCGGGGCTTTAGCGGGACCTGCAAGGAATTGAGCCCCGCCAAAAGAGCTCTAGCGCTGCATCTAACCTACCGAGTCCACCTGAGAAGCGGGCCGAAGTTGATCCAGATTTTACTAAAATACCTATGATCGCTGTTAAAAATGCGAATCCATCACTAAGTACCTATTATTTATATTATTTAGAGATAAACGTCATATTCCCGAACTCCTTCCATCGCATTAAGTCATTGAGCTAGAGTCTCTACCTTCCTAGCCCACCCTATGTAATAATGTAAATGCAATCGACGTAGTGTATCTTGCTGTAAGGATGTATATATATATATATTTATCCGAGGCTCCGCAATCAGTCCAACCTAGAAGCTATACTCTTCGACGTACAGGTGTATCCCTTGGGCGCCTGTGCCTTTATGGACAGCTCGCTCGTCGCTCAGCTTGGCCACGCTCGTTCTCACCTGTGCTACTAGCGACTGTCCACCACAAACTACCACGCCCGTCTCACCTCCCGTCTCTTCGACAGCCCTCCTGATGAAGTCTGCGACATCAGGTCTGGTCGCTGAGTGGAATATATGCGAGTCCATACTGCCTTGTGACAGCCGCTTGCGTGGAGTCAGCCGACCCGTGGACGTTGGCGCAAGCTTTGTCGTCGTGTCTCCATCCCTGGTGAGCTTGCCCTTCTCAATATCAGCATATGAGGCTGCAGGAGTCAGCGTTTCCAGCTGTCCATTGCCCGTCACAGCGATATGAACAGTCAAATCAATGCCTGCCGACTGTGCCTTGTCGATTGCTTCGTGGAGCCGTTCATGATAGAACTCCACCTCTTCACCCTGTCTTGCCGCCAATAAGAAGTCCACCCGCTTCGTACATTTCGTGGATTTCGACTCAATCAGGCTTTCAAGAATAGGTAATGTGAATGAGGCACCTGTAGATGCCGAGATAAGAAGCAAGGTTTCAAAGATATCCCACCGCGAAGATCGACCGTAGGGTCCAACCACAAAAGCCCTCACCGTCTCCTTCTTGCCGGAAGCCTTAGCCTTTTGCGCAAATTGGTTGAGTCTCTTTGAAAACCCATTATGGGTTCTTACTACAAGCTGGATACTGTTGCAGATGCAAGTGCCTGGTAGAGGATGGGACGTGGCAATGGTATAAGGGTGAGTTTCAAGTAACCCGATTCGAGGAATCCACAAGTAGAGGTGCTGTCCTGCAGACCAGTCAAAGTGCACGTCAGTAATGGTCAAAACTGTCATCGAACTTCCAATAGCTGTAAGCTGTGTCTGGTGACCAATTCGCTGGCCACCCTTGCAGCATGTTTTCTTTGGCTTGGGTTTCACATTCTGCCAAACTAGCAGAACTAGACGGCAGAATCGATCAAATGAGAGGGCAGCGATAGCGAACCAGACATTATACCTGGCGGAAACGGGGACATGGACATAAACCACGTATAAGAAGATGATGGCCGCTAGGATGTGTTGAATAACGAAGAACTCGTAGGCCATGGATCGGAATGGCTTAAAGGAGGTAATCGTCATCCACAGCAGGATACCCCACGCCGCAAGACCATAGGGTACAATGGTAGATAATGTCTCTAACTCGTCTTGCACAATGCCATAATGCACCCACTCGGTCCAAAAGTGGAATCCGTGTACGGTTGCTGTAACGAACATGGTTCGAGCGACCCATCGGTGTAGCCAATTCAAACGCTCGTGGCTCGTGCCGATTATAAGCCCAATCATGTTGGTCTTGGACGCAAGAAGATAGAGCAGTGGGACTTGGGTCACTGTGACCCAGGCATTCCGATACCCAATCCGTTCCCAGAAATAAACGTCGTTAATGATGGCACCAGCGGTCATCATATAAATAATGATAGCCCAGTATACTAGCATCACGAGGACGCGGCCTAGAGGAGGAGGAGTCGCCCAAGATAGGTATCGAATGGGAACGTAGACTTGAGGATAACTCATCTCCCGTCCTACCGCTGTTATTGTCGCCCATATTTGCATGAATCGGTTCGATGGTTTCGTAGGATTCTCGACTGAAACAATTCTGGATCTCCGAAGTCTGCCAGTACAAGGTCAGTAACATGATGATTCAAAATCGAACCACCTATAGCAACTAACCTAATTGTATTCTGAATGGCGTTAATGCCGCGTATTATCGCCAACAAGGCTACTACAGCAGCAACTATATACCAATAGCCCCGACCGAACGCCTCATTAGTCGAGGTAAATATAGGGTTTGACGCGCCATGATCATGTCTGCGCTCCATGTTGTGCGAGTTCTTAGTTTGCCGGGCTTCTCGTATCTACAAGAGAGTTCAGACTAGGATCGCAAGGCCTCGAGAGAGCTGAACTGAAGAGATAGAGATCGGAGGTCCTTCGATAAATCTCCGGCAACATCGGGTTCTAATAGTGCGCGCGCAGAAGTTGCGATCGAAAAGAAGTTTAAAGCCGTAAATTTACCATGCTCGAAGTAGAGCCCCGGACTGCGATGGCCTTTGTCTTAGGAGATGCGCGTAAGCGCAGTCAGCCTTCTCGTATGAAACAATTCGAGGGCTGTTTGAAAAGAATGACGACGTAGATGTCGCGCAAAAATGAAATTTGTGCAGCGCCGATGTCAATGGCAGGGAAGTTACGTAGTAGGTCCAGTCTTTGGGAAGCAGGCCGTTGTCTACATATTAATTAGCTACCTACCTACCTAGGTAGAACTGCGTCAGTACAACCCGCATTTAGTCTTTTAGTTTTTGAGACGATCATTCGACACGACAATGCCTCTGTCACAGGGAAACTTGCTCACAACTGCAGGATTCAAATAAAGTGGGACACACCACAACCAAGCTTCACCCGACGGCACACAATGAGTTGTTCTTCTTACACAGATGCGATCATTACTGGAAATAGTCAAAATCAGAAGGACCTGTTTTACATAAAAATATATTCTCTATGAGGCACATGTCATACTACTCGTCCTGAGCAAGATTATAAAGCATGCGGGTGAATAAGGCACAAAGCACGAAGTACAGACAATGAGTTGCACGAGGATTGCACTATGGCAAGACAATGGGACTGGACTGACTGAGAAACAGACCATATTTGGCCTCACCATGGTCGCACTTATGTAGATACGACCTGAAACGACGGGTCCGATTTCCGACGCCGCATAATAGATTGTGTTACCGGTACCGCGGTTGTTTGGAATTAAATAGATGAAAGCTCTGCTGGTCACTTCTGAAGCCGTACATAATGAGCAAGAATAATCCAACGAGGTGAGGGGGATGTGGGGAGATGAGGGGTTGGAGGGGCATCTGAGGCAGGGGTCGAGACGCTAAGCAGGGACATAAGACAAGGGTCTTGCCGGGACGGCAAATGCCCTGGGCAACTATTGTCCGCCACAATTTGCTCAAATAGCCTCAATGGGAAGTCTAGAGGTCAGATACTCGCCACAATTAAGCCCGTTTTATGCCATTGGTCATCAACAAAACCTCTTTCTTCTACATTCATGATGCTATGATTTTGAGATCAATTCTGAACTCGGGGTAAAGTATTTCGACAGCTATAGCCGGGGAACTAGATTTCACAGTCTTAACTCAAAATTCATCTCGATCCCAAACAAAGGACGGGCGATGAGCTAAACTCTAATTATCGCGATCTGGGTCTTAGTGGACAAGGGGTTAGGTTATCCCTTGTTCGCATCTCGTAGCTAGCGTTACAATATCTTGCTCATATCGACCTCATAGTAGCCCCATAAACGAACATGAACCGTCTGCGAGATCCTAACCGAGCGGTAGGTCGGTCGTACGACCAGAAAGGCGAAAAGAGTAACGGTTGCCAGTATAGCGGATGATCTAGATTAGGTTACACAGTTTACATGAATAAAGTTGCGGGTCTTCTTGCTACCTCTTTGACGCCGCGGCTACTAGGTATAAGACTGCAAGAGCTATCACGACCAATTTCTTTCCTTCTTATATACGCTTTTAGATTAACAAATCTCATCACTTTACACTTTTTCTGGTTGTCCGCTCCTCTATCCCAGCTTGTCCACCCCCCAGCCGTATACCTGAACCACGTTACCTAGGTACACATTAACAATGATGCGATCCGTCCTCGCTACGGCGCTTCTCCTCGCTGCGCGTGCCAATGCCCACTTCACTGTACAATACCCGAATACCGTAGGCGAATTCAAGGACGACGACGAGGACAAGGACCCGTGCGGTGGTTACTCGCCCAACATCACCGACATCCAGACGGTCGACTTCCACGTCGGCGGTGACGCCGTCGCCACCAAGTCTACCCACCCCCAGACCAATTGGCTGTACCGCATCACTTTCGACGATCTTGCCAAGAACAATTGGACCCAGGTCTACGGCATTGTTCAGCAGAGCGGTCCCGGCGACTACTGCACCAAGGACATCACTGTTCCGTCCGAGTATGTTGGAAAGAAGGCCATTCTTAGCATCGTCGGTTCCGGTCTCGACGGTGTTTTATACCAGGTGAGTTAGCAGTCATGTTTCTATGTATTTACACATAAACACATGATACCCCCCAAACACGCAGCGGCAACAATCAATGCGAGCAATATAGCTCTGCTAACACTCGACTCCAATCTCAGTGCTCCGCCGTTCACTTCGTAAACGGAACTGCCGATACCCCTTCGGCTTGCGTCAACGGTTCCAGCATAACCGCATCGTACACGAGCGACGACAGATTAAGCAGCCTGGTCAGCAGCAGCACAGTAGGCGACGACAATAGCGGCAGTGGCAGCAGCACCACTCCCAGTCCCAGTACCAGCGGATCTTCAACTCCATCTGCGACACACAATGCCGCGCCTTCGCTCCAAGCTTTCTCGACAGAAGGCTTTGGAGCTCTCCTGGCTACCTGCGCTATGTTGCTAGTTGGATTCGGGTTCATGATGTAAGTAAAAGGGAGATTGCGGTGAAAGTGCTTTGGAGTCGATATACATTGCATGGAAAAGGGGCGGCAGAGGCGTTTATTACTAGGTTGTTGCTTTTCGAACACGTTTTCTATAGTGTGCGCCGGTGCACGAGGATACGGTTTCGAGGAGTTAATTTGATACCCATCATTTCAATCCCTTGCAATTACCAAGCCGACTTGGTGTGAATTTCGCTCAATGTGTTATTTTTTATCCAAACTATAGGCTACCTAAGGATGCGTGCCTCCCTGTAAAGAGTCATCTTATTCACGCGCACATATTATTACTCGTAAGAAGTAGACCTTTCACTGAGCACCATCAAAGGTTATATACTTATAGGATGAATAAAAGATCAATTACATAGTTACATAGTTACATACCTGCTTTCGAAGACAAGCAGAGAGAGGAAGAAAAGAGACACAGGTGAAAATCAATTAGAGTCGACACCCCGGTTTCCTGACCAACTACCTAAAGCATTGTTTGCTTTTAGCACTGCCAAGGACCCGACGCGCCCAGTTGAGACATATTGATGAGGGCACCGCAATTATTGGACAGCGAGATCACGGAAACTTCTGGCTGAGGCCGAGCCTTGAGTCTTCGTTTACAAGTAAAGTAGAAGCCACTCTGGAATGCTAATTCTCATTCATAATTAGCCCAATATTTCAACCAATAGTGCTTACTCAACCATAATATCTAGGATCTTGTATGTAAACAATCACCCATCGTCCATCGTCCATCGTCCATCGTCCATCGCCCATTACTCACCTATTACTACGACAACATGAACTACAACATGAACTCAGAGGTGATTTTAGACTGGCTAGACCACCTAGATTCGAGTTCACCGCCCAACTCTGACTTTGTCGTGTGGCCGCCGACACCACCGACTCGCGGTCATCGTTTACGACTGCAGAACCAACCTCGTGCAGTGGTCAAGCCAGTCTTTAATCACTCATCGATCATGCCCAAGACAAGGCAGCAGAAGAAAGATCAACCAGCCCAACAAGACAACCATAAGGGCGATGAAGTGAAGCAGCCATCCGATCAGAGGAGCGGTGGCGTCGCCCTCACCGACCGAAGCCGGAAGGCTTCCGCTACAACAAAAAGCCCTCGACCCACGTCTTTATTTTCTTCTCCCATTCCACAATCAAGCTCTTCGAGTTCATATAGTGATCTGGATTTTGCGACGGCCAGGGGCCTTATAACGCACCCCTTACATCTTTGCAGGTTAGAAATCGAAGTAAATTGGGCGGACAGGGTGTCCCCGAGGGAACTATCAACTATCATGAACAATGCTGGATCGGGGGACCTATACCGGTCAGTCGTGAAGGCAACTCACGGCAGGTTTCTACCCACGGAGTTGCGTGGCATTCTCGAGCCCCTGATAGGCTCAAGGGATGACAGCGACATCCTTTTTGCAGAGCGACCCGTTCGGCCCTTCACTCAACTCCAATTACACCAAGCCAAGTTGGTACAAGACCCCATGTCTAAGTCGTCGGGTCCGCCTCAACTGGATAACATACCCCAATCGTTGTTAGACGCCGCCCACATGCAAAGACTTATGTTCGAATTCGAGACCCTTTGTCTCATCGACACGATGTCAACCCAGCACATCCAGTTCTCAGAAGGGGAAGCAAGTTGGAATGATGACGTGCATAAGTCGTTGTTGCAGCTTGCTACCCAAGATACCCCGTCCGTCTTGCCTATAAATACTACTCGCGCTAGTATTGCGAAAGAATTTCTCCCGAAGGCATCAGGCTTTACCTTATCTATTCCTACCGACAGCAAGATAATTGACTATGCCATGGTCATACGACCTGAAAAAGACGAGAAAATAACCAAGAAGCGTTTCAACAGTTTTTGTTCTCGTCTTGGTTCTCAAGGCTTTAACCAATCTGATTATTGCCCATTGGAAAATTGGCCGTCAGGTGTTTTTATCGCGACCAAAGCAAACCACAATCTCGTCGAAGCTCAAGTTCAGCTCGGTATATGGTTGGCTTCGTGGTTCAATCGTGTTCTTAAGTTTCCAATCCCGAACCCAACGCCTCCGCCTGTCCTCCCCGTTATAATAGTCCGATACGCTACATGGGATTTGTGGTTCGCGATCGACGAGAGCACTATCGAGAGCCCAAGATACGAGCTCTACGGCCCTGTCAGAATTGGAGCTACAGATTCGATTCTGGAGGTATATCGGCTGTTGGCCGCGTTGCGCGTCTTGGCTAATTGGATGTCGACGGACTTTCGTGACTGGGTTAATACCTGTTTATTGAAAGCCGGGGTGCTCTAAATAATGGCAAGCTCACCCTTAATACACAGTTGGTGCGTTCCTTGGGACTCTCGTTGATCTTGTAACTCAAGGCGGTTTGCTAGATGCGTTTGACGATATTCCGAGACCAGATTTCAATGGATATATTCGGTGTAAAGCGATCCCATTCAGTTTTACGTGTTGTGTACACGGTCCGGCAGGTGAGAAACTGGGGAAGCGGGGTGCGCCAACCTACAACAATTACACTCACTATAGTAGCTGTGGTCGAAATTAAGATGATATCACCTGGGGTAGGATGAGGAGGAATTAGGCAGGTCAGTTTCCAGGAATGTGTCCCCATTCTTGGGCGCACGAGGATAACGTTCTCGAGAGGCATGGATTTACACTTCACATTTCAATCGTAAGTTTTTCACCCTTGCAATTACCAGCGTCGATCTTGCCGACTTGGTGTAAATTTCGTCCTTATTTAAGCTGAGGACGTGCTCGTAAGGGTTGAGCCTCTGATTTAATCATATTTTTTTTCTTTTTTCCTTCCTCTTATCTTAAGAACTAATTGATATTCTGTTTATGGTATTTTACATGGCTATGCAAATTGTATTAACCATAGCCGGTGCTCGGTAAAAGAGCCATTCCTCCAGAAAGAACTCTTCGGGAATAGTGTAATACCTAATAATATTAAAAGTCAAATAATGAGGCAACCTCGCTAGAAAAGCTAAGGCCAGGTCAAGTATGATCTATTAAAGAGGTAGTCTATCCCTTGATACCTATATCTACCGCCCTTCTTGGCTATTTCGACCTCCCTTTCCCACCTATACATGTTATGTACAAGTGCAACTAAATGTTCTTGCTGGCACAATTTTCTTGAACCATATAAGGCTCGCCAAGTACAATCCTAGCTGCTAGCGTCTACGACCACCGGGTCATAGTACTGGCAGGCAGTATATGTACGTATGGGGCCCTGGATACACGACTACTGCGTGATACTTAGATGTATTTAGCAATTACAGACCTTAATTGCGATTTTTACTGTATACAGAGATAGATCTAGTCACAAAGGGTGGCAAACATAGGCGGGCTACAATATTCCAGCCAGAAACGCGCTTTGGAACATGCCGAGGATCTCCTGCTGCTGGAAAAAAACGAAAAGTCGGCCATTTCGCCCCAGACCTACCCATCTGTTCGCTGCAAAAGGCAAGCTGATCTTGCCGCTTAGAATCTATGGGCTCTAGTAGATGAAATTGAGCTATCACCACACATTATCCCTTGGATCACTGTCCCTCCATTTTGCCTCCCATTGCCGAGCTAACACCTCCTTTGCGCCCGTGTTCTCGAGTCGGGCCGCATCCCACATAACATAGCCCCAGCGGCGAATGTCGTCTTGTATGTACGATCCGTATAGGTTGCTGTAAGTTTCCCGCCATATCAGCGTCCAAGCCAGCGGCGGACGCAATCCGCAGTCGCCCTGGAAAGGTAGTGGGTCGCGCCGCTCTTGCTTCTGGTCCCGATCCGATAGACGCTCTTGGCGTCGCTCGTATTGTGCTGCTTCGCCTAGGGCTTCGTCCTCGAGAAAGTTGCCTGCCGGCCATGAAATGTGCTCCTGCATTGTCGAGACAAGGTGCGCGTGATCCCTGATCTTGAACAAGGTAGTGTGCAGTAGCTCGAGACCACGGGAGACAGTTCCTATTAAGAGACTGTCCCTGGCCCCTGTTTTTATTGTGTGGTTAGTTATATTTCAACAAAATAGTGATATTTCTGATGTATGATAGCAAAAAAAGGATACAAACTAACAGCTATCATCTAGATCAAACGCTCCTTCGGGAGTAAGCGGCCGTTGGCCCTTAAACTTAGTGTTTTCCTTGTGTACGTCCCAATAAATGTTGCGGAAGATGTGGTCGTAATTTTCTTTAACGAAAGTGTGAATAGAGGCAATCTCTTCAGCCTCCCAAGGCTCGAATATGCAAATAAAGATGTTTAAAATATCGAGAGACATGAATCCACGACCGATTGGCCAAGGAGTCCCGTAATCGCCTTTACCAAAAAGGTTACAACATAACTGAAAGCGATATAAGGCGCGCGTCAACCGAATCTCCTCCGTCCTGCTAAGCGGTTCGTGACTGTGCGAATTTCCGGTCTCATTGGCGAGGTTGGCCAATGCCCAACGGGTATAATGCCCTACGAGAGGCTTGATGATGGAAAAGTGGAAGGTGACCATACCTACGGTTGCATCCTCGGTCAGGCTCTCGGTAGATATCGAATATTGAGCTGAAGAACATTGATCTTGGTACACCTTAAGGAACTGACTGACACCTTCTCTAGTACGCGTATTTGCAAAGTCCGCCAAGCCAGACTGATAAACGGCGTAGGCGTCGATGGTAACGCCACACAACGTCTTTTCCAAGCATTTACAGAGGAGATACTTGCGATCTAGCAGGTACTGCTGATAGAAGACGGGAGACGCGTGGACCAGGGTGTTTAGTTCTCCCAATTCTAGTATAGAAAGGAGCTGACGCCGGACTTCTGGGGGAAGCTTTTCCAGCGGCGCATTGAACTGGGATTTGTTGTCTTTCGCCGCTGGTCTTCGTCTTGAGCTTCGAGGGGCGGGTATAGTCTGGGAAGGGATGGTATTAACAGCTGTTGCTGGAGGGGTAAAAGGTTTAGAAAGCTGTAATAAGTTTTTCAACTTAGAGAGAATGCGCTTTATTTTACGCGTCATGTTGTGTAAAATGCGAAATTTGAACAATAGTAACGAAAAAATAGATAGAATTTCGAAAGAGCAGAACAAGTGAAGACATAGCTCAAACAATTAGGTAGTGGCCAGTTGTCATAGGGATTGGTTTCAATTTGAATCTCGCCTATCGGCGTCTATGTTGTCTTACTGCCCTACTCTCAATTCTGCACTATTGAAATTGGAAGATTGTTTCTTTGCCTCAAAAGAAAAATACAGGTGACTACTGCCTAATGTCGGCCGCCCACGCTCGAGACAAGGACCCCATCGGTTCTTACACACGTCAACGAACCCCGGTGCAAAACCACACCAAGATCTCAATTTCAGGCGACGCCAAGATCCACGGTTCCTACACACACCAAATCCCCAGTTCCAAGCGACACCGTGATCCACAGCTCCAGGTCACATTGGGGCGGACTCACTTAACGGGCCAAACCTTGCCTGTTGCGCAGGCTATTAGAACCGGAGTATCTGTTATGCTGGCTGTGGAAGCCACTTAGCTTCACCATACGTTGAAGTTATTATTCCCAACGATAGGCAAACACTATTGCTAATTAGCAGCGAATAGAGAATTCGAGAATGTTGCCAGGAAGATTGAAGGTGATCACAGTTGCACCTAGCTACGGAGCTGCGGGTTATAAAGGGCCATTAGTGCCAGTTCCGATCGTGCCTTCAATTACCTTACCCCATATTCACATATATGCGTGTACGATGGAAATCTTAGTAAACATCTAATAAGATTAATCAGGGTGCAACGAGACCCCCGAAACCTATCCGTGGGTTGCTGTGATTCCGTTCCTCCCACTCTACCGGTTCCGCCCCCAACCGGCTATTATGGCGATGATTTATGCCGGGGCATGGCATGACAATGAGGACGATCCCCGACAGAACACATCAATAGTATAGCTACGTTATAGAGTGGGAAATGAAATGAAATGAAACGATGTTCGACGTCGACTAGACCTAAGGGACGAAAGGTAATCTTGCTTTTCATGCTATTGTTCACTTTTGCAGCCAAAACACCGACGAAACTTGCGATATCATGTAGACGCACGTTTGCGCAAACATCCAAGAAGATTTGTAGTCTCCGATGGTTCTCAAGCAAATTCAATAACACCCCCGATCTTGTCGCATGATACTCTACATGATCTTCGATTTACATAGGCCCACTACCAAAATGAAACACCTACTTCTGGCACTTCTAGCTACTTCCGCAACATGCACAAGGACAGTTGTAGAGATCCAAGGACAAGAAGCGCCATCCAGCACCAACATCATCGCAGTGGTAAAGGCAGACAGCCCATCCACAACGACACTCCCAGCCCGACATTCTGAAGGAGCGCCACAGATCCCCGCCCCAGCACCCATCGCCAAGCGATTCCAAGCGCGACAGCACACGGTAGCGGCGAGGACGACGTCGGCGGTAATCACATCGACAACGACATTCCCAACTCCAACGCCAACACCGGTAGCGACTGGCAGCGATGGCGACGAAACCAGCGACACAAACAGTGAGGATGCCCCGTCGTCAACAGTAACGATAACCATCACAAGCAACCGGACGACGACGATCCGACCTACCGTGACTGTGACCTCGCTGTTCTCGTCGGCGGACACTACTACGTCGGGGGCGAGCGGGCGTCTGGAGCCTTGGATATTTGTTGATAAGTGAGTTCCGGAACGCATTTGCTTGTCTATACTCCCCTTACTCCCCTCATATTGTAGTCCACTTGGTTTACTTCTTCAACGGCACGAAGCGATTAAAACAAGGTCACGGCCATTTCGTTAATTCACACTCGTCACAGGCTCATCCAAATTGTTCTTCTGATATTTTCTGTCTACGTTTTCTGGGATTAGTTGATAAGCTGGCTACCCAAGTTATTCATATCAAAGAAGTAAACAGCCGGTGTTATGTATTGCTTCAGACCATTGAAGGGACCATATTGAGCCGAGAAAAAAGGGGGATATAGCTGATGGAAGAGAGAAAGGAGAAGATAGAGAAGAGAGGAATCTGCAAGAAAATAGCCCGAATCCGCACCTGAAACTCCACCGCTTTTATCGTCGTGACTAGTCATAATTCATCAAGATGAGGTATTCTATTCATTTCATCCCATAGCGAACTTCCGTCTCCTGGATATGGACCTTATCCATGTCTCTCGCCAGTATGTTCATACTCGATGAGAAGCGGCCCCCAGACTCAGATGAAGATAACCTGTCAGACTTATGAGCCTGCGATGACTGGAAGATGTCTTCGGTATCCGGGATATCATCTTCAGTCCACACGTTCGATCCTGAAATTTCCACGAGATCATTATGGCCCCTATTGTCGGCAATCGCGACTATGGTATCACCATAAGGGAGCCGCACGTCGGTCGCTTGTAGCGTCTCCGCAATATCGAGAAGAAGGACGTCCATAGGACATATATATGCAACCTGCTTACGCTCACTCCATGCTAAAATGTGGCCGCAAAGACGGCCGTAAAGCCTATCGATGATCCAAGCACCTGAATCCCCTGGTATACCAAGAGACACTCCCCGTCCTTTCTGATTAGGAGGCGAAATGGGCTTGGATATGCCTGGTATTCTGCCACTAACTTGATATGAATGGCTTGGAGAGGCTCGCCCGTATATCTTGACGGTGGTGAGTGCAGGTAAGATCCGACCAGCCTAAGATGAGTCAGCTACTTCTCGGTAGATCGCGGACGGCGACAACTAGTCTTGGGTGGTCTCACCTGTGAACCGCTTGTGCGAGCCATACATTGTACCTCTAGTCCAGGTAACGATTTTGCGGGAGCCACTTCCACAGGTTGCAAATTACCGGGAACCGAAGAGCGATGGCCTCCAATAGTGACTGATGGGAACAGATTTTTATCAGGCAGCCTATCATCTTGAAACTCGAACAGAGCCCAATCAATCTCGTGAACTAGGTTGTTCTCAGTTCTCCTTCGAATTCCCGAAGAAGCATACATATCGCCAACGCGGTATGTATCGATATGATCCTATAGGCGGGTGAGCACAGAATTATTCAACGGCATACGTCGTTATAGAGCGATGTAGGAGGGAAAAAAAGGGGAGGAAATGTATATTGTACCTCGTTTTCGGTTTCAGAGGAAGGGTAAAATCCTTCCGGCACATCATCGAGAGCAGGCTGTGTTATGATGTATCCTGCAAAGCTTAGATCAGCGGGATGACATCTCTTGCTAGATTTAACACCGTATATCACCTCCGCTACCCTTGGAATGAAGAACGTCGTCATTGGTTTGGGGACTGGACTTGGGACGTTGGTTCGCCCAAGGCCTTACATACCGTCTCCGCACCCAGGTTCTATCCCAGGGATGTCACCCGGCTCGTTGAACTCGTCATCCTCATCTTCATCCTCTTCATCACTAGTTATATCTGTTACCGAGTATTCAGATTCTGTATCAGAGAACTCGCAAGCAAAGTCTTCACTGCTTTCAGACGATGTTTCTCCTTCGGTCAAGTATGAAAAATCTTGTGTTGCTGCGCTGCTTCGAAAAATAGGTGCACTAGCTCGCGTCGCATCTTCAAATCCTTCAAATTCGTTCGATGCTTGAAAAGGACGATCAGGGTCATCAAGCATATGGTGAACGGTCATGCCATAGGGCTTGTCATCTACCATGATGACACCTCCCAGACTGACTGGCGGGAGATGCTTATCCCCAATCCATGCTCCTATACTAGCACCATTTTGTGGCTTTTCTTGATAATCAGGATTAGCTGCAGGGGTTTCCTGAGGCTCATTATCATTGTCACTGTGCCGACCCGTGGTATGTGGTTTATCATCCTTCGCCATACTTCGTGTGGGACCTTTCCTCGACCGTACTACAGATCCACGGCATACTTTCAGTGAGATATTGGTTGTTGTGCCGTCGAACAGAATACCCAGTTTTTTATTCAATATAGCGCGCACCTTGTTCACGGAGGTGCAAACAACTAGGACGGTGGGAGTAGTCTTCTGCGGGGATTCACCAATAGACTCGAGCGAGATTTCCACCGATTCAGGATGCTTGCGATAAAAATGTCGTAGAGCCAGGTTGATTTGTGGCATTATGATCTCATTCCACTGATCAACAATCTCCGCTGGTAGTGGAATCTGGGGGTAAAGTCGTAGTTTCGGTTGTTTATCTTTCGGCGTTTCGGGTTTACTCTCGACTGGTTGTGCTAGATAGATGTCAGCGTCATACAACACGTTAGTGTTAGTGGTGACTCTACACTCAGCTACAGGTTTGCGGTCGATAGGGAAAGATCGTGATCGTTCCTGCATGAGTACACGCTTTGTGTCGTAGCCTTGGCTTTTAGGGGTAGTCACTGAAGGGCCTGGTAAAGACGTAGTAGAGGCATTCGGCTTGACATCTTGATGCGAGGGTGTGTGCATGAAGTCGTCGCCCAGACGTTCGTCGAGCCCACTAACGCCATCTAAAATACAGCATGCTTCCAGGTAGCCACTTGCTCTAGTCTGCACTTGTCTGATAATCTCATCGCCGTTTCCAGGTCGTGAGAGTTCGGATTCGACTGCATTCCAGCACGCTTGCACAGCCCTCATGTATAATGTGCCGCATCGGATAGCCAGTTGACCGAGAACAGACTCAGGAACGCTTGGCGAGTCTAAGTTGGGTACCAGGTTCTCCAGCGTGGTCCACAGACCAATGGATACGAGCATCATGGCAAGAGAGTACATATCCAGTGTTTTAGTATCGCTGTTGACAGCTAGCGGTGATTGGCTTGTGGTTCTAGGGTCAAGTGCATGGCGGTGCAGGAGGAACATAGATGGGGAGTGACTGGTTGAGGGTGCATTGGGGAAAATATCGAATGATGAAATGAGTGGGCGTCTGATATCTACCTCATTAGCACCAGACGTGCCAGATTCATCACTCACTGTGTTAGCGAAGGAGATTGTTGACGCATGAAGATTACCATGAGTAATGCCTCGTGAATGCATATCGAAAACCGTGTTGGCCAAGTTGTAAGCCAGGCGAAATTTAGCTTCGAGAGTTGGCTCAAAGTTCGGTCGGCTTAGCAAGTTGTCTAGTGTACACAGATTGTCGACTGGATGCTGTGTTGAATTGTCGAAGGTGACGGCGTTGAACGTGGGAGGGAATGAGTATATCAGAGCCAGCCTGGATCGTTCCATATCCTCGTAATAACCCAGTAGAAGAGGCAATCCAATCCAAGCACCAGGTGCTCTTGAAGACTCCGTCTGAAGTCCTGCACTCAACTTCTCAAAACGGGTCATTTCTGGCATGATTCCAGTTGCCGAGTAGATTGGATCAAATTCGGCATATTCGACTAGTAAAGGATGCCATGGTTGCCGAGACGGTCTTCGTGTCAGGTCCGTGTAGGCTAGCTGGCTCATGAAATAGATTTCCTGAGGTCGATCTTGAGAAGGCCTGCTCTCAGACAACGATTGGGTCTGCATTGCGCTAAGGCTCAGGATAGACTGAGGGTCAATCTGCCGAGGTGTCTGTATTCGCGTGGATCCATAAAGTCGCAAGTCTTCGATAGACGGCTTGGTTCTAGTTGACTTTCTCGAGGCGCCGGCAGTCATGGCTGCGGATGAACGAGTGCGTGACAGGTCACAGAGCGTATCGATCGAAGCTGTCAGGTCCTTGACCAGATCCTCGAACCGGCCCTTATCCCATACTATCAATGGGGTCTTTCGGTCACCTGAGGACTTCTCAGCCGATTTCTCACTTCCAGCGGGTCTTTTTGAGGCGAGCCATAGAGGTTCGGCTTCGGCCAAGATGTCCTTGATAGTGGCCATAATACTCCCAACGAGGTCTGTTAGGCCGGCTTCATTGAGGGACTCGTCAATTTCAGCGGACTGATTAGGATCTGACCATTCCAAGCCCCAGCTAACAAGCCTGTCCTTTTGAATGCGTAATTTACGATGCAAGGCTTTGATTTCAGGGTCGTCGGCAGCTTGTAAGGGCTCCTGCACAAAGTCGGATGACTTTTTGGTGTCATTATAGAGCCTACTCAGCCGACGCTGAACGCCCAGGGCCCTCACACCCCTAGGAAGATAAGATTCCATGATGGGAGGTCACGCCCGAGCGGCCGGCAATTGTCGAATAGGGGACTGGGAGGTTGTTGAACCGGGATATCTTTCTGAGGCAGATATACTGAACAGGGTATGATTAGATAGCGTTACTTTATTGAGCCAACGTCATGATATTGGCATATCAATCACAGTAAGTTAGATGTGCTGAATGGAAAGCAGGGCGCCAACCGATGCTCGAAAGAACTCGACAGAGAAAGATGCTTTGCGTTTGTTCAGATTCGAGCGCCAAAAGACATTTCTCAAAGGTTGGCGACACGAGGAATATCAGTAATATCAGTAATGCCGCTGCCTTGAGTAGTGGCATGTGGCCATTAGTGGGTAATTTGGGTGCCTGGAATCCGTGTCCCGGTTGGATGACAAGTCGGATTGGGAGTGGATCAAGAGGCGTTCAGCATCATCTTACGGGTGGCAACCAAATGCGCGTTATACCTGTGTGTGCATGTGTAAGTATGTACTTGGTAGTTGGTTGGAGCTGTCGAGCGAGCACAGTTGGTTGATAATGGTGGACGAGTTCCGATACTCTACGTAGTACAGCATACCTACGGCAATAGCCTGCGTGGAATGGGGAAGGTGAGAATACTGCTGCCTGATCCTCGTGTCTTGATTCAGTGAGACTAGCATCAGCCGAACTAACCTAACCTAGGTGGTTATAGATACCTACCTGGGTTAGTTGAGGCTCTTATCACCCACTTATATTCTTCTCTTGGCTCAAAAAGGCTAGTACCCCGCTTCTTCCTGTCAGCTGCGTTACACTTCGCACCAGCTGAAACCTAACTACCAGTTGAGTCGTTCAAAGGCGCCATTATGATTGGCCTCAACATGGTATCTACACATTACCTAAATCCATACACAAAGGCAACATAGGTTTAGCAAGGGAGAAGGGGGGGCATCACCATCTATACCTCCCTCATCTTGCGTCCTTATAAGATTGGCTGGCAAACAACGATGAAAGTACAGCGATGTTCTCGTGTGATCGCAACGTCGCAGGTGGACAATTATGAACTCACCAGTACCACTAGGAACAGTCGTATGACTAGAGAGTAATCTCTTTCAAACTAACAAGTAATTGTTCTAAAGAGAATACCACTTGAAATCTCCTCTCTGTTTGTTCGGGTCTTGCATTGTTAACACAAACACAATGCAAGTTAATGTATTTATTCCTCCCGATTTCCTGCTGCTATTATGACCAACACAAGACATATTCTCATATTCAGGCCACAACAATACTTCCAGAATATTTGAAAACATCTTGCCAGTATCTATTCCTAAGCTCTGTTGGCGCTGAACATCAGTTGAAATCTAACGCTTACGCTTAGGATCCCATTTCATTCGCCTAAGACACAGCCGTGCGCCCAGTATGCCAAACAACCTCCCAACTGGCTCCGCTTACGAGGTCGTCATCGACGGTCTCACTTTACAAGTCCCTAGTGATGATCGGTGTTGGGACTTTAAAATCGTTCATGCCTGCGGCCATCCAGTCTTCACGGAAAGTGCCGGCATGGTCTGCAACAAGATAATCCGAGTAAAGCGACACAACCACAAAGGCAGTTGCTCATTACGCCGCTGTACCCGGGGTTCTCAAACTCACTTCCTATCGGAGCAATGTATACGATGTGAGATTGTAGATAACAGATTGGCTGGAGTGTACGTGCCTTAACCCGGTTCAACATTGCTGCCTAGACTAAGGTTTATTAGCACCGTTCGATAGACCCGATAGTTAAATACGACAATAGGCAGGATGATGGGGATGCCAGCCTACTTAATCCGACCCTCAAGCCCTTACCTTCCTTGTGATATTAATAATTGTAAAATGAGGGGATATGAAAGCCACTAGGTTAATCTGCAGAAAATGGGGAAATTAAAAGCCAAGCAAAGGCAACCCATGCCGAGCCGAGTTTTTCCCGCGGACAGAAAGCGGTTGAAATGTTTCTGCCTAGACTAGTATAGAAGGATCTTGGTGCATCACAACGGTGCACTCCTTTTGTTACATTGTTCTAAGGATAATATTGTCAGATAAGGTAGTCAGCATCCTACATGGTACTATATTGTAAATTCAAGTCGTGTAAGGATCGAGTCCTCAACATCCAGGAACCAAGAATATTGAGCCCTAATCTGCTCTGTGTACGCTTCGATATAGAAATAACGTGTTGGTGAACCATTTCGCTCTCGATGAAAGGCCTCTGACAAGAGCATTGAAAGGAGGTAAATAAGAGAATTTTGAAGAGATTGTCGCAATACCTGTTAATGCTTATATATAGCAACAAGGCTAAGTAAACTTCACATCAATCCATAGTCTAGCCAATAAGTATAAGCTGATCAGCCCATTGTACAAACAAAAATGCAACTACAGAATGTAAGGCGTAATATATGTCAGCAACTAAACATCCATGAGGTCTATGATTATAATTTACCTGTCACGACCTCTGGATACTGAAGGCAACGTAAGGGTAAGTCTTGAATACTTGTTGTCGCACAAGGAGCTCCAACAACTACATCTACAAGCTAGAGATCTATATACAAAATGCCCTTTTTGCTCTGTTACTCTAGGGAAGCGGTATGCAGCTGTAGGTATCGCGAGGCTTTGCGAGAGTCTGACACTACCCAAATAAATTCAACATGCTCACTCGACACTAGCGGAGCAACAAGCCAATTTAGGCAGAAAGATCATCTCTGTCGTCTTGGTTTGCAGCGTTGAAGATAATGTAATGTGTGTCAAAGTACGGTATGGTGTACTCAGATGTAAATATAGAATGTGTGCCACTGTGTCCCGGAGTCTTGGGCCATTCTTCTTGTTCTTTTAATTATCCTTAATATACATACATACTAACTACTTGACTGCCTACGTGTGCGTGTCTCCAATAGCAATACAAATCCTGTCTCAATCTCTTTGGAAGCCTATAGTCGTTATCAAATATGTGTGTTGTAATCAGACGCACACTCGGGCGGTACCACGTGCTCTTACAAAAAAAAAAACCATTTGCAATAAACATGCCGTTGTGTGAAGGGATCTGGATCACATTTACGGGTATGGCCATGTAATTACATCTGCGTTCTTTGTCATCGATGGCGTCAGCGGGAGGCTCCGTTCTGAGCACAGAAAGATGAGAGAAGTGCCCAGACGCTTTAGTGAGGCATTTGACTGAGCTCTAGTATTCCAATCACGCGACATATGAAAGAACATGAGAATCAGAATCTATATCGCTACCTAGTATGGGCTAGCTCCATGCCAAAGAGAAGTCGGTATCACACCCCTCATAATGACAGATAGCTATTCCGGCCGAACAGCCATCTCGGACTAGTAAACTAGGTGAAGACGTTACACCAACAGTACGAATAAGGAAGGAT
Organism: Xylaria sp. Z34; assembly: GCA_037356055.1. NCBI lineage: Eukaryota > Fungi > Ascomycota > Sordariomycetes > Xylariales > Xylariaceae > Xylaria > Xylaria sp. Z34. The sequence goes on from JBAWJW010000009.1 coordinate 458,075, forward strand.
GGGTCCAGGCACGGCAATCAGTACACCGCCCACAGCATCAAACACGAAAACACCCTGCTACGTGCCGCATCAGATCAGGCTACGCTCGCCATTCGCAGTTTATGGCCCTCTTTGTTCGTTTGAGAGAGGCGAGGAGGCTGTTTATTGGCTTGGTGTGACCGATTTCCAGCACCCGGGAGGGGTAACAGCGTCACGACGTGTAAACTAGACGAATTCCCCAGACGGGCGCCTGCAGCACGTTACAGTGGGCTGCTGTGGCGTTTGATTGTACCACTCCATCGCTCTTCCCGATCGTGTACCTCGTGTAATGGTTGGTTGGTTTTTCGCATGCGAAAGCATGCAAACTACTCCACACACAGATCGGAATGGTGCAGATGTACCTGACCCTGAGAGAGGAGCGGTCACAATATAGACTAGCTAGCAGTCAGGGGGGGGGGGCTTGAATCGGCGGCTCAACAGCTGCCTCAATCATGATTAGAAATCATGCGCCGCCTTAAAGGATTGAGAATGGCATAACTGGCGAGATGCGACGAACCTGCAGATGCAAGTCTCGGAGACTAGGTAAGTTCTGAGGAACAACCGGGTAGCTGGAGCACCGTTTTCGTACCCCAGACCAAACGTGATGTTTCATGATATCAAAGACCGATAATCTCAAAAAGCTGCAATTCCCAAGGTCAAGAAGCTCAGTTTTCTTGTACAAGTTTTCTTCTGTCTTTCAGGGCGGGCGAGCAAACACCAAATTTTGTTACATACTTGCGGGCTTCAAATGACCTTAACGGGGAGGCAAATGTCGCCTTCCGATGGCATCCGCACCTTGACAATTCCGAGACCGGAAACAACATTCATCGAAACATTAACGCTCGGAAACGGTGTCGGATACTCCACAGATGTACCGGTGGCCGTTACGCCAGATCTAAAATCGTCGAGCCCAAGTTCAAGCCACGTAGGGGCAATCCTAAGCGGCGTCGCGGCTGTTTTCGTATTGCTATTGATTATTTGGTTCTGTGGTCGTAAAGGTCATCCGACAATGGAGATTTCATACCGAGATATTAATAACTGACCCCTCTTCTATAGACCGTAGAAACTCGCGTCCGTCAAGAAGCTCAAGCCGTCGAAACGAATCAGGAAGCACCTCAGGTAGTAGCAGCTCAGACGGCTGGGACAACGCCAGCGGCTCATCTGGTGATGGAGATCTTGGTTCCGCTGCTAGCGACATAGCTGAAGAAGAATGGAAACAACCGGCACAGTCTATGCCAGGAATGCCTCATCCAGCTGCCAGGCAGTGGGCTGTCCCTCCCGGGTTTATGGGCCCGCTTCCTGGTATGAGCGTACCTGGCGTCGTTGGTATGGGAGTACCGGTCGGTTACGGTCTTCCTCCAATGATGGGAAGAGGTGGCGGGCCCCCACCCATGAACGGAGGACCATCACCGACGATGACATCAATAGTCGCCGACGAGGGACCGCCTGTGATGCCTCAATAGCACAGGAGAGGCGAAAGCTATGTTGTATAGGAGAAGGTGGGGTTGACCCTCATGGTCACGATCATGTACCAGTACACCAGTTTGTTCCGATGAGACATACTCTATAAAAAGCTGGTGCTCTGCACAGGGGTAGAATTAGCTGTAGCAAGTAGTCTATGTCACGATGCCTTCGAAAAGTTTGACACACAGGACGGCAGCAACAGCTGCAATACCTCCAAGCACAACCATCCTGATGCCTTCCCACAAGCCGCGTTTGATTATGTCCCCCCGAAGAAGCCGACCTGTCAAGGCCTTCGAGTTCCGCTCATGATTTGTTGAGCTGAAGTGCAGCACATACTCCTTGGTGAACCCGAAGATGAAAAGAGCTAGAATGCAGATACCGAAACTCCATATAAGTCCATTGCTCACACTACTAACGAAGAAGTAAGGAGCAAGTGGTAGAGATCCCCCTAGGAGGTACCCGAGAGCTACCGAGAGGCCAGTAATGAGCGGAGTCGTCCTCACAGGCTCTGTTTTTGGTTCATGTCTGGTATGATCTAGGCTACCACACACTTGTGTCGCAATTTCCGGCGACGACTCAACATGCGCCATGACGCTCCGAAGCAGGTCTGGCGGTAATTGTAGTCGAGCTACATAGTCGCCGACTTCTTGACTCGAACATAGAGACATAGCCGACACAGATTTCTCCTCATCGTCGTCCCTGCTATCACTTCGGAGGCTGTGATCACCATCCGTCGTCTCAGACCTTTGCTCTCCCTTCGCAGCTAAGTAACCGCCGATGCCCATGCTGATGCAGCCGGCACATATTTCCGCCATGCCGGCGTAGATGACGGTATTGGTTTGGCCCAGGGACGAGAGACCGGCGGTTAAGGCAAATGGTACGGTAAGCCCATCTGCGAACCCCAAAGTAAAGTCGGCAAGAAATCGAGATAGTGAGGGGCGAGCACTCGCCCCATTATGCTGATTTCCACCATCCTGGTCCGACGAGACGTCCGTTATCACAGTTGGTGTTGTTGGCAAAGTGGAATAAGCTGGTCGTCGCTCCCTCCAGCCAGGAAGACGGTCCAGCAGCTCCATCACCCAATGCCACCTTCTATTGACGTAGTAGTTGTAGTATAAAAGTAGTATATGATGTAGAAGTCCCGTATGGATTTTCTTTGATGGAGTTGCCGTCAATACTTAGTGACGCCGTCCAATATTCGCAATTGTAGTCTCTAGGTTGAGGTTTGACCTGGAAAGTCAGCCTCGGCCGATCTTTGGTAGAGAGATTACAACACGGCCCACCATAAAAGATAAGCGATAATTGCGTTCTAAACATTCAGGATTGCTCGAGGAAATCGACCAGGTTAATCAGGTCGAGATTGAGACGTTCAGGTGGGATAGGCGTCAGCAAAAGGGCTAACAAGAGACATTGGCCAATCCGCTGCGTGACAATCAGCAGGTGCTTCAATAAACGTACTACGCTAACGAAATACCATTGGTGGCCGACAGGCACAGTTAGAGCGCCACTAGAGACCCACTACTTAGTAGTTCCCGCGCTAACCCGCGGATCCGGGCCTCACTTACCAATATTAGGAGGTCGACAAGCATTTTGTTAGTGGCGTTGCCGGGATAAGCTTAATCGCGGCAGATTCGCTGCTGCCAATGCTTGGCCATCAAACCTACACGTGCCCGTCTCTTCATCTCGTCGCTTTGAAGATGGGAATAGTGAATCTTACACTACGCGCCTATTGCCGTACTCTCACCGAAGGTAGGAACACCGGCTGCCTGGGTCAGCAAAATGCAATCAATTACATTGCTCGGATTGGTCCGAGACCATATCCACAGGTTTTCAGATACCCAGCTCGAAGACAAGCTTTCTCTTCGGGAAGTCATATGCATATACATTACCACACATTTCTTGGCAGTGTATGACCCCACACTTCCTGCATAATAGTTAGTACGGTATTCCACTTTGCGACGCTTCTTCAGGGTCCTCTCTCGACCAGAGGAGAAGCTCTCCAGGACCCAAGAGTAGGTAGGGTTGGATGTGGACAAGCAGTAACGGTCTAACAGTAGCTCTCATTTTGCCTTTGCTGTCGTTTCAACAGGCCATTGACTAATACACAGAAAATGGGCCCCCGAATAACAACTACATTGAGGGGAAGTCTGGTCGAGAACGCCTCGTATTGTCTTAGAACGAACGCCAATGATCGTTGGAGACATGCGTATTACGGAACGAGCGGGGCACAAGTAAGATGATAATGCGCGGCCTTTTCCTTTGGAGCGTTACACACAACTTGAGCCCTCGACCCCGGCAGCGATGGGGAAAATGGAAAACACAGAAAGATTGCCACCCCACGTGGGCAACCACATATGCAGCCAGTTCTATTAAGGCAGCTCCTTCGGCCCATGATCGAAATCTCGGCGAATCGGCACACTCTCACCCAGGCCATCAAAAGCCTGGCCTTGCCTGGCTAATCTTCCCAACGCGCTCTCTTTTTCTGCACCACTCTCGACGCTGTTCACGTCGTAGGTCGAGTTCGAGATCGAGAGAGATTGAGAGAGAGAGTTAGCCGTCGGACGTCACGATGCATTCCTCCGTCCCGTCCGTGCTGCTGCTTGCCAGCGGCGTTGCCGCCCAGATCCAGAACATGTACACGGCCACGGGTACTGCTCAGGTCGCCGCTGCCGCTGCCACTGCGAAGACCTCGAGCCCTACAAGCCATGTGAAGGGCAAGGCATTTGATCGTTTCGTTACCATCTGGCTCGAGAATACCGATTACGATATGGCTATCAATGATCGTACGTTCTGATCTCCTCAAGCGAGAGCTCGTCGCAAGCTAACATATTTCATAGCGAACCTAGCCTGGCTTGCGAAGAAGGGTGTCACTCTGAGCAGTTACCACGCAGTAACGCACCCGTCGCAGCCAAATTACATTGCTTCTATCGGAGGTGATTATTTTGGCATGCAAAACGACGACTTCTCTCAGGTCGATGCGAACGTCTCCACCATTGTTGATCTTCTCGAGGACAAGGGCATCTCGTGGGGCCACTATGAGGAAGATATGCCTTTCAGCGGCTTTCAAGGTCAGGCCTGGATCAATCATGCGAATGGCAAGAACGATTATGTCCGCAAGCACAACCCAGCAGTGAGCTACAATGCCAATGCCGGCAACCTCGACCGTCTGTCGGTCATCAAGAACCTCACTCAGTTTCAGAAGGATCTTGAGAACAACAAGTTGCCTCAGTGGATGTTCATCACCCCAAACATGACGAGCGATGGCCATGACACCACCGTCACCGTCGCTGGCACCTGGACACGCACTTTCCTTGAGCCTCTGCTCAATGACAAGCGGTTCATGCAGAACACCCTCGTCCTGATCACTTTCGATGAGAACGAGACATATTCCGCTCAGAACCGAGTCCTCGGTATTCTCCTCGGGGATGCCGTGCCGCAAGCCCTCGTGGGAACTGCGGATGACAACTACTACAACCACTACAGCGAGATTGCCACTGTCGCCGCGAACTGGAACCTCCACACCCTGGGCCGTTGGGACGTCGGCGCTAACGTCTTCAAGCTAGTGGCTGATAAGACGGGCGACGTTATCCGTCCGTGGGATGGCCAGGTCGCGCTCTCCAATATGTACTTCAACTCGTCGTATGCTGGTGTCTTCAACGAAGCCGGCGGCAACCGTAGATACCCCGGACCCAACCTGGCTTGCACAAAGAATTCCAAGCGAACGGTCCTCCCTAGCATCAAGAAAAAGTGGGAGGGTAACCCTGCCCCTGTCTACTACGACAGCAAGGTGGCGATTCCCGATGGCCAGCATCCTCCAACTGGGTATGCTCCCGTGGCGTGAGTACTTGCAGAGCAACATGAATAGGTACTCCAAAAGATAGAATAAAATACTCTAATTTTCCGTTTGCCACAACACTTGTTGAAGTGAGTTCAGTTTGAGTAAATTTATTGTATGCATTCAAGAGCTCATCGGTGATCATAAATCTCGAACGCAATACTAACGAAGCCCCTCACACCTGTAGAGTTACTGTTATCTGGGTGGTCCCGCTATTCTACCTTTAAGTCAACAACATTCAGAGATGCGTAAACTTGGCCTGCTCCCCCAGAGGATGAGCAGGGAAAAGAAATGTAAAATAAGGGATGGGCGTGTTGACTGTCCTGTTTCGATCCCGTAGCCTAAACTCTTCTCAGATGTTCATATCGATATTCTTAGGATCACCCCCTTCCGCTTTCTGATAAGTCCAGCAAGTCTTCCACGTTTGCATCTGACTCCGACGACGGAGCCTCTCGACTCGCACTGCGCCGTCTCCATCTTTTTATATATGTATCGTCGTCACAGTAAGTGTTCGACTCTTACTGCCGTTTCTGTGACCTGACCAGATTCTCGTCCAAGTACTCTCTATATTGTTTAGGATGCATGCTTCTAGGCTGAAGCTTGCCATCCACGGTCACCAGAAGGTATCAGTCACGATCACTTACAGCTCTATATCGGATGTCTATATTTGACGCTGACTCTTTACTGAAACCAGACCTTTATAACGAGCTATCAAGCTTAACCGCAGTCTTCATAACTTCGCTCACGCGAGCTTACTTAACACTGGTTCTTCGTTAGGCTCTTTTCTTTATACTCGACATCTTATCGTCTTGTCTATCGCTACCGCAATAGCTACTCTCGAACGCGAAGAATCTCCGACAGAGTCGGTCACTATCAAGTCCATTGATTCTTTCATTACCAAGCTACACCAAGAAAACGTTGATGATTTCGTAATTTAATGTTATACGCTAAAAATATGTAATAAAAAAAAGCCTGTTTCACCAGCGAAAAAAGCTATCCCACGATACTAAGAAGCGGCCGGATAACGATAAAGCCCATTATACGTGGACGCAAACAACACACGTTTGCAGGTATACTGGACCTTTGCTTCTTTTCTTCCCTTGAGTAGATGCCAGGAGTGGTGGCCGCCCTGTCAACATCCATGTATATGACCACCTCTAAGGATACGATCGCTCTGTAGTAGTGTCTGTGGTCGTGACAGTATAATATTCTCTCCGAATGACAGATAGATCATGGTACCTGTACCTTCTGCCCTTGTTTTGTCCATTACTTGGCCGAGGTTAGCTTAAGCAAGAGTACATCTAATGACAAAACCTCCCATGATAAGACCTCAATTATAAATATATCCTGTTCACGCGTGTCTATAATCTGATTTCCTTTCTTATAAGTTCCCTTTGAAATAATAATAATAATTGGGAAGCATTGACTGACCCTAGGAAGGCAGAGCTTCTTCATATCTGGACCCCCTCGAACTCTAAAGTGTCTGTAGCCTATCTATTGGCTTTTCACAGCAGGTACTATTAACTTCCAATCACAACCTTCCAAGGTTGTACTTGCGCAATAAAATACCTCGCGCTTATAGCGTATATGTATGTAATTAACAGGGTTGATTTCTGCGTACCTACCTATTTAAATCATGGGGCTTCGCCGGCAAAGCATTCCATCTTTACCTATAACAACTTTTGGAGCTACCGGGCATCTTAACAATATCAAAAACCGGAAAAGCGTACGAAATTATACAGCGAGTGAGGGCTCACGTGCTTTTATCCCTTTGTTCCTTTCGCTTGTACCCTTGAGCGCCCATGCGGGGTTGAGAGATCTCCAAGAGCGCAAGCCGGAGAGCTATTCCCTTCGACAACTCCCCAACCCAAAGTCTTCACCTGCGTGTCACATTCCTGACGTAGGCCGGAGTCGCCATCATTTACATGATCAAGATGGCAAAGTGGTTGTTCGAGACCTTTCCTGGCACCGAGGTGACCGATCACATGCTCTCGGAAGCCGCGAAGCTTTTCAGCGAGAACTACGGGGTTTGGGGGAAGACATCACCGCTATCGGGTATGTTGTTGTGCTGCCCTTGATCGTTTTTTTCTTTGCTTCTGTTTATGTTTTCTTAGGAAAGCGTGTCAGCATGAACGCCCGGCGCTTACGGAACCAATCCCTTCCTGATGCCACTGCGGCTTCCTACGTCCGGGTAACCGTCGATGGAACTCTTGCCGGCCATGCATTCGCCTGCCGCTGGAGCTGTGATGGCATGACGGTCTGTTGGATCACACAGCTAGTTGTAGTGAAGGGTTACCGTGAGCGGGGACTTGCGACCAGCCTTCTGAGAGCTCTTAGGAAGGATACGGACGACATTTTCGGTATTGCAAGCTCTCAACCGGCTGCTTGCTTGGCAGCTATTAAGGCTTTCGGAAGTAAGTGTATATTTCCTTTGATGCTACAGTCTGAAGCTGATGCCTGTTAGCCACAATCGAAAGGGCCTCACTCGACTTCATTGCTAAAAATGCCAGTTCGATCATGAAAGCTTCGCCAGTATCGTACATTCGAGATTCAAGACTGCGCGGCGCCCTCTTCGATGATAAAGATTCGACTGGGCTGGTTTCAGGTGTGGACACCGAGTTTCTTGTAGATCATGATGAGCCACTTGAGACATTGAACAAAGTCCGTGAGCTATGGGATTGGCCACTCGGAGACTTACCGGATGGGCATGAATACCTTTTGATCGTACAGGGAAAGCATCGTCGGTCGGCCTAGGTCCCGTTCACTATCTAGACCCGCCGGCAATGATATCGTGTTTTGAGGCGACCCATATGTAATACGAGATTCTAGCAGAAGGCCAGAGCATTTATAAACAACCAGATAAACATAATTAAACAACAGATAATGCTCGAATAATAAATATATTACTTATTAGGTATATCCAGCTGTTTACGTGTATACGGCCCCGTAATTCTACTTATAAGTCACCTAGCCTAAAACAACATTTAAAGGGATAAAAGTGAGTAGTTGGTTGTAGCTATAATACTGGGAGCAAGACTCACCTCGCTGTAATACAAGGAATTGCGCTCAAGATCCCGTTCTACCACGCTGTTGCATCGAGCTTCTGACTGCAGTTAACAAGTTAACAGCATTTTCAGGTGGTATCGCGATGCAAAAATGCTTACGTTTACCTCTCCGACCCTGCGGTAGATGGTGCAAAGACAAGCGCTGCACAAAACACACCTGCAGAGCTGAGTATTTAAATGCTTACACAGATTTTGAACTCTTGGAACCGGCTCTCTGCTGTCTCATCGCTCAGTCTGTAAAGACTAATCTAGTGAGTAGGGTGAGACGGGTAATCGGCGGGAATTAGTCGAGCTAGTGAGCAGGATGAAATGATAAAAATTGGCAATAATATCCACCTCGGGAATGCCATCTTCGCCTCGAAGCCTCGATTCTCGGAATCGCTATGAACGTCCTACGGGGAAAACGGAAAACCTCGAGGCCTTCTCCGAGATAGGCTAAGATACCTCGAAGAAGAGGAAGAGGACTTGGATAGTGTGACATTAGGAATAGGGATAGCAAACTCGGAATCATGTGATACGCTTCGTGGTGTTTGAGACTGTTATCAATTGTCTTAAGGGAGGATGCGGGGTAATCAGCCGAGACAACGCTGATGTACTATTAATATTTCTTACAAATTTATAATAAGTTCATCAATGCAGTCTAAAATTGAGATGAAAACTCGATTAATAATTCATATGCATTTCAAAAGCCAAGCGATATAACGGAAGCTATCGGAAACGAATCGGTGCTAGTAATTATGCACGAGGTGCGTCCGTACTTAAGTAGTAGTGATGCAATCAAGAGAGGAGGTAATCACAATGGTTTGTTTCCCTAGTGGCTACAACGTTTGTGCTGTTTGGGATGGTGGGCGCTTTTCAGGCTTCGAAGGCGTCTTTTGGGACCATAACTTTATTACATAAGCCGAAGGGTCGGGTTGATCTGTAACTGTACACTGTTACAGGTTAGCTATTAAACAACCAAATCCGCGATATTCATTTGGTCTTTTACTATGTAGCACAACAACTACTATCAAACTTCCAGAGCCACGTGGCCGGTGACAGGGTTGTTTGTGTTCATTGTTCTCAGTTGCCACTCCCTTGGTAGTAGACGTCCTTTGAAAAGTGGAAGGTCTTGAGAGAAAGAGCCCTCTATAACGTGATACCATGAATTTGCCATCCAATTTGAAAGCCATCTTTATCCCGTTCCTTGTACGTCCTCGCCGAGTCAAAGGGAGAACAACGCCTGGTTGACATGGAGTAATCCTAGAGAAATCCCCAGTTGTTTCTCTCCTAGATCCATCCCAATAGCAATACTGCAAGAAAACTCGCTTTTATTCTTCTGTCTGGTACAGGGACCATTCATTTTACGGGACACTGATTTGAAAATCGTCATTGCTCATCACCCCTTACACTCTCTGCGCATTTTTAACGCTTGCTACCTCTCGTTCACTTTAACCCCTTATTTCGCACAATCCTTACGCTACGTAAATACTTAATCGACTCGGCGGGGCGGGAAGGAAGGTGATTTTTATGATGGGAACTAACTCCACAGAGACTTGGACGTCGAGAACTCCTTGTCCACATTCAGACGCACTAGGAGTACCAGTTTGCTGGGACTGTGCTGAGGGTGGACACATTCGTACCTCTCCCGTGGAGGGCGAAAGCGCTTCGCCATCTTGGCAGAGGTTCAAGAAATTCCGAAGGAGCTTAAGCTTCCGGACCAGCAGCTATAGCAGAAGCAACATCTCCCTCGCGGGGACGCAAGTCTCGACGCTGGAGGTGTGCTCGCCCGAGGAAGGCCTCGAGGTCGGGTCTCCTCGCTCACGTCGATCCCAGCCTGGCCTCATACTTGTTGAGGGGCCACGGGTAGTGAGTCCCGAGGACAAGTTTCTAAAGCCCGAACTTAAGAGCTGGGATTCGGAATCGACTCAGAAAGACGAGACTTCTGAGTTGAATATTGCGGCGGTGGAGTTGACCGAGGAAAAGAAAAAGATATGGGGATTACAGAGGAGGACATTTCAGATTCTTATTATCGTGGCAGTTCTCGCCTTTGCTGGCGTCATCATTGGCATAGCCGTGGCCGTGACGAGGGTCCAGTAAGCCACATGAAACCCATGAGCAATTTAATAATGCGGTACTAATCACATAATTGCGCCTCATAGTTCGACTTCGTTATCGACGTCTAGCGGCGGACAAGTAAGCAGCAGCTCCTCCCCGATGCCTTTAATCACTGCCACCAAGACTATATCCTACTACGTGGCGGGCGACTCTTCCACCTTCGTTACCCTGTCCGAGACCGACACACACTCGTCATCTCGCCGAGTGGGCAGCGTGATGGCCTCAACCGGGACTACTACGACTGCGACAGGGAAAGGGGGGAGCAAGCCCACCATTGTCGCTGACACTTCCACTGCATTTGTCGCAGTGCAGCAACCATCACATACTAACACGATTCATTCACAGCCTAAGACAACAACTGTAGTTAGTCCGTCACCACCGGCGCAGACTTCGCCAGCTCCCTCTCCGTCTGAACCCTCTAATTCATCAAGGATCTGCGTGGGCGACGATGAAAGCACCTACACAGATCCCGGCACCGGTCACAAGTTCAGGATCGAGTGTGCCGTGGCGCACCAGGGTAAGGACATCGAGAACCTGGAGGCCGAGACCATGCAGGAGTGTATAAGCATGTGCGCGAAGAACAAATTCTGCAAGGGTGCGATATGGTTTAATGTCGGGCCGCAGGGCACCGACAACAACTACTGCTGGTTGAAGAGTGCGATGGACGGCGAGGTGCAGGAAAACACAGATGCTCAGTCAGTGGTGCTGTTATAGTCATTTTGGGCAGTATTCACCTGCCAGGGATATGAAGGACTGAGGGGAAAGATGATTGCGAGATACACTTATTAGACTGGTATTCATGATTTTATGGTAGCATACTTCGTAGGCTTCGTGGATTATTCCGACCTGGTAATTGATAATACCTATTTTAAGCACCTATGTACCCTTACCTACTTGCGTTGCCTATTTGGAGGCTGATCGTCGGTAGCGCGAACATGGGTTCAAGAACTGTCGGTCAACTCGGTGAGTTGGTATGCTGGTTGTGGCTTGTTAGGTAAGCTACCCAGAACAGCAGTCTCACGTTCGTTGGCTACTGTTTTCGTCCTCGTTTATGTGATGAGGTGGCCGGCTCACCCGAAGAGCCGCTCTACGCGCTGTGCCATCGGAGCAATATACTCTATGCAGCTGGATATCCCCGCGTCTCACCCAACGGACTTAACGCCTCGATCGAAATAGCACGGCATTCTTAGCTAGGAACCAGCCCTACGTTATTTGGCCCTGTGATACCTTCAGCCTTTGATGCGATTGGGTACACTAGGAAGTCAGATGGCAAAGCATGGGTGGTCTGGCTAGGCCAAGAATGGCCTTGCCAACATTCCTCTGATATTCTGCGTTGTTTTATCAAGATTTAAGTTAAGAACTTCTAGATGCAACATGTAGTTCGCCTCGATGCAACCCATCTTGGCTTTTATCTCTGTATCGCCACCTCTGCATCAAGTTGCAAGGGTACGGTGGACAACTCACAGATACCACCGCTCTGACCCTGGCCGGATCGTCACTGGGAATCCCAATACCCTGTTGACAGTTGGCATCGAGCGTGGGTGCGAATGGTTATACCATCAAATCTAGAATTATTGACGTTTTTTCTTCTTTAATTTGAAGCCCAGTGGGTCAGCTAACAAGTAGGGAAAATGGCGTCGAACGATGAAGTCGAAGTCCCGATTCCAGCTCCTATCAAGGTTAAGCTGAGTGCCGTGGAAGAGACCATGGTCCTCACGTTATGGAGCCGTGCTCGCGATGCCGCTTCTCCGAACCCGGTCCTGGGCGACATTCACGCCCAAGGCATCCTAGATCGGGTCGATACTAGCAGTTTCAGCCCGACGATGTTTCCCCGCGATCACCGGTACGATGACTACATTACGGTGCGCGCTAAACAACTCGACCAGTGGTGCAAGGCCTTCCTGGAAGCGCACGCACACGAGCCCATCGCCGTTCTCCATCTGGCGTGTGGTCTTGATCTCCGAGCAATGAGACTCCAGCCGTCGTGCGGCGAGAACGTACACTGGATAGACCTTGATAGGCCCGAGGTCGTGAACCTACGCCGCCGTCTCATACCGGACCCTATCCGGGCCGAAGGCGAGAATAGAGAGTGGGACTACCAGCTTCTCGGCGCCTCAGTGAGCGACGAGAGCTGGATAGACGAGATCCCGCAGGACCGGCCGCTGCTGGTTATTGCCGAGGGGCTCTTCCCGTACCTTACGCCGGAAGAAGCCACGATGTTGCTGCGGAGACTGGTGAAACATGCGTCGTCGGGCCAGATCGTCATGGATACTGTCGGCACGATACTAACGCGATACCATTCCTTTATGCCTCTCTTTCGGGGAATGAGTGTGCGGATGAAATGGGGGGTAGATGACGGCGAGGAGGTCGCGAGGGCCCATCCGCGTTTATGTCTTGCTGAGACGGTGTTGTTTCAGGATTTGCTGCCGGGGATTTTCGCTTCCGCTGCGCCGCCTTGTCTGGGTATCCTCACGCCCGTATTTTCATTGTTGCCGTCTTGGCGGACGTATGGCATGTTGCTGCGGCTAGAGTTTTAGCGGATTGATTATACACATATTGGACTACGTACATACCTGAGAGTAGAACATACCACTTGAGCGTGAATAATAAAGATACCCACAGCCAATAGAGGTTCCATTATACGTGCCGATCTTCGTCCTTTCAAAGAACTTCTGTATTGTACTCGGGATGAACACGCATTTGTTGTCTCCATATTAGTCTAGCCACACTGCGTTCGCACAACAGCCTTGGCCATCTGGAATATCTAAGTGAGCAATGACGCCTCGATTAACATGCCAGATCTCTACGAATCCCGTTGAGTTATCCGTCAGGGCAGCAATGGAATCATCGAAGGGGCTCGCCGCAACACTATTTGCGAACCCGCCACTCGTGCTCGTTTCAAGTAAAAAGAGCTGGCTAGCAATCTCGCCGGCCGGACTAAGCTCGAACACGGATATGTATCCCTTCCGGCTATTATTGCGGGCCCTATTCGTCGCCCAGAGATATCTGTTCTCCCGCGACAGCGAGACTTCGTCTGCCCAGTAATCGGCGGGGTCTTCTCCCGCGCGCAGAAGGGGGTAAATATCGCCGACGAGCGACAGGGTCCCGTAGTGATCGATGGAGTACTGAGCGACTTCACTAGACTCCTCAAGAACGACATGCGCGTACTTGCCATTCTCGTGAATGGCGAGGTGGCGGGGGCCTGAGCCCTCCGACGGTCCATGGACGAAGCTGGCAGTCGACAGAACACCTGTTTCCGGGTCGATTTTGTGTGACCAGATGATATTCCCCTTCGTGTCGGCTGATAGCAGAAACTTTTCATTGGGCGTGATGGCAGTACCATGTACGGCTGAGCCGGGACCGTATGTGTATTCTTGAATCACCTCTTTCAACGTCCCGTTCTCGTGGACTGATAGGACGGTGCTGCAGTGCGCATCCCCGTAATAGTAGTTGCCGTATACCGAGTATGGAACTTTCCGATGGGCGTTTACGAAGATACTCCTTGAGCCTGGACACGTATCGCCTCCCGAAATTCTCGCTTCGACTTTAATATTGTACTGATCTGTCACGTCGTAGCTGACCCATGTCGGCTCTTGTGCGTTCCAGTCGGTGCCGTATAACTTTGTCTTGTCATGCTATAACATTTTATGACTGGTTAGTACGAAGAATAGAATATCTTCTGCTGTGTGATCGCGGGGCGATGTTCACATTCAAGGTAATCCATGAGCTGGCGGCGGCCACAGCGCTCTGTGCAACCAACTTCAAGAACCCTGTTTCCTCATCGTATTCTAGTGTATAGAGGAACTCGGTGCTGAAAGTTCCGACGACAAGGTGATGCTTGGTGACGAAAACGTCGATATCTAGCCAAGAGAGGAGCAGGAATAGTATGGCGAGAGCCCTGAACATAATGCTATCTGCAGCGATCCGGAGTCGTCTCTGTGTGCTAGGTTAGAAGAAGAATGGCGAGGAAGACAACGCGACCCCTGGGTGTCTTCCCTTCAGGTCCATTGATGTTGGAACGCGGCACAGCGCGAGTGCTACGTCGGCATGTTATATGAGGTCGTGTAAGCGCCAACCTAGGAATGCCGAATAGCAATAAGTCCTCATGGTTTGATTGTCATGCACTGGCTCAGCTTGGAGTCGACTTGTTCTTCACAAGCTGAGGAGTGATAGGTGAGCTCGCTAGCCGCATAATCTACAAGGAAGCTGGTTGGTAGAGATTCTCACGCTTCGGACCCGAGAGGGCCTATCGGAGACCACTTCAGTACCACATCGACGAAGGCGCTCCGAGCTGTGTTTCCGTTCTAGGGCCACATGATCCTTTGTCATGTGATGGAGTCCTCCATTAGGTAATTAGCCTTACGCTTATGCACGCCAGCCGAGTACCACGAGGTATAAGACGCGAGATATACGGATGATGGGGTCTATTAGCCGCATGCAGCCTAGACACGATGTAGCTATCGTGAGACCTTTAAACAACTAGTCTGTCAGGAAAACTCCAGCTGAATTTATTACCGCAAATTTGAAGTGAAACAGGTCGTGTCACTCTTCCTGCTGTGTTACCTACCACATCTCACTAACGTAAATGAAATGCGCCGTGTCTACTGCTGTGTGCATAGTATATGTGCATAGAGTAATTGAGTCCGTCCATTAACGCGCTGGTTTAGGTACTTGGAGGTCCTTGATGAGAAAATTGTAGCACGGATGAATTATTTACGGCCCTGATAGATACTCCACTGGTATAGATAATGAATGTGTCCGGGAAATTATGGTACTCGAACCAGAAACCCTCATATTGTCGAATAATAAGGCGTATCAATCCTAGATATCTGATTCATCATATCGATCAGGTCTCATATTTCTACCATACCATCCCTTTTTCTCTGGCTAGGTAGAAGTTAAATGTAGCGGGTAGATGTCAGACCAAGCATGACCAGTTGAGTGCCTGTCGGATCTCTACTCCTAGTTTGGAACTCTAGGTTTCTATGCAATGCTTCATCCAAATATGCTCATATGACTTAGCGTATATCAAGACTCTCTAGCCGATCTACCAAGATGTCAAGCTGCATTCGGTCATTACCACCTAATCCTTCGGTTTTGCTAAGTTTCGTCGCAGCGGCTGTTAGTGGTTCGGCAAATCGCCGCTCAACTGATGTGCCCACGCCGGCGGGCACGAGGTCTTTCCGACCATTGAAGAGGAAATAAGCGAAATTTGCCACCTGGAGGAGGAATATCTGGTGTTCTGTCCAATATTCCAGGAAAGCATCGTGATTCATCTCAGCAATAGATCGTGCGTCCGGGAAGAGGTCGTACTGTAATCGCTCGATGATTTCGGACGTTGAAAATGCATTGGTGATGTTTCCCTTGTGTGCTGCAATGATCTCCTCTTGAAGCCAACGGACGGCACAGGCGTTTAAAGCAGGGAATTGACAATTCTGCAGTAGGTCTTCTAATATCTCTCGGCGACTCTCGTCATCCGGATCGGAGTGAAGGAGAGTACCAGCAAACCTCGTTGCAGCGTTTCTGACTTGAATATCGGGATGAAATACCGATACCAAAGTCAGACAGTGATGATAAACCATATAATTCCTCTCTTCGGTCGACGAAATCAAGTCCCTATGGTGCAATCCTAGTCCAATGGCCAATAAGGCGTCTGCTACGCCAGGGCTACGGTTGATCTCGGCCTGGGGCTCCGTACCAAGAAATAGTTGCAACATCTCCAGGTGTTCTGGGAAAAGCCGCATTCCAGGGTCAGGGTTATCAGCACCGAAGGCGTCTGTTGAGAACATCCAATAGGCAACCAAACATGCGGCCCCTCCTTGTGAGAGATGGATATCATCACCTGAATTGAACGTTTCTAGAGTCGTTACAGGATCGGTGTCGCTTGGCTGGCACAACACACGCCGAACAAAAGTTGCGGAAAAGTCAACCATACCAAGGTCTCGTAGTAAGGCCTTCAAGAGTCAAGAGGGTTAGCGAGAGTATCTATAACGAGATGAAGGCAAATACGAACCGCAAGCTGTCCGACCACAGCGTCCCGCTTCTGTAAGACCTCATCCTCCCGGAAAGCTTTTGTAGTGGTGGTTTTCCCAGGAATGACCTTTTCAGGATAGTACACTTCAAGTAAACGCGGTGACCACTGCATCTCATGTACGTTGATATAGCGCTGTAAGATACTGGTGGTGAAGGACTGCAGGAGCTTTCGATTCAAGCTCTGCTCCTCCGGGTCCTCCTGCTCAGCCTCTGGGTCGGGCGCATTCTTAGAGCCATCCCCGTGCTCATCAGGGTTGAGCACATCGATACTGGAAGTGCGAGTAGGAAGAGGTGGTCTTACGCGGCCGGAAAGTGATCGTACCAAATTGATCACTGCAGTTGTCATCTCAGGCGTTGGCTGGTAAGCTTCGAGGACTGAGACTAATGACGGCCCTAAGAATCGCGAGGGGTGTTTGGTTTTGATTCTGCGCTGGAGGATGGCAAGCATGCCAACTAATGTGATGAGACGGTCTTCTATGTCACTGAGCTTCGGTGAGGAATCGGATTCCTCTTTAAGTATGTCGCCCTGACCTTCTTCCAAGCGCTTTGCTAAGGCTGCCAGCGTCTCCATGACCTTGATGATGACCTCGCGTGGATTGCCCAATCGAGCGACGGTTTCCAGACAATCCTCGCAGCCGTCAACGGCAACCAGCGTCTGGACAAGGTCCCAACCGATCTCTCGGGTGAGATCTGCATTTTGAAGGACCTCGTTCAATGTGGGCAGGATGCCCGGTGTTTTGACATGATACTGTAGGATGGTGAGATACGTGAATGGATCTTCCTTGGCGCCTTCTCGGATCGCCGTGATGGACTCTGATAGCTCAGGCATCTCGAACACGACGGGGTCGCTGAGCTGCCCAAGGAGATTCTAAGACGGGACCAAAGAAAACCCTCTACCGGTCTGAATAACAAGTCAGTGATGGTATGCTGAGTGAAACGAATAGAAAGGTGTTGTGTTTGCGGTTGTAGGTATGCAGGCACAATGACGTGTGTGAGACGGGTGAGGGGCGATTGTTCTAGATCGTGAACTGAACAGCCAGCAGGGCGCGGGGCGCGGCCGGAGGGGTAGTATCCATACAGTAGGACCCCCAGAATTTGGGGGCCGAGAGCTGACTTGACAGATGCACGCCCCTGTATGGGCAGATAACTATACGTCACTAAACATTCCCTACGACCAAGCGCTAAACTATTGAGATAAGGCGTTGCATATCAGTGGATGAGAACTCATCTACGAATTCGTACCCAGCCCTGAATAATAGCTGAATAATAGTGGATTTAAACAACAGGCTCTGGTGGAGGGCAGATTAGATTCGTAATGGGTTACCATTAATGAGTCGATGAGAGGTGGGAGTAGATACTTACATTACTGTATTCTCTTAAAAAACATTTTAGTCTCAATCTTAGGGAAGCTATCCTTGAGGGGTTTGGCGTACAAGGCGAACGGACTATAAATTATGACTTAAATCTTACTGGCCATCTTAGCTTCTATGTAGTTTAACGATGCTTGCAGCTTCTGGACTCCTTATTTTACAGAGAGGTTGTTCTGGAAATGGTTAGGATAATGCCACGATATTTGGGCTAAGCTGACGACCTTGAGAGACTTACTTAACCCTGTGTGATGGCTTACTAAGCCGAGGCGTGTTTAGTGCCTATTTGTTCACAATATTCTACAAGTCTGCTAACATTCCCTAAACTCCCGACACGCCCAAGTCCGTGGTATCAAATGCTTCTTTAATAAGAAGCGCCTCGCAAAATCCACTCCAGACTCCAAAGCCACTAGGAAAGAAACGCGACGATATTTGCCACCTTTGGACACAGAGCTTCTACCATGATGTATGTCCACCATCGATGACGAGATTGTTACCCGTCATGAAGCTGCTCGCGTTGCTGAGCAAGAAGAGCGCTGCACCCTTGAACTCGGTAGTCTCAGCTAGTCGGCCCACTATATTACATGTCAGTCGCTGCTTCGAGAATCGATAGCAAGGAACGTACTCATATTCTCGGATTCCCACTTCTCCCGCAGTCCAGGGACCTCTTCGAAGTTCTTGAGAACCATGGGCGTCAGGATGTGGCCCGGACTAATGCAGTTGACTCGGATGCCTCCCGTGCCGTCTTTCCTGATGGGACTCCACTCCATCGCAAGGTTGCGAGCCAACTGAACAACGGCAGCTTTCGACGAGTTGTATACCTGCGGTGAATCCTGTTAGGTGGGATCTGGGAAAGGTCACCTCTTATTATCGCGTAGCACTTACGGGAGAAATCAACCCCTTGTTGGCCACTTGTCCTGACATACTCGCGATGAAGCACATGCTGCCATGGCACTTATACTTGAACATCTGGCGAGCGGCAGCTGTTGCAGTCATCATAACGCCTGTATAGTTAATGTCCATTATCCGCGTCACGTCTTCGCGGCTATACTCCACTGTGATAGCTCAGCTATTGGCTCCCATAGAGGATTGGGGACATCATAAGAACTTACCAGCGGGACAGATTTGCTGCACGCCTGCTGCCGCGATGATACCGTCCAGCCGCCGATGCTTGTCTGCGATTGATTCGATCGTCTTATCCAGGCCTTGGGTATCTTGGACATCTTGCTGACAGTAATGAAGTGTTCCACCCCATCTCTCTGCTCTTCTCGCTGCCTCATTCCAATCTACATCTGGCTCTTCCTCACGATCGAAGCAATAGACTGGATGGTACAAGTATTGTCAGTTCACCATTGTGGACCTCTACACTTAAATTCGTAGACATTAAGAGACGAATACGAAGACGCACCTTTACCGCCTGTTTCGACGAGGGCTTCAGCGAGAGCCAAACCCAGACCTCTTGCGCCACCAGTCACGATGAAGACTCTTCCCGCCAGGTCGAAGTCCGCCAGCCGTTTCTGACCTACGCTTTCATCACGGCTGGGGCCGAGCCCAATAGCGGGGTTCTTCTCAGGTGCTGGAGGCACCGGCGCTTTTCCATGCCGGTTCTCGACATTTGCAGATTGATTGCTGGCCGTGGAAGCAGATTGCGATGAGTGTAGCAGTCTGCGTTGTATCATCGAGGCAGAATTTGCTAATGCCGTCTTTGGGACGGCCAGCACATTTTGCCTCCAGCGTCGGGCGACGGTCCTTAGTAGGGGTTGCGACATATTCAGTATGGATATTGTTAGCCCTGATAAGCGACACCTGGGGGAATAATTCGGTGATTAACCATATGCGCGATGACATTCATCTCACGATAGAAAAAATAGACTGATTAGTAGGGTATCACTGGGCTATATATATTCTACGCTTTATGATTTCTGCGACTCACGATAATCGAGGACTGATGTTTGGGTCGGAAGGAAATGTCCGTCTACGGAGATTGGCCTAGGCGAAACGAACGAAGAAAACATGATCCCCGATTCCCATTGATGTCAAAGGCAGGCTTCTACGCGTAATATAGCAGATCTTTTTTCTACAGAAGACTGTTCGGATTGCACGGCTCAACCGTGCCACACACGCCTGCCGAGACATGGAAAAGGAAACTTTCGCAATTGGCAGACCGTGGTTTTCGATAAGATAATAAGCAAAGATCGCCGGTCCGGTGCTCTGGTTGTGACATCACAGGTGAAATCATACTACCCTCTTGGCACGGGTTGTGGGGGATGCTAACTCCCAGCTCTATGGGTTTATGGGTACGCTCTGTTACAGTAGGGCTACAGCTAACTAGTTGTCGCCGCTGCTACTACCTACCTGAAGTTTTTGTGCCTGGAGCACATAGTAGTCAGATGGAACATTAGATTCAGATCTTGCATGCTAAGTTCCATGCCCTATTTTAGTAGTTAGTTAGCCAGGCACGCAGATGACTTAGTAGTAGCGTAACGGACTTAAATCTTCGCCTAAACACGCCGCCGTCAGAAAGTATTCAGATCGGCCGCGGGCAAACCATTTAAAGAAAGCCTCACGCCCCGATTATTCACCAGATAAGTCAACCCGGAGCTAACCTCCGGTCGCCAATAAGAGCCATAATGAATTGATCCTGGGATTTTCTTACTTATAGACCGGTTTGCACCAGCACCGTTCACGAGAGCTGCAAAGTCTTCTCAACTTCCAGGTTAATTCACCTGGGTCCTTCGCAGCGCTAACGCTCAAGCCCAGTCTCAACATGAATCGCAGACGAGTGCCGCCTTGGCACTTGGCCCACGGCAGTTGATGCGGATAGTTTAAGACATCGCTAACGATTTGTCTGAAGACGAATTCTGGGCTTTCATCATCGATGGGTAGAAAGTTGTGGTAGCGCAGTTTTTTTGGAGCGCTACGTATGTTTTCTTGGAAATAGATTTGACATATTAGCTTTTGCGACCGAATCGCTATTGAACCCAGGAGCTCGGAATATGAAAACATTTCACTACTTCTTGAATTCGGCAATGAATTCGTTTCATCAACAATTGCTTCATAGTATAGTGAAGTGGGTATCGAATGCAATCATAGTTCACAGAAGGGCAATTATAGTAGTCAAACTTGATTTATTGAATTTCTCGTTTCGATATTTATTTACCTTATTCTCACAGCAGAAGTGAAACAGCAGCTATGACTATACAACCCCACAGAGTGAGTGCTCCCACGGTAACCGAGCCGGCACCGCTCGCCGGCGTAGAAGAAGACGATTGGGACGCCGGCGAAGGTGGTAGCGTCTGTGTCGGGATCGAAGGCGCCCCAGACTCCGCCGTAAGCAGGCCACCGAACCCAGAGCGCGGCGGGGGTGTTCCCGTGTCGATTGCCAGTGTGCTAATAGTGTTCTGCGGCACCAGGTCCGTTAGAATAAGTACATTCGACGTATTAATCGTCGATCTCGATAGAGTTGTGCTGCTGCTGCTGCTGCTGTTTTTCGGAGCACTGAAAGTCGGCATGCTTAGCGATGCGGTCAAAAGTGCGGTGGGGGTGGAGAGCAGGGACGTTATGATGAGGATGGTCGAGGATGCTGTGGCTGTCGGGGTTATCGTAGGGGTTGGTATCCGCGTCGTAGGTAGAGTGCCGTTGTTACTGTGTGCGTTATTCCACGTCGCGAGGAGACACTGTTTCGTCAGGGCGTTGTCGACGAGGCGCCCGTTTTGGTTCGATGGTGTTAGGCTGAGTAGGTAAGATGTGCTGAAGCTGCCGGCGCCCCAGGCGACTAGGCCCGTGAACACGTCCGAGTTGGTGTTGATGAATGAGTTTTGGGCGCAGAATGCTGTCATGCACTGTGATATATGTTAGTTGTAAAGTTCTTTACAGACTCCATCTTATAAGTCAATAAGTCAAGTTTTTTCAACTGACCGAAACATCGCTTGAAGCCCCAGTTTCACTGATAAAAGCCTTCCTTCCCTTACTCCGCAAGTACTGCGCAACCGTCGTGAAGGCATCCACGTTATTTGTGGTACAAGGGGCATGAGTGCCAGAATTGTCCTCATCAAGATACTTGTGGATATCCAGGAGGAGTTTATCGTTGCTCCCATCAGGGTTCGTGATGGCGAGTAACGCATCCGCACTTCCACTCGAGACCAGCGTCGCCGCGCTGTCAAAGTTGGTACCGGGGAGCAATATTATCTGTGATGTAGCTCCGGCCTTACGAATAGCCGTAACGGCCTTTTGACAGGTCTGCGCCCATGTGCTCACATCGAGGTCGTGAGGCTCATTCATGAGCTCAAAGATGATCTTGTCGTTTGTAGCGTATTTGCCTGCTAGTTGGCTCCAGAAACCCGCGAATTGCTCATCCGCTGGACCTCCTTGGCCTATGATCTCTCCATTCCACCGGGCGAAATTGTGGATGTCTACCATGCAATAGGCGCCCGTGTCGAGACACGATTGCACCAATTGGTCGTATTTTGCCAGGTTCGAGGTATCTAGGTCGCCGCCTAGTTTGTTGTTCACAAGAAACTGCCATGACGTTGCTATTCCAGGATCAGCTCTCTGTTACTGCACGGCGGCAAAAGCTGATTCGTACGTAATCTCAATACGTTCATCCCATCATCCTTCACGAAATGATTCATCTGACTGGGCCCATCGCTCAGAGGTAGTTGTGCAGACTCGAGTGGGCAGGTCCCCTGATCATGACTTAGCATAGAGACTCGATTATGATTGGTCTATAACGGTTTGGTAGTCTTACATCGATCTGACACCCAAACTCGCCTCCCGCTACAGCTACTCCCTATTTCGAAATCCCTATCAGCACAGCTGTTCGCGCATTTTGGTTATGTTTCATGAGACGACTAGTAAAACGTACTAGGAATTGAACTTTGGCAAAAACTGCCGGTAATAGGGCAAGAGAGACAAATGTCGGTAAATACATGGTCAACATGATGAAACGAAAAGAACGGTGAGTATATACAAGAAATGAAGTGAGATAAAAAGAACGGAAGCAAACGTGACGAAGCACAGAAAGCGAAGAGAAAGAAAAGAGATCCAGCCAAATGCTCTCTCTGATCACGAAAAGCGTTTGAGACGAAAGACTGTCTCAAACCAAGACACACATGCTGCTACCTACCTGGGCAGGGTCTTCCGAACAAAACTCCACACACACTAAAAATAGCCATATAAACATACTCCGAATAGATTATTCTACCTACGCTTCAAAACATAATACTATATAATTTAATAAATAATTAGCTCTTTTTTTAAGTTTATTATATTTTACTACTATTATAACATGTTTTTTAAATTAATATTTAAATATTTTTAACTTAAGTTAACTTAACTTTTTAATATTAAGTTTTTTAAAGCTTTAATTAATAAATATTTATATGTTTTAAATATAAAATTAATTTGTTTAATTAATAATTTAACTTAATTAATATTAAAGCTTTTATATATTATATAAAATATTTTATAGCTATAATTTTTAAGTTATATAGTTATTTTTTATAATTAATATAATAAAGTATTATTTATTTATAAAATAAAATTTTTATTATTAAACTAAATTTTAACTTTATTTAAAATTAGCTAAAAATATTAAATAAAAGTTTTTAAATTAATTAAACTTATTAAATTAAAAAATAATGTTTTATAAAATATAAGGCTTAATTTAAAATTATAGCTAATAATTTTTATATAATTAATTAATATACCCTTTTTATTTTAAAAGCGTTTTTTTTTTTTTTTAATATGTTTACGTTTTTTTTAACTTGTTTAAATTATTTAAAAGTGTAACAAAGGCTATAAAGGCGAAATAATTTAAGCATTAATATACTTTTATTGCTAAAAAAATAATCTACTTAAAAAAAAAAAAAACAAAAGTTAAAGGTACTTATAAATACAAGCAAATATATATAAAATTTATAGGCTGCTAAGTACCTTTTATAATTAAAGCAATAAATGTAAATATTATTTATTACTTTTATATATAATATAATAATTGCTTAATTTAACCGCAGGTATTAGCCTTATATATTAGTTATTTATAAACCTTTAAGGTTATAATAATCCTTTTTTTATAAAAAAATTTAGCTTAAGTTTTTTATACGTGTATAAAGCTTTAAATTATAGGTTTATTAAATTTACTTGTATAAAAAATTAAACAATAAGTTTTTTTAATTAATATTTTTAAAATTAAAAAGTTTTTTTTAATATATAATAATTAATTAATTTTTAAAGCTTTTTATATCCTTGTTTTTTTTTTAATTAAGCTAGTAGTTAATTAATTAAAATTAATTTATTTAATTAACGTTTAAATATTAACGCTTATATATTTTCTTTTTTATTTTTTATAACTTTATATTTATAAATTAATTATTATTTTTATGTTTAAGTTTAAATTTTTTTTTTTTTACAGCTTATATTTATTTATTTAAGTATAAAAATAGTTTTATAACTTTTAAGTTTTTATTATAATATTTTTTAATTTTAATTAAAAAATTTTTTAAATTTATAACTAAATATTATTTATTATTATGTTTTTAATTTTTTTAAATAATTTTATAATAAAGCTTATAATATTAAATTTATAAAAACAAGATTTTTTTTATTTTTTATTTTTTTTTACTTAGATTTAAATTTATAATTTTATTATTTAGTTTTTTATATTTTTATTTTAATAAAAGGTTGTTTAAATATTTACATAGTTAATTTATATAAAATTATTAGCTTTTATACTAGTTATTAAGTAATTTTAACTTAAAAATATTAAGATTTTTTAATTATATTTTAAAGATTTTATAATAATTTTTTATTATAAGGTAATTTAACTTTTTATTAAATTAGTTTATTTATTTTTTTTTTTTTTTTAAAATATAAACATAATTTTTAATTATAAAGTTTAAATTATAATAATGCTTATTAATTTAAATAATTATTTTTTGCTACGTTTTTTTAATTTATTATTAAGTAATTTTAATATATTTATATATTTATTATATAAATATTTAAGTTTTTTATAATTTAACTTTTTAATTATTAAATAATTTATTAAAGTTATAGCTTTTATTTTTAATTTTTAATTAAAAAATATTTTTATAAGTTAGCTTATAAGTATTTTTTAAAGTAATAATCCTTTTAAAAATTTATAAAATAAAAATACTTAAATAATGTTTAAAATAAATAACGCTTTTAATTAATTTTTTTAAAAATAATTAATAAACAGTTATAAACATTAATTTATTTATTAATATATAATCTTTATTTAGCTTATAATTTATTTATATTTTATAAAAAAAAAATCTAGCTTTATATTATAAATCTTTAAAAGCTTATTTATAAAATTAATAATAAATTATAGTCTTTAATTATTAATAAATAACTTTAATTAATTAAAAATATAATATAATTTATTATAATATATTTTAATTATTATATAAACTATAATTATATCTTTATAAATAATTATTTATAATATTTTTATTAATTTATTAATTATATAAAATATTATATTATTTTTATCTTTATTTAAAAAAAAACTTTTAAAATTAATTATTATATATTATTAAAGGTATTTAAATATTTTTAATAATATAAATTTTTTAAAAGTTTTATTATAAAATATTTTAAATAATTAATAAGTATAATTAATAATATATTGTTTAATATTATTATATAAGCCAGGTTATTAATACTTTTTAATAAGTATATGTTTTATTTTACCCCGCTTTAAATATATAATAATTAAACAAAAGTATATTTTTTTAATAATATAAATATAAAAATAATTTATATTAAATATTATTAATTTTTTTTTATATAAAAATAAATTATTAAATATTATTTAATTAAAATAAATATTAACTTATATTTATATTTAAAATTTATTAAAACTAGCGTTTTTTTAGTTAATTTTTAATAACATATTTATTAATATTATATTTAATAATATTAATAATGTAAAATTTTTTAAAATATATATTTTAATAATATTATTATTTAAGTTATATTATCCGGTAAATTTAAAAAGTATTATTATATATTATTTATTATACTTTTATTTTTATGTTTTTAAATTTTTAATTAGTTATAATAATATGTTTATAATAATGTTCTTAATTTTTAAATAATAAATAATAATAAAGTTATAATATATAATAAGTTTAGCTTATTTTGTTTATTTTAAGTTTAATACTTTTTTTATATTAAAATATTTTAAAGTTATATAATTAATAATTATTATAAAAGGTTATTAATATTATAATTTAATTAATTTTACTTATTAATATAATAACTTTTTAATTATTACAAATATTTTCTTGTTATAAATATTATAATTTAATTTAATATTATATAATATTTTTAAAAAAAAAGCCATTAGTTTTTATAAGTTATTAAGCTTATTACGCTAGGTTAATATTTTTATAACAACTTTATTTAAAGTATTTATTTTTATTTAAGTTTTTATATTATATAAAAAATATTATAATATAAAAACGTTTATTAAGGCTTTATATAAACGATTAAAAATATTTTAATAAGCTTTTATTTATAATAAATTAAAATTAATACATATTAAATTAATTAAAGGTTTAATAATTTAATTATATTACTTAATAAAATAATAATAAAAGTTATAAAAGCTTAAAAAAAAACAAATTTTTTATAATTATGCTTTATTTTTATTTATTAACAGTTATTAATAATAAATAATCTTTATTTTATTTAAATTAACCTTAATATTATTTATTTTTATAATAAAGTTTAAAAACTTAGTTTTTTTTATATAAAATTTATATTTTTTTAAATTAACTTATAACTTAGCTTTTTATAAATAAGCTAGCATTTTATTTATATATTTTTTATATTTAAATTTATTATTAAAATAAATAAAAATATTATTAATATATATTATATAAAATATATTTAAATAATTTTTTAAAATATTATTAATAAATTATTAAAAAATAAAAAAGTTATTAATTAATTTAAAAGATATTATTTTATATTAATAAGTATTATAACAGGTTTTAAAAATAATTAAACTTTTATTACTTTTTATAATATAAACTTAGTAAAAAGTTTATTAAATATTAATTTTAATATAATATTTAGCTTTAAAAAATTAAAACAACGTTTTTTTTATTAATAACAACAAGTATTTATTTTTTTATATAATTTTGTTTAATTTTTAATAATTTATATAAAACTTTAATAATTTATTATTTTTTAAAGCAAATAAAACTAGTGCTGCTTATAATATATTAATTAATTTAATAAACTTTTTAAATAAATTCTTTTATATATATTTTTTATAAGCTTTTACTTTTTTTAAAGATATTTTATATAAAACGTTATAATTTAATAACTTTAAAAAATTATTTATAATAATATAATAATTAATTTTTAATTATTTTAATAATAGCTTATTTAATATTATTTTATTAAAAATATTAAAGTATTTATAATGTTGTTTTAATACCACGTTATATGTTTTTTTATATAATTTTTTTTTATTTTTAATAAGCTTTTTTTTATTTTTTTTATATAATAATTTATTTAATATTATAAAAGCTTATAATATTATAAATAATTATGCTTAGTTTATAAATTATAATAATAAATATTATAATATTAATAATTATAATTTATATTAATTAATGTTTATATTATTTTATAATATTTTAATATAATATATATAAATTTTATATATTATATAATATTTTATTTTATAAATAATTAATAGCTTTTATATAAGGTATATTTTTAATTAAAAGTTTATAATTATTTTTATTTAAAATTTTTTATATATAATTAATTTTTTATTAAATTTAATTAATGTTTATATTAAGATTAGTTTATAAAAATTATAAAATATATATAAGTTTATAAGGTTTTTTAAGGGCGGGGGTTTATTAAGGCTTTTTTTTTTTTTTTTTTTTAATTTTTTAATTTTATTAAAAATTTAATTAATTGCTTTAAATAGTTTAATAAATTATATATTTTTTTTTATTTTTAAATATATTGCTGGTTTTTTTTAATTTTTATTATTTTTATTAAAAAGTTAAGCTTTTTTTATTTTAAGTATATTTTTTATTATTAAGGATTAATAATTAATTAATAACGTGTTTTTTATTGTATAATATTTTTAATTTAAGTGTTTATTATATTTATATTTATTTTTTAAGTTTATTATTTACTTATAATAAGCTATATTTACTTAATATTTAAAATTAATAATAAAAATACTAGTTATATTTATTAATATATTTTTAATATAATATTTTAATTTTTAATTATTTAAAAATAATAGTTTTTTTTATTAATTATTAATTAATAAGTTATAATATTTAAAGAATTTTTTATTAATAATTATATTATATTTTATATTAATAATTAATATTAATATATTTTAAATAATATGCTTTTAAATATAAAAATAAAGCTTAAAAGCTATGTTTATTATTTATATTATTTTATTATTATATTTAATTATTATATTTAGTTTAAAACTTATTAATTATTTTAATTATAAAAATTATATTATTTTTATAATAAAGTTTATATTAATAAAAAAATATATATTTATTTTTATATTAAATAATAATTTTATAATTAAAGTAAATTTATTATTTATTATTATATATTTTATAAATAAAAGGTTTTTATTTAAAAGTTTTTTTAAAAAATTAAATAATATTTTTTTATATTGTTTTATATTTAATATTAATATTTTTATTAATTTAAAAAAAAAGTTTAATTATTTTAAGCATTATTTTTTAATAGCTTATTTTTTTAAAAAGTATTACTTATAAATTAATTAATTATTTTATTAATTTAAATAATGTTTAAATAATTATAGTTTTTTTTATAAAAGTATTTATTGCTTTAATATTTTTGTTTATAATAAATAAAGTATTAACTTTTTATAATTAATATTTTTATTTAATTAAAAGTAAATTAAACGTAAACTTTATAATTATTAATAATTATACTTATAAAGTTAATATTATAATAACTTAAGTAATTATTTATGTTATTATTATTTAAGCTTATTAAATAATTTATAATACTTATTTAGCTTTTTATAAAGTTAAATATAGTTTTATTTAAACTTTTATTAATAATATTAATATTATTATTATTATTTTTTTTTTTTTTTTTTTAAGCTTTTAAAATAAAAAAGTTTTTATATTATTAATAATTATATATATTTATTTATTAATAATATTAATATTATTATTATTATTTTTTTTTTTTTTTTTTAAGCTTTTAAAATAAAAAAGTTTTTATATTATTAATAATTATATATATTTATTTATTTATAATATTTAAAGTAATTTATTTTATTATTATATAGTTTAATTATTAATAATTTGTTTAAATGTTTTAATAGTTTATTATATAAGTTTTATTTATAATTTTTTTAATTTATATAAGCCTGGCTTGTTTATTAAGCAAAAATAATATTAAAAGTTTAAAACTTTTTATTATTTTTTATTTTAAGGTTTTAATATTTAAAACATATATTTTTATATTTATTAAAGTTATAATAATAAATATATAAATAATTTAATATAGCTTTAATAGTTTTTAAAAATAGCTTTTTATTATATTTATTAATAATAAAAGGTAAGATATTATTAAATATGTTTTTTTTTATACGGTTTATAATATAAATAATTTTATTTTTTTTGTTGTTATAATAATTAAAGTTTTTATTTAGCTTATTTTTTAAAAATATTAATTAATGTTTAAATTAAACTTTAAGCTTATTTGTTTTTAATTTATTATTAATAAAAATAAAAGGGTTTTTAAATTTTATAGATTATTTAAAACTGCTTTTTTTAGTTATAAAAAAGAAAAGGGTTTTTTTACAATTTTTAGCAGCGTTTTTTATATAAAGTAATATTAATGGTTAATTAAATGCTAAATTAAAATTTAAAAAAAAAGCTAAAAGTAAGACTAGCTGTTTATTTATTAGCTTTATAAATTAAATAATTTTGTTTTTTAAGTTATTATTTTTAAATTTAAGTTATTAAACTTTAGCTTTTTAAATTTTAAATAATTTTTTTATAGCTGCCTTATAAACTTTTCTGGTTTTAAATTTTTATAAGGTTATAAAAAAGTTTTTAATATATATTATAATTTATTTAATATAAATATTAATATTAATTATAATAATATTTAAAATATTAATTATTTTATTTAAGTTTTAAAGCATATTTTATATTATTAATATAAAAAAAAATTAATATTTAAACTTTAAGTATATAGTTTTTAAATGTTTTTTAATTATTTAAATAAATTAAATAGCTGTTAAAAATTTATTAAAAATAAAAAAAGCGATTTTGTTTTTATTAATTTAAATAATAAAAAAACAAGCTAATTTTTTTTAAGTAATAAAATGTTTAATTAATATAATTAATTAAAACTATATATTTTTAAAAAGCTTTTTATTATTAATTAAGTATTATTATTTATTAATAATTAGTTTAATATATTTTATTTAATAATTAATTGTTTTATTAAGTTATAAGGTTTTTTTTTTATTTAAATATTTTTTAATATAATATTTTTTATTATTTTTATTTAAGGTAGTTATTTATTAATTTTGCTTTTATTTATATTATTACTTAGTTAAATATTAATAAATAATTAATAATTATTAATATAACTTGTTATTTTTTTTAAAATATAAGTTAATACGTGGTGCTAGCTTTTTAAGGCGATTAAAATAAAAAAACATTTGTTTTTTTGCTTTTTTTAGTTTAAAAAGTAAAGGGTTTTTTTAAACTATGTTTAAAATTTGTTGGATATTTTTATTGATTATTTTTATTTAGTTTTGTTTTTTTTTAAGGAATTTATTGTTTTTTTAAATATTTAATATAATAAAGTAAATTATTATAATAAAAGCTATAAAGGTAAAATGGTTTAAATATTAATATACTTTTATTATTAAGAAAATAATTTATTTAAAAAAAAAAAAAAACAAAAGTTAAAAGTACTTGCAAGTATAAGTAAATATATATAGAATTTATGGGCTGCTAGGTACCCCTTATGGCCGAAGCAATGAATGTAAATATTATTTACTGCTTTTACACATAATACAATAATTGCTTAATTTAGCCGCAGGCACTAGCCTTACGTACTAGCTACTTATAAACCCTTAAGGCTATAATAAAAAGCATAATAATTTATTAAGCATTTTTTTTTAAAGCTAAATAAATTATTTAACCGTATTAAACGTTTTTTTTAAACTTAAAATAAAGCTTATTTAAAAAAATTAACTTTTATTATTAAGCTTTATTTTAAAATAGTTTTAAAAATATTTTACGTTTTATTTATTTAACTTATATATTTTTAATAGCTTTTAAAAAAGCTTGCTTTATATATTTTAAATAAAAGTAATATTTTTATAATATTAAGTAGTTATATATAGTTTTAAAACGTTTAAAAACAATAACGCTTATTATATTAATTATTTTAAACTAGTTTAAATAATATGCTTTATATAACTTTTTATATAAAAAATACTTAACAAGTTTTATATTAAAGTTTATAAATTTACGTTTTTTTTTATATTGTTTAATATAACAAAAGTTATTATATAATATTTATAAATTTAAGTTTATATAAGCTTATATAACTTTATTTTTTTTATTTAATTTAAAAACTTTTAGGTTATAATCATAAAAAATATTATAGCTAATATATAAATTTATACTAAAAAATTAAAATATTTGTTTTTTAATTATTAAAAAGCTTATAGCTTTGTATAATTTTATAGCTCCGTAAATTTTAGCTTTTTAAGGGGTATTATATAAAACTATAGCTATTTTTCTGCTATAAAAAATTATAAAAAAAAAAAACTTACGTAAAAAGAATCGCGTGCTTTTATTTTATTTATAGCTTTATTTTCGTATTGTTTTCGTAAAATTTGGATTATCTACAGCGTTTAAAATCACGATAGTCAGGAGGAAATTAGAGTGTTAGGGGGTGGGGGGTATGGTGGTGTGTGGAGTTTTGTTCGGAAGACCCTGCCTGGGTGCTCATGCATATGTATACATAACCGAACGATCAATCGGCACATGGATCGATGCTACCGCGGATGAGGAAGGTTGCATAGGGGACGCGAACCCTGGTCGTGCGCCTCAAATGCTCCGATGAGTCCAGACCCCCATTGGTCAAGGACCAGCCCGATTGGTATAGACATCAAACACGGCGTGTCTCAGATTGAGCGCACAGGCCAGGTTATCGGTCCGTCGAATCCAGGTTGTAGGTAACTAGCACTTCCCGTGGCGTACCGGATCAGACACCGGACGAGAACATGGTGATTGAATTGGCGTGGCTCGATATACAAGGCCAATCAGGATCATGCCTCGGTAGAGATCTCCATCTGTAGTCTGGTTGTTAAAGGCCTTAGACTAAGTAATCCTCATATGTAGATCGCATTATATAAGTACAAATATTTCCTACTGTATGGACGTCTAGCAAATTGATTATTACTAGGGACGATCGTACAGGAGGACCTAACCTAGTGTAGTGTAGATACAGGCGAGAGGTAGAGATATTTTCGACCGACACTTGAATTCTATATGCCGCTGTCCAACCCCAAAAACGCCAGAGTAACCCAAAATAGTAGATGCTAATATCATCATCATCCCTCGTCCTCCCATACCAGAAATCCTGAAGGACTACAGCCTCGCGTCTCGCGTAGGAAGTGGGAGGACCAATTTAATCCATGGTAACACACAATACGAATACACAAAACAAATCAGGCTACAACATCAGTCCTCCCATTCTTCATCGTACTGATCGATCAGACGATTCTCATCGTCGCGATTACTTCTTCCCCTCGTGGTGGGTGATCCCGAGAGGTAGTGGTATCCCCTCCGACTTGGGATGAGCCGAGCACAGGACGAGGTAGCAATGACGAATATGTCCTGCGACTGAAGTTAATCAAACCGAGAGCTATGGGATGGTAAGTCTTGTGAGACTCGAGAGCGGCTTACGCAGATAAAGCTCCACACGCTTGCCCACATCGAGTAGTTGGGTAGCTGTCTCCAACCTCGGGCGTTGCCAACTGTCCTGTTATAGAAGACGCCGCCCAGCAGATAAACCAGGACGGCCACGACCAAGATGATGGCGAAGACAGAGCCGGGTCCGACGCTTCCAGGCTTGTGGGGCTCGGCGGCGGCGCAGGCGTGCGCTGACTTGACCTTGAAGACATAGTTGCATTCTTCGGGATCTGTGGCAATGAAGGACACCTGGGCGTTGCCGCCAAGCGCGTCTCTGTCACAGCTGAAGAATATGGTTGTGGACTTTCTGCGGATCTTATCCTCCTCCTCGTCATCATCATCCTCCTTCTTCTTGCTCTTGCTCACATCGCCCCCAATCTTCTCGGAAGACAGCGGTTCATCGTCATTCTCGTAGTCTCTGTAAGCTGCGCCGGCGTGCACGGCGCTCCTATCGCCCAAGCTCCGAGATCTTGACTTCTTCTTCCCACACGGGGAGCCACCTGTGTACTGTAAAACCAGTTCCTTTCCCCGTGTTACCAGATTGGATGACTGGAAGCCAAGGCTATAGATATCTCCCTCGGAGACATAATATGCGCTGATATTCCGCCACTTGTTGTCTTCGATATCCTTCACGTCGTCAATGGGCTCGACGACGGCGTTGCAGATATTCAAGGTGAAGTTGGAGCCGTAGTCCCAGCCCCTCGCTTTGTAGTCAGCTAGAGGCGCGCCGCGACTGTGGGAGGGCCGGGAGCCGTCGGGCTTGGGTTTGATGGCGGCGTCGGCCCTCAGATCGAAGAAGGCGCCAGATGTCGAGGAAACGGTGCAAGCGGTCGTGGTCGTAGTAGGTTCGGCATCGGATGCGGCGGCAGCGGCGGATGTGAAAGCGAGAAGAGAAAGAATGGCCGGGTATGCCGGCGACGAAATCATGGTGGTGAAGCGCATGTCGGCTGCTTCTGTGTCCCGTAACCAGATTAGCTCTTCGCCTGCGAATGCGCCGTTTGATGTGAGTGGTTTTGACAGCGGGAGCCGAGACTAATGGCAATCAAACGAATGTCAGCCAATCAAGGCGACCAAGAAAATACTGAATCTGTGACGTTGATGCTTCTTGAAGACGCCTAAGCTCGATATCATGGATTTAGTAACAAGAGACTCGACACAATGGCTGTAGTTTCACGATGGATAGAGACCAACGTGTTTAGTGTTTAGTGTACAGTACGCTATGCTCGTACCTGCCTAGTTTCCCCTGCCAGGTCCCTCGACCCAGTAATATGCATTGGAAGGTACTTACTTTTACATGCATATTTCTCTTACGTCTCTACTATATTTCTAGTTGCACTCTTTCCCTCCGATATAATTACTATTCCTCTCTTCCGCTGATTATCTCTCTTTTATACAACTTGATTTCAACCTAGTTATAACAAGTCTAAAGATACGCTTATTACACTATACACGAGCCGGAGTCTTGCTACCTACTCGGTCTTCATCTCCGAATTACATGTGGTGACTGCAAACTCAGGAAGCCATTTTGAGACGATACGTCACCTGAAAATCTTATCTACGCAAGCTGAACTGTTGGTCACCTTAAGTATAATTGACGCTGCGGTGCGGCTAAAAATGCAGTGAAAAATCCCAACGAATTCCCAACCTTTTCTGTTTGGTTCGCTTAGTCTATATGTAGTGGTACAGTGTCCGATAGCGCCTCATCTGTATCCTCCCCTTGAGAGGTAAAATTCAGTGAAAATGACGGTTGGTCTTGGCAAGATTTAAGGTATCAAAATCTTATTCGCTATCGTAGTGTCGGCCTCGAACTCTTCATCCTCCCCGCGTGTGCTAAAAATGCAGTGAAGCACCACATAATCCAGAGCACCTGAGCTGCGGACTGCTTCGAAGAATGCAGGAGCGCGCCTGTCGGGGGGCATCATGGGTTGTGAAAATATGTGGCAATTTGCGATAGAATACACTGTGCAAATCCATTCAGGTTATTCTTGGTCTTCATGAACTTTAAAACTTGAAACCTCCAATCGAATGCTTGTATAAATTCTGAATGACAACGAAGCTCTGGGCCTATTCTCCTCCACCATGAAGCCTCGACTAATTACTTGCTGCTCTTAGCTGGCCTATCAAAATCGTATCCAGCCTACATAACCACCTTATTATTCCAGCCCCCTCTATCTCTCTCCTTTTCTTAGTATTTGAACGTCGACATCTAAGTTACGAAGACCCCATCTCCGAGCCATGTTTCCCATCCTACTAATGGCCTGGCTGTCATCTCGCGTCATTGCTCCTATGCTCACAACTCGCTTACCTATCCAGAGATGCAAGGCAAGACCAGGAAAGCCTCTTTCGCTGAGAACTTCCGTTCCAGCCAGATCACGCTCTCGACGCCCCGGGAGTCCCACCAGATCAAATTCTGGCAAGACGTCTTGTCAAGCGACGCGCGGAAATCGAAGCATTTGATTTATAATCGTAAGCTACCCCGAGTACACCAAATCCGGCGACGAGCGAGGAAGAGATCCTGTTCTTAGGTGGATAGCCTGCTTTCCAATACGCTACTAACAATTAGTAACCTTCAGAGTCGGACTATCATAGAGCTTCTTTCAGACCAATTAGGCTTACGACCTGCAATCCTCACAATCTCCTCTCTTTCAGTCCTCGGGATGGGTATCGGTGCTCCATCGTATGTATATATTGCAACCCCTCTTTTGATCGGTGACACATCGACGGAGCACTGGGAAATAAGATCTGGATCGCTTCGACGATGCCTCTCTGTCGGTGTCTAGGTAGAAAGGAGAATATTGAATGTTCTTGATTCGGCTAGCGACGCATCAATACGCGTTAGAAAATAGCCCTCGACGACCGTGAGGCCGGAGTCCTGTCAGCTAATACTGTATTCCCTTGCAAGCTCTAGCTCAAGCTCCTTTCCTATCTTCTCCTCGAGTAATAGGGGGAAGAACACTACATAAAAGTTGGGTATATCCTCAGAGGGTGGTATGATTATTATAGTAGTCTTCTAAGGATAAAAATACGGCGTAAAAGGTCTCATATCTATGCTACCATTCTATTGACTAAATGACAAGCTACCGTCTCTATGCTATTCAAGTAAATGAGTGACTAACACCTATCGGATACTGTGTCGTGAAAGTGCAAAAAGTACTTAGGAACACACAACCCAAACCGTCGTGGGCGACAAGCCGCTAATGAGAACAT
Source organism: Xylaria sp. Z34 (assembly GCA_037356055.1). Taxonomy (NCBI): domain Eukaryota; kingdom Fungi; phylum Ascomycota; class Sordariomycetes; order Xylariales; family Xylariaceae; genus Xylaria; species Xylaria sp. Z34. Next base: position 494,175 of record JBAWJW010000009.1, read on the forward strand.
TTATTGTAAACTGAACTTGAGACCAACCTTTGCTAATCAATCATTCGATTCCTCATCCTGCTCATGATTTATTGACTCCTTGTGGCCCCCAATGCAGACCACACACAATACGAGAGTCTTGGCTCGTTAGAGATCACTCCGCGGCGCAGTCACTTACCATTCGTTCGCGCATCCGCGGTTACGCGATAGGTACATACATACAAGGGTGTTTAACCTGGATTCCCTGTTACGTCACTGCCCGAAATGGAAATACATACAACCAGAAAGCCTTGCTGATCCTTCAGGCAGCCGTTTAAAACGATGCTCTCTCACTCATTAATTAAGATGAGACAGAGACGCTCGATCTAACAAGAAGGGCGTTTAGTTCGATTGCTGAAGTAGTCAATTGACGGGAGTACTAGGTATTTTTGGTAGGAATCAATTCGATACGCAACATGGCGTGCAAGAGACACGACGGCGGCAGAGCTGGATTCGTCGCGGGCGGGCCCGCGACCGCTATTAGTCCGGAAACCCACTTCGGCGACGAGGGCGTCGGCGACAGGACGAACGACGTCTGGTTCGAGCACTCGTCCGGCAAGCGGATCGACACGGACACGCTGATCGCGGGGTCGCTGGCGCAGCAGTACCCGAGCCTGCAGCTGACGATCGCGCCGACGAGCAACGGCTTGAACCTGCTGGGCTACGCGGCGGCCGGGCACGCGCGGTGCCGGGCCATCGCGGAGAAGCCCGGGGCGAGCTCCGGGGTGTTCTCCCCCGTGGCCTGGACGGTGTACGTGCCGCCCGCGCGGCGCATCGACGGCGACCCGGGCGCGCTGGCGCAGAAGCTCAACTTCGGCAAGTTCGAGTATCGCTGGCGCGGGCACGACTTCCTCGTGTACGTCGTCGACGGACGTGATGGCACCCAGGCGTACGCGGCCGTCACGAACCACTACGTGCTCTCGACCGAGCGCGAGCATGCCGAGGCTCTGCTGCTGGCCGCGGGCAGCTGGGCCAATGAGTTGCATGGCGAGGTCTGGGTGTTCGACCAGGGCTATTGGCAGAAGAACGCGGAGCTGTTCCGCAGCATCATGGGCGCTTCGTGGGATAGTGTCATTCTCGATGCCGATATGAAGAGGGCCATCATCGATGATCATAACTCCTTCTTCGACTCTCGCGATGCGTACGCCCGGCTGAAGGTGCCTTGGAAGCGTGGCATCATCTACCACGGTCCACCTGGTAATGGCAAGACTATTTCTATCAAGGCGACTATGCACATGTTATATGATCGGGAGAATCCTGTGCCGACTTTGTATGTGCGGTCTTTGGCTTCGGTGAGTAGCCGCATTAGCTATGTTTATTTCCAGGATGCAAAGCCGCTGATATTGAGAAGTTTGCTGGACCAGAATACGCACTTATGTCAATTTTTAAGAAGGCGAGGCAATTCGCACCTTGCTATCTCGTATTTGAGGACCTGGATAGTATCGTCTCGGACCAAGTGCGCAGCTACTTCTTGAATGAGGTTGACGGGCTCAAGAACAACGACGGGATCTTCATGATCGGGTCAACGAACCATCTGGATCGCCTAGATCCGGGTATTTCTGTAAGTTGATGACTTGTAATTCCCTACGTCCTGCTCAGTCCTCCCGGCCTCATTGAGTTAGATAAGATAGAACTAATTTGCAGTAGAAACGTCCCTCTCGATTCGACAGGAAGTATTTCTTCCCGGATCCGAACCTGGAGCAGCGCACTGCGTACTGCAAATTCTGGCAGGGCAAACTGGCTGACAACAGGGATATCGAGTTCCCTAACGAGCTATGCGAAGCCATCGCCGAGATCACGGATAAGTTCAGTTTCGCATACATGCAGGAAGCCTTCGTAGCGGCGCTTTTGGCCATCGCTCGACGATCGAAGGGTGGGGACCGCCGCAGCCAGGAACCGCCGACGCGGGACGTAGGTGACGGCTGGCTGGACGTCTGCGATAGTGGTGATGATGATCATGGTGATTTGGACGATCTCCCCTTGTGGGTTGAGATCAAGAAGCAGATTGAGACACTGCGGGAGGGCATGGAATCTGAGACATGAGATATGTGGGAGAACAGGGGACTCCTGACGTCGAATTGCTCCTACTTATAAAGGGAGGATAATCTGGATGAGCGCCAAAACCGGCAACTGGTTCGTGGAAATAACCAACGGCTTATTTGACATTGGAAGAAAATCAATTTGATTGCTCTATTTTTAACGAGTAGCATGATCCTTTTTCTTGTTTCCTTGCGAATGAATAAGGTGCGTTACACAAAAGTGAGATTGTCTTTAGACAGAACCCTTGCGTTGATTTGGTGGTATGGGCATCGAACCGAAACATTTCTATTTCTAGTTAGGCGATAATGCCTTAACGAGGGAGCTGAGTATCGCTTTGTATACTCCCAATGGTCGTGAGAGCGACCCATATCCAGTATCAAATGTCGTTACATCTTTGAGTGTCGCCACACGTTCAGAACTGTGTTACACGGTGCAGGCATCAAGAACATAGAACACGAGCAGCGCCCGTCATCAGGCAACGCAGCGGGGGCCAGCATGATATGTTCCCAAGGCATAAAAGGCCGTGAAGGTAGGACTGTGACCTCTTCTCTGACTACCCGACCCTATAGCACCCAACGACAAAGCGGTGCAGCTACCTTGCTGCGTTCACCCCGTTTTCCGAACTTACCCTGGCTGGGTCTCCGTTCAAGTACCTCATCATGTGCCAAGAACGATACAAGGGATACGCTGACTGCAAGCATTTGCACCCGCAGGCCACAGTGTTGAAGGTGAAGCAGTGCGCGGAGCTCATCGCGACGGGGCGGTGCGCGCAGGGAAAGAAGTACATCCTCATACCCGAGGAGGGCACGCCGCTGTGTCTGAAGTGCTGGCAGCTGGCATCTCGGCTCATGGAAGCCATAGGCAGCCCCGATGATGGGTGCAGGGACTCGACGTGGGAGCTGTGGCGCCGCATCGGCTGGCCCTATGAGGAGGCTATAGTCGTGCTTGACGCGGTCCTCCACCATATGTACGACGAGATGAAGAGATGGGAAGGGCCGCGCCATAACCACCAGACCCTCATCGCCAGGTGGATAGTCATTTTTGGTGAGTTTAAGGACTGGCTGCGCCAGAGGCTCGAGAAGAAGAATGCGCAGGGCCACCTTTACTTCCCCCCTGGCGAAGAGAAGACGGTCTTGCACTATCTTGTGGAATGGACATGTAAGTCATAATTTCTTAGATTACTATTTACTTCTATACATATATATCTTACCTAAGTGATGGTTCTCAACAACTGAACTGAACTTGTTCTAGTGCTCAATATGGCACAAGGCCAATTCAACGGGCTCAATGTTGCAGTCTTCAGGGAAGGGTTGGACATGGCGTTCAATAATCTTATTTATGAGTGGGATACGCACTTCGCTGAAGAGCCTTTCTCTGACTGTGCGAAGGATGAGTTCACCAAGTATTGGACGGATTGGACGGATTGGCTGAGAAAGGGGGACAAAGCATTGACGCAAGGGGGGGACGAGAGTTCGATTGAACCGGTGTCGGAGACGGGAACAGAAGAATAAGGATCTGTTGGAAGCCAATGAATACTCACACGACTGCGAAATGATAACACTACTGTGTCGCCCTCCACAGAGGGCTCCCACTTCACAATCTGCCACTCCCTTACTTGGTTCTCACGGGTTTGTCTCCCCAACAAGTAGTCTCACTACAAGAAAGAGTAGTTGGTTACCTAGGGAGATATCCGAAAATTCAAGATGGAAAAGAGTGATCCCGCGGGTTCTCATAAAAGCTAACCTTAGTTAGTTCCAGGGGTACATATAGAAGTATCATAAGAATTGATCTCCAGCTTGAATTCAGGTGTGAAGGGGCTATGATTCAACGGCACAGAAACGTCACATAGTGGAATCATGTAATGAATGATTTAAGTCTTTTGTGTGTAGAAGAACGCGTTAAATCTGTCGCTTTAGCTAGTATACAGAACAGTTCTCGTTCCTTATTCATCGTGACCTTCTCTGATAAGGCAGTGAGTTGTGACCATCACCCATCTCCCACGCCCCGAAAATTGCGACAAGAAATAAGAACAAGCGGTCGGTATAGCTTGTTTCACCAGTTAATACTCAAAGCATTAATCATGCATATATTCGTCGTCGTCCGTTCGAGTTCGACAACGAGCTTTTGTCTTCTCAACCTCCAAAACAGCCAAGGAGTCGAAGAAGCTCGACCAGAGTACAAACAGAACTCCCGTATTGTAGTCGTATAGTTTATAAACATTTCCTTGAATTTGATCCGTCGTTAGCCCGCAAGTATCGTGACGATTCATCTTAAGCTTGATCGTATGCAAAGTCGTGAACTCTGTTGAGAAGAAATTCACAACCCGCTCCTGATCGTCCAGGGAGAAGATTGGATCATCTCCTATTTCTATCTCCATGGATTGTATTTTTTCTTGAAGGTCGAGGCTGAGTTGCTTCGCGGGCGCTAGTTCGGTAGCTGATGGCTTATCAAGTTTGCAGTAGAAGATGGAACCTGACGCAGTAAGATGAGGAATATGGCCAGGCAGAGAAGGGTCATTTGGGGGCGTGTTAATGTATTTGTCAAACATGGACATATGCTCAACTACATCCTCTTGGAGACTGAGAATGTCGACAGTTCCATCAAATGGGAGACTATATTGTGAGGGCTGTCCGTAACGCTTAATAGCCTGTAATCGTGTTGCTTTGCAGATTTGGAAGGTAGGCATGGAAGCCCAGAGACGTGGGTTATAGAAAATAATAATTGGGTAGGAGCTCGTCTTCCGAACAAAGGTTAAACGGCCCTGAAGCCTATATGGCTCGTCCAGGTACTGGAGGATATGTAACGTCAACTCGTTTGGTAGGTATACTGGTCGAAGTTCGGGAAATATCTGGGCAGGAGGCGAAGGAGTAGAGGTGTCAGCGTCATAGCCTACACATGTCGTGCTACACCGAATGAATCCGGTGAATTCGTGATGAATATGCTGTATTTCACCAACCGTTAGTGTTCCCTGACGGCGTATTATCAACCTCTCTGAGGGTTGGGCTCCGGCCATCTTTATCAATACTGCTGATGAAATAGAGAAGAAGTCAATAAGGTTCTCAAACAAATACAAAATCGATTGATAATCGACCTATGGACTTTACAGCAGAGATGGTGAAAAGGCAGCAGTTGCAGAGATGCTTATTTTTATGTAGGAAAGGTACACACTACCTACTGGTATCCAGCTGGTGAACATTCATTTCCGCCAACTAAGAACAACAGAAGACAAACCGAGTCAAAAGGGAGGAATCTAGATGGCTAGCGCCACTGGCCTTGCATGGTACAAACACAAACAAACATCCAATAGTAAATGAACAATAATCAAGAATTTGTCATTATCCTCATCTTAACATACTAAACTCACACCTATCGTGGGTTGCTGTAGATCCGCCATGCGCCATCTCAACATTTCAAAAAAAGAATCGAGTACCTCCGTTTGTCCCTCGATACCGCGCTCTTTTGAACTAATTTACATGCCAGCTCGTCATCACATTGTAGTTTACTTCAGATACTTCATAATCTCTTCCCTTTCACCCACAGGTATCGTGTGCAACAACTCCTTCAGACCCTTGAGGGCGGCAGCCTTGTCGTTGCTCATTAGCTCAGCCATCTGTTGAGATACCGACTCTGCCTTCATCTGCTCCACCTTGCTTGAGATAGTCTTAGCGTTCTCCTCGTACCACGTCACCACCTCCCTATCGCTGTGAGAGAATTTGGCAATGCCCGACCATGCAGCCAGCATGCGTAGATGGTTCTGCCTTGTCTCGACAGAGGCTGTGCTGCTAGAATCCGTAGTCTTAAGTCCAGAGGTGGTGGCCATGCGCTTGAGGATGTATTCCTCGTTCAGTCGTCTGCGCGCACGCCAGTAGAAGAAACGACGGGCATTCTTCCATTCGATGGCCTCGCGGATTGTGCCCTTGGCCTTCATACGACCAGCACGGTCATGTAGATCAGCAAACTGAATGCTAATCTGCGCGTAGATGGGCAACAGTTGCTTCTCCCTCTCCGTCATCTGTGTCTTCAGATGCTCTAGTTGGTCCTTCGACAAGTCCTTCTCCGCAGCCTGCTTCTTGAGCGTAGCATAGGTCGGGTCGAGACGAGCCATGGTTTCGAGCTGTTTATCCTTCTTGTACTTGATGCCGATGATACCCTCAGGTTCGAGAACACCGGCACGGGACTCAACGTCGGCATACATTTCCATGGCGACAGGGTTGATGGTAGGGTCGACGACGACCCAAGAGCCACCACGCAACTCGCCGAAAGGTGGAATATATACGAAGATCGGCTGTTCGTATTTGACGAGGGCATCAACAATGTACGATCCATACTTCAAGACCTCATTGTACATGTCTCGCTGACCACCAGAGAATCCTCTCCAGTTTGCGAGGATCATGAGAGGCAACTGCTCACCATGATTGAAATCATTGATAGCCTGAGCCGTCTTGAAAGCCGAATTGGGGTACCAAACACCGCCAGCTTCGTTGGTGACCTGTTCCACGGAGTCGGGGTTGGCGGGATCCGCAGGAGTAATGTTCTCTACAGTTCGTGTCTCGACAGCGATGACACCCATAGGAATGCCACCAAGACGGGCGCGACCGACGACGACTGTGCGAGCCCAGCCACCAAGTGTCTCCACAAATGAGTCCTTGTCGAATAGACCAGACTGGAAGCCATCCTCATCTTGCTTACCACCGATAAGCCACCTAACGTCGTAAGGCTGCTTGTTGGGTGGCGTGTATACGATCTCACGATCCCAAGTGTCGATGCTGGGGGTGACTGGGACTGGGAGATTGCGTTGGGCGGGAATGAACGACAGCCACTCAACGATCTTGGACACACCAGCAAAGTCGTCATTGGCAGTCATGTGAGAAACACCGTTACGGTACATGATTTGAGTGCCACCAAGTTGCAGGTTTGAGGTATAGACTTCGCGTCCAAGCAAATTGTTCAAGGCACCAGCACCCGTAAGAATGATTGGCTGGCCTTCGATCTGAATAGCACGTTGACCCAGACGAACGAGATACGCACCAATACCTATTATCGTTAATTGAATGTTTACAAAGAGAGAAAAAGAAAATTGCAATGAACTTACCAATCGATCGGCAGGTAATAAGGGTAATAGTGAAGATGTCGTTGTAGGCTCGGCTTGTAGCACCAGCGATGAGACCAGAACCTCTCAGGCATTCGACACCTAGGCCATCTTCAGCACCGATGATAGCGACAATCTTATGCCGCTGCTCTCCATCCTCGCTAACCGGTTCCGTGATCACGTCACGTGTTGTGCCCTCTTCAAATCTTTTCTTCGTAGCTTCATCGAGGTACAAGTACTTGAAGCCCGATTCCTGCTTGTTGGGATCATTCCAAGCGACCTTGAAGTGGGGAATCAGCTCCTCAGCCACACCCAGCCGAGCACCAGAGTTGGCAGAGAGGTAAATACGCGGAATGCCCATGCTGCGAGCTAACTCGGTACACTTGTTGAAGAAGTGGTCCTCTTTCGGTCCAAAGGAGCCAATCTTGTAAGTGATATCATTGGCAACCACTATAAACTTACGACCCTTTGGATACTCGGGGGTACGAGCATTGATGACCCAACCGACCATGCCGCAAGTGTTGGTGCCAGGCTCGCGAGAGACTTCGGCGAGTTTGTCGTGATCATCAAGCACCAGCTCGCTATAGTCAATGCACTCGCCGTGAGGGGGCTTCTTGTCAGTGAGAGCGGGCTGTTTCTTAACAATTTCGACCCAGCTGTTCTCAACAGCTTGTCTGAAGAGCTCTGGGAAATCGTACACATACTGCGTACCCATAAGATGCGCCTTGTATCGCTTAGGCTGAAGCCAGTTCTTAGTGGGATAAGGCGTAGAAACAGGCATGAGATGCATGGAGCCGATCTTGGTAGTGCCACCGATTGAATGGAAGATCATCTCACCCTTCTCAGACTTGCGCTCTGCATAAATCTCGACCTGGATGACATAACCCGATGTGTTGCTGATGAGCACACGCAGAGGAAGTGGTTCACCAGTTTCAGCATCTGTGCAGATGATGCGAATTTCGACGTGAGAAACACGTAGGCGCCAAGCACGAGGCCCGAACCGGTCCAGGAAGCCTTGTAGAGAGTGCTCTACTTCTTGGGGCTTGAGCTGGAAAACTGGGGAGAAGTTCAAGAACATGTGGTTAAGATCGGAGTTGTTGTTGCCTATAATCTCGAGAGCATCGAATATATCGTTGATAACCCGATCTGTTTCCGAGACAAGGTACTCAGCGGTTGGAATATCGTCCCGTAGTCGTCCGGGTCGAATGACGGAACGAGTAAAGTAGCGCTTATCAGTTTCAACACCCTTTCCAACGGCCTCATAAACATGAATGTTCTTGTTCTCTGTGAAGACTGGGGTAATCTTGAATTTATTGAGGCGCTGTAGCTCGAGTTGGAAAGCTAGAGAAGGCTCGACGTGACGAATGCTGTCATCCTCTAGGTACTGTGGCCCACGGAAAGTGTAGTACCGGGGGTATGAGCCATCATTTCGACCACATACCAAGGTGATACGGCGCACGCGGCGTGTGTACATCTCTGCTCGTGACCCTTCTACCATATTGCGCATTCTGGTGATGATCTCCTGGTCCTCTACAGACTCGGCATCCCGAACGGCAATATTGATGACATTGGATAGCTCATCCTCCTCCTTTTGGAAGGGCTTGCGCTTGCCACTGAGGTCAGGGACCGCACTAGCAGTACGGGCCTTGCGGGAAGGTAGAGTGTCTAAAGCCTTCTGTAGCCCCTCTTCAATTTCATCCAGATATTTGCAAGGCACAATTACACCCTTTCGCACAGGCTCTGGCTCGGAAAACCGGTTCAGATAGGTCATGTCACTAACTGAACTGATGCGATTGAATGAAGGGAATTCTTGAACAGGAGTGCCAGGCACGGATGGATTTGATGGGGCCACAATGTCGAATTCGTTCTTGCCAGACTTGCGGAACGAGAAATCCCAAGAGAGATACGCCGGGTTTGTGTCAGTCTCATCTGCGTGATATTCGACTTTAGTAACATTGTAAGCACGGTAAGCCCGACGAATGTAAACTTCTAGCGCAGCAGCCGAAACCCATGGGTCATCGTGAGCAAAGAACGAGGACAACACATCGAAGACGGTGTATTTGGAGTCAACGACCTCCTTAATGACGTCAAGATTTGGCTGTCGGTGCTCCCAGCCAGTTTCGCCGTATTTATTCTCAACTACGGAAGAGCGTAGGATGTGCTCCATTTGGGCAGTTCGCTCCTCAAGCGATGGCAGAGCGCACTGGATCAAGATTTCTCTTGCTTTGAGGGAAACCTTGGCTGTAGAACGAGAGTCGAGCTCGGCCATCTTTCGCAGTACAGGTTTGAGATGCTTGGCGATATTGCCGACATTTGGCTTGTTGGGGCGATACTCGTCTAGGAGAGCCAGAACCAAATGGTTCTTGGATCCCACGCGGCTATGTGAGAGAACAATCTGGATAACCTTCAAGTAATCTTCCTTGTTCTCTTCACGAAGCTTGAGAATGACGTCTTCATCCTGTGCACGACGCCCGGCGAAAAGGGACTCGACGTCTGTGTAGAGGGACAGAAGCGAGGAGATAGCGTTGAGCTCTCGGACTTTTTGTCCTTCGGCGTAGTTAATAAGGACGTCTAACAGAGGCTCCAGAGTAACTCGCAATGTTTCACCCTCGCTTGGTGTCATGTTATCGCTGACGAATTTGGTAAATGTCCTAGCAAGCGTCTTGGCTGGGAATTCAGTTCCTCGAGCCTTGGACCGCTCAATTACTTGAGTGAATGTAACATCAAGTTTCTGCGGCATTCTGGAATGAAGCGCAGAGTGATGCGCAGCCCACTCGCCGTAGGGAAGCTCGGGGTCTCGCAAGACTTCAATCATCTCCTTTAGTGTCTGTTGCATGATCACGGAATTGTCGAAGCCCATCAAGATATTTCGCAAGATGGCATAGAGCCTGTTGAATCTTTGGGCAGGCTTGTTACCGCCCACCTGAGGCATTCCGAGGTCGGGAAGCTGACCGAGGAATGGTTGCGCCTGCTTCACGCGTGTGGGGTCGTCCAAAGCAAGGATACCAAGAATATCACCAGCTTCAATGGTGACTCCGGGCTGCTTGATCAACTGAACAATGCCATCCTCTTGGGCGACCAAAGGCATGAACATCTTCATGACTTCGACTTCAGCAAAGGTCTGACCCGCCTTGACGTGCTCTCCGTTCTCGACAGTGTACTTCACCAGCTTACCGGGACTTGGAGTACGTAGTTGAGTTGGATCGTTCTCTTGCTCGAGAAGACAAGTCTTGCTATCAACCGAAACACGGGTGGCACCCACTTCCTCCTTCCAGTAAACGCTGTGACTCCGACCATTGATCAGAATCAGCAGACCACCGTCACTCAAGGGTCGAATACCAACTTGGCATTTCGATCCGTTAATGAACAGGTGGTAGCTGTCAACAGCCGCGCGGGTGGCCGTAAACTTGTAACGATGACCCTCGTAAATGAAATCAATCGGGAACACCGTTTTGAGGATGTCCTTGGACGGCACTTGACCCCTTTCCAGGCCAGCGCGATACTCGTTGATGGTGGCCTCACAAGCGATATGAGCTTTCGTCGTGGCACCACAGACAACAGCGAGGATTGGGTCAGGTCGCTCGGCGGTCAATCTCTTTGAGATCAACTCATCCAACCATCCCGTAGTAATCGTGTTGTCCTCGAAAGCCTCCGTTTCGAGCAGCTTAATAAGATACTCGACAGTTGTCCTGAAGTCACCGCGAATACTCAATTCTTTAAGCGCCACAACCATGTTCTTCCGTGAGGTTGCTCGGCTCTCTCCGTAAGCAAAGATGTGACCGAATTGACTGTCGGAGAAACTGTGAATACTGGACGATGTACTGACAGAGAAGTAACCCCAGACATTGGCACTACTCCTGAAATTGAGGTCGTGCATGACACCATTGGAGGGCTTGAAGCCCTCGCCAGGATCTTCTGATGTGATACGGCAAGCTGTGCAGTGTCCGCGGGGCTGTGGTCGACGCTGTGTCTTTTCGCTCTGGGGGTCCTTAAACTCGAAATCAATCTCGGTCGAAGTCTTGGGATCAACACCGTACAGTAAACGGATATCGCTGATTCGGTGCAGGGGGATACCCATGGCAACCTGGAGCTGAGCGACAGGCAGGTTAACGCCGCTAACCATTTCCGTTGTAGGATGCTCGACCTGGAGACGGGGGTTCAGCTCTAGGAAGTAGAACTGGTCGTCCTCATGAGAATACAGGTATTCGACTGTACCGGCAGAGACGTAGCCGACGAGGCGACCGAGTCGTACTGCCGCCTCTTCCATTCCCTTAAAAGTTGGCGGTTTGGCAATCGTTACTGGAGCCTCTTCGATAATTTTTTGGTGCCGTCTTTGAACGGAACAATCTCTGCCGAAGAGCGAAATATTGTTTCCGTACTGATCAGCCAGCAATTGGACTTCTAGATGTCGAGCGTTTCCGGCCAACTTCATGATGAAAATAGGTGATCCCGGAATCTCGCTCGCAGCAGCCTTGTATAGTTGCTCAAACCCTTCTTCTGACAAGGCTTTGCGGATACCCTTACCACCGCCACCTTCTGAGGCTTTGATCATGACGGGGAAACCAATCTCATTGGCCTTTACGAGACCTTCTTCCCATGAATTAACGCATCCCTTGAGATAAATATCGTCGGCAACAGTGACGAGTCCGTCGTCGTCGACCTCGACCTGATCTACGCCCGTTCCCGACCATGGAATACATGGTACCTTGGCGTGTTGTGCGACAATGGTCGAGGAAATTTTATCACCGAGGGAGCGCATGGCCGATCCTGGAGGCCCGATGAAGACGATCTTCTTAGGAGATGCAGCTAATGATTCGGGCAATTTCGGGTTTTCTGAAGCGTGTCCCCTGTTGAATTGTTTAGCTTTAACCATGGCGAAGAGCAGCCTTCGGCCGCCGTGTTGAGACTTACCATCCCGCCCACACTGCATGTACGTTCATTCGCTCAGCAACATCGACAATCAGCTCCACGTTTGCGTAATTGTGGTTATTCGTACCACCGGGAACTTCAACGTAGTGATCCGCCATCCTGATGTAGTCGGCATTGGCTGCCAGATCTTCTGGGGTAGCCATGACGGTAAACTGAATGGCTCTTTCGTCGCCGAACGTTTCGTAGGCCCACTTGCGTACCGACCGAATTTCCTTGACGGCAGCAATACCATTGTTGGCAATGAGTACCTGTAAGAGCACGTGTTAGTACGTGTTTACTCGAAAGTGTTTGCTCCTTGTTCAGCAATACTTACATTTGTAATGACAGTGTGCCCATCGTGTGCAGCTACGAAGTCCTTCACCTTGGACGGCGCGGCATTTTCAAGTCGATTACCGCCAATGAAGTGGTCCGCGACTTTGTGTTTCTCAGCCCAGCTCGCCTTGCCATTGGGGAGGGGAACCGTTCGGTTGCCACTGGCAGCGCTCTGGCCGTTTACTTGGGCAGGCATGGTCTCGAGAGGGGGGTTTGAGAGTGGTTGATCGGTAGTGATGTAGGAAGACGGCGTCGAGTTGACTGTGCCGAAGAGGATGGCCCAGGGATCAACAAAGTAGGGTATCTGCCCTGCTCGAGCTCCTACAAAGCCGGGAAGACGAGCAATGGTGTCTCGAGATAAAGGGCTCGGTGCGGAAGACTGCGGTGTCGCCGGTAGACACAGTTGTTGCTGACTGTGGGCCGGCTTCTGCACGGGATCTCTCGGTTACAGACGATGATTCGGTGGGTTCCTGCTGACCCAATAACTCTATCCGAAAAACCGCAAGTGAGAAATACAGTAGTAATGCCCAGAAACAAGTACAAGCTGAATCGAAGCGCAAATGTCTATAAGCCTCCCGGGAGGCCAAGATGTCAGCCCAAGCACATATACCGAGTCCGGCTTGCTCCGGTATTGACTTCGTCGTCGCTATCGAGAGAGGGGGAGCTGAAAGCACGGCACCAACTTACACAAGTACCAGTCAGATCTATTCTTCCCGGGTATCTAGTTTATGTATGGTCTCAGTCGTGCAATGCGGGAAAAGACTGTACAGGTCACCGGAGCCGTGCTGTAACGAGATGGAAATTCAATTGCTCTCTTGGAGAAGAGAAAGCACTGGCAACAGCCGTAGCGGAGTATGTCGTGAAGGTGGAATTGGGAGGTGTCGGGAGGAAAAAGGAGTGCCAGGCTGGATGAAGGGCGGGATCTGAATAATAAAAATGGTCGACGAGCCACTCACATCTTGGGTTGCATGGTGAGCTCCCGTCACTGTCTGGATTGCAAGTGGGTACTTGGCTGTACAGGGTACCTTACACCTTAGTGCTACTGCAGCTAAACTGCACTAATCATGGCACTGGAATATCACTTAAGACAGTACTTAGTACAGTTACCGGCAAGCTAGACGCTAAGACTGCTTGATTTAAATCATGTTGGGGACCAGGTACTCTACCCACCATCTCACCAAACGTCCAATCTATCTATGTCTTCTTCTCGAGGCAATACACTACGAAGTTTTAAGATACTAGCCAAGTTTACTTCCCATACTCTGGATTCTCCCCTCGTCGCAGCCCGAGATATATAAAAGAAACCCGATGAACAGAAGCCGAGCGTGAAAAGGCCAACAAATGTGTCCGGTTAACTTTGTAGATTTCGGCACAAAGCTGAGATACAGTTCATTCAGGGCAACGGACTTGGCACCCCGACAAAGTACCCAAGATCTATTGTCAGCTTAACGTGATGGCGAATCTCTGACTTCCCTTACCTATTCGGGTAATAAGAGGGGTCCGAGGACAAATCTATCAATCCCAACCAGATTAGATCAAGGGACTGAATACTACGGTACGTCAAGTTGCAGGACCGATTGCTCGGAAGTCAAACTCGATCCATTGATGTCTTTATTCCGATTAGTAGATCACTTGGTTGTATAAGGTAATATTGCGGTATTAGGTACCAACGGCAGATAAAGAAGCAGGGATTGTACTTTTGACTTTATTATTTCCAGAGAAATCCATATGTTGTGTTACAATAGACAACCACAAATGAATAAGCGGTTATCTGAAGGGTATCATGAGATAGCCTGTCTTATCATTTGGCGTTGTACACATTAAGCATGATTGCCGCTGCGTCTTTTCTACAGTTCAGATAAATCTAAATCTCGGGCCCCTTTTCTCCTTCGTCGGATTCTCGTCGATGGTTTGTTTTTTCCTCTTCCATTTGCTGCTAAATTTTAAAGTGGATTCCCGAATAGGAAAAGGGCAATACGCCGAGATATTAAATAAGTGAGGACGATTCCGGAGCCAAGAGATAGATACACTCCAGTCAGAAAGCCCATACACCATCATCCTAGATAGAGATAGGTATCTGGGATAGGATATAGTCATACGCCTATCACGTACTCCCGCCCCATTGCTTACTGTGGAAGTCCCCAATTGCGTTACTCGGATTCCGGCGATTTTCTTCCATTTGCTTCTACGCAGTAGAATATTCGCAAATGGTGTACACGTCAACTTGATCACCCGAGACCCTGGGCAGAGAAGGACCCTGAGCACAAGCAGATTTGATAAGCGTAAATTCTCGACCAGCGGGCGGCAGGGATGGCTATGGGCAAGAACCGGGGCCCCTGTGCCGGGCCCCGCGGGCAACCAGGTGGGCTCTTTCAATTCTTTAGCGCACCTAAGCCTATACCTCAGCCAAGGTGAACTCAATTGTTGGGGCTTCATCCCACGATTCAATTCGAAGTTGATTCAATACACGTAAGGTCTCAAGCCCACTTGCAGGTATACAGTACTTACTTACTTACACGCACGGAACCGGGCATTGTTGCTTGTTCATCATCAAATTAGTACTTTTTCCGATGCCGTTCAAAGGAAGTGAAAAAACAAAGAGATAACATGTAATGAGTTGAATCCGAATGGGGGTATTCTCCATCTGTATCCAGGGCGTAATTCCCGCGCGAGATTGTCCGGCGCACATCCCCAACCGCATGTCCGACGGGTCCGCGGGTGCGCCCTGGCAAAATACAGTAGATATTTTGGTATCTTAACACTTCACGTGCTGGCAGAATTCTCATCATGTATGGCCCAAATCAGCCCCCGTAAGCAAGGAAGCAATCGAAGGGTGATACCATGCTGCCGTAAAAATAGGCACCTTGACCCGAGGATCTTCGGTAACACCAGCCTGAAAATGCCGCACAAGTGAATGGCCAGATCCAGCACGCATCCTTCGGGCTCCGTCGAACGATAGTGGCTTCGGTGTCATCTGCTATGTAAGTTTCGACGCCCAGGGCAGATTCTTGACGAACAAGCAGAAATCTGGAATTCGGACTCCGAGCCCGAGGCCCCCATTGGTCCTTATCAGCCAGGACCCAGAGTTATGTAATTATGCCATCCGTTCGTTCGTCGGAGGCTTGGTGTTCGGGGGTTTGTAGGTGAGGGGCAAATGTGCGACCCGGCTGACCAGGTGGTGGGTGTGAGAAATAGGATCAAAAGAGCAGAACGCAATGCACATTGCTAGGTTATATCGGACAGCTATTTATACCTACCTAGGTAGCATAGGAGGTAGGCCAGCAATAATTCCGAGTGGTTCTTGCCCATTGCGGCTGCTGCCGCAATGACGAGCGTGGGCTAGCCCTTGGCATCGTACGATTTTTCCCCAGACTTACCAGATACCTGGGACCAACCAACACGCCCGCTCCTAACGCACATGTCAGGGCAGACGCTACGTACCTCTTTTTATCTAACTTATATAGTCCCTCTGAGCGTGCCTGGCAATTGATTATATATGTGAGGTCATAGTACAGGAAAGTTGCTGCTGCGAACCGCACATGTGGTTCAGAGCATGTGTTCGTTTGTAATACACAATGTTACGCGAAGTGAACCTAGTGATTATTTCCCAAGTCTCGAATGCCCTCTATGGCTCTTATCGGATCCAATTAGAGAGATTTGGCCAGTGGATTCGTCCTATCTTAATCGAAGGCAGCATATTGTAATTGAGTAAGTGACTCAAAATCTACCACGAGATCCAGTGACTATGTAATCCCAATCCTAGGAGATCTGCACCATTACCATCAAACCATTTGATCTTGGCTTTAAAACTGACGACTGATTAATTATCTTGAATCCCGAAATCAAAATTGAACTAGGTAAGGAAGGGAAGTCTGCAATCTGCGACATTAGAGCCGTGAGATGAGCATAGTGAGCAAGGATGGTGAGCTGTATGTGCTCAAGCCGTCATAATGAGTACAGGGATAACTTGGAATCCTGCAGCTCGCACCAATTTCTGAGACCGCAAGTGGTATCCCGAAATACCAGCAGAGTGATTGACATAGCATCCACCGTAAGGGATAAGCTATATACACTGTTAAAACCGCTGCTCTTAAGAATCGAGCGAATCGCGGCGTCCTCTCATCAACCTCGATGACGCGCAAAACCTAAGCTTGAACGACCTATTCCGACTTATATGTATGTCCTCAGAACGGCCAGCGATTGGACGGCCTTTGAAGAGCGCCATGACACCTCGCTGTGAATTTGAAATATAAGGACTCATGTAAGAGCTTATCTTCAAACGCGGAGAGAGGTGTTTAGCGTTCGTCAACCAGATCTCATCTTCATCTAAGCAAAATAAAGCTACGCTGTAGTGTCACGAGTCTCCAAAATGCTATTCATGGATTGACAATGACGGCGATATTCGCATTCTTGCCTGTACAAAAGAGACTATGTATGTGCCGCTGTTTCGGCTGGTATTACTTTAGGTTGGCCAGGTTACTTCCTCCCTTTCCCCCAGCCCACCTTTCCCTTCCCTCCCAACAATATGACAGGGAACTATTATGTACAATCCAAAACCAGATTTGCGCTGGCCAAGCCAATCTACAATTGTCAATAAAGAGGGAAGAGAGGTTTGGATATCGTTTCCTCCTACTTAAGACGAACAGTCCCTCCTCTCAGCGGCACCTTGGATTCTGTCTTCGCTTCCGAAGAAAATAAATAAAAAAGGTAAAAAAGAATGGGATATTATGCTTCGTGAACAAAGAAAGATCAAAAATCCGTTCCAACCGCGAGAGATGATCCACCATAACACCAATGAGTCCGGTGTCCACGAGAAAAGAACACGGAATAGGTACGCAAGTCCGAATGATATATGCCAGCCGTTTCGTAACCTCGTAACGCCGTTAGCGCCCCACCGATCTAGACCGGATATCTTTTCCCAAATGCGAGCAGAAACGCCTATCTGAATGGGCAACCCGGTGTAGATGATGAGAGCTGTGTAATATGGAGGAGAAGAGAATTATCAAAAAGAGCAGAGGGACACAATCTAGTATGTCTCTCCCAGGTCGCTCAGCTTCCTCGACCTGCCACCGTCGTTGGCTGTACTTCCGCTTATTCTCCGGCTGGGCCCGCTTTGCCGTCGAGGAATCCCGCTGGGACCTGGAATCCCACTGGCAGCTCCATCCGTGTCATATTTACTATAGGTCCCGCGACGGCTGGGTGTACGCTCATCCATCTCATCAAATTCAATATGGCTTATGCTTTGAGAATGTCCGTGCAAGCTGCCGCTCATGGAACTCCTTGGACGTAAACCCATCGGTGTTCTGGCGCCAGCCATACTCGTCCGGGATAAGGGACGCGCAATCCCGCTACGACTCGGGGGTCTTTCGGGTCCGGCATAGCCCGATACACTAGCTCGACTACTTGGACGCGAAATACCCATCGCTGATCCCTCAGGTTCGTAACCATTCGACCGGTTAGGCAGGGGACCAAAGGATAGCCGTGCCACCCCCGATGCACTAAGTCGACTGGTATGTTTGCCTACCCCGGCGTTGTTTGTGGAGTGTATAGGAGTCTCTTCTGTTATGGACGATGCGACAGAGCCTATCGTGCGCTTGCGTGATCGCATGGTAACCGTCGAGGGCATTTGAGGAATGGCGCCGCCCTGCAGAGACGACCTGGGCGAGGCGCGTGGTGGCGTGTGGATAGGGGCTGGTAGTTTTGATCTTGCCGACTGGACGCGAGCCTCGAGACGCTGCATCTGGGCAGTAAGGGAGCGGATATGTGTAAGAGATGTGGAAGGTGCCACTCTATGAGAAGTGGCGCGGTTGGTGGTTGTGCGTGTTGGTGCAGGTGTGCGTGTAGCAGTAACAGAGCGCATACCGGGTTGACGAGCGCTGGACGGCATGAGACTCCTGGGTTTCGGCGTAGTGCTACGGTCCGCTGAAGAAGGAATACGAGACTTCATTTGCGCCGGCGTCTTGAGCCTTGAAGAAGGTCGAGGTAGAGTTGCGGAGGCGTCTGACATGGGTGGCGAGGGCGGTTCATTCAATGCTGGCGGAAGTTTGCCGACGGGCGGGAGAGAGAGTTCGTTGGGAGGTGTGCTGATCATAGGCGAGCTTGCTGTGGATCGTGGAGAGTCTTCGTATATGTCCGAATCAAGAATAGAGATGTCGGTAGAAATAACGGAGAGATGGCGGTTCTCGGCCTTCTTGATCTTGTCTTGCATGATTTCGGCTTCGATCTTGAGATCCGAAAGTTCCTCTCGCAACCGCTGGGCCTCGATGCGCAGCGTCTCTCGCTCTTGCTCACCTATTTTGATCTCTTCTTCCATCATGACGGTCCGTTCGATAGCCACATTGTACTTGGACTCCATGTCCTCCAGTGATGAGGTAGTATTCCTAGCTTGGCGCTCGAAATCATCGTTGGCAACTTCGATATCCCGCAGCTTCAGATGTAAGCTCCGGTTCGCGTCTCGGAGAGTAGTAATCTCCTTCTCCAGCGTATTCTGAGCGGCGTTCGCCTCGGCCTTTGCCTTTTTGCATTTCTCCTGAGGGTTTGTGAGCACATGGTAGTGAGCGCTATAGAGGCGATTTGCCCGACAAACATACCTTCCACTCGTCAACCTCGAACTGCACACTTTCCACCTTCTGTTCTAACGCGCGTTGTCGCTTATCAGCAGCGTCTAGGTCCTTTTCGAGTTCGGCTTCCAGCTCATGACTCGACTCCCGAAACTCGGAAAGCTCGTCGCAAAGCTGTTCATACTGCCTTTTGTACCAGGAGAGGGACTCTTGCGCGGTGGCGTGCTCGTTTGGAGGCGATGACGGCGGTTCGGCCATGGTTGCTTATTGTATTTTTGTTTTTTGTTTTTAGGGGGTTATGGTTTATGTGCACGCAACTAGATCGTTCCCCTTTAGGCCGCGATTTGGTATCGCATTAGTGCGCGATTTGGCGGAGAGGGTGGTTGAGAATTATGAATGCCGGCTGAGAGCAGAATACGTAGAATCAAGGAAATTCGAGGAAAAAAGTGGCGTTTGATAGAATGAGTTGTTTAAAGAGCGAAAGAGCGAATAATGTCTTGTCAACCCCTACAAATAGAGACGGGCGCACATGGTCTGTTCTTTGGAGGGTGTAATGCCTGGGGATGGCCTTTGGTTTCCTCTGATCGTCCAACCCGTAGTCGATGTTGCTATTGTTGTTTAGGCGTGAATGTGCTCGTGTCGCAAAGAAGATAAGTATTGGCCGGATGAATGCTTTGGTATCGTTAAAATGGCCGTCTTGTTGTCGTCGTCGCGTTATCTATTTTGTCGGTTCTCGTGTCGTTTGGACTTACCTTTGGTTATCAGGGCCGTGCTGTTTGGTTAGTCGAAGGTTGTTGGGCGGAGATGGCGATGATGTTGACGGAGGAAGACGGACCACGCACCCGCCGCCGCTGGAGACAGTGACTCCTGCTTTTGTTGTCTCGGCCCTGTCAACAACCCCCCCAACCACGGCCCCATTCATGCGCTGTCTCCCCTGGGATGGTCTGAGCGCTTGTCTTTATCCGGCTAGCTCTATGTTCTAGGCATGTGGTGCGCTACCATGACAACCTTCCATGAAGAAAATGGGCCAATTAGATTGCTCCCGCTGCGCTGCGTGAGCACCCAATTCTGCAGCGGTTTGTTACAGAAGTGCGTGCACTCCACTCCCCTCCAACCTTCAGGCTTACAGACAGGTCATCCACCATTCAAAAGACCGGAATCGGGATGCAATTGCTGCATTCGGACTGCCATCTAGATTTCTGAAGGCACTCATTCAGTATTAGAAGTTGCAGCAGCAGGCGATGTATTTTGATCGAGCTTCATATCCGTACTCCGTGCACCAAATTCATTCAAACGCCAGCCACACTAACCTCCAGGGCTGTCTCACCGCCTTATACATACCTACAATCAGCTTCATTATCAGTTACTCGTCTACTCTGTGATTCATACCCAAAACATAAACAGACACATGGCAAGAAGTTACGAGCAAATCATCTAATAGGCTTATCAGTTTCTACCCAACAAGTCTGTGTCGGTGCTCATAGATGCCCGTGTGCAAGTTCGAGCTACTGACTGCTATCTACAGTATACCCAAAATCCATATTTAGGATATAAAAGTATATTTTATAGCATGCATGAATGTGCCAGTGAAGCTTGAAACGGCTTCAATTAGCCATATTGTGGGGTATCTTCAATGCTGTCTCGGCACTGCCCGTAATTATGGGATGAAAAACCCGATCCTTTGCACCTCTATGCGCAATGGCAGCTTAATTCACGTTACCCTCGGATGATACACCCTGTCTTCATATGCAACCACTTTAAGCTCCTTTAAACAAGGGTAGAGGGATCATCACCTGATTACATTAACTACACTCAGTATCATCACGCTCTGAGAGGGTTCGTAGGGATTTGTGAGTCTGTAACGTTTTCGCTTCTGGTAGATTCGGGAACAAACGCTGCACCACTACATTGATCGTTGCGTGACGACATCCCTCAACGAGCGCCGGTTCTTTGTCTTAAACTTAAACGGTGCAGCACGGTCGTCACGAAACCTAGCTAATCTACTTGTTTAGATTACCATAACATACTCTCAATTGCTTTAAAACAAATAGCTACCTTCATACCATATACCATAGCCCGCTGCCCGGATCAGACCGGGTTCCGATCCGAAACATCATGCAGGTAACCCCTCCAGCGACGCAAATCACCCGTCATCAGGTCATTCGATACGTGTCAAACAACTTGGCTCTATGACAGCAATGAAACCACGTACTATCTCCCATAGGATGTAGAAACGCGGGGTCCAGTCCGTTCCCCCACCTCATCTTCGTACCGACTTCAGGAACCTCAAACGGCGAGACATATTCTAATGAAGATAAAAGTAAAAGGTGGATTAGCGAATTGTTTGCACGAGTGAGAAGTACTTCCATTTCGCCTCACTCTAACTTCTGTTCAGGGGTCACCATACTGGTTTCATAGACTCATACCGATTTATCGTTTACGCCGCAACAAACAACTAATTATTTGATCCAGGGGCACACAATCCGTGTTACGCATCACTTCCGCAGGACAACGAACAGGATGCATATAGCTAGCAGTTGCCCATGAAGCTTCCTTAGACCCCTTCACGCGAAAGTGATAAGTTAACTCCCCAATAGGATCCTGGCAGCAAAGTCTCAGGTCTTTACCTACCCACTGGGTTTTGGAACCAGCCAAAACTATTATAGGTTCTACAAGCAGATTTCGTAGCTGGCCTTTAGCAGATCAGTGGTTACGCTAAGAATAACTAGAAGTTTCTTATCTTTCCCACCCTCTCAAGTCTTTCAAAGTTCAGCAATTTGTCAGGGCTCTTTCTCCTTCTATTCTTACGTTTACTCGCCTATGTGAGATGTCTGGGGAATACGGCGCGGAACCAAACTGGACAATTGCACTTATCAAGAGACAAAATATAGTCAGGCCGACCGCTTGAGCATCTGTAGTTGATAATATATGTACTATAACATAGTGTCAGACTCTCGCGATACCTACAGCCGCATACCGCTTCCCTAGAGTGACAGAACAAAGAAGGCATTTTGAATACAGATCTCTAGCCTGTAGATGTAGTAGTTGGAGCTCCTTGTGCTACAATAAGTATTCAAGACTTACCCCTACATTACCATCGTGACACATAGACACTTAGATACAATTAAATGTTACTAAGTGTTAGCTTCCAATATTGCCTCATCGTAGTTTAGCCCTTACGAACAAGAAGCTCTATTAGGTTTTCCATTCATAAACTGTAATGGTCTTATAACATAAACATAGCTTTAGTTGGTAGTTATGTAATAGCACGTTCGGGTACCAAACTTGAACAGGCAAAAAACGCGTTCAGTTTTCCCACACCCAACAGAGAGATAGTGGAAAGACTGTGAAACTGACCTCATCATGAGGCCCCATAGATAAATAAATGCCCAAATTGAGATATGTTTTGAGCACTTACTGTCACGTTCTACACCTCTGGTGGTTCCAGTAATGACTTAATGTTATTGCACAGAGAAGGAGAAGTTCTATCTATACAGCAGAGGTTTCGTAGGCAGTATATATAGGCGCGGGTTGAAGGCCAGTGCCTTTACACCTGTCACAAGGGCTAATGTTTAGGGCTTGGAATAATATTCAGAATTGCGATAATCTTCTTGGGCATCAAGGAGGCATACAAGTCTGCTTTCCTTCTGCCTTTCGCGGCGAACCTAGGTCTATATATATACGAATCGTCCGCATTTACTTGCTTAGATAATTCAAGTCCCTTTCGCAGCATTTAGCAAACACGGGTAGTTGAATTGTTCAAACCCCGAACCACAGCCCAAATGCCGAACCGCAGCCTAAACACCGACTTGCAGGTTGGTGTCACGATATTGCCGACCAAGCCCTGGTAGGCGGGTAGTTGCATACCCCTACCTAGGGTGTCTCCGTGTGACAATACCCCTGGCTTCCCGAGGGTATTCCGTAGCGTTCCGTGACACTTACCACCCTAGGAGTGTTACAATATTCTCGTAGACAAGCCTAATTATCACAAATTACTCTTCATACCACAATATACTAGTAAGCTACGTTCTCCTATCATCTCTACTCGAGGTGTTGTGTTACACCTTCTGAATATGAACCTATCGTCTATAAGGGATTTATATGAAAGCCTATGATTCTTGTCTTCATACAACTATTCAGTAAAAGCGTAATATTTATTGCTTCGACTGGCTTCTTAGCTCTTAATGCATTTTGCTCTTAGATAAATAGTTTCCCTATGAGTTGTTAAGCCTCATTTCTTTTCTTAAATTTCCGTACACGACGGCGATTTGAATGTAACGGCCCCGTCATAAAACATTATGACAGACCACATTACCGAAATTGCAACATTGTTAAGTCAACCTCTTGACTGTCTGCTATCATCATATGCTCACAGTTAGGACTGCGAGATTTTTAATAACAAATCAGAGAACTGGGGGGATTCTTGAGGAAGATTTCCCCTGCCTCATTCAGTTCTACTTGTGTAATATTTTAGACGTATTCCTAATTATTATGTCTACATATTGTTACAACACGTATACAATAGCTACAAACGATCAAGTCACTGGACTTAACAGTGTTCTTTTACTAGTGTCATGACTTAATGCTGCACTTCTGTCCCACGACACGATTTCATTTCCATTTACTTCCAAATACAAGCCAGAATACTCAGCGCCATTGCCTCTCACTACTTGTATTGTATGTAACAACTAGACACATACCCATGACTTAAGTTCTCTAAACATAACCACGACCTCCATAATATAATTAGTACAATATGGCATCTACACTATTGGATTATTATCATATATCATTAATTGTCGCAAGGAAATTCTGTATTATCGTCACACATCTATCACCATTGTGGCCAACGCAACGATGGTTTCGCTTTTGCGCCAGTTCTATAAGTTTGAGAAGATGACTCTCACAACAGTAACCCAAGAGACTCCCAAATATAACCACAGCTAACAGCGATAAGACGTATTTCGTAACTCACAGTTCGGGCATCGATGTTGAAGACTGTTGGCTACCTTGGACAGTCTGCCTCCTGTCGATAAATAATGATTTCATCCTATTGTGGACAGACAGAAGTCCACTGAACTCGAAATTGGACGATATATTGGCTTACCCTAATGTTATTTTGCTTAGTAATCGTACACTATCTTACAGTCTTCACACAAGCGTTCCAGCTCATTGGGCCCCCTTTCAACCTCTAAACCAGAGTCACAGTGTTATAAACCTATTAAGTGAACTTGATAGTGAAGATAAGAAAACCCAGCCAAGATTTCAGCAACTCATGTCATGCGGCCAAATATCAGACCACTGCTGCCAGACTCGCAAGCAGCTCCCCGATGAGTTAAGATCAACAATTTATCATTTATCTAAGCTCATAGTTCTAGAGCATAGAAGATTCCAAGGCCGATAGTAGCCTGCTCATGTACAGTGTGGGAATTCATAGTCTCGAGACAAAATTCCAGTTTGAGCCATAGACGCGAGCTTGATAGATAGCATGTGCTGACATTGTTGCATGTAGCCGTTGCTATTATTCAGAAGACTTGGATGAGGAGTTTGCGTCTCATTTTGACACTCAGAAGCAACCGATTTCATTGGAGATTATACGGCTCGACCAACGCATGCCTACCCACCCATGTATATTGCGCCCTCCCTCACTGCCATTTCTTGGTAGTACATGTACAAACAATTTGTGAGTCTGACAAAAGTTGTAGTATTCCATGGCGTGTCTGTAAAAAAATAAGAAAATTCCCGTGTGGTGTTTCAGCTCGACGATTCCTACGGATAGTCCTCAACTTCCGCCGCATCCCCGGTCATCTCATGCTTGAATTAATAGTGATATATCGTCTATCATAAACAATCCTCTGTCATCGAGGCGCAAACTCGTTTCATGACCTGAGGTCTGCCCGCGGGATGAAAATCTCACCATTGCGGTGATTTAGTGACACTAGACGATACATCGCTGCCTCCAAATAAGAAGCCTCGCTGACATCGCCGCACGGAAATTCTCACTCCCGCGCCTTGAGAAGATTCGATATGATGGCGTTGCCACCAGTGTTGTATGTTTTAGTAGAATTGATCACAAAAAACTTCACCGCTCGGACGGCGAGTACGTCGATCATTACGACGTCGTTAAGATACGCTCATCACATATTGACACAAAACCAAGCATCTAGAATCTCTCACTTCCCGCCTCACTTTTGAGATTCGTTGGATCGCGGATGTCAGATATCCCGCTTGGTGGTACCCAGGGTGAGCTTTAAGGGTGCGCCCGCTCGCCTATCTCTACCTACCCTGAAAGGCATACCCTGAACAGGCATAAGTACGCGCCCCTGATCCCAGGAGATATGATAACGCGACCCAGCACATTGGGTACGGCAACCCAAGACGGCTAGGCGGTGCAGTAGCGCACGCCTCGTTGGGTGTTTGACAGGGTGCGATCCCTATCGTCAAGGGTGTTTCTTAATATATGGGATTATGCTTTGATGCTAGAATAGTTCTAGCCTGGTATTTAACCCAACTTTGAATGTGGATAGGTATTGTAGAAGTGCCAACATACAATGTGGCGTATGATGCAAGTAAATTATTGCTTATACGTAAAGCACGCAAGGGGTCTGCACAGTCCCCCTGTAGATAGCTAGTATCGTGCGCCACAACCACAACTGGATCTCGAATTCGGATGGCAGCACGGGATTTCCTAGCGCGGGCGCCAATCCCAGATGCAGCAAATGTCCTGCAGATCAGCGAATGCGACTATGGGAATGGCACATGGGAAATTGAATCGTTGATCGGTTTTTATCAAATCCAATTCTGCTGGACTCTATTCGCGCCGGTAGCGAACACGATATTGGGAAATGAAATCTGGATGCGGACTCGCAGAATTTGCCGTGTTGGGAAAAAAAGGGCGAACCCATGAACAGTCCAAAGTCGTGTCATGTGCTCGCTCCACCATGTACTGATTATCACGGGACGCTCCAACCGGAAATGTAAGCGTATGGTTGGAAGCTTGAAAGGAAGGAGCTCTGCTCTCTGTTCAAGGTTTGGTTGGTTAAAACGCCCCTTTTCTTTTTGTAATCAGCCCTGTGGCTTGGGTGGAAGCCTCCTCTGCGTGACTGGAGTACTTGATTCGTCGTCGAGGAAGAGGGCATGGTATTATAAGGGTCCCTTTTTCTGCATGATTATCTGCACGATCTGCATATCATGACAACAATGCTGGAGATCGGCAAATTAGATCGCCAGGCGGGTAAGTTCATGTGACGATAGTCCACCTATCCAGTCCCTTGGGTTCACGTGTGAGGATATCGGCGCTGTAAGATAATCAGATCTCGTACCCCAGCACGCTCTGCTTCGGCTCTATATATGCACAAAGGGCGATCCCCCAAGCCTAGACTGATCTAATTATAATTGGCAGGCGCTTTGTATAGTTTAACTGAAGCAAACTCGTTACGCGTTCTGTATAGTTGTGGTCTTATCACAACTGGGATTGCGCGGCTCAGCGCCGCGACGACGCGGAATGATCTAATTGTCTGTGAGATTTGCAACATGCAGATGACGGATCCCGGGGCAGCCGATTTCGTTCTAGACAGTGCAGATAAACCTAAGACGTAATTGTTCTTGGGACTCCCGTGTAAGTAAATGGTTAATTTACTGACGAGCGTTCACGGGCCACATTTCTCCAATTGTGGGTAAGGCAACGCCATTCAAAATAGAGCAAGGACAAATTAGCCGTTAATGGCGGTTTCCCCATGATGTTGACTAATGGTGAGACACGCGTTAGGTGATACATGCTTGAAGCCTTATCATAGAATTGTTCAGCTGGGTGACAAACTCTCTCCTCGCAATCTCCGGAAGTGACGTAGCTGGGAATCGTTTAAGTATCATTAGACTTAAGGTACCAATGGTTGGTCTAATACTGGGCCTAAAAAAGAACCCGAGGTCCAATCTAGCAGTATAAAACCCAACCCATTTTTCTATACGAATTTTGATAGAGTAAAAAGAAAATCTTCAGGTTGCAGACTGCGTCCCCGACCGACAAATCCATGAACCTATTGGTCGTTTGTAATAGCTGCAACGACGAGTCCATCACACTTTTTTTTATTTCTTTTTCTTATAGGACTCTAAGCCTCGCCTGTTGCTGTTCTTCGATCTGGCCCCCATTCCTCCCTTCTGCGGGGCTCATGGGATAGCGAAACCAGCTTGGGCCAATCTGTCCAACAATCTCGCCTCGGAACTTGCTAGACGTAGATAAGTATTAGTAATGATAAGAAAGTTTCATATTGATACGTGGGGAAAGCTTACACGGCCGTTCTGCAGCAACTGACGAAGTGCGAACTCGAATATTCCGTGTGGCAACCGCGCCTGCGTGATATGTGGTGGGAGGCATGCAGCTATAGTCCATCTGGTAGGCGTTGACCTGAAGCGTATATGTCCCGGACTTGTTGATGACGAGGTCGGAAAAGACGGCGTAGTCCTTGGAGGATCGACTGCTTCCCGCAGCACTATCCAGTAGCTGCGGAGATGTTGACAGCGTGCCTTGGATGAGGTCACCCGACTCGACGATCTGTCCGTGGGAGTCTATGACCACAACTTGAAAGAAAGTGTACTGGTTGCTGCGACAGGAAACCACTAGCGGAGGATGGAGAACCGTCCGTCTCTGGACTTGTGCGGGTGGCTCGACAGCAATGGAGACCATATTGGCGGCGTTTGGTATGGCTCAGCGGTTGAATAAGGGGAACAGCTCTGTTGTTGGTGTGTAGTCTCAGTTCAATCGAACCGAATTTATGATAGAGGCATTGCCTGATTTATAGGCGTGAGCTCGAGTTACCCTCATGGCAACGTCCGAGTTGCTTTCAAGTTCCTCGAGTGACGAGGATGGAGGGGGGTGGTGACCAGAATGGGTTCATGGATAGGACAGGCCCAAGATGACGAGGATGAGTACCGTCGAATCACGCTGAAGGGTGTTGGTGGAGAATGAGGTCGTCCCTTGAGCAGCCTCCATGGACCCTTAGGAGGCGTGGGGTGTCTAATAACACATCTCAGCCTGCCTCCAGGAACAGAATCTAGTAGGAGAACAAGGAGGTTTCGGCGGAAGTGTGAAGATTTCCCGCGTGGCAGGAAGTGCGGTGACTCCAGCTCAACAGGGTTAACCACATTCCAACGCTATACCCAATGTTGTCTGTCGAGCATAATTGCTGTGTATGCATAGCGGCGCTGCATTTTTCTTTTTTCTGAGTGTCACTCTCTGTTGGATCCCGTGTGTCATGGATTCTAGTTGCCAGCAAGATATGCTCAGCTTGTTTGACAAGGCTAAGATCTTGATCGCTCGACATCGAAAACGGGTGAGGCTGCTCCATGACACGGCTTTCATCGTGGCGTTTATCGCTACCCACGCCGATTAGCCTCCGGCGCGCCACAATGGTTGCTCCATGTATAAATACATACACTAGTCTAGAGCGACGGGGTAGGGTGGTTTGAAAGGCGCTATTTTGATATCGGAAATGGCGAGTTTCGCGTCTTCGGCGCCAACTGCCGGACCCGTGCCCCTAAGCTATGTGAAGCTCCATTGCTCTGGAACTAATACGAGTTCCACAGTATACTCTATTCGTTCATGACATCAGCGGGTCAATTCAATATAAAATACACTAGATCTGGCTGTAGAGCACTTTGGAGTGTTCTCCATGTCTCAACTAACTATGTTCAGTAATCAAATTGAGAGCCTGCCATAATGCAGGGGACTAAATGTAAGACATGAGTTAGAGTTTCGGTGCCGCAAGGCGCTACTAATTAATACTTTAATGTATCTAACTTTCAACAAATCTCTAGCCAGAATTCGTCCCGCTACTACTTCGAGAGATTCTCAAGAGATAACCTGAGATCAACGAGGACAGAGATATCTCATACCTGATTCGTCATCGGAAAACGTCCAGGCGAAGGGATATTGAGTCTCCGGGACCAAACCGGCATGCAATGTGAACAAGGATTCTATAAAACAGTAGGACTCCTGTCACACGCATATCAATCTTGCCATAATATCTGTGTAGGGTGTTTAGTGATTTTATTATTAGGTCACTGAACGCGAAAAAAGAAACTGGAAAATCATTATGAGACTCGAATTCAGTAGATATAGCCACTATGCTTTACTACCCGGCTACCATCTATCGAGATACCGAGACAGTCTGCGAAGTATGACAACGGAAACTGGGGCAGAGCAGCGTTAAGACCATACACATGCTTCCATATGCAGATGGTGCTTCATATGAAGTCGGGATCAGCGCATTATACCGAGGAGGGAATTTGGAAATGTTAGATGTCCTATGAGGAATATAATATTTGACTTTAGAGTAATGGAGTCAAGGGTCGTTTTGTGCGGCCATTGAGACAACACCGACGGACTACTTTCCTTGGCTTGGCCAAGAGTAGGCAGCTAGTCGTTGAGCTATGGCTATTTATATGCTTTCTACTGTGATTTTCAATTGACCCCATGGTCGTATTGACCGATGGCTTTACACGCTTGTGGATTGACTCCTTATCACGACCAATGGTCTGCATCTGATACTAACCGGAAATTTCGTGTAAGTATTTAGCTGGTTTGCTTGGGTCTCTAGGTGTAAACTGGGTTTATTTTAGACTACCCAGTCCATCTCGGTCTTGCAGTAAAGCGTCAGGAAGTGGTACTTAATGACCGAGTTGGCCCACAAGAGTGGCTGGCTTGTTTACTGGCCCTAAATTTGTCTCGTGTAGTTGCATAATCGGCAACATCTATTGATGTTGGTAAAGCTGACCTCGTCGCACAATATTTTACTAGGACTCAATATAACCGTGGCGCCGACGATCCATAAGCTATTTGCAGTAAGCAGTAGAAAATGCCGCTTATACTACTTGTAAACTATCCGAGAGATCGGAGACAAACCCGAAAGAGCATATGATCATGTGGGAGTTGAGACCTCACAAGCCCAACCGCAATAGCTGCGGGGATCTGATATGCCGGTTTCGAGCGCCTTTATTGATAATAACTTCGTCGTCTCTGACCTTTGTCTCCGCTGAAAAGGCCTATAGCCGGCCAGTATTGCGAGGGCTGTCTCATTCGCACACTGCTTTCGTGGTGGCACAGCCAACCGGGACCCGCCGGCTGCTGTCGAAACCGGAACCATACAGATTACCTTCGCAAATAGTAAGCCACTTGACATCTCGGCTTTGAGAAGTGTCATTGGTTACCTATATCCTACCAATAAGCAAATAGGCTCTAAGAGGTAGAACACCATCAAGCTGAAAACCCGGGGCTCATGCAAGAACCCCAAAACAATAAGTCGGTTGCTGTTTGCTAGAGCTATCTTATGCGAATCTTCTTGGACGGACATCGAGTTATGGTACCACACCATAGCTATATTGAGGTCCTCTAAGATATACTTCTTGCTCCTTGCCCCTTAGCGCAACTGCCGGAGCGAGTGTAAAAAGTGTTTGTGCTCAAGATATCCTATTTATGTTGTTTGACACTTGTTGATGTCACAAAGTGTGCTTAATTACTATATTGGCTGCTGGAAAGTTGTTCATCGTACTGTTGGTCTAATACAAACATCCAAAGTGGAAGCAGGGTTCGATACAATGTGGGGGCTTGAGGTATCATGGCCTATTGACAAGTGGCTTCGGCGTTATGGGGTGATCTAACGATACCACAATTTGAACTGGACCAACACTTAAAGTTAAGGTGATCGCGAGATACTTCTGGGAATCTCGAAGACTCCAAATTCGGGCTCAGCGTTCCAATCTAAATACGGTGTTGTATAATCGGAACGGTAGTAAGCGCGTAGTAATGTACAGTGATTATGTCATTCCAGAATCTAGGATGCGGTCTAGTTCTTTGTTCCTCTCTGGTGAGTTTGTTGGGGCTATAGGTATCAAAGAGAGTGCAAGTAGGTCGTGTGTGTGGCGTGGGGTGAATTTTGGTGAACTGCGGATGGTCGCCCCTGTCTCAATGGCCTCCCCGACAGCAACAGATGGCGAAGCTGACGGCATCTGCCATCTCGTCTCATGCGGCCACTATCACGGAGTTCTGGTGCGCAACTGGACGCCATGCCAACTCTTCATCTCGTCACCGAGCACGGCGTTCACCATTCGTTGTTGCTTCAGCATGTTTGCGCCGCGGAACTTCTCCGAGGCGATCTCGATTCCATACATGGAGCCACAGCCACCCGAAATGTCTTGGACCATCAGCTCTGTCGGCGCAAACTCAGCAGTCAGCTTGTCCCAGATGGCCGACTCTGCATCGTTGAGGTAGTCGGGTTTCTCGGGTAGAGCGGCATCTGGTGGATTAGACGCAGTTGAGTATCGCATTGTGCAGGACGGTCTCGTCACTCGTGAAAGGGTCGCTGAGCGAAAGCTTCTCGATTGTGTCTGCAAGAGCAGTCTGTTGATATTGATAGGGCTGCATCGTGCAACTGTAGATCCCTGCCGCAGCGTCGAGATGACGGTGCGCCGCCATTGAAGACGTAGCATTTCGTCGGGACAATGTAACCTATGCGAATAATTCCGAATATTGTGGACGTGGAGGGCGTGGTGAAATCATCGGATTCGGATCTGGTTACTATGAGGATTTAGAAATGCGACTGATCGGCAACAAGTATTGTGAATTATACTTCGTACCTAAGGTCTAGTCTAGATCTTCCATGTTGAAGTTGTAGTGTATCTTTTAGCCGTAGGTAGGTTAGGGTCCAGGGTCCGTCCCGATTGGATCATATACCTAGGCAGCCTTATATTGTCGTCTAATCGAATACTTTTAATAAGACAGTGGTCCTATCGGGGCTTAGCTATTTCTAGGCCAAAGGGGGCCAAGTGACTATCAGCACATACTTGAGAATGAGAATAAAGCATTATTCGAAGGACTTGACCGAGTCATGAGAAACTCATCATAACCTGGCTTCCACTAACGTTAACTTAAAAGTAGTAAAGACTGAGTGCAAGCAGTACCCTTGAGTTTGAGTTTAGGTCTATGTTATCTTCATATTTATATGAGGCTTCAAAGTGGATAATCAATGCAGCACGGGAAGAACACATGGTTTTTGTGTTAGTCATTAAACATGTCTCATATTTGTAATATTATGTAAACATCCACCAAACCTCAGCCACCTGGTCTAGATAGGGCCTATTTAGTTCTACTATTTCCCGTAACGGATGGCGAACGGAGCCGACTCAGCGACGTCCCACTCTTTGGCCTTTTTGGCGTCACCGAATATGTGAAGGGCCTCGATGGAGAACTTGTATTCGCCAGCGGGCACATAGGAGCCATCTGCGAGGCGGCCGTCGAAGGCGGCGGGGTAGGCGTCACGAGAGGCGTATACGTACGGCGATTCGAAGATGTCACCTAGGTTCTTGGTCTTATTGCCGTTGATCTGCAATAGCTTGATGCTGATACTAGGTGATCCAAAGGCCATCAGCGCGACGGCGACGGGTAGAGTCACGTCGGCAGTAGGGTCCTTGGAGAGGACGAAAGACGAGTTACCATTCACGGGGCTCAGGTTAGGGTCGGTCGAGATAGCGAGGTAACCGGTGTCCAGGACTCGGGTCTTGTGCAAGCTCCCCACGACCCCGTTGTATGGAAGAGACAGGTTCTCGCCGTTGGTTCCGTTCAGGGTAATGTAGCCTGAGTAGACGGGAAGGCGAGTGCCATCCAGTTTGGGGGGTGTCACGGTCACGGAGACCTCGGCACTGGCCCCAGGACGCACGGTGATTGAAGAGCTGCTCAGTTTGATGCTGGCGTACTCGTCAGATACCTCCAATCCGGGGAATTGGTCAGGGTAAATGGAATCAGAGAAGGTATAGCCGGTAGCCGCGCCAACGGAGCCCAGCTTATAAGTCACCGCACTTTTACCCAGGTTCTTGACGGAGAATTTCAAGGTCTTTTCGAGATGGTCGGTGTCGTTGAAGGCGAGGTATGACTTGCTGAGTAAGGTGGTGGCGTAAGCAGCATCGTAGGCCTGGACAAGACCGGCTCCCACTTGAGCCACAGCAGCCTTGACGTTAACGGTGCCACCGCCGGCGTTGTACAACCGTGGGTTCGCCGTAGAAGCGATGAGAGCCTCTAGGGTAGCAGGATCGAAGGTACCACGAACGTCGGCAATAAGGGCGTAGATACCAGCAACGAGAGGGCAGGCCATTGAGGTACCAGATATGACTGCATAAGAGCCCAGCGTTTGTGGATAAGTCGACAAGATGTTACCACCTGGTGAGGCTATCTGCGGCTTAACGTCCATTTCATAAGTCGGGTTCCACGTGGTGAAAGAACTGGCAGATCCGCCAGTGAGGGTGTTGTCAGCAGTAATCAGACTGTGTTATGTTAGCGACATAGCTCTCTAAGAAATGCGATTTTGCTTACGAGACTGGGGCGGTCTCTGGATCAACCATGTCGAGAACGACCTCGGAGCCAGCGGCAAGAGCCTTCACCCATGCTTCGCCTTGAGTGGCGGTGGTCTACAGTCCAAGTTAGTAACATATAGCGAACATCGAGAGCAGCGAGAATTACCATGCCGACAGCCTTGATAGCGGTAACCTCGGCCACCGAAGGGCCCAAAGCTCCAACTGGAACGTTGTTATAAAACATTACATACTTGGCGCCTGCGTTGGCAGCGTTGGTGGCTTTCTCAACAAAGGTGCAGGTGCCGCGGCGAATGAGGACAATCTTGTCAGAGAGGTCCGGCGTGTCAGCTGGGTATGGGCTGCAGCCCGCAGCAGGATCCGTGATATCAAAGTTTGGAGTCCATAAGGGGAGCTTAACACCAGCCCAGCCAGATGGGTCGCCTACGACGTACCCGAAAGTCTCATTTCCAGCACTATCGATGCTGAAAAAGGAGTCGATCAGCAATATAGGTGTAACCCAGTTATCGATGGAAGCGACCGAAGTAACTCGCTTACCGTTCGACGCCGTGCTGGCGTAGAACAAACCCATCGCGCCCTCATTGCCGGCAGATACGGTGCAAGGCACACCAGCGTCGACGATTCGAGACACCACAACAGCCCAGGGGTCTTCGCTCCAGCCGGAAGGGCCACCAATGGACGCGGTGATAATGTTGGAGCCATCCTCGAAGGCCTTGAGATATGCCTCAATCAGAACATCGTTGGCAGCGCTTCCCGTGCAGCCAAATACTCGATACGCGCCGAGGGTGACACCGGGAGCAGCACCTGTGAACCCGTACTCGTTTGCTTGAGCCGCAATAATACCACTGACGTGACTACCATGGCCAGCACATCCATCATATGGACTATATGAATATCAGCCATTGAATAATATTCAAATATCACTTAGTCTTCTTCAGAATTGACTTACTCTGCATCAGGAACAGGAGTGTTGAAGCCATCATAGTCGTCGCCGACAATGTCAGTGCCATAAGAGACCAGGCAACCGGGTCCAAAGCATCCTCCGAGTGCCGGGTGCGTGTAGTCAATACCAGTGTCAATGACAGCAATTTTGATGCCTTTGCCGATAACACCCTTGGCTCTGAGCTTGTTCACCTGTGTCATCAGATGGGGAGTGAAAGTGTCGTTGCTGGATTGTCTCTTGATAAGGGCATTAGCAACGCTCGCATCCTTGCTCTTGCCTGTCCAAACAACATTGTCCTTGGGGAGGTCGTAGATTCGGTTGGCCCAGACGCGCTTGACGCTTGCCAGGTCTGAGAGTGCCGCAGCCTCTTGTTCGGCGGTCTCGGTGTCGTGAAACTGAATTGATACGCCCTTGAAAATTGAGGAGTCGAACTTCACTATGGAATTGTAAGCCAATGACTATTCTCAGAACTTTACATTGTTTTTCTTTCTTTCTTGGGGTGCTATATAAACCGAAAACAGATACATTCAAGCAGGGAAGAGGAACAGGCGATACTTACTGCGCGTCTGTGCCTTCGAGCCAATACTTTTGAAAAAGTCGGATGAATCCTATTCGAATCGTAAATACTCCGGCTAGCACAATAAGGAATTGAATGGGTAACAATTTACCTGAGCGTCATCAAACTCAACTACGTAGCTACCAGTGAGGTGTTTCGCCTCTGCAAGCTTCTTGGCCTCGGACGAGAGGAAACCTCCCGCGCTGGCAAGCAGCGACAGCACAAAGCTGCTGCGAACCATGGTGATTCAACAAGCAGCCCGCCTACACGACAGGTCACAGCAAAGATGTGAAGGGGGAGGGAGCAAAAGAAGGGGAACGAGCGCAGGCGGACTCGAGGAGCAAGGCGTGCCACCAATCCGTCGTGAGAGAGGCGGGAGGGCCATGGTATTTTGTACTTGGAGCTCCATCCCGTCCAAGGGACCGGCACCGCGCCAAACAACGCAACTGAAGCCCGGAATCACGCATCTCGCAAGGATTGGGTTGGGGACTCCCCATATGCATGCAGGCAAATGATAACCAGAACAGCTTCCATTGTGGTGTTAGAGCGCACGCGAGCAGGGTTATCTAGTGGGATCGCTAAGACACCCCACGATGCGAGCTTGGCAGGGGAAATCATTACCGTTCGTCGTTGCGCGGACAAAGAGGTTGTGCCAAGATGGATATCACGGGTCCGCGAATGGTGAGCTGGTTCTCAGGTGAGGTCCCGCCGACCCAAATAACTTATCTACATGCTTGCTGCAGGCACCTCACATTGCCTCGTCGTGGAAGCAGAAGAGCTTCGATGTCAATGCGGCCTAGTATGTATCTGATATATGATATGGTTGTGCAGGTAAAGGCTTGGTACCTATTATATCTGGAGGTATAAGTTCTATCGATCGGAGATTATCAATGTCTTACAATGCAACTGAATGTTTTGACGGCAACCCCCCATATTATCCTATCGTATAGATTAATACCGCCTAATTCTGTCGTAGTACCGTAACGCTTTGCAATTTAAGCGGCCAACACACCGTACCGTTCTGACGGCGTCTTCTTGATTTGCTCACATGCCTAACATGGTTTGGATATTTCATCTGGGGACTCACGCTTGGTCGAAGCCAAGATTCTAATCCTCAGCTAGCTACCATTACACGGTGGAAAATAGACGTATTGAAAAGGGCTTAGTATGATTTCGCCCACCTATGAGATTCGTTATTTGAAATGCGGCATTCTTGGTAAAAAGAAATCCCTACATAATTGCCGGCAGCATCCGACCGATAAGCCGTACGCTAGACAAGCCGTGCAGAGTGTCGAACGTTCAAATACAACCAGCATAGCAGTACGGCATACACGATGATGAATAATAAAGGTCGAGACGTAAATGAATGAATTTCTCGATGTTCGTGTAATCGCTGTACTGCTCCTGCGGAAACTATAAACATGCTCACAAAAATTCGTATCTCTCTCAGCTCACGCGGCACAACAGTTCATGGATGGGAGGTTCAATTGAAGACCTCCTTATTGCGGAAAGGACGCCAAGCGGCTCGGCTCGGCCAGCTCTTCTTATTCGACGATTTCCGCTTGTCTAACATCATCGAGTCAGGCATTTGGGTCTTGAAAGATAACCGTTTGGTAGGATCGCCACATTTCCAGACCTAGACTTCTAGACCGCCAGGATTTCTTGGCGCGCCCAGACTGGCATCTTTCTCCGTGACCTGTCATCGGGATGGATGGGGAGAGCTTGACCTCCCAACCCTGGAAATGTACGTAGGGATGCATCGCATGGTAGCAATACTGGAGTAGTCAACGCCTCGTGAAGTGGGCGCAAATCAGCAGCCGATATGGCATCCTTTCCTAATATCTCCTTCATACGCCTCGGTAGCTATAGGTGACTTAGTAGGACCAACGAAAAGTGCAATATACAAAAGAAACGGGTTAAGACATTCGTCATACACTACATTGCATACTGCTGCCGTCACGGAAGATAATCAGACTATATAGGACATTTCTCTCCGTGTCCCACCGATTTCGGAGCTGTGGCGCGGCACGTTGCCGGATGCAATTCTGCAATACCCATGTGTAATATACACAACGTGCGCAGATGTAGTCTTAGGACATGTATGAAATAAATGCCCTGTAACCTATGGTGTCCAATAGTATTCGTATCAATTGAACGACTTTCTCAGAAACTTGCCATCAATCTAGAGATTGACGAGGGGAATTATCTCGAGTTCGAGTTATAAAGTTTACGGCAAGCATACCGCCACGGAACATCCCGCAAACAGAAAGCTATGCGCTTGAGCTGATTTCTGTACTGTCCCGCTAACCTGCATGTTCGAAACCGTTTAAGCCGCATATATATCGTTTGGCTAACTGAGGTGCTTTTTTATATCCACTCCTTGCGGGCGGAGCTGACTCGGAGCTTCATAAACGTTGAGAGAGCTGGCAGAATTGAGCGCTAAATTTACGGCTCGGCCCGTAAGTAGCGAATTTTCGAATCGCTCGTTAAGTTGGACAATGAGTCTACATATATGGCTTATTCTTTTGTGCGGGTGTTTGCGGCGATCTACACTGCACTAGAAATGGCTCAGGGGCGATGAGGTGTGCGCTGACCTAGACATGCATCAGGCTCATCTCCAACTACGGATCTAAGGAACAGAAAAGACTATTCACGTCCTTTGACACGATGCTTTCGATTTACTGATTCACAGGAAATTGTTGTCGGGCGCGAAGCCAACTACGTCGATAGCCTCAAGTAGTTGATCACCTTTGCTCATCCACCTGAATCCAAATCGGAATACTCAATTAGTGTCAATAGTATCATGTAATGAAGAAGTCCTTAGAAGATCACAGGTCCAAGACGCCTGGCATCCCACAACCTGATTGATTTTCCCACCTGCCGATTTGATGTCTTAGAAAGATGAAATGAGTCTAGCCTGTCTATCGCAGGTACCAGACTTTTGATGCTTATGGGTATTCGCTGAAATACCAAATGCCCCGAGAGTCCCAATAACCTCCAACCAATGCGCCGAGAATTCTGGTGTCAGAACGTTCCTGTACTCTAGTACTACACCTAAGGTGCGGTGTATCCTAACGACTACTTAAAATCCAATAGTCTCATAAAGCCTGGTGAGCCAGGCTCGAATATACAGGGAACATTGATGCTCCTATCGCTCTCACGCTTGCGTCAGTTGCTTGCGGTATGAGTCCCAATCCACAATGCTAAGCGCCAGTTAACATGCTATTGTTTCAACTGCGACGACGCTGAGAATGGCAGGAAGACCGATTTAACAAAGCCCGGGGCGAAGGTGAATGTATCCCATGATGCGATGAAGAGGGGTTTTTTTCCTTACCTCCAGACCCTGTCGATCTTGCCTTCTTCGAAGAAGTACACAGCGAACTCGTAGAACCGGACTAATTAACAGAGTTCATGAGCACATTTACCCTGTTTCCGACACCGAGCGTAACAAGGCAAACTCACCACTGCGACCGGTAGGCTCCACACCCGAAAGTTTACCGGTCGGTGTCCCGGTAAACCTGAGTCGGACGGCGACACGTTGAGTTGTGTGATCCACGACTATCGTGTCGACGTTGAACTTGATGTCGGGGATGGCGGTAATTGCTTGTTGGATGAGGAGCCGATACTCGTCCCTCGAAAGGCGCCTGTTATTGTGAATAACGTGAGATTGGGCATACACCGGTAGCTTGCTCTGCATCGTTCGTCCATTGATGCATCCTATATAGTCCATATAGGTGCTCTCTAGAACCTGAGCCGATGCGTGTTGTCTTCCAGCTTTAAAGTGACCATTGCTGTAGGCGCTTATGAGGTCAGGTGTGAAGTCGTAGCCCGGCCAAGACAGCTGGCGTTCTACCTCCTGCTCGGGCGTGCCGGTTGTGATCATTCTCCATATTTTCCCATTTTTTATCCACACGATTGTTTGTTTCATAAACCGAACAATCTTTTCCGGGCAGTGTTTAGGCCTAAGTTCCACTACCGATGAAGCGGCTAGTCGTCCAGCGTCATTGTCGACGGTAAAGGAATCGGTGCTGAGCTTTATACGCCCATGGGATGTGCCCGTGACTTCGAACGCTTCCGGCGTGATTATTATATCGCCGTTGAAATTTAGCGGGAATGTTAGGACGTCAGGGAGGTCCTTCCATCGGTCCTGGTTGATGCACTGCACATAAGATCTGTATAGTGATTCGTTTGCAGCTATGTACGGCATCGTGGAGCGTTAAGTTCATAAGGAAGATCTGTTTAGATAGAAAGGAACAAAAGGGCTTATGAGATATATAGGAAAAGCACTCATGTTTGTTTTGGTATCAAACTTTAGATACGTAGTTGCTGGGATGGGCTTCATACTATATGCACAAACCTGAGGTTTCCAGGTTGGCCCCGGATTCCACCTGCAAACCCCTGTAACCGAACCGAACCCCTCAATTTTTCTCCTTCATATTTCCTTGTTTGCGCCTTTCCACCGTCTAAAAACTCTTTCAATAATCAACTACTAGACATGTTCTAGACCAAAACTACAAGCACGTATTGCTGCAGCACGCGTTTCAATTTTTTTTAAGAAGCAAAGCTATCTAAATAGCCTTATTCAAGAGAGCAACTCCTTTGCTACTTCAGGCTTCATCATAAAAGCGATCCCTTCTTTTCTCCATGTATCTGCTTCTACCCAGTTCCTTGTCGCGTTCAGTACCATGTTCGCCGGTTTGGCGAGGTCGTACGCCGGCCAATGCGGAAGCGGATCCGTTTCAGCCGTATTCTTCGCCGAAACGTTGTTCGGGTTAAGATGATGAACGAAGCTGACGTAGGCCTGCCCAATTGCTTTGGCTAACCTGGAGTGGCTATCGTAGTCCGGACTGGGCCCAAGCAGGCCAGATATGTTCTGGAAACTGTAAGCCACGTTGACAAAGTGTTTAACACCGTCCCACTCATTCCCGTTCCACGGCCTCTGATCAAAGCGGTAACTGTATACGGGCAGCCCGGCTGCTGTGTATAGTTCGGCCATGCGGCGTCGCCCAGATATCATAACCAGGTCTCCGCCAATCGCCGCAGCACGCCTCCACATCAACCCCCGTGTTGGATGTCGAGTACAGTTAGTAATCGCATATGGAGGCTCGTCGCAAGGATCATCTGGGTAAAGTTCAAGAAGCCTCCTGACGGTCGGTGGAGTGAGCGCATAACTGCGCCAAGTGAAGATAGAGTTGAAGATATCCTCTTCAGTATTCAAAGTACCAGATATGGCGAATCCCTCATCGGTGTTGGCACCAATGAGAATTGGTACCTTCACGTATTTCCCTTGTTGCATCAGCTGGCTTGGGTACCCAGTCACTGTAACATTGAGAGTCAATAATCGCTATCGGAGAGTGATTTGTGAGGGCTTCTAGAGTCTAGTTTCCTCCTCAAACTTGGCAGGGAAAAGAAAGGGAAAATAGTTCAGGGATTACTAACGGAAATCGCCATCTAACAAGGGGTTCCAGACTACACTGGGATGCGCGGCAAAAAGTGTCGCTTCGTCAACTTCGCGTAGGCAGGCGAGTTGGTTCGCGGCATTCCAGCAACCCACAGTTCGAGTCAAATTCTCTACGGCAGCTGAGTACTAGACTACTGTAAGCCAGTTGTTTTCCTTTATGGTGGGACTTGTAAGGGCACTGTAAGCTTGCAAAATTGGGCTACAAAAGAAGATTCAAGATTATGCAAGGTATCACGTCAAAGAAATAGGCCCGAGAGCTTCTTACCCAAGTGAGGCTCTCGACTTGCGCGCCAGTCGGACCACCACTCTCGAGGATTGCGCCGCGAAAGAGATTGTCGTCCCGGCCATCATACGCAAACAGATGGTAGGCGATGCTTTGCGCTCCCGCGCTCTCGCCCCAAACGATCACCTTGTCCGCGTTGCCCCCGAATGCCGCAATGTTCTCCTGAATCCAGTGAAACGCTAATCGCTGGTCTAGAAGTCCTGCATTGCTGGATCCCTCGGCGAGTATCTGCGCTGTCTGGAGGAACCCCCACTGGCCTAGACGGTAGTTCATACTGACCGCGATGACAGGCTGTCCCATCTCTTGACTGACTTGGACAATACCTGAGAGATTATATTGCGGATCGGCACTGCTGCCCGCGTACAACCCACCCCCATAAACCCAGACTAGGACAGGCAGAGATTCTTTTGGTTTCCCGGCTGGACGCACCACGTTTATTGTGAGGCAGTCCTCCGACAGCATAAAATTTTGGCCGTACTGCATGCAACTATACCCGTACTGGGTTGCTTTCCTGATCCCATCGAAGGATTCGTTTACGGGCAATGGTCGTCGGTACCGGAGCTGTCCCACGGGTGGCTGTGCATACGGCATACCTAAGAAAACATCTTGGTTCCAGCCCGGCAGGTAGAGACCCTCGTATGTCCCATTAACCGTTTTGACTGTTGGCGCTTTTGGATGATCCAGGTGCAGAGATGACGCGTCTGCGAGTTTGGAAGATAGAACCGCTATCAACAGCAAAAGCCTCATCATGATGACACGTTCTAGACTAGACATTGTTTCACTCAAATGCTTCGAACAAACCCTCAGATGCATATTGCGAATTTAACGATATATAATTTAAATATAAATGTGATGGCTGAAGTTGATTGCGTCTTCTGATTGGAGGAAGAATGGGGCGCCGGTACGAAATCTACACCGAGCTAACACCTGCGATGCAGGCGAACCGGGGCAGCAAGCACCTCTAGATGCCAACCCGGACTTTAAAATTTGGAGACTTTGAGGACCGAGGAAGTTGTTAATTGAACGAGACATTACAAACTAGCCAAGAGCATGACAACTCGATTATTCATTACTG
This sequence comes from Xylaria sp. Z34, assembly GCA_037356055.1. NCBI lineage: Eukaryota > Fungi > Ascomycota > Sordariomycetes > Xylariales > Xylariaceae > Xylaria > Xylaria sp. Z34. Next base: position 535,799 of record JBAWJW010000009.1, read on the forward strand.
CTAACAGATATAATAAAAGGTATGAGAAATTCGGCTTTCGTAGGGCTCGTCACGCCTTATTGGCTGGCCTCACACTTTGTGGGTTGTGAAATAAATCGTTGGGGTCATACGTGGTCTTGATGGATTCCAGCAACTTTAGATTCGGACCCCAGTACGATTGTTGAGGGTCTGTCAAGGATGGGTCGACGTAGCCGGGATAGGTTGTCAATTTCTGTGGCGCTGAGTTCTGTATAGTACTAATAAGACCGCTCATAAAGTCTTTAGTTTGCTGGGTGAGGACTGGTATGCCAATACCATATCCCTGACAAAACATGATTTTGTCTCGGTGTGAATAGGCGGTCGCATTCATGGGGATATCGCTGATAGCACCTCCAGTAGCATCGAATATTAAAAACCACAAGAGCGTACCACGATCTGTGTTGTCGAGATAATCCATCACTTTTGTTATCGTATCTTCTGAAAGAGTTTCGTCTTTAGTGAAAGCCAGGCTCCGAACTGTAAAGGCACTGTGGATATCCGAGAGATAAAGTGCTGCATCTTCAGCCTGCTGAGCGATGGCAGCAAGCCAATCATCAATAACGATAGAAATTTTGCCGTTAGGGATTCGCTCTGGGATACCGGATGCGTCCCACTCGGCTTCTGTGCCATAGAATGTGGCAGTGATGATTGCTCCAAGTTCGTGGGCGACAAATTCGGTGCCAAATCTTCGGTCAAGATTTTGGTCAGAGACAAGATCCTGCCATTGTTTGAAGACGGGCACCATGTCGGCATGTTTTCCGAATGAGAGCGAGTAAGAATACTGGACCACACTGCCAGGCTCGGGGTGTGTCTTCATAACGAATTTGGTAATAATGCCAAACCCTGCACCGGCTCCTTTCAACGCCTGTCTGATGTTAGCCTGGCACCTTAGAACTGCCTAAATTAGCTTACGAAAAACAGGTCTTGATTCTCGGTTTCGCTAGCATGCTGGATAGACCCGTCCGCAGTAACAACTTCAACTGCTACGACATGATCTAGACATGATCCCCACATGCGTGACGTTGGACCTAGTCCTCCCTATCAGGGTCTTGAGTTAGTGTTGATATTCCAAGAGGTAATAGAGGACTCACGATAGTAGCATGCCCACCTATGCCAACACCGGGACAAGTGCCATGAGATATAGCTCTTTTTCCGTTATCGTGTAGCCTTTGGGTGACATCGGCAAGCTTGGTGCCGCCACCTATTGTTGCTTGCCACGTCTTTGTATCGATAGAGAAATCTTGCATATTCAACAGGTCGATTACTAGGGCACCATCTTCACCACCCAAGCCTATGTTCTTGATTAGACCGCATGCAAATTATATGACAAGAGGCGATGGTCTCATACAGTAGTTGCTGGGAGCACATTAGTTAGTAGCTACCAAAAGCATCGTAGTCAGCGAAATGACCCTTACGCGTAGGAATGGCCACCCGACTTTGGCTGAACCTTGACATTGTTGGTTGCGGCGCATTTTACAAACCCGGATACGTCCTGGGCCGTTTGTGGACGAGTTACTGCTATCGGCGTGACAGGGAGGTCGAGGTTATATCGGTTGACCCAAGATATTTGGTACAGCGGATTATCGGGATAAGCAACGCAGTCGCTGCGGCCGTTGCACACGGCATTGAGACAGGCCGCTAAAGGGTTACTCGGCGACTGCCCCATATTGATGCTTTAGAAATGTATAACTGGCGTTGATAAGCCTCGTTTGTACTCGTAGGTTGATACTAGGAAGAGCTATGTAACAAGAGCGGCTCAAAACCTGTGCAGCTAAATTTGGCAATGGGCAACACATTCGCTGTTTATAATCGTTGACAAGGAACAGGCTGTGACACGAGGGAAGTAGGCCGTGACTGTAAAAAGGGAAGAGTGACCAGGTTTCTTTTTGTGTAAGCCACCCTTCTAGTCTTATGGATCGTTACCCGAGCACTTAGGTAGGCGCATATGGGAACATAAGTTCCGGCAATTACACGGCGAAGGTGCCACATGAAGGCGCAGACTATGGTACTGTAAGGACACTCGTTCCCATACGCGTGTAGGCAGGAACCAACACTTACTGCAGGCATGGCCGACTCCAACAGAACCCCTGAGAAGTTCCCAAGTATAGGGTATGATTGATTCATTCATTGCCCTACGTCGTCTAGATACGAGTACGACTTGTCCAATAGGCGTGCACAACATGGTCACACACAGATCTACAACGCACGGATCCCCGGTCGATCATAAGCTTTACAACCAAAATTTCTCCGTCCTCTCAAGCCATGGTATACATTCTCTGTGAGTGTCCTTGCTGTCTGGTGCTTTGGGCGTTCATTGGGGCGCTCACCGGCGAATGTGCTACATAATTCCAGGCTGTACTCCGTACCTAAGTTTATCATCTTGTCGGAAAACTACGTCAGTCGTAACATTGAATATTTTGAGGGCGTACAGATGGATGACATCGTTGTACAGGCACGGTACAGGTATATAATGCTGTGGTATTATTGACTAGGACTAATCACATCCGATCTCCAACTTGGGGCTTCGTGGGGACACGCGGAACTTGCCAGGCACTTTAGGCCACTAATGCACGCCAAGGTGTCTTTCATTTTCTGGGGTGCAGCATCGTGGCGTTAAGCTAATCCAATAAGCCGGTTGTTCAACCCCTGAAAGTCTTTGTCAATTGTTCCGGAAGTGGCTTCTCACACGGGTCACTCGTGCAACGCCTCAATAGTTGACAATCTACCTGGGGTATGTTATGATAGCTTTGGGCTTCTCTGTGGCTTCGGGGCGTATATGATCATGCGAGGCAGAAGTATTCGAGGGTGTATGTTGTCCTATGACCAGAGTATGAAGCCACAGAGAATACGTGGCCTTTCTGATGTGTGACGCCACAGAATGAGATGGTAGCACCTGTGTGTGTGATTATGAATAATCAGGAGGCCGACACGTGTGATGTGTGTTTTCTATAGAGGGTTAGGTGAGTTTAGTGCAGATCATGTTTAACGTCAGAGCATACCTACCTACTTGCCTTAACCATATAGGCAATCTACAGCCCTGTAGCCCATGTTTGTATCAGTCGTTAGCGTCCAATAGCCGGGGTACGATGGGTACGATGTGAGGCTCATCGTCAACCTCTAACGTTCGTTGATAGGGTCTGAAACTACCCAGTGTCTAGCCGCCACTTATTTTTGATTGTCTCGGATCACGTGAATATGCGTTACCCGCGGATAATTAGTCTAGCCAGTGTTGGAAAATGCCAGCTGGAATTTTGTAATTTAGGTACCTCCGTCAATAGTCATTTAGTTACTACAATCTCTAAAAGGTTTCGAGTAACTATCATGAGAATAAGATATAAACTAATTAAGTTTAGCTCATGGGTAAATACGGGGTAGTCGAGTGGGGCTACAGGAATATGAATACCTACCTCGCCTACCTACATTGTTGTATTGATACAAATCCCCAAATCAAACAACTAGGTATGACCAAACGTTAATGTTAAGACAAAGGCCTACTTCTGGTATTGTCAAAGCCGTTTTTATTCCCACCTATTATTCGCCGTACTTTCCTGCGCATGAGCAAGCAACCGGCTCTTAGTTTGGTACGAGAACTACGCAAGCTGTCAAAACCCCGCAGATGCATCTCCAAAAACAACGGCAAGCGTCTCGGTATTGAGTGAATCGCGGGTCTAGTTCCCATTACCCCTCTGGCGGGTCTAAGGTAGATGGATGGCTACTACGTAGGTAGGTATGCAAAGAGGGGGTCGGTATCGCAGACCCCACGGCATCCTCATATTTAAGTGACAGGTGCAACTGCAAGTGGGAACGGCTACGAGGATTAGAGCTGTGACGCAGTCATTACTATGGCCTAAACTTCTCCAAACTTTCGGTCTACTACTGGAAGCTATCGTATCTCCGACTCTCCTCCTGTTGCCCCTCCTGCTCTTCCTCCGTCACCGGACAAGGTGTTTAATTGTAGACTTGCTTTTTAGTTATGCTACTTGGATCGCAGAAACGAACTTTAGATAACTAGCCCTTGCTTGAACTTGCCTTAAGATACGATTTTCCACAGGATTTTTCAAGAGAGATCTCTTCAACTCGAAATACACCATGTATACGGCGTCGGATGCTTTCTTCGAGGCATTATGGCAAGCAGGTGTCACACACTGCTTTGTCAATCTAGGCTCCGACCACCCCAGCATTATTGAGGCCATGGTCAAGGGTCAGCGGGAAAACAAGGGCAGCTTTCCTCGCGTCATTACATGTCCAAACGAGGTACGTTACGTTACCTACAGTGAATGCGCAAAAGACATCAGAGATGGCCGCCGAGCTGTTCCTAATTAGTAGTTCTAGATGGTTGCCATGTCCATGGCGGATGGCTACGCGCGATTGACCGGTAAACCCCAATGTGTCATTGTTCATGTCGATGTGGGAACGCAGGGTCTGGGAGCGGCAGTACATAATGCGAGCACAGGTCGTGCACCGATCCTCGTGTTTGCCGGACTGAGTCCTTTCACGATGGAGGGGGAAATGCGTGGATCACGGACAGAGTATATTCACTGGATGCAGGACGTCCCTGATCAAAAGCAGATCGTAGGTCAATACTGCCGCTACACAGGAGAGATCAAGACAGGCACGAACATCAAGCAGATGGTCAACCGCGCGCTACAATTTGCCAAGAGTGATCCTCAGGGCCCAGCTTACTTAGTCGGAGCGAGAGAAGTCATGGAGCAGGATATTACACCGTATTCACTTGATCAAAGTCTTTGGGACCCAGTCGAATTGGGTGGACTACCGCCCAAAGCATCAAAAGCAATCGCGGAAGCTCTCCTAGGCGCTGAAAATCCGTTGATCGTCACGGGATACGCTGGCCGTAACCATAAGGTACCCGACGCGCTCGTGGAGCTGGCAAATACGATCAAGGGGCTGCGAGTCCTGGACACGGGTGGTAGCGATATGAACTTCCCAGCCTCACACCCTGGCTGGGTCGGGCTTCGATACGGCAACCACGACTCGATCAGGGAGGCGGGTGCTATTCTCATCTTGAACTGTGATGTGCCCTGGATTCCAACCCAATGCAAGCCTAAGGAGGGCATCAAGATCTTTCATATCGATGTCGATCCACTCAAGAACCTGATGCCGGTCGCCTATGTGCCTGCTCAGCACCGATATCGTGCCGATGTGCTCACATCCATTGAACAAATCACGGAAGCTGCTAAGGATCTCGCAAGTAATGCCGATGCAGAAATCGAGAACAAGAAATGGGATGCATTACAATCCTCATATAAAAAACGGTTGGATGCCATTTCAGCAATGACTGTCCCGGCTGCAGACGGCACATTTGGGACAGGGTACCTATGCAAGACTTTGCGGGCATTGGTCCCTGAGGATACAATCTGGGCCATTGAGGCCGTCACGAATACCTTTTTCGTCCATGACGCGGTGCGGCCGGAGCTTCCAGGATCGTGGATCAACTGTGGTGGAGGTGGTTTGGGCTGGTCAGGTGGCGGTGCCCTTGGTATCAAGCTGGCCTCAGTTGTCGAGCACGGCGGTAAGGGCAAGTTTGTGGTGCAGGTTGTGGGCGACGGCACGTTTTTGTTTTCGGTGCCCGGCACCGTATACTGGATATCCAAGCGGTATCAGATCCCCGTGCTTACTATCGTACTCAACAACAAGGGTGAATTTATCCAATCTGGTCGATTTCCTAGTGGCTAACCTAGTAACGCAGGCTGGAACGCCCCACGGCACTCCATGTTGCTTGTTCACCCAGAAGGTTTGGGATCTAAGGCAACCAACGAGGAAATCAACATATCTTTTGACCCCGTTCCTGATTACTCGGGTATCGCAAAGGCAGCGGCCGGAGGAGACCTCTTTGCTGCACGAGTCGAGAAGGCCGACGTTTTGGAAGAGACGCTCAAGAAGGCCATCGCAGCTGTTGAAGGTGGGCAGTCGGCAGTCATAGGTAAGTCGAATTTGGAGCTATTTTCCTCTCCTTCTTACGTTATCCCACATGGGATCGAGATCTTACGTTCTGGCTGAGAAGCCTCCACATTCCTACTAGCTTCTTTCTTAGCCCAGCCCACGCGCAGAAAAGGCACTAACTCTGGACCATACAGATTGCAAAGTGAATCTAAGATCCTAATGAGTTACGCCATTGCGCAGTAGTGCCATAGCCGTGTGCAAGTTGTCTCGAGGCTCTGTGTGATAGTGATAGGCGAATTCCTCGACTGCTCACCTCTAATGCATGTAGTCAGCTTCAGATATGGTATATAACGCAACCCACCATTAGAGACTTCGATAACTGTGTTAGAATAGTCGAATTCCAAATAAGTTCTCAAAGCCTCGTCGCCCCATTTGCTCTTGGCTCGACGCGAATCCAAAGGTCTAGACTACTGTGGCGAGAAATAAGGACCAGGAAGTTGTAGATACTGTGTTACTAGATCTTAGCCTATATGCTACGAGATACACTAGTTGCATTGACACGATGAGAACATCGATAACAGACTTGCCAGTAACAGGGACAAACTGGAGCCCCCGACGATCTATGCTACCGTATCGTCTGTATTTGTCGGAAATTCTATACTCTATAAATTGGCCGGTCTGATGTCGGCGAAGATAATGGGGTTGTGCTGGAGCCCGGCGACATGCGGAAAACACGGGCACACGAATGTTGCAGAACAATTGGTAGTTTCCCCTCATCACGTAAACCAGATCGGTGTTTCTATCTTGCAGGGGAACGGTTTGGAGAAGACGCCGGCCCCTCGACTCTGCATATTATTGCGGCGACAGATATAGAAGCGAGGTGGCCAAGTAGTTAATCGATCCAATGGGGCGGGACATCTGCTCCTAGCGAGGGGCATGATACTATGGGGAGAAGACTAAATTCAGTAAAAAGATTGTCAGATCGATCGATTCCCCAAGATAGACTTGGAGAAACCATTGGGTATTTGAAAATAGACGGGGCTTTGTTGTTTGTGCGTAGCTCGTGGTGGCTTGTGAAGAGAGAACAGGACGGCGACTTACCTAAGTACATAGTATGACAGACCGGTTGGACTTGTTTAAAGTTAGGCTTGACGTGCAAATTTAAACTTGCATTGCATGTGATCACGAGCTCAGAAAATCAACGTGGTAGCACTTAGTAGTCCGTCTCTAGCCAACAAAAGTGGTAGCACGAGGCCTAGCCTCTAACCAGCAGGGCATGTTCCGTTCACGATCAATGGCTGGTTGTAGTGCTGTTTTGCAAGCTGTAGGAGGACCCTTGAGGCGTTGTTTTTAACCTTGTTTGACCCCGCGGGTAGCCATTAAACCCCCCGATATGCCGCAAGAGCCCCTGTCCTACCCACTTGGAGGAACTGGTTGTCGCTGTGGGACGACAGATTTGGGGGGCCTCGGCCAGTCTATTTTCTTTTTCTTTAATTGAGACTTGCTGGCGGGGTGCGGTCGTGACAACCATCAAGCAAGGTACCTGCTAGTCTAATGTCTACCTGCTTCGGTCGAAGAGAGGAATTCCCCCCAAAAATGGATGCCACTGTTCGTTCCCCGTCCCCTCCAACAACAATTCGGCCGCCTTTTCTCTTTGAGGATGATAAACCAAACCATTCATCTTTGTCGTCCCCCCGTTGTCTCCTTAGCCTCTAGTCGCAGTCTGCACTGGCACCGTTGATTAACCAAGTCCGCTTATATGAGGGCTTCGATTTCCATCCGTGACTCCGGCTCTCCCGATTGTACCCGATTCTCCTCCAGCCGTCTGCTGGTTGACTGGTCTCTGTGAACATCATCATCGCCATGACAGGACTCTTCCAGTAACCTCGTGTCTACTGTGCTGGACACTGCACGACCTGTTGCCGATCGCCTGATTTGCATGGCCAAGAGATGATGTTTTTTCATAAAGCGCCGAATTCAGGACGAACGACATCATACAGGAGGAATTTGGCACCCGGCCAAGTGACTCTTCACTTTCCATCGAGTCTCAGACGGAGGAGGAGTTAACGCCCGTCGACACAAACATCGCGACTTAGCCAAGGGAGATAACATCTAAAGCCCACCTTGTGGGGCGCAATCTTATACTAGCCGTGTAGTGGTTTATGACTTTTAGTCCATCGGTGGTCTCAGCAGAGATAAGGAGCATAGAAAACGAGAGACGAGAGACGAGAGACAATGACACCCGAGAAGGGCGGTGGAAACGAGCAGGATGTCGTCGAAACCAAGGGCTCAGGTTCGAACAGCGCTCCAACACTGCCGCCGCCGCGGCCAGTTCCCTCGAACGACCCGAAACTGATAACACAGGCGCGAACGCCTCCACCACTCCATGTCGTCCCAACCGACTCACCCTCGCTTGACCTCTTCAAGCTGCCGCCCACCGCTGCACTGAAACTACTATGCGCTGGTATTGAGTCTCTGGTCTGCATCACGGGCGACATCCCACCTACGCCCCCTCCTACCAGCCCTCCCGTGCCCAACATGAGTGGCATGCAACGGGAAAAAGCTGCCATCGTGCGATCGCATTCTGAAAGGAACCTCGCCCGTCTTCGAGAACAGCAGCAGCAACAACCACCCACGAGTCAACCCCGGCCGAAAACACAGGGTCACCTCCAGGGCTTCTTCGACGCGAACCAGTTCCAGCCTGTCGATGGCGTGCGGCTACGACACCCACCCACCCCTCCACCACACGCCACTCCCCAGCCGTACATCGTCGTCGGCGAAAATATGCAGCCTCTGAATCTACAGCACAGCGCCATCACACGCAAATTCTTCAGCAAGGCGCCCCCGCCCATCAGCATCGAAGACTACCTCCTGCGCATCCACCAGTTTTGCCCCATGTCGACGGCCGTCTATCTGGCGACGTCATTCTATATTTTCCGCTTGGCTGTTGAGGAGCGTGCCATTCCCGTGACAAGGAGGAATTGCCACCGGCTGCTGCTCGCGGGCTTGAGAGTGGCCATGAAGGCGCTGGAGGATCTCAGCTACCCACACTCCAAGATTGCTAGGGTCGGTGGTGTGAGCGAAATCGAGTTGGCCAGGCTGGAAATCAGCTTCTGCTTTTTGGTCGGGTTCGAATTGGTGGTCGACGAGGAAACGTTGCGGAAACACTGGGATATGTTGAAGCAGAATACGAGCCTCGGCGTTCCTGGATCTGATATAGGTGCTACAGGCACCCTGCCTAAGTTGAAACTCGACTTACGACGCAAGAAAAACTTGGACCCTGTAGCTTGAGGGCGGTAACATTCATATGTTAACGCGCTCGAGTACCCTCGATCGCGCCATGCCTGGCCTCAGTGCGGATGCGGGCAAGCCATAATTTATTCTCCACGAAATCACATTTCTCGAAATAGAGATCATCTTCTAGTTAGGAAGACAAACATAATGTGCTTCCTCCATCTTTTCCACGCTGGAGTAGAGCTGTTGTTGACTTTGACATACCATTGTCGAATAAGAAGATGATATAAGATGGGTGATGGTAGCCACTGGCAAGGATTGTCTCATAAGCATTTCTCTGAAAACAGAGAATCTTAATTAGTATATAACAGGAAGAGCGTCTTGGTTCTGTGGCCACTGGGGATGCCATGTTATGGGACTCATTGCGGTACGTTTGTGTTATATGATACCCCCCCTAATCTGAAATTGTTGTATATATCATTTGCATACTACCGATGGAAATGAATTGGGGATTTACTTGTACTGTGACATCACCTACATAGCATGTTAATCAACGGTTGGCTGGCATGATTTCTTTCTACTGTCGGCCGTAATAATGATGGAATCGATCTACGTCTCTAACAGTAGTATTCCCTGATCCTACGTAACACTACTTAAATAAACCTTAATCTGACATAGCATCCTACCAATGTCTAGTATAGCAGTCTTCGATCTCGGGTACTTAAAGTATGTCATGTAAGTAAATGAAGTTGTATAGTTAGTTATTATGTGTGAGAGAGAGAGGGAGAAAATTCATACCTGGGGCCAATAATAGCTGCCTCACAATGCCTCACTTCGCGTTAGGAATTTCCCCCAGGATAACACGGCTGTTAGACCCTACACCTGCAGTTCGTACCCCACATGAGCAATTGCCTAAGGGGGCAGGTAACTAATCTGAGCGCTATCAGATTACCTGCTTTAGTGTCCTGACGTGAGCTGGGTCCGTTATTAGCCTCGGGATATATTCAACCGCATCAAACCGTCCGCTCCAATAATACGCCCTATAGGCTGGGTACAGACGGATCGTCGCAGATGCCTTCTGTTGGTATCGTCAACCGTAGCAGCTTCAGAATTTACGCAAGTATCTTCCGGTCGGCGAAATCACCAATCCAGCTCCAAGGTCGAATCTTGCGACACACAGCTGCGCGACACATAGCGACCAGCTCCGTGGCTGCTAATACTTGGGTACCAATACGCGCTATAGCTACCCCGCCCTCGCGGCTCGTTTCTACCCCGCGCCAAATCACCACTGCGACGACCTCGGGCAAAAAGTCTGTCGCGACCATGGCCGACATGGACGTCGAGACCGTCTTGAAGGGCAAGTATCCCGCCAAAGCGCATGCGAAACGCGTCGTCGAATACATCCGGTCCAAGATCCCCGATGCTACCGGAGTCCTATTTCTCGAGGGGCGGACCGACCACCTCCTCGAAGACAGCGATGAGCCGGTTCCCTTTAGGTGTGTTGTGTATTTTGTATTTATGTGCATCTTCTTCCAACGGTATTAACCAGGACACAGACAGCGGAGGCCGTTCATGTACCTGACTGGCGTCGACAAGGCCGACTGCGCCTTCATCTACGATATCGAGACGTCTAAGTCCACCCTCTTTATCCCACCCGTCGACCCCGAGAGCGTCATCTGGACCGGCCTGCCCCTGTCGGCCGAAGAGGCGCTGGCCAAGTACGATGTCGACACCGTCCTACCCACCACCGAGCTGAATCCCCAGCTGGCGCGGTTGGGCGGCGCCAACAGCAAGGCCACTGTCTTCGCCATTGCCGAGCGCGTGTCCGACAGCGTCACCTTCCTCGAGTTTGGCAACAAGGATTTCTCAGTTCTTGCCGAGGCCATCGACGAATGCCGTGTTGTCAAGGACGACTACGAAATCGCTCTCATCAAGAAGGCCAACGATATCAGCAGCGCTGCACACAAGGCCGTCCTCGAAAATGTGCGCAACGCTCGCAACGAGCATGAGCTCGAGGGCGTCTTCATCGGCAACTGCATGCGCCAGGGCGCTAAGAAGCAAGCCTATCCCAGTATAGTGGCAAGCGGCAGATCAGCTGCTACGCTCCATTATGTCCACAATAACAAGGAACTGGCCGGCAAAGATTTGTTGCTGCTCGATGCCGGCTCCGAGTGGGACACATATGCTTCCGACATCGTAAGACACTCTTGCCTGAGAATCCGCTATTGGATATTCGTACGCTGGAGGGTACTAACATAGCGGGTAGACAAGGACATTCCCTATATCGGGTCGCTTCACCGAGCAATCACGAGCCATATATGAAATCGTCTTGCAAATGCAGAACGACTGCATCAACATGCTCAAAGAGGGCGTTTGGTGGGATGACGTTCACGTGCGAGCACACGAGATCGCCATAGACGGTCTACTATCTCTCGGCATCTTGAAGGGGGACCGCAAAGAGATTCTCGAAGCCCGAACCAGCACAGCATTCCTACCCCACGGTCTCGGCCATTATCTAGGCATGGACACGCACGACACTGGCGGTCATCCTAACTACTCAGACCCCGACCCCATGTTTAGGTATTTGCGAGTTCGACGCAACTTGCCGGCGGGCAGCATCGTCACCGTAGAGCCTGGTGTAAGCGGCCTCGCCCTTCCGCAAAGTCATGTCATCAAAACGAATGCGTGAGTGCTGACCTGAGAATAGATCTACTTTTGTGAATTTATCATCCGTCCGTATCTCAAGGACCCTAAACATTCGAAATATATCGACGAGAACGTTCTCAACAATTACTGGGATGTCGGCGGTGTGAGGTGAGTTATTCACTCCGATTGCCATTGGCATGAATGAAGCGCAGCGGTACTAACCATGATCGTTACTTAGAATCGAAGATAATATCGTCATTACGAAGGATGGCTCAATCAACTTAACGTCGGCGATCAAAGATCCCGATGAGTTGGAAAAGATCATTCTAGGTGATTAGAAATGGGAACGTACCTTAGTCATGACCTCGTGAGATTTTATGTCGGCCTAGACTTGTAGAATGAGACTTTATGTATATTTCATATGGAGAACAGACCGGGTAACATCCGTACCTGTTAACCTGCCTACGTAGGTAGGTAGCTAACCAGGTAACCTAAAGTTAATCCTTCGGATTAAATTTAAACCTACATTCCCAACTTGTGTAATAGCGGCAACTTATACGCATTATGGTAGGTATATTAAGTAGTGTGTATTCATTATCACTATTTGGTTCGTCCCATCATTGCCCGGCTGGTCCATCTCTGCCATCGTCAACCTGAGTTAGTTTCCAGCTCACCTACCTACCGAAGCGAGACCGCGATCGCGCCCGCGCCCCAGCACCCCGGGCGTCCCGGAAGCTCCTCTTCGCCATCACCTTCTGGGGCCAGGGCGCGCCGGGCTTGTTGGTGATGGGATCGTACGTCAGGTTCGCGGGCGTGACCTCGAACTGGATCGTGCCGTTGCCCTCGCGGTAGGTGCTCCTGGGGGGGCCCTCGGTGCGGTAGGACCGGCCGACGACGTGCCGTCCCGTCTCGATGTCGAGGCCCCGGATGGCGCGCTCGAAGAACTCGAGCGAGGCCAGGGGCTGGTAGAAGGGCACCTCGTGGCCGGACTCGTAGATGCGGGTCCAGGAGAACTTCCCGGCCTGCTTGACCTGGCCGTGGACGACGCCGTCGCTGGTCTGCACGTCGCGGTACCCCGCGGCGGCGTACCCCGCACCGCCCACGGAGTCCGCGACGACCTCGCTGCCGAGCCAGTTGCAGTTGTAGTCGGCGTCGCCGGCGTACAGGGCCACGGTGATGTTGTGAGAGATGAGGTAGCGCAGCGCGGCCAGGACGCCGATCTCCCGCCCGTCGTCGCCCGTGCTGCCGAAGGCGTCGCCCACGGCCCCGTTGGAAGAGAAGTTGGTGTGCGCCCCGATCGCGGCCTGCACGGCCGCCGTGTTCAGGTAGTCGTTGTAGAAGCCGTAGGGGAAGGGGTCCGGAGTCAGCTCGCGCATGTCGTACTCGTCGCGCCCCAGCACGTCGTCGTACACGGACTCGACCATGTACGCGCAGAAGTTGTCGGCGCTCGAGCACTGCGGGGGTTGGGTAGGTGGGTTAGTTTGCGTTTGTTACTTCGTTCGTTTCTTCGCCTTTTTACCAACCATGATAGGGTGAGGTGAGTTGGACTTACGATGGCGTTGTCCCCCGTGTTCTTGCAGTCTTGCAGTCGGTCCAGACAGTTGCCCTTCCCGTACAGGTTGTTGTAGAACATGCTGGCGTTCGCCTCGTTGAAGGGCGCATAGTCGTACGTGTTTCCGGGGAAGACGGTGAAGTTGTAATCTGATGCCGGGTTAGTTGTTGTCGATTACGAGCTTGTTGAACGCAGGTAAGTTATGTTGTTGACTTACACGCTTGATATTGAACCATGGGATCGTACCTTTGTTCAAAACGGGTCAGCTCATATCACAAGTTTTCAGGAACAAGACTTCGACGCCGGTCTTGGCATCGCAGTGTTGAAAAACTCACCATCCATTACCGATCAACACCGTTTCCAGCTCGATCTTCTTGGCATGGCGCGGGAGGTGGGCATTCATCTCCTCGATGTACTGGTTGAAGATGGGTCCGTAGTGGCCGCCATAGCTCTCGGTAGCGAAGTGGAAGCCGTTTCGAGAATACTGCGGGAAGGCACCCATGAAGCCCTGGAGCGTCTTCCAGAAGTTGGGCGCGGCAGCGGGCGTGGAGGAGGCGGTGAGCGTAATGTTCGGGTACGCATAGGTGCCGCAAGAGTCCTCGGGCGCGTAAGCCGGACACTCGGCCGAGGGCAGGGTGACGATGCCGTTGCTGGTGGCGTAGGCGTCGACGGGCGTCGAGTACGAGAAGCCGACCTGGCTCGGCTGGTCGATGAAGATCATGTTGCTGACGTTGGACCACGAGTACGGGTTGCTGTAGACGGCGCCGTCGGGGTCGACGCGGCAGGGGCCCAGCTCCTCGAACAGGCCGATCATCGAGGAGCTTCCGGGGCCGCCGTTGATCCAGGCCGTCAGGGGCGCCTTCAGGGGGTCCACGTCCCGCGCCTCGAAGAACCAGAAGAAGATGTGCTCGTCGGGCCCCACGTCCGCGAACCCGGAGTAGCTCTTCACGCGCGGGTCGAGCTCGCAGATCCCCGTCGGCACCTCCTTGTACCGCACGGGAACGTCGGCGTACCCCATCACCCGCTTCAGGTCCGTCGGCTGCTTGACGAATTGTGCCTCTATCGTCGAGAGGGCCGCGAGGGCTAGGAGCCCGCGAGCGAACGAGGCCATTGTGACGGTGAACTGGCTGGCTCTACCTCTACAGTTTGCTCGTAGAAAACCAATTGACTTCGGGAGAGGTCAATGGAGCTTCATGGAGGTAACGAAAGTCTAGAAAATGTCTACTTGCGAGGATCGTGGGTAGAGCTTTATATAAGTGGCTGGTAGATAGCTACATCGGCTAGGCCTCGCGTGCTACCTCATACAGGGTGCATCTCCATTTTGGGTGGCGATCAGATCGTCCCTTCGTATTTTCCGTTTTCGTTTCTTTTCTTTCCTTTTTCTTTTTTTGGGCCCGTGCACTTGAAGAAGGTATTCCCATGAGATATCAATGGACAAACAGGTATATCCAATTGCCGACCTTTTCTTTGCTTTGCTCTTCCCTTGGATGAGCAGGTACATTTCCCCCAAAGAAATGTTCTCCAAAAAGAGCCCGTTATCGCATCCAGTGCTTGCCTTGGCCGAGGGTGTCATTGCCGATGAGACCCTTGCCCGACAGGGCGAAGCGACCTGCGGATCACCCTTTCTCGAATAGGCAGGCATTTCTCAAATGTCTTATCTTGGGGCTTACCGACTTTGTCGGGTTCTTTATGTAAGCCGGGATATGTTAGCCTAGTTCATTGCGAATGATGCATCATCTTTTTTTTTTCCCCTCTGGCGCGGGGTTGTTCGTAATTTTCGTATAAAGCACAGACGGCTTACGGCAGCTCGCAGGAAACATAAGATCTTACCGTGGGATATCTCCCGAGTTGGCTGGACAACGGCTGTTTGCGTCATGAGATGGAGACTTATCGAGCAGAAATAAGAAGAGGACCATATGATGCGATAACAATGAGCAGATGCCGGAAAATAACTAGAATAGGTTTGATGCTTTTCAATATGTAAAATATCTCTCTGTATTAGCTCCCAAATAAATCTGTTTCAATCTATCAATCGTCCCTCGTATTACCCCATCCAGCCTGTAACTCCGCCATGTCCTACTGCCTTTCCAAATGTCCGAAGTCACACAGAAAAAGAAATAAACTAGAGAAAAATGGAACGAAATATGTAAATGTAAATGCTTACGTGGGATATCATGCTATTCCTTTTCGGATCAGTTAAGAACAAGACAACAACAACAACAGGACCACCAAAAAACAGCTGAAGGTGGAGAGACGAGGATTCGGTGACGTTGAAGGGACGATGGTCAGATCTTTATGCCAGGCTGAAAATCGCAAGCCATCCTGCCAGCACCGTCAGAGATATCCTGATGGGCATCCTTATGGCCGGCGCCGCCGCGTAGTCATCGTCGTCGCCGCCGTCCGCATCCGTTGCTGTCGCCCCTGCCGCGGGCACTGTCACCGTCGCCGTCGAGACGTAAGTGCTCGTCGTCGTCGTCGTCACGAGGCCCGCCGTACCCTGGCTCGTCACCGTCACCGTCGTCGCGACCGTGATCTCGACTGTCGTCGTCGACGGGATGGCGCTGGCTGTCCTGGTTGCCGTGCTCGTCGTGGTGGCACCACCGTTCGCCTTGGTGGTCGTGCTGGCGGTGCTCGAACTGGATGTCCTGGTGGTAGAAATACTTGTGGTAGAAGTACTCGTCCTTTTGGCGCTATTTGACAGGTAATCCGTGACGGTCACAGTTCTCACGTTGGAGGGGTCGGTGCTTGCCGCAGTTCTCGTCGTAGTGATAGTTGCCCCATTCGTCACTGTCGCGGGGTTGGTAGTAGTGACCGATGTTGAATCCCGCGACTTGCTCCTGGTTATTGTGCTCGTCGTCGTTGTCGTGCTTCTGGTTATAGGATCTGTCACAGTACTGGAAACTGTTGACCTACTTCCAGAAATTGTGTTCGTAACTGTATTGGTGTCTGTTACAGCATTACTGGAACCGCCTTCTGTGACCGTAACTGTGACCGTTGCACCGCTTCCGGAGCTTGTATTGGTGACAGTGATGGTGCTCCCTGAACTTGTGTTGGTGATCGTACTACTGACTGTTACAGTGCTTCCGGAACTTGTATTTGTAATGGTATCAGTAACCGTTATAGTGCTCCCAAAGTTCGTGTTAGAGACTGATTCAGTCACCGTTGATATGCTTTCCGAACTTTCCGAACTTGTGCCAGTTATGGTAACAGTGACTGTTGTAATACTTCCGAAACTTGAGCTGGTGATTGATTCAGTCACAGTCGACGTGCTTCCAGAACTTGTATTTGACACATATACAGTTACTGTCGTGGTACTTCCCGAACTCGTATTGGTAAGTGTATCGGTCACTGTTGTTGTGCTTCCAAAACTTGTATTTGACACATATACAGTTACTGTCGACGTGCTTCCGAAGCTCGTGTTGGTGATCGAATTGGTGATAGTTGAGGTACTACCAGAAATTGTACTAGTTATCGTGTTTGTGACAGTCGTAGTGCTTCCAGAATTGAAATTGGTGATTGTAGCAGTGCTCGTTGCAAAACTTCCAGAAATGGTGCTAGTAATTGTGCTGGTAAAAGTTGTGAAGCTACCAGAATTGGTACTCGTAAAGGTGTCCGTAATTGTTGTGGTGCTTCCAGAGAAGGAACTCGTAAGAGTCTCTGTAACTGTGGTGGTGCTCCCGGAAAACGTGTTTGTGCTCGTAACTGTATCAGTAATCGTTGTGAAGCTACCAGAGAAGGTACTCGTAAAGGTGTCTGTGATTGTTGTCGTGCTACCTGAGAAAGTACTTGTAAACGTGTCCGTAATTGTCGTAGTACTTCCAGAGAAGGTACTCGTAAAGGTGTCTGTAATTGTTGTGGTACTTCCAAAGAAGGAGCTCGTAAGAGTCTCTGTAAATGTTGTGGTGCTTCCAGAACTTGTGTTTGTAATTGTATCGGTAATTGTTGTAGTACTGCCAGAGAAGGTACTCGTAAACGTGTCTGTGATAGTTGTAGTGCTGCCAGAGAAGGTACTCGTGAAGGTGTCTGTGAAGGTTGTAGTGCTACCTGAAAAGGTGCTCGTAAAGGTGTCCGTAGTTGTTATAGTACTCCCCGAATATGTATTTGTGAATGTACTGGTGGCTGTTGATGCCTGAACGATAACAGTAATTGTTGTGGTAGTCGTGCTTGAAGTCCGGGTCGCTGTTGAAGTTACAGTGTCCGCTGGAGGGAGTCTTGATTAGTTTTATTGCCTGTTGTGGTCGATAGTAGGGGCTGAAGTACTTGTTTTATCACGTGTGGCCGTAACAGTAACCGTGCGCGTCGAAGTCGAAGTGCTTGTCCCCGAGTTTTTTTCGCTCTTAGTGGCCGTGATAGTGACTGTTTTCTTCGGACTTGATGTACTTATCGTTGAGCTTTTCTCCCCGTTAGTGGCAGTGACTGTAACTGTGCGCTTCGGGATTGATGTACTTGACGTCAAGCTCGTTTTAGCGGAAGTTGAGCTATGTTTCGATCCCGTCTTGGTCTTTGTTTTTGTTTTTGTCCGGGTCTTGGTGATTGTACTTGGCGACGCTGTTGCAGACTTTTCTTTTGTGACCGTTTTCGTTCGGACAGAGGCTAGGGCTGTTGCTGTAACAGTAGTCGGTGATCGAGACGCTGTCACGGACTTCGTTTTCACTATTACTTTTGTATGCGTGGAAGCTGAATGTGTTTTCGTTTTTGTTTTTCTTTCTGTTACCGTATTCGTCTCGGTAACGGTGGATCTCTTCCTGCCTCTGGTGAAGGTGGAGGGGAAGCTGAAGCTTCCAGTGATTGTCGAAGTGTACTTTTTGCTATGAATGATGTCAGTGTTGAAACTCCTCAGTCTAATTACCATGTGCACGCGAAACCCTCACCTTCTTCAAGGTCTTTGCGCATAGAGGGCTGAAAGGAGTTTTAGAGCTACTTACGTTATAATCTTGGTGATATAGGAAGTGTGAGCAGTCTATCGGAAATCCGTCAGCGTGTATGAGCGATCATTCGAAAAATATAGTTGGACGTCGTGTGGCAAACTGGCTGAATATTCTTAAAAAGCCATAGGTTCAGGACTTGATAAATGTATACGTACTACAGGGATACATATCAGCATCACTCTGAGGCTTGGAATAGAGTTTGGAAGCAATGATATCGACTAGGCTACCATCTACTAACCCGCTCTATTTCTGCCGGTTCTTGTTCTTGTCTCATCATCCGTAACCGTTACTGATACCGTGGATGTTGCTGTGTCTTTGTCGGTAACAGTTGCTGTAGTCTTATCTGTGACTGTTTCTGTGGACGTGTCTGTGACCGTTGACGTAGTCGTATCCGTTACCGTAGTGGTTTTCGTACTAGTTTTGGTAGAAACCGATGTCAACGTGACCGTTGAAGCCTGACAACTAGAATCTGTGTCTGTATCCCTATGATTGCCCTATAACTTTTTGTCAGCCTTCGTTCCGTGGTTCAGCCACGAAATGACTCGGGGATTAAGATTGAAGAGAAGTCACTTACGAAGCCTCCAAAGCCTCCTCCGTTCCAGTGCCCGCCATTCCAGTGCTCGTCACTCTCATGTCCGCCAGTCCCATGATTGTCACTGGAGCTATCGCTTCCGCTCCATCCTCCCCCGAATCCACCACTGCCGAAGCCTCGCTTCTGAAGGCCTGGATTGTCATCGTTCCGATAGGAATCATCGTCGCCTTTCTGATCGCGGCGACTGTCTATAATAGTATAAAACGCCGTTGATGTTGACTTCGAAGCAGTGGAGGTGTAGGCAGGACTAGTGCTTGTCTCGGTAATAGCCGTCTGGTCTCTGTTCGTACCGGCTCCTTCGGACGCATTTCCGTCGAAACCACCTTGGCCTTGACTATAACTTTCCGCGGTAGTTGTAGAAGTGGAAGTATAGGAAGAGCTAGAGGTAGTCGTAGTAGACGTAGTTGTTGTCGTGTCTATTTCTATATCCTGGCTTGGGAAACCTGGCCGGTTGGGCTCAAAGCCAGGTATACCAATGCCTAATGGATGATATCCACCACGTCCAAAATCACTCCCTAGTGAGTTACCAAGAGAGCCAGCAGGGACGACCGTCGTGGAGCTAGTGTAAGTGGTGCTGAATGTTGTAGAGCTAGCGAAATAACCGTCATCAGACGCTATGTTCGGTCTGCCAGGCTCGCCGTGGTTACCAATACCATGATTGTCAGAACCATGATAGGCGAAACCCGAACGAAAGTTATCGCCAACACCACCTCCGTCGCCGCCATGCAACTCGTCACGGCCTTCACCGTATCTGGCTGGAATGCCGTGGGCTACGGCAGTAGCAGTTCCAATTACCATAGGCCATAGTATCAGTCCTCGTAAGCTTTTCATGATGGCCAGCGAGTCAATCACGCGCCTCAGAAACGAAAGGAGGGCAAATACGTGGTGTAAAATGATCAAACTTGTCAAAGGCAACATGAATTCTCCAAGTTGATTTGAGGATGGTAAGAATATATTGGCATATATGACAGATATACCGTAACAGAGAGGGGTGATGGCGTTCATCGCTGAGCTAACAGATAAGCTTTTCAAAATTATACACACGCAATCAGAATCCAGTGTGGCACAACCCGCCCTTTAAACGAGTTTAATAGTGCTTTCTCAGGGAATCATTTCTTGGATTATATCCTGGAAAACTGTGCGTCTCGGTCTCAATATTCCGTCGCAAAGTGTAATTCTCAGCGGACGAGGCTGGCCATGACGAGGCTGGTTATTCTAGCCCTGAGATTGAGATATGCAGGCTTACCCCTGTTCGCTAAAACCCGGTCCGAGAAGAGAGCTTAGCCTATAGATCGGTGTGAGAACCTCAATAGAACGGGTATGAGGAAGGACGACCTCGGTAAGCCAAACGAGCCAGACCATTTCTCCAACGCTACATCAGAGTTTGTTTCGGTGCTTTTAGGCTTTCCCTCATTATTGAGCAACAAACTTGATTAGATCTAGATTGGAATCGCGATTTGTTTCAGTGTGTGTCACATTAAGATAGAGATATAAAATTGTTTAGTCACACTGCCAGCAGTGGCTGACACGTAAGACTCTACCTTAAAAGCGTATGTACAATGGCCTCTAGGAGTGATTACGCATGCATTTTCATGGTTCAAACTTCTCGAGGCTATGAATATGAGCCGGTGTTTTCACTAGGCAGTAAACCTTAAAAATCTTCAAACGACCTCGGTGTATGGAGAAGCAAAGGACCACGAAGCTGATAGGAATAGGACGAACTCGGAATCCACGTTTAATAACGATCTTCCAAGTACAGCCATCCTCTCTGTTGGTAATAATTATCCTGCGGTAACCAACCCTATTGTTTGCAATACGAGTTTCAAAAGAATATGCAGGCACCTAGATATTCCAACGTTCCAGCCTAAACTTCTTTGTCTCGTATGCTAAGTCGGCCGCACATAATCACCCATCCGAACAGGGGCCCAAAATTCTACCAATAAGTACATTCTCTATTTATCGGGATCTCGTATAAGCTTGAAGAGGCTTGTCTATCTTCGTAGGCTAGTCTTTGGCTATAGACAGGCATGCCCTTGTTCTAGGTGATCGTAGCACCATTCAATCTTCTATAACCTATAATTGACGATTTTCAATAGTGCTTCAGCCCGGAGACTTCATCATTAGGAAGGTATGATCTATGAAATAGCTTAACATAGGTAAGCTTCGGGGAGGAAATGATAGTATGGAAGCACAGTCATAGTTGAGGAATCGGAAGCGATACTTGCGTGGCTGGACGTCAAGGAACGGCAGTCCGTATGTCTTTTAAATGCTCTTAAGCTTTATACAACTAAAATATCCACGCATTGAATTGCTGCAGGATTAAATAGTTGGGCATAATGCGTGGGTCGAGACGAGCCTATGCTTGATTGAAACTGGTGCGAGGTGTTGCGTGTGTAAAATGGCTTATGTGATGTTATCTTTTGGTCGGAAACAGGTTCAAGGTCCCTCTCACCTATCAGAAGTCGCGTTATGTGACTAGTACTTCTAGAATCATTGAACAATCTACAAGAGTTTGCAGGTGATTTGGGATCTTGAAATAACTATTCCTTTCCTAAATCAAGGTACTCTGCCCTTCCTCTTGGTAATAGGCTGTGAGGCAGCCATGGGAAATGCCTTTACACGATTCCCACTTACCCTTACATGAAATTAAGAAGAAGAGTTGATTGAGTCCGTCAAGAATTTAAATCAGAAGCTCACTCTGGAATTCATCTCATTTGACAAGACTATGGTTATGCCGACTACAATATACTTAGCCATACTACAGGCTCAAGCAGATCTAGTCAAGGTACCACAATTTGATATTGCACTGTTATGACCCGCTTGGTACTAAATCCGAGAAGATAGGACAGTTGTGGAACGAAGTCGGGCGAGCATGATACTCGAATATGATGGTACTTTATCTACAGAGATGGTCTCCCGCATTTGAGACTAGATGGACCATTATACCTATGCTGTCCGCTGGTTCATCACATTGGGGACGTTTCCCCGATGTCGCGGTCCGACTTTGGCGCCTTAAGAGTTATTATTGGTTGCGGTGCGAAAGGGCTCTAGCCTTCCGATCCGGAGGATGTAGCATTTGCCACCATGTTACCCAACATACCTTGGATATGCGAAAGCCGGCGAGATCCCCATAGGGGTTTGTAGGCATGAGGTATCTAACCGTATCTATTGTAACAGGGTTCCCCAGACAGTTGAGGGGGAATGCTCATTCATAGGTGAGTCCAAGTGTTACGACTGCGGTTTCAAGATGACTGTACTGAGCCTAGAATTTCGAGATTGCCAGGTATCCATGGATACATGTGCTCTTGGATATAGGGTTGTGCTATGGAGCTGAAAGCTGCTCCCTGGCCGTTCTGAACGGCCTATTGCATGATATAGCATGGGCGATTTTTTTTAAAAGGTAATATCTTGATCAATGTGATTCAATGCCATTCGCTATGATGCCCAAAAGATAACATGGGTGCTACGGAAGCTCGCCCCTGTTCCGTCGTTCAACATATTATGTGACAAAGTGGCAATCGATTTTGTGAAACAGTTGTAGTGAGCTATCTACACAGGTTTATTGGATCGACGTTGTGTTCGTCGTACGGATTTATGATAGAAACGAGAACTATTTCGCCACGAAAAGCAGCCCCTATAAAGAGGCACCCCTTGTTACCGCACTACGACAAGTGATTCTTGAGTGAAGATTGAGAATGGATTCCTGCTCGTGAAGATGTCCCCAGGTTTCGCTTTCCAAATAAGATGTAGCATAGACACACAACCTAATCAATACGGCGAACTCTTGTTGCCAGAGTACGAGTCCGGGAGAATTCGAATGATTGAGTCTTTGATTCCCCTTATTGTCACACGATGTTATCCATCGCTTCTAGTGTTTGTTGTCTCACACGTTTCGGAAGAGGTCCGAATTCTAGAATCATGCGTAACAGTTACTACTGACACGACTTGTAACTCTCTGTCTCTTAAGATATGCTACGCTATAACAGAGGCGTCAGTACCTAGCATGCAAGTCACTAAATTACTTGCTTAGATGTTCATGGTGAATGTCGGTGAAGGTGACGACGACATTTGACCTATTCGCAATTGCCGACTATCTACGACAAGCTAGGGCAGACTAGATAGTTCCCCGCGGACCGTGCGGAAGATCGTACCAAGATCAGGCGACGGCGTACTCAGCCACCTGTGGCACGAAGCAATAATTTACGGAGAGTTCCCTCCAGGCGGAGCAACCCCGCGTCTTCTTAGTGGCCAAGAATCCCTCGAGATGCGGTCAGCATATTATGTACTAAGCATCAAGTGAGTCTTAGTTGAGTTCGCTGGTCAGCTGTCTACACATTTCTGCGGTTACGCAGGTTTGTAGAGCACGGGCATAAGCCATGGCATGAGAGGCGTCGACGTTCGCAGATGTAATGGGCTGTCGGTATCGTGAGTGGCCGAGACGGCGCGGAGCCCGGAATGCGGCGTAAATGATATTAACATGGTCAGCTGACGATTACCCAACAATCTTACAGGTTCATTATTTGTGATCATGACGTTATGATCCCCACGAAATTTCTCACGAAAATAATACTTCCAGCTAAGTCAAAATGTTGAGTGAGATGAAGTCCAGGGATCCCGTCTAGTGTAGTGTATCTACCATTGGTCATCTAACAATTACCCCTACCTTGCCTATGGGCACTTACCAATTACTACCTGCAGCTCCTAGGCCTTACCAATGGCAACGGACTGTAATTATTCTACAAATACTAATTATGCTCGATCGCTCTTAGGTAGAGCCTTGGCTACGATCAAGTTACTCGGGAGCCATGCTACCAAATATAACAGGCGCACGTACCGTACCTGAAACTTCCCTGGCATGCCCCTGGGCGACCCCTGGTGACTAGAACGTACTTGGAATATTGGCACTTTCATACAGTGCCGTGGGTGCCTCAAATGCGACCCAAGAAATAAAGTACATACCGACTGGTAAGATGCTCTCGCCTTAACGGCGTAACGAATTATTAGGGAGATCGTAGGCGACTGGTGGTTGTCTTTATGACCTACTTTACCCTACCTAGCTATTAGAAACACTATGAGACACTATTCCCCGAGTTTGGGGTAAAAAAAGCGTGTAAACTATTCTACTACCATAGAATCCATAGCCCCGTTTCTCGTTGCTATGATCTTAACAAACCTATCTTCATTTAACTTGCGTGCTGTCTTGTAAGTAGTACGTAGAGTCTCATTCGAAGCTCACGAATTCGTATACTGTGTCAATGCAATAACCCAAGAAAGTGGGCGCTTGCTGTGAGACATACATACATGCCTCCTCGCGAGAAGCGCAAGAAAAAGGCGACCCGGGAAGCTGGCGATGATCTCTCCTCATTTTAGCGCATAAGGCCCACCGAAGCCAATGCTTTGGCCCCGCTGGGAAATGCGACGATCGAGTGATGTCGCACAACTAACATCGATCTGCCACCAGAAAACCCGATGCTCACAAAAATACGAACCTGCAGCGCCCGCTGTGCTGATGCCCGCTCGCGAATTGCTTCCTACGCGACATGGTAATAAGCCCGCCCCGACGTTCCTACAGTTATCCCGCAATTAAAGCAAAATCTCCGCCATTTGTGACCGATTTCGCGGCTAGGGTTTCATGAAGCAACATCAAGTCTTCTTTAGGGCAGCGTTCAGGGGTTCCACTTAAGCTAAATACGCTAATCAGACGTAGAACAAGAGGCAACGCAGGTCACGATCCAAGCTCACGATAGCCTCTTGAGATGATGAATCAGCATCCAAAGACGAGGCTCAATTATTGACGCCTCATTACTCCTGTAGGTGCACATTACAGACCGTAAGATGGCTAATTATGCCAGTGGGGAAATGATGCATGGGATTCGCAAAACGCCATCATGTGGCACATCGACTTCACCTCCAACGGCTTACGGTCGTATGCAGGGCGCGCGTACATCCGAAGAGCCATGTTTCAATGTTGCTACATGTCCGTCTTCTGCGTGGAACACCGTAGATCTCTCCAATCTTTACGCGCGGTTTACGCTGATGAAAGATAGCCCGGATGCCCAAGGATCTTAGAAATAGGAGATAAAAGAAGCAACCCAGGTCACATTGGCAGGGACCGCGAGGCTACCTTGAGGGTGCATTTCCAGACTCTTCTGCACCCGTATTGAGTTTCACAGCTGGGGCATTCGGTGCGGCACGCCCGCCGAAGTCCAACCTTTGCGGCGGACCAATATGCGTCGGGTAAGGCGGGCATAGAAACCAAGAGATAGTATTCTCTCCACCACACGTTAATAGTTATATTTTCTATACCCGTCGATTCTCTGGTCCTGCATTAGGGACAACATGCCCTCGACATGCCCTAACTGTACATGCTCGAGGCGGTCACACCAATAGCTGCAATATGACGAGTCAAAACCCTGGAGCGCGTGCGCGCGTGTGACTATTCTCCTGCTTAACCGAAACCAAGCTCTGCCTGCGGAAAACAGGGTCAGTTGGTCATGTACGCAGGGCTTACAATAGAACTGCCTCTCAGTCATGCTCGGATAACATCGCTTCGCAAGCACCTAAGCACCACGTGGCGTGTATTTAGTCCTGTATTATGATATATCTCATTTCTTTTTCTCCCATCATTATTATATCCGAATGTGGTGTCCAGAAAACCAAGTTGTGAGGAGACTCGACAAAGTCGATATAGGTGACCTGTTTGGTCCAATAGCTGCTCAGCTGCTTTCCGGATTCGGTAAGTCGAGCTTGGACCATGAATCTACCAATCCTGGATGATCATTGGCTTTCGCAGACTCTCGCTTTCCTAAATAGGAAGTCCGCATAGTCCACATTATAACCCGTTGTATTATTATATTGAGTTACAGTCTACTCACACCGATACAGTCAATGATACGGTAAGCATAACAAATAGATATGGCTCAAGCTTTGTATGTCCATTACTAAGGTATTGAGAGAAGCACTAAAAAATACTAATCTATAACGATAACATGGAGCATATGTAATAAAAATACGTCGTTTGACCTTATCTATCTATCATTATAGAAATAGATAAGTAGCTTACAACTGACCGACGCAGGACTGATGCAATTATTTCGAAATAAATAAGCAGTTATATGCCTTGCAGCAAGGATGCATAGCTATTGCCTCCTAACTTACAAGGGCTTCAGAGGGATGAACACCTTGGGGTAGGGTTGATATGCGAGCTGTTATAAGTTCAAAACCCACCCAAGATATCCAATCACAAACTGAGAAAGATATAATAACGCAGATGATGCAATATTCTCTGAAAATTCTCGGGCCATTCCCCATACCCATATTGAGTGACCCATTCACGAAACGATGTGTCCATGGTTGTGCTAAACCCATAGCTTCGGAGGTTTGTTGCGTGGATTTTCCCTAGAGCCCGAGTACCGCGTGCCCCTTCTCTGCCCCATTTGATTGGGCATCTTCAAAATGATCTGCAGTGCTTTGATTTGCATATGCTTCAGGAAGTGACACTGCAGTCTTTTGACTTGACCGGTGTTTTCCTGCAGGCCATAATTCGAAACTCAACGGAACACAGATCGAGACGTCGGCCTTGATGTCGCCGAAACGGCACATGAACGGCGGCCTTTCTTCGCTTCAACTAGACCGTGTCATTTTTTCTCATTAATATTGAAGCCGACGGCTTGCCATTCGTGCGATTATCTACTACATCTGCATGACATGACTACATTGGATTAGTTTAAGTATAGTACTATAGGAATGTGTAACTGTTGAGGGGCGGGCGATGCCCTATATACAATTGATTACCACCATAGACCTTACTAACCGAAAGTCTCTGAGGCTTTCTCAATGATGTATCGTGCTCCAATTGTCAATAGTTAAGGCCTATTGCTTATCAACCAATATTACCTAGTGCTGTTATAGTGGACCCTTGCGACAGATCTAGGGTCTCTGGCGAGGACGATCAGGGAGATCCATGATACATATTTGTAGACATGATTGGCTCATCTTCATCTTTTTGTGCCATTACGGCTTCTGGCGAGATTTGATCAGCGTTGAGCCTCTTTGCCTTCTCCACGTATTATCTATCGAACCGCGGGGGGAATCAATACCATGATTATTGGCGTCTCTGAGGTGAATTAGCATGGAAATCAGCATAACCCAGCGGTTCTAGTGTAGTTATTACTGCAAAGTAGGATACTGACTTATTGCCCATGGGGTGTCATGATGGAGAGGTAGGTAACGGATGGCATGTATCCGCTCCGTTCTTTGGGAAGCTGGAGTTGATTCTACTTAATTAATTATTATGACAAGTCAACACTGAGTGAAGGTATGATATCGCGCGCTCCGACTCGGATAAATTACTTTCGTATGTCGTCAGACCTACGAGATGTTCTAAGCTTTGGCCTCCAAATCATTCGCCGTTGTCGCTACGTCTCGACTGAGAGGGGATTTTAGTAATCATCGTCTGACAAAATCATCCTAGAGAACTCGCCCTTGTGCAACAAATATTATTTACACTTCGGAATCATCTTATCGGTAACTATCGGCATCAGCCTCGGATTTAGCGTCTGTGAGAGGTGATAAGAGAGACCGAAAGCTCTCTTCATATCTCTTGGCAATGTGCGACATTGGATGCTTCCTCTTACACAGTATGCAGTATTTTCGGGATCACTGTATCCAAGCGTTGACAGTGTATAAAAGATCCTCTCACTGGAGGTCTTTAAAATATTCGACATACTAGTATAATGTAACGAGCTGTATGCACCTGCAAGGTAGTTATAGTACGACTAGCATTACCATAAGTCTATTGGCGTTTATGCAAGTATAAACCATTATGTGAAAGAATCATACGTTTCTCCGCGGTGAGTATTAGTTCCGCCACAAGAGGAGTCTTCAATCACCGCGCCACTTCGAGTCTTGGAACTCTCGGTATTGTGCCACCCTTCAACACTAAAGTTGCTTCCAAGAAGCGCACCGCAGCTAAATCGTTGCTTGATGAACTGATGGGGCGGGGCCTAGCTCAAACTGTAATGGGGCGGAAGTGCACAATGGGTATCTGACCAATGACTGAACTCGACGCGAGGATTATCATGAGCGTCGTAACACCTGGCGTCAAGGATGCATTCTCTCTGTACGAATAACGCTGCGAAGAGCGGAATTAGGGATACATGAGAGGGCAGGCTAGGATTTTTTCTAAAAGGGAACCTGCTCAAAAAGTATATTCGACTGATAAGATGAGACGCAATAGGGTTGCTTTCGTACTTAGAACGGGGACCGGTGAAAGGCCCTTGGGAAAAGAAGAGGTAACGCTTCATGTCGATCGCAACACTAGAAAAGCACCAACTTCCCCTCCTTCACCCTCCTTTATTGAGCGCGACCCTTTGTTGGACCCCGATTTCGAGGCCGGGGGGAGTTTGGGACAGGTCCGTCCGTAGGGTATCGGTATACTCATAGCTTGACGGTAAGGTGTTGGGTTCCTTTTTAACTTCCCCTGATCAGTTAGTTGGCGGCGGCGGCAAGTCAGGCCGATCAGGGTCCGTAATGGAGGGCCGCTGTCGGAGACATCTTATAAATTCAAGATAGTCGATCTCGCCACTGCTGTCATCCTTCACTACTACGATTTGTCGGGCATATGGAACAAATGGCGATAATGGGATTGTCTCGTATCTGTGGCGGCAGCGAATCCTACCACCATCACCGCGCATATGAAGAGTGTCGCTAAGAGTGTCGCTAAGACCGTACGATACCACGATCCTGGAAAGACATTTCATTCTGGATGGCACGGATGGAGGGCCAACCTTTTATATCAGGTGTTAAGGCATCTTGTTGGGGCTTAGTGGCCAAGGATCGTGAATGGTCCAGGCCAGATCCAGGCCACCGTGGATCATGTCTGGCCAAGTCCACAATGCGCAGATCCTGCCCTGCAGCCCGTCGTCGTCGTTGTCGTCGTTGTCGCCGTCATGTGGGCGATCATGTACTTAACCTAGTAAAAAAGGTATTGTGTCCAGACATTGGTTCCTTTGTTTCGGAAAAGTGTAGCCGTTCGTTTTTCTCGAACAATCAATCATGGTTTATCTATGCAGGAGTCAATAAAGCGGCTCCGCATTCCATGTTCAAGTCTTGAAGCTACATACAAGTGGTTTCACAATATCACCACACCCAAGCCCTGTATCAAAACATCTTAACTTTTTGTTATGCACGACCTTCGAAGCCTTTTCCAGCCAAATATAGCATATTCCTGTAGCCCCTAGGGCTAATCTCTGTTGAGCCTATCTCACCTTAGCGCAGGATAAAAATGTTACAGTAAGACGCACACTCGTTTATTGCTCGCATTTGCGAGCGGATAACAGTGGCATACCGAATGCGTAACGCATAGTCAAAGCTGCAGCTTTCTTTACACTACACTAATGTCCGAAATCTGCCCTAGCCGTCTAGTTGCAGTACACTACGCGGTTTCTCGACTCGCATCCAATCACGATCGCCATTCCGGCGCCAATTTATGGTTGGTGCATTGTGCCCATTACTAGCGCATGCGCTTTGCACACTCCGGTGACCGTGCCATCCCTGAGAACCTGCATCGAGCTACCCTGTCGATACTACGTCTAGGTATACTTAGTATAAACATCAGTTACGGTTCGCTTGAGTACCTTATCCCCTCCAACCAAACATTATGAAATTGTGTGCTACACCAGTAAGAGGCTCATTCATGGATTCGAAGCGACGAGGCTTCATTAGTGTTATGTCGTGATACGAGCAGGTTGACCCGGACGGGCTCGGTGAAGTTCCGTACTATATAGTAGATGCACCTCTGGATGCTGGGTGGTTTAATGTAATGCTCTGCTCCATATGTAGGGTCTCTGGAATGGAGTATAGCTTATCTATTTTCTCAACCCCTCCTTGAAAAATTGGAAACACTTAGAGCATTGTACTGCAAGTCAACTTGCATTAGACTTCCCAGCCCCAGTGTAGGGATTTACTGTAGTCTATTCTATGGAGAGGCGGAGAGTCGAGGATCACGAAGAGCTATCTCCAGATTCTCCGAATATAGTTGTGGACCTGAGTATGATGATATACGGGGTTTACTGACTCGAGACAGAGATATCTTTCAACCATTACATGGTCATTACACGAAACAGCGTGTAACAAATCTTGCGATTGTTGATAATAGGGTTGGTTGGTTGCTCTCGGTTGACGGCGGTCCGGACCATAACGACGACAGCCCACCCGAAATTAAATGGCATTATCGAAGCGCGGTTTGCCGACTCTGGTAACCGGCAGATCTCCCATCTCTTACGAGTACAAGTAGAAACGCGTCGACTTTCCCTTACGTATGGACATGCGCGGTAACTTCCGCCTTGTAGCTATGCGTATGTTCTTTTGTCAAGGCGACTACTGGGCTGCAGCACTCATTTCTCAGACCGACATGGAACGATATTAACACCAGGCGTCGGGGAACCTGAAGCGCATTTGGTGTCGCATCTGGTGTTGTAACTAATGTCGGTGCTCGTCTCGGCCTACAGTAGCAAGATCGTATCGCTGTGTGGCCAGTGAACGTATGATTCGCAGTAAGTCGCATCAATAGACACAGCAGGTCTTGACCAGATGTGTACCAGTAAGTTTCATGATTGGTCGACCAGTAAATGCATACCTATTCACTAAATCCTATTCACTAAATTAACTTGAGGGGTTGATGTGGTTGTCCATTGTTGGAGGGTTACAGATTTCGATACGCTATAGGGAAAAGGGGAAGGGTTTTCTACTATGTGAGAGACCGAGAATGGCTTTTGTTGATTTCACAACCGAGATCCAATTTTGGTAACAGAGTTTTCAGCAACGCTGATTTCTCTACTTAGCTAGTTAGTTAGTTAGCAACTTAAGCAAGTTAGTTCAAACCTGCCGAAGCGATTGACGCCACGGGAAAACGTTTTCTACGACTACTCCTATTTGGGGGGTGGTACCATGGTATGATATGGTGTGGTTTACCTACTTATCTCGTGGCAGCCACCGATTATATCCGAGAAAAGATGGTAACTTGTTTCGAGAAAGCGGCGCAGTATGGCGCCTTTACAACCCTGCTGGTGCTGACTACCGTAGCGAGATGCCCCAAGTCGCAACTGGATTGGCTCGCCAGCTGATAGCAAAAGACACAAAAGGTGGGAGGAGCATGATAGGTAATGCATGAGCGTTTACCGCCGCACATGAGAAGTTCTCCTCGTTTCCGACGCCTGCTTTTTTGGCTTTTGCCACTACTACCACCTCACCTGCCTCTAGACTGCCACTCCTCTTTACCGGTACGGTGTCGTACATGATGTTGGGCATATATACTGCGCAGCCGAGATGTGCCGACCACACCGGAGGACTTGGTGCTGGGCGAAAAACCTCACACATCTTCTCTCAAGAGAGTAAGTAAGGTTGTTGAGCAGCTAACTAATTAATACCTACACTAAGTATTGTAATGGCGTGCCGTGAGTCCCGCTCACTCCCATGTCCCACTTGGCGTATTTTCTGTCCCTGTCAAAGCCTTTTCTTGGCAGAGACCGATAAGCAGGGCTACCCCTGTCACGTATCTTTGAAAATTTCGCTCCCATTTTTTTCCTTGCGACGCTGAGACACATTCCCCCTCCACCTGTAGCATACGTCATTACTTCCCAAAGCAGCCCCGCGGGTTTCCCTCACTGTACAGTATGCTGCGTCTGCCTATCTCCGGCGCCCCGGTTTATTCGAAGCGCACACAGTATGGGAAATCTCACAAAATGGTCCGCATGCGGCCTTCTCGACGAACTTTGATAATTCTCTATCTCGTCTATCACCCTTTACACGACGACTCAGCAACATTGACGCTCGCTTAGGTAGCTTCTGAAATATTCAATTATACATAGGAGCTATATAAGAGGCCTGGACTTGCTTGGGTGATATAAACAAACTCAGGTCGAGAACCCTTGGCTATTCGT
This sequence comes from Xylaria sp. Z34, assembly GCA_037356055.1. Taxonomy (NCBI): domain Eukaryota; kingdom Fungi; phylum Ascomycota; class Sordariomycetes; order Xylariales; family Xylariaceae; genus Xylaria; species Xylaria sp. Z34. Next base: position 567,611 of record JBAWJW010000009.1, read on the forward strand.
TTCTAGACGAAGATGAAGGGAACGTAATGTAATGGATACGTAAGCAGGGATTGTACTTATAGTACGAGATAGATAATAATATTCATCTCAATAATAACATCTTCCCAACTTGCAGCTAACTAACACGATTTGAGAACGTCTGTGTGGAATTGTACTTATAGTGCATGCGTATTACCTTAGGTATGCTACTTCGAAGCCATTGCTTTGGCTTGTTGCGCGACGAACCTCGAATGGGTGGTTACAGTAGGGCAGACAATCATGTATCTAGAATACGAATGGCATATCAAGAACTGAAATCGACTACCTACTCTACAAATCTACGGATCGCAACATGCGACTTGGTAGGACTAGTGGCTGTGTAGGTGCTAAGATGATACAGTGTGCTATGTAAGTTGAATGAGCTTTCTAGGGCCTGGACTAAGCTATCTCCTTTACGATACGATGATACACTAGGATCTCTAGATAATCCTGTTAGACGAAGTAACTAGATGACAAGGCAAGCCTTGCACCATCTAACAGGCTTGCGAAGGATCAAGAGCTCCAGCCGCCGTTGACCGAAACCATGAGCCACCATATTCATTCATTGCCAAAACACGATAACTACATGATTAGAACAACACATCCTATTAACTTTGCATGCATCTTCCGCCTCCGGATGGCTGTAAGTAGACAATGACTCGAGCGAGCAGCCATCATTAATTGAATAGAAAAATACATACAATACCTGCCTAGTGTCATAATACGCGAGCTGGGTAAACTAGAACTAACAGACTAAACCCAAAAGACCTCGTTCGACGACCTAGATAGGTATAACTTGACACAGTGCGCTGCTTATATCGACCAAGTGGGGGTACAGTGCAGCATCAGGTCCTAGCTTGACCTTTTTGCCCCAACAGCTGGTTCTGGTTGACTCCTCCCATTGACTTGCATGCATGAGGGTTGGTTACATGCAGCCAAGGGCTTGGAGGTGTGGTACTACCCTTCAAAGGTGTAGGAGGTATACTTCCCGCGCAGGTACCTCCGAGCGCTAGAAGCTTTCGCCTTCAGCACGCCGTCGATACCGGCAAGCCATTCACTAAGAGCCCCCTGGTGGCCCTACCTACTCCTTTGGTATTATAGTCTCACGCATCCTTCTTTACCTGCCATTTCCTTCTCTCCCACCAGGCTTTGCTGGCTACCAAACCTCCTTGACCTAACATCGTCACCTCCGAAAACAGGCCTCGGATTGTATCAGCATCCGAACAATTCCGTCATCTTGGTTATTGGTTGCTACTAGGCGTGCATGCGACGCGAGTAGTCTTATAACCGGCCTGCCCTTTCGTTTCTCCCCGTTCCTCCTCCCGCCGTATGTCGTCACCCTGCTCCTATATCTAGGGCAGAGAGAATTCATAGCTGGGTCCGGTCACTGTTTGCAAGTAAGTAAGTCGATCTTCTCCGACCATACGGCAGACGCCTTGGTCAAGTGAGTGAGAGAAAGAGGGGAGGAGAGAAGGGTTGTAAGCGGGACGCTGACCAGACCGGAACAAAGGAATTGCGTGCGGCCAACCCATTCGCTTGTACATTTCTCATACCTTACCCTTCGCCAGATCGCGCTTCGTCGACGGCAAGGCGCAATTGTGAACCGAATACAGCCCTTTGTGTGTCCACGTATGCGATAACAGCATTATCAATGAACCTTCATGCCGTATAATCTCGACCGTTGCGTTTCCTCGCCCCCCTACCGGCTTTGTTGATATCCCCCCTTCGCCGTGTCGACTCGCCTTTCCCCTGCTATCTCGGGGATTGCCTCTAGACCGTTGCCTTTGAAGAAGAGCTTGTTTGCATTGTTGCTGGAATATTGCCATTGCATTCACCTCTCAACGACTCCACGGTCCTCTCTAACCTCCTTCTCTCCATTCGGCCTTTCACTAGATCGAATTTCGTCTGTGCATTGAACATAACTGTCCATATTTGTGTAAGTGTTTTTCGTCCTCGCCCCAGTTGACTTTTTTTTCTACACAACCTACCTCCCGCTATCCCGAGACCTGCATCGTTGGATTAGTTGAGAAGGGCGAGACATGAACGAACAGCCTGGGGCGCCACGTGGGAGACTTGGGTGTTTTAGGGGGAGACCTGGAATACGGGGAAGAAATGCGAGATGTCATTCCAAGCGCCGTCGCCTGTGACAACCCCCACGATACCTTCAGTGTTTGCTTCCATTCCTACCACAAAGCAGCTGGTTTGAGCCGCTTGCCCCAGTGACTACGCCATAAAATCCTCACGATACCCCATCTCCCACAATTTGCGTTGCTCCCTCCCTCAATTGGTCGATCGTTCTGCTCTGAACGCCGCACGCCTTTTAAGAGCAGCGAAAGCGAGGGATCTATCTGGCAATTTTTGGTTCTTCCAAGACGAGGACTAACATAGGTCCCCTTGAATTTGAATCTATTTGAGTCCTTATCGTCGTCCTATCATGGAACTTTATATCGCTAGGAATCATGCTAATGCCACGCTCCTCCTTCCTAGGCTCTTTCATAGATCCAAACGCCCTTACCGGTCCTAAGATCGTCGCTGCCGCCACTCACGGTTCCGCCAGCTCCGAGCCGTGGTACGAAGTTTGGTCGACGATCATATTTTCCTGCTTCCCTCGCGCCAGTCCTATTCTCCCTCCTCCTAAGTGCAACAACAGCGTTATCATTGCCGATTTCCACTTCACCACCCTTCTCTCCCCGTCACCGTGTGTCACTCGGCAGCCCATACCTTTGGGAATGCCTTATACGCCTCCCTCCCACTGTTCGCCCGCTTCCTCAGCTCCAAACTCACCAGACGCCAGTCGGAGATCCTCGTTGAGCACAGCTTCGCCGAGACCGGCGCTGCCAAGGTCGGCCTCGTACCTCACAAGACACCGGCGATCTGTCTCCGCCACCGCCGTACCGACGGTGTCAACCCTCCGCCATGGATCGATTCCGGATATAACGCCTCCCGGCACCTCGGACAACCTGAAAGAGATGGCGACCATTCCTCCATCTGCTGTTCGTCAATCGCCCCCGCCGATCGCCGATGCCAAAGCCATGCCTCCAGGGGCCATCATTTCACCACCAGAGTCATCTAGTGAGGATGAGGGAGTAGCAGACTTTGAGGAACGGGCAAGAGAAATTAAAAATATAAAAGAGCTGAAGGAGGCCATCAGTGCGATACCACAATGTCGAGTCGGTTCGCCGGTTCGGACTTCACCTGGTGATTTACTACTGCTCCAGTCACAGATCGACCACCTCACCGAGACGTCGACGAAACCTACCATCCGCACGAGTGGTCTCCGATCTGGACGTGTCGTGTCTCATTCGAGGTCCAACACGGATACGAACATTTATTTTTCCAAATCATCCGACGCATTGTCAAGTATGTCGGAGGATAGTTCCGAACAAGACGAATCGACAAAGAAGCCCCCAATGGTGCGGAAAAAGTCCGGTGAGCTCGTTCGACCCGCATTACGACCTCCTCATCTGCGACGCCCGTCCAGTATGCCAGGAACTCCCACGTTCTCCAAAGCCGTGCACTTCGATTCGCACTTAGAACACGTGCGGCATTTCCTGCAAGTGGACAGACCACTCGCCGTCAGCACAGGTTCTTCGCCTGTTGATAACTATGACAGCGATACAGAATATCCCTTCAAATCATCTGACAAGCCAGAAGTACGCTCGCCCCCGTACGAGTGGGAGATCGCGATGAATAATTTCCCCGCCGAAACACCGATCCGCAAAGGTCTACCTGTCAGGTTAGAAAGGGTGTGGATGTCTCCCGATCAGAAAACATTGATCGGTTCCGTATCGGTGGCCAACTTGGCATTCCAAAAGTCCGTTGTTTGCAGGTTCACCTTTGATTACTGGAAGACGACGTCTGAGATCGGTGCAGAGTATCATCACGAGATCAGACCGCGAGAAACTGAGAACGGTCATGACCGGTTCCAGTTCATTATCAAGTTATCTGATATAGCCAACCTCGAGGCCAAGACGCTCTACCTCTGCGTCCGGTACCAAGTCAACGGACAAGAGTACTGGGATAACAATGACCACATGAATTTTCAAATTGACTTTCGTAAACGGTTCCTCCCCCAGAATGGAAAGAAGCGTGCCCAAGGAGCATCCTCACGGCCCGCCAATGGGTTACCTCGCAGCAATCGTCGGGCGAATCCTTCTACGGTGCCACGGCCCAAGTCTATGCCTGTGGGTGCACTAGATGAGTTTGGCCAAAATGCCAAGTTGGCCGACATGGATCAGCCTATTCACGAGTTTCTCGGCGAATCAGAGCCAACCGGTCTGCGACTTAAGAATTCCAAGTCGACAAAGTCTCTTCCCAGTGATAACCTGACAGGCCGCCTGTCGACTCCGAGTGGTGTCGCATTTGCCAATCGGTATGATTTCGGTGCTTCGCTCAGCGCGGCCAAGCAGGCCCAGCGAAGTCCAAACTCGAGTCCACGGCAGAATGATGCCTTGTACATGAAGGCTCACCAGAGAAACACTGGACTATCGTCCACACCTGCGGAGGTGCCTCGATCACAAAATACCGCATCCCAAGTTGCTTCCAATTCGCTCCACCAGCTAGCTGGACTCACGACCTACACAACCACTCAGAATTCGGGCACGGTCTCGCCCTCTGCTGATATTGCCTCTGCCTCATACGAGGAGATTCTCAACAAGTATTGCTTTGTACGTACATGAAACGCCTTATCGGCCATCCGTGGATTCCGAAGATTACCCTCGATATCATTTCTTTTCGGTACGACTAACAGCTTCGTCATTGTAGTTCAATGGTTCTAAGCAATCTAGCCCTCAACTGAAGGACGGCACTTTACAAAGCGGTCGATATGATGGTGCAGATGAGTATTCGATGCGGGGTTCTACGAGCCCCTATTCCGGCCCAGGTGGAAACCCCGGGCACGCTGACAGGCCGCATCATGGAGCTGCGCACCATACTCTATATCCAAACCCAAATTTCGCCCACGATGCCTATCTCACGATTGGTGGGACCTTCTCGGCTGAGTCATCCTTGAAAGGTCTTGTGATGTCCAGTGGATCACCCAGCTCACAAGATGTGAATACGTCTATTGAAAACTACCTAGTCACACCTAACGCAACGTCGAATGGATCTCTTCCTGACCGAGCTCCATATCACCATATTCAACACATCCAAGACCGCCCTCCATTCACATCAGCGATCAGTTGTTAGGCTCCCTACTCAATCCAGGATTCTCTTGCTTCTTTTCCTTTAACCTCGGGTTCTGTCTTTTCCGACTTTTTTTTCCGGCTGGCTTCGGTGTTGCGGACTGTGCATATTGGCGTTTAGGGCGGTCTGGTTTACGATACCCCCATGTACACGAAAAGGCGGGGGTTGCACAATCTTTGGCGGTCATCACGAATTTAACGGATTGACAGCGCAGAGGACTGCACAGTACTGAAAGGAAAAAGCGACATGCGATGGTAATAGATATTGTGGCCTTAACAACTTGACACTAGTTTTAGCTGCTACGCCCAGCATTAGGGTTAGGTTTCTTGGTCGATTCCCGGTATACATAAAAAGCAGTTAGGGAATTAGTAGTAGTACAATAGGCAGAATGATTTGGTCAATGAGCCTGGTGGTTTGCTGGGGTCAGAAAATAGGGTGATACTAGCTACCTAGACCAGAAATCGAACTATTGCCTAAATTATGCTGTTTACATATAGTGATTTTTACTTCGTAGCGCTCTTCCATACCTTGAAGTTCGTTATCCTGCTCTGGCCCGCTCATTGACAGGTTGATATCAGAATTGCATGTAATTACTACACTTTGTCTCAATCTCACTCATTCAAGAATCAATATCAAACATTTAAATACCCATTAAAATCAAGAAAGAAGATTTTCAACAAGCTCGGTGACCGAACGTCTCATGAGGAGTTCGATATTGAAAGTATTTAACCTAGCTAAGACTGATAGGAGAATAATTGGAAGTGAAGCTGTTGCTCAATTATCTCGAAGTGAAGTTGTCGTTCAAATAAAGCCAGGCACGGATTAAAACGTGTCGGGAAATATAACGTTAACGGCGCCTACGAGCGTCACCATTCGATGCCGTTTCGCCACCACATTACCATACATAGGCTGCTCAAGCTGCAGAAGAAGCGAGTCAAGACCAGCTTCTGCTCATTCGTCAGTAAACATGCACTGCTAGGATATATGATATAACTACAGTTTATATACATACCATCTAGCACAGCGATATCAATGCTTGTTTGAGGAAAGTTCTCGATCGGAAGGTTGGTCGCGATCGCATGAAGCGGAGCAAGCAGCGCATGAGCGTCAGTAATGCGAGAGTTGATCAGGTGCGAAATCCAATTGCAATCCCTAACAAGACCAATGAATATGAAAACTGCAAGCAAGCAAGAAGAAAGTAAGTGGGATTATGAATAACTTACATAGCTGCCAATCGTTGATCTAAAGCGGCTATACGTCGCTCGATATCCAAGAGTGCCTCGAGTATTTCCAGACTATCATCGGTTATAGAAAGTTGTGTAAAAGGGTGCACACGTAGAAGACTCTCTAGCAAATTGTGAGCAGCATCGAACGGAGATGGGTTTGAGGCCATGGTGTTCGGTATAGGTGGAGTGCTCTTCGGATGGATGTGATAAATGTGATGGATGAGAATGGGAGGAGCAAATGGAATGAGAGCGGTAGATAAATTTGTTGTGACCGCCGGATATAATCTAAAAATTGCTCTATCGTACGTAGAGAGAGGGCGGGAGCAGCATGTCTTACCCTTGTTATGAGGTTTTGATCATGTTGAGCCGTGATCTCTGTACCTGTAAACGCAGCCATTGTGCACTGCATGGGATGCTGGCATTCTTGAGAATACTTGATATCAGTGCGGCTAGGTGCAGTGGATGGGATGGGATGGGTTGGATGTAGTGTAACAAGATGGAAGATTCCCGTTGAAACATAAAAACAATCTCAACGTTGCCCTGTTACCTCTTATATAATTTCTGATAACTATTGGGACTTCAGGTATGAATAAAAGTATCTGCTGTGATGCGCGTTTCATTAAGGAGCAGTGTATCTTTATGATTGGTTGAACAAGAAACCCATCACAGCAGTGCTGTTGCATCTGGCATCTGGCTGTCTGCATATCAGCGTCAACATTTGCACGCCGCCGAGCGAGCTGAACTGAACTGGCCAGAAGAAGCAATCCAGTACCTTTGACTAGCAAGTTTGATTGCCAGATCGGCTTGCTATCAGATCATTCATTCTATGTTTATATCAGTTGTGCTACTATAATAAAGGCTGTGGTACCAGAGACAGACGGTTCGATACATGAAGCCAGACAGAACGAGCAATTTGGCTAGGATATCTGCGCCTAGTTTGCCCTGATACTTTTTGCGCTGTGTTTCAAGCTTGAGTAGGTATGCTAAGGATAATACCTATCGGGGGCTCGTGTAACACCAGCTCAACCAGTAAGGAGAGAAAAGAGGCAAAAGTCTCGGGTACCTGCAAATGTAGGCAAATCTATATACAACAGCTGTGTGTGGGCCGAGGTATTCCCTAGTAATTATAGTTGCAGTGAACTACCGCCAGGCACTGGGAATAATGGCACTCTTTCCAAATCCTATCTATCAGGTTACTGTTGTGGACATGGGGTCAAAAGTGATGCTCATTTGGAGTCTCTCCTGGTAACCAAGGCTGATCAAGGCTGCCTGGCCGTCACACGAGCTGGCTTAAGCTAATACTGAACCAGAGGCTGCATTGCATATCCGAGACCGCGGGCCGTAGCCGCCGATATCATGTAGACACTCGCATGAGCTGCAGCTTGCAGACCGCCGCTACCCGTGTTTGCCTAATTAGAAGAACATGCAGTACAGGACGAGACGGGTAATATCAAGCGAACCAAAACAAAGAGTAGAAGCTTCGCTTTTGCACACGTTGGACCTCTTTCTGCGCTCTTATAGACTGACTGTCTTTGGATAACTAGTCGTGGGCACACAAGTGCGTTAGAATGCTTCCCCAACTTCGATTTCGTGGGAAGAGACCGGTGGTGGCCCAGGACGAGAATAGTGTTGGACTGATACGCTATTGCCTCCCTATGGATAGCTTTCCTAGAATAAAGCAGCTTAATTGTGATCTCATGTGCGGAGTCTACCGCAGTGTGTTTTCCCGAATATGAGTCTGGATGCAATGCATGTCCTACTAGATGTTGTGTTCCATGAGTTGGTGTGATCTGTGCGAGAATCTTGTGGTTATTTGCTATTTATGGTTTAGCTGTATGATTTATTGATTAAGACGACCATTACATACCCTACTTAATCAACGTAAAAGCTTTGCTCAGTTGGTCCTGATATTGGGTCGGAGGATATTATATCGATCTTGTCGTCGGCCCTTTCGCTGCTGTGGAAGGGGTAGGACATCGTGAGACGGAATCGAAGTCGAGAGTTCTGGCCCGTGTAGCCCAACTTTTGCTGTACACATAGCATGCAATTCTTTATGGCATTCTATTCTCTGGTAGAATGCAAGATGAGATACAATGTCGTACGATCCTTTTGTGTGGATTATGATTACCTAGCTGCAGGTGTTGTGGTAGGCTGCACAGCTGTAAGACGTACGTGTCTCTGGTGTCTTAGCCTATCATAGGGATCCCGTCATAGCCCTACCAACTTCTTAAACCTGCGCCTCCTGGGCCCCCCTATCTGTATACGGTTCCGTCTTACGGCCGCGCCGAGATCGATCTGTGCACGGGGATGACACGGCGAACGCACATGGATGGTGGAAGGCTGTATTAGTTGATGAGTTACGTCAGACGAGGGGCCGCCAAAGACTTGGAGTTCGGGTTGGACCCGGTCGTTGAGTGACTTGTTGAGTAGGTAGCTTTGGGATGGTGTTGTGCTCGGCTGAGAGTATTTGAATCTCTCAGTTTGGATCTGGAGTTTACATGATGCCTACCCGCTTTTGCATAAGCTAAAAGCAACAAACTTGCATAACTTCTTAATACATAAATACTATAGATACACTCAAGTAAATCGAAAGTGATCGTTCTATTCTAAAACGGATTCGTGTATTTATCACAGGATCATGCAACTGGGGTAAACTTCCGATAGCTGTAGTTAAACGTAAGCGTAAAGACGTTGGATCAACATGACGGATAGCAAAGGTAGCTACAGGCAATCCAGCCGTACCTAGAGATGTTCTACTTCATATACTAGCGCAACTTGATAACATAACTGCATTGGGTTAGGCTTTATTCCATACAAGTATGTCCTCAAAATCATCAAACAATGATGGTCGCGAAATCTCAGCAGAAGCAGCATTGACCAAAAGACCTCGATTTCGCCCTAAGCAGACACCTTTTCGAACGACCGCGACCAACAGGCATGTCGATCAACGCTGCAGTCTCTCTATCAGGCATAACGACAACGATCGCGAGCTCGAGCCGTCAAAGTTCGCGTCCATAGACGAACGAGCTTCCTTATATAACGATGATCATCGATTATATGATCAAAAATCTACGATTAGCTGAAGGTCGTACCTTTCTACTTGACGGAAACGAAAGACTATCCATAAAGACGACTTTATGATGTAACGGCAACGATATATATGCTGCAACGTTAGCTGCCTTGATTAATTGCAACATTGATATCGAAGGCTTTCAACACTACGGTGACGCAGACTTACATAGACTAGTGAAATTTGCCGCCCGAGCCAAAAAGAGGTAATCTCCCGGAACCTGTTCGCATCATCAAAAACCCATAATACCTTGACGAATATCTTAAACGTGATGACGATGAGGAGGACGTTCTTAATACACTGTTCGCTGAAGCACAACAACGAAGAACCTAATGCCAAGGCAGTATGGAGCGAAGGATTAGACGACTATCAGACCAGACTTAACAACATGGGGTGCAAATCGAGTGTACAGTTTATTAACTATCTTTTCATATTGCCATTAAGAAGCCCGAGTTCCCTACGTTAATTTCTCACAGAAAGGAGTGCAAAAGATTATTAGCTAGTCGAAAGAGGCAGGGCTCGTCGAAGCGGCGGCGCCGACGGGGGGTGTTGTCACAATGGTTCCCGCAGGTCCAGTGCTAATAGGTGTCGGGGGTAGTAGTGGTGATGAGGTGGCCGCACGAGACGAGCGGTCTCCCCAGCTGCGTCTCGCGTAGCCGTCGCAGGCCACATGCTAGAACCCGCAGAACTAGCCTTCGCTATCCAGGTATTGGCTCACCGCATTACGCTTGCACCCGGCTCTGGCATACGCCCGCACTAGACCTTTAAGTTCGCTGTCTTAGCTATCAGGAGGGCAGTGGCGGGTCGACCGCTGCGACCAGCTCTTCCGAATTGCTGTAACATGGTGGTGAGGTCGAATGCGTTAATGTACACCACAAGGTCGACATGCTGGTAGTCCACGCCTAATCCCATGGCCATGGTGGCAACGATGAAACCCGCTTGCTTCAGCCAGACGTCGAGGTTTGTGTCTTGGTCGGCGACGCTCAGCCGGGGTATTGACCCATAAACATCACAATCCGTGTTTCGTTACTTGTTTTGCGTAAAACCAAATCTTAAGTACCATACAACTTATACTAACCTGAGTAAAGTAAAAAAACCATTTGTTGAATTATCAGTGCAGAGTGACGCAAAGTCACGCAGAGGTCCGAACCCGTGCCGTCAGAGGGGTTCGAACTACATGTCCACAATTACAACTTATTTTAGAGCAATTTACGTTTAAGCTACAGGGTTCACCTCTATTACTGAAAAGTAAGTGCTGCAGTTGACTACTATAAGGGAACTGTTCTAGCAGAAGAAGAGGCTGTTGCAAGTCTCCGAAAATCGAAAACAGTCACAGCATCCTAGCAGGTGAAACTATTTCCCGCCGATTTAAGTAACCCCTTATTCCCTTCTCGCGCTAGTAGAGTAAGATCTACCAAAATAGACTATCTTTTTGAATTGCGTTTCGGCTAGGTGACTTTCTGTAAGCACTAGACAAGGGTATAATAACTAATTATATTACCTATAATTATAGATACTTCTGCTCCTACCTAATTTTGCCCGTGCTAAATGTACTAATAATTATTAGCGTTATAAAAAGCTATATTACATGTATTGCACCTATATTATATACTTAACCTTTTGCTTACTCCTGCGTTTTTGTTAATTTTACCTAAAATATTACAATTTTATAAATTTATTATATAGCTTTTATAAGCTTTATAATTATTATATTTATTATGTTTAATAAATTTATGATTAAAAGGTTATTTTTTAAACGTATTTATATTTAAATAGCCTTGCGTACTTGCTTTAGCCCGGTTGCTGTATTTATAAAATATCTTTTTAATTAATGTGTTTTTTTAAGTTGTTTAGTTTTTAAATCGCTTTTAATTAATGTATTAAGCATATTTTTAAAGCAAAAAAGTGTTAGTTAATATTATATCCAGAATATATTTAAGAAATAAGCATTGTTTACGGCTATAATAAATTTAATAACTTTATATATTATAGCTTTATAGTTAATTTATAATATTTATACCGCTTTTTTAATGGTTATAATAGTATATTATTACTAGTATAGCTATGTTTAAAATTAACAGGTTTTTAAAAACAGTTTTAGCAGTCTTTATTTATAGTTGCTTATAAATTTAGTTAATATATACTTTAAGGCTAATAAATATTATAAATATAAAAAGCATGCTTATATTACCTTTATATAAAAATTATTATATTTAACTATTTATTATAGCTTATGTTTAAAGATTATTCCACTTTAAATTGTTTTTAAAAGCGTTTTTTTTATAAAAGTTTATAAAAGGCTTATATATTTTTAATCTTTCTTGCGTTATAGCAGTTATGCTAATATTTATATATATTTATAAATATTGCAGCAAGGCTATTAAGGTAAACAAATTATCGCAAAATAAATAATAAGGCTGTTTTAAAAGCCTGGTTAATAACGTAAGCACCACTTATTAAGTATTATTTAGATTTTTTAATTTTCTTTTAATAATTAAAGGGTTTTATAATAATTTAAGCTTTTTTTGCTTTAATAATAGCTTTAAAGAATACAAGATATTAACGGGTCTAATATAGTTATAATATTAAATCTAATTTAAAATATAGCCAGCCGTTATAATAACTTATATTTTAAAGCCTAAAGGCTATGGTTTGTTTTATATATATATAATTATAAAAAACCCCTTAAAAAAAGCTATTATTACCTTGTTAATTATTATAAGCAAGCTAATTATAACAAAGAATTTCGCAGCGTTTTTAACTGTGTTTTTAGCTTTATAAACCTTTATAAACGTTTATAACAATATTAAATCTTTGTTATTAAGGTTTTAAAATATAAAATAATAAAAAAGAAACTAGAATTAATTTTAGTTAATAAACAATAAAAGCATATATTTTAGCTTAAAATTAAAGGTTTAAGACTAATAAAAATTAATATAATTTTTTTAATATAAACTTATATATATAAATAAAGCAAAAAAGTAATATAATTTTAATACACTTATTAAATATTATTACTGGTCCGATTTAGCCCGTTTTTTATAATATTTAACCTATTTTTTAATTAAGGCAGGTAGCAAAAAAGCTTTAAATAACCTTAAAAAAGTTTCTAGGAGTTCGTGTACGTAAAAATCGCGATTTAATAGGTCTAAAAAGGTAAATTTGCTAGGTGGTGCGTGGTCGTTTATAGGGGCAACATTTGGCTAAAAAGTGCCTTTATTTGCCTTTATAATTGCAGCCTTTTATGCAGCTATATTTTAATAAAATTTTAAAAAAAAAATTTATTTGCATTAATTATAAAATACGGGCAATTAAGTAATATATTTTATTTATTTAAGGCTTTTATTTTAATTAATAAATTAAGGAGTATTTACATATTAAGTATTAAAATTGCAATTTATAGAATGATATTACTACTGTTAGCAAGGGTAGTGTGGGGCTGGCAGGGGGGTCGCGAAAGTCACCTAGCCGAAACGTAATTCAAAAAGATAAGCGTTAATGTTTCGCTTATCTGGCTGCTTGTTAGCGTGTTAATCATACCTTACCTACAAATATGTATGGCATCAGCTCGAATTAATGAGCTCTTGTACATATAGTTTTAAGAAAAATATACATTAGTAGCTCCTTTACTCCGTGAGTGAGCAGGTTTGAACAATGAAGACGTTTACGTTGACCATGCCTGAGGAGCCTGAGGAATCTAAGCAAATTGGAGAAAGTCCGCCAGGTTGATTGCTAGATGGTTCTTACCTAGGTACTGTACGAAGGGGTTCACAATAACGTTGATTGGGTCTGGCGGCAAGTGTAGTCCAAGGGTAGCTATCGAAGAAGTAGTCGAACTTGGTTGATCTGCTCTTTCAAATTCCATTACTCTCTTCCCTCTTGAATCCTTATAATAGATCCAGCTTTGATAGCAAAAAACCTCCGGCTATATTAGAAAATCGCTCTGGCTAGTCAGTTAGAAGTTATGCATTATGTTCACAGCATTTACAACAGCGTTGAAGAAGGAAAGATGATTCCTTATGTTTCATTAGCCAGTCTATAATGGTTATTGGGACAGAATATGTAAGAGCGGCATTCTTAGGGTCACCCTCTCCTGCTTGACCTGAGGCTCTTCTAGTGGCGGATCTATCGGGACATTGTTTTCGATTCACGCATCTGAATCCGACGATACATGTTTAGATACATGGTCCTCATAGCCGTGGTCTTCATCAGTCACCTCTCCATTTTGACTTCGCGCCAACCCGTCGTTTCTTGCACTTGCACCCGTTTCGATTTTGGCCCCCTTTCCCTCTGAACTTGATATATTCCAGACCCGTCATCGTTTTGTAGACCCAGTTGTCTCTCTCCCACATCTTATAATTCCGGGCAGTAGTAGAATGATGAACGGATATCGTTAAATGCGGGAACAAAGCCCAAGCAAAACGCGCAAAAAGGAACTCATGTTTAAGTGCGTGAAGATATTTGGGCTGTAGGGAGAGATTATGGTAATTGTCAATTAAACCGCAAGCTTCGTCGTCATTGCTGAGAACATGAACTGCAAATGCGTATTGTTGAGGGTTGTTGTTTGATGTTGGTGAGGTCATCATTGTCGATAAGACTGTTGATGTTGATGATTGGGGACCGGAACTAGAAGAACCAGCTGACGGCTTCGGTATAATAACAAACAAAGAACGATCAAACGCCAAACGAAGATGATGCAATAAAGAGATCTTATTACATTGATCGTTAATGTCCGTACGACCTGGTGAAATTGGAGAATCAAGATGCAAAAATCCACCCGATATATACCACTCCGTTTGTGATGGTGGGAGTAGGTGGGCTTGTTTGATCCCTATTTGCATATCCGTGATATAGCAGCGAGGGCGAAATGATACATAATCCGGAACTGGAAGATTGGAAGTTTGCTCGTTAGGGGGATTATGCGGTTGTTCCCATTCCTTTGGCAAGTTCTCGGGTAAATACCAATCTTCAAAAGAGGGCAATATTGGATATCGGTATTGTTCGAGTGTAGGCGTAGACGAGGAAGGCGGAGATGTGGTAGAAGTGTCAGTCATCCCGCCCGCAATGCTATTTAATTGCATATAGTACCTGCCCGCCTCGAGTATGCCATCGCGAGGTGTCTCAACAGGTTCTTTGCCCCACTGGTCATGGCTTAAATAGACGTCGTCGAAAGCGTTGTCGGCAATTATGCCGCCTGCAATTAAAACAGTCCCATGATGAAGCCCCCAGGTCCGGTTCTGGCTCGATGCTTCGACAATCTCATCAACAGCAGGAAGGGCAAAAAGGTAATCATCTCCATATTCGTACCCGGGGTGTAGTATAATGATTCGAGGACGGTCCAGAGTACGGGGTAGCGTTCGCTTCGGTGGCTTCACCATAGAATAGTTTGTAGGAACATTGGGAGAAAGGTTCGTGGAAATATCTGCCATTGTATGAGTACAGATAAACACAGGTACGATAAAGAAATCGAGTAGGGTAACAGCGTTGGTGATGTTATTAGTTGGGCTGCTGGTGCATAGGAAAGATGGAAGATGGAGAGTCAATGAAGGGGATGTTTGTTTAGCTTTAATAAGCTTGGGGAAAGGGTGTTGTCAAATCAACACAAGAAGTACTCAGAAAGGGATACAATAGCGCAAATAGACTGAGACATGCAAAACTGCGATAAGCGCGGAGCTTTTTTTCCCTTCGTGTGACACGGTTACAAGGATTTCTTCACACATTTGCCAGAGCAGATCACACTTCTTTATAAACTACCCTCGTCTAACAGCTATAATATGGATGTCGCTCAGCCTGTCCCGAGCGCAGTCGCTGATCTGAATAATGATAGCAACGCGGCCACATCATCTCGCAAGCTCAATATCTACGTCGATGAGGCTAGTAGAAGTGACCGTGCATCAACTCCAGGGACCAAGGAGAAGCCCTTCCAGACTCTCTTCGCCGCCTACATAGCTTTCCCTCCAGAGTCGAACGTGCCATCTCCCAGCTATTTCACGTGCGTCCCAAAGCTTGACGGTCAAGTCGACACAGTCGAGTGGCGTGAGCCCGCCAAGTCGGCTATGAAGAAAGTAGCTAGCCGTTACGCCGAACATTTAAAGAAGACCGACAAGCAGAATGAAGAAGAAGCCAAGCGTCAGGCTTCCCTGGTTAAGGCTAGGAATGTCATCATCCAAGAAGACCCAAGTCTTCCAGAGGCAGTAAGATTGCGCATTTCAGCAAAGACACCTCAGGGTGTCATACTGGGATCCAAATTGGTAGCTGGAACGCGTGTGAAGGTGATCGACGTATCGAGAACATCCGGACCTCCAAGACTCGCACACCCGTCTATCTAAACATACCCGAGGCCAGCTTCTGTGCCTCTTCGAAGGCAAGGTCAATGTTGTCGCGCCTATCCTCTTCCAAAAGCAAGCGTCGCTTGAGGTTTATGGCAAGCTCAAATCTGTACCAGTCGAAAATAAGGTACCAGGTGATCACGAGCTGCACGATGACTATTACAAAATCATCGGCGAGGCTCCAGGCGGTCCAGACTCTTTCACCAATGTCATACCTACTGGCGCTCACCAGTCGATGCTGTCCGACGTACGCCACCTTGTCCTCCGCCGCAAAGAGGAACCTATGGTGATGAAGGCTCGTTCTGCTGCGCTGAGCGCCTTCCGACAGCATTATAAGGAGCATGACATGCGTGAGTCTACCGCACCATCCTTCGTTTAGAATTAAGTTGAAGGAGGTGGCTCGCTCTTCAGTCTTTCGTATTACGGCGAGCGTGCCTATCTGACCCAAACCTCGCAGCTCTACCTCGAGACCCAACTTCCCGTGCTTGGCGACTGCTACACTATTCAATCCTCGTTCCGGGCTGAGAGTTCCCACACCCGCCGTCACCTATCGGAATACACCCATATTGAAGGTGAGCTAGACTTCATCGACTTCGAGGACCTTCTCAATCACATCGAAGACCTGTTCTATGGCGTGATTGATATACCCCTGGCCGATGCTGAGAGCAGAGAACTCATCATGGCGCTCAACCCGGAATTCAAAGCACCGGCTCGTCCTTTTCGCCGTATGAGATACTAAGAGGCAATCGAATGGCTCAACGCTCATGAGGTCATGGACGAGGACGGGAATCCTCATGTTTTCGGAACGGATATTGCAGAAGCAGCTGAGCGGCGCATGACAGACGAAATCGGCGAGCCCATCATGCTTACGCACTTCCCAGTTCCCATCAGGGCTTTCTACATGAAAAAGGATGCAATGACTCGAGAGTCACTGAGAGTGCTGACTGCCTAGTCCCCGGAGTTGGGGAGGTTGTCGGATCGGGCATGAGAATGGACGACCACGATTCACTCGTCGAAGTTATGAAGTAAAACAACTGGGATTTGAAGGCATACGCCTTTTATTCAGACCAGCGAAGGTAAGCCCTCAAGCGTTTCGGTGCCCACTCAATGATCACCTCAACTCCCTATGGATTTACCTCACTATTGCAGATATGGATCGTCTCCACATAGTGGTTATGGAATGGGCATTGAGAGATTCCTTGCTTGGATCTTGAAACGTCATTCGGTGAGGAAATACGTCCCATTCCCGAGATACCCTGGTAAATGGTGAGTACAAATCCAGACGCGATTCGCGATTTGGGGACTCTCGACCAATTGCAAGATATCCTCCAAGCTAACTCCAGCACAGCACTCCATAGAGTTGCCGTATTCTAGCTTATTGCCCTCGCGGCTCCGTAGCCTTCCATTTACGATGCGAATCGCAAACGCACCATTTAGAGGTTCTTCGCCATTATCCTTCCACAACACAGTGCCAGGGATAGGCGATAGATTTTTTTTATTTTTTATTTTCTTTTACGAATGGCTAGAGGCTCATCCTCTTGTTTTCATGAACTACCAGGTCTGTCGCTGATTCCGAAGAAGTCAGACTCAGGTCTAGCTTAGGAGCAATAGAAAATGGTAAATGTTCTCGGTGTATTGTGATTGATAGGTTTCTCTTCTTCGGGGGAACTTGAGCGCTAGACTCTAGAATGAAATGTAGTTCATGGAAATGAATGCAGTTCGATATCAAGATACTTAGATATATGCTAACACGACATAACCTCTGTCACTTCCATGCTACAACAGGCGACAGGAATATTTGATTTGGGTTTGATCATTGAGTTTGACAATACAATATCCTTGATGCCTATTAGACCACGAGTCTTATATAGAAGCTTAGAGGATAGAAAGACTGGCCTGCGCGAAAATCCAGCCCAACTCCACGGATCGGAATCACGCCCGAGAGCTTGGCCAAATTCCGCGCTCTTTTCGCAGGTGATACAGTATCCCCTGAAAAAGATTCAAGTCGAGCACCTTCTGCTACTGGAACATCGAATATGACGACGCTGCTGCTGATATGGTCTGATGAATACTACATGGCAGTTCTATGGCCCTCCGCTAGCGTTCTCGGAAAGTTGCATCTTGCGATTGAGGGGCCCATATAATGATACTGACTCTGCACACGACCATCGCCTCAACGTCATCTATCAAGTCATTTAGCTAATCAAGTCCAACGCTGAGCTTCTTCCTCAAGAAGATTCGAATGCAATATATCTACATTTGTGAGCCTGTGTTCAAGGGTTTGGAAGGATACCCGAGCCGTAATAATCTTCTAGGGTGTTATAGGAACAGTAATATGGTCCTTCTCTCCTCTCCAGTCAACTAGGAGGTCTGTAGTCTACATATCCGAATAACCTCGCGTTGTCAATATTTCGCTTCTGACGGTGAACCTTTGCCTCGTCATTGCTGCCTCGACAGATTAAGTCAACTCGGATAGGAGTCTCGCAACACGCTCATATGACTACACATAATACGCAGATCTCCAGTCTCAGATCTAATCTTGGTCTAGGTCCAACAGATTATTCCGCAATTCTTGGACGTGCTCATGCGACGGCCCAAGCAGTGCTTCCAAGCCTGCGCAGGCTTCTTCGAGTAATATTTTGGCTTCAGCTGGTTTGCCCTGAGCTGATCGTAACTCTCCTAGGCTCCATAAATTCCAAAATGCTGGCCGATAGCTCATGATGTCTCGGGGACTCATTGCTTCCTGGTATCCTTGCCGCGCGCGTAATAACATATCCTCGGCCTCTGGCAATCTATTTTGTTTAAGATAAAAGTACCCTAGATGATTGACCGTATCCAGTGCAGAAACACAGTTAGGTCCATATACTTTCTCGTATCCTCGAAGAGCGCGTAAATATAAGCTTTCGGCTTTAGATAGTTTGTTTTGCCTAGTATAAAGATTCCCTAGGTTATTAACCGTACCTAGTGTCGACTCGTAGTCTGGTCCGAATGCTTTCTCGTATCCTAGGAGTGCGCGTAAATACATGCCTTCGGCTTCTGACAGTTTGTTTTGCTTGGCGTAAAGCAGCCCTAGGTTATTAACCGTACCTAGTGTTGATTTGTGGTCTGGTCCTAATGCTTTCTCTTTTCCTCGAAGCGCGCGTAAATACAGGCCTTCGGCTTCGGATAGTTTGCCTTGTTTAGCGTAAAGAATCCCTAGGCTATTAACCGTATTTAGTGTTGATTTGTGGTCTGGTCCTAATGCTTTCTCTTTTCCTCGAAGCGCGCGTAAAAACATGCCTTCGGCTTTTAACAGTTTGCCTTGATTAGCGTAAAGCCTCCCTAGATTGTGAAACACCTTTGCTAGACCGTCGTTGTCATCTTTTAGCGCGGCAGAACACACTGTAGCATGTGATAAAAGTCGTCTTTGGAGCAGCCAGAATTGGTGATGATGCCGTGATGCAACCTTTGCAGCTACGCATCTAATGGAGAGCTTAGCTAAACTGATATCCCAATCTGAATTTAACACATAAAAAGACCAAGCGTGTACGCAAGCATGGATACTATATCCCCTTGATTCAATCAGGTCCGAAGATGAAATGTGCGGTTCGACAAATCCATAGTCTTGTAACATACCCATGGCTTTGTTGAAGTTTAGCTCATCAGCCAGTTCGAGTATCCACGGTGGACCGTCCAAACTTCCGGGCTGGAGAAGTTCAAACCAAATGTCCTCATTATCGAAATACGCCCACCAACGGAGTAAATGAGCTGCGAGGGGATATTGTTCCTGAATCTGTGTGTACGAGAGATCCCATGTTGAGCAGAGTGTGCGGTCTTGGTAAGAGCCCAGACGCGGGGCGCTTGTGTGAAGCCTTGTCCATGATTCTTTATAAAGGCGAAGGTAATCAGCAAAGCCGCTCGAGACGCGCCTCATGTATGCACCAGCCGAAACAAGGGCGAGAGGAAGTCCGTCAAGTTCTTTCACAAGAATTTTCGCATCAACGTCTGTGTCAAGGCTACCTCGACCCGAGGTTGTCGCGAGAATTTGAAGACCGTCATTCATTGATTCTAGCTTTCTTATCCGAATCATGTGACCTAAATCGACTTGCGACGACCGCGTTGTAACGATGATCGAGCCCTGGTATGCTTCGGGAAGGAAGCGGTTGATATCAATTCCAGTGTCATCTACGTCGTTACTTAATCTTGGGTTGTCATAATTGTCGTATATAAGAAGCCACCTGGTATTGCCTGGTAAACTGAGCCAGGCTTTAACAGCATTGACAACCTTATCATTGTGCTGCAGGTTGAGAGCATTTAGGTGCTTGGCATTAGGATGCTGCCGCAATATTTGCTTAGCCGCTCCGGTGAAGCTCTCTTGAATAGAGCTCTGATCCTTAATGCTTAACCAAAATATAGCAGAATATTCATCTCTATATCGCTTTGCGTATGCAACGGCGAGCTGTGTCTTGCCAATACCGCCGAGGCCCTGGAGAACAGCGACATGACGGCTCCCATCCGAGCTTAGCGTTCTGCGTACTTCTGCTATTTCCCTCTCTCTTGCAACAAAGTATTGAGTCTCGGGCACGTCGGACAAACTGAAGGCAATAGAGAAATGATTAGTTCGAGCTCCTATTTCCGTCAGTCTCCAAGTTTACTAAATTTCCGAAACAAGCCTTACCCTTAGTAGCCTTTTGGACCTCCTCTCGCAGTCGTCTCCGTGCGTTTTGCCGCCCCTCGCCGTATATTAGCGGCATGTGGACGTCAAATATACCTAGGAGCGAATAGACCATGTCTTCCTCGATTGTGGTTTGACGATTATGGGCCCATGCTTCTCGTTCTTCAATAGTGAAGTCAGACAGTCGAGTATTACGCAGAGCATTCGCAGGGATGCCTGTTATATCGCGTATTTGAGGCTCCAGAGATCGTTTGTCCCCTAGCCGTATACCTTCTCTGGAATAAAACTCTACCGCGACTGGGGCGATGAGCTCTTGGAGCGTCCATCCACGAGTAAACCATCTACTGTTCCGAAAAGCAATCTCCCAGGGCGTGTCGCTGTCTTTTGTGGAGACGTCCGAGAGATAGACGTAGCATACTTTCGCATCGCGATACCACCTGAACATGCTGTTAATTGCAGTCTGAAGCTCCGTGCTATCCGACTTGTCGATGCAACAGGTATCGACCCAGAAATATCTCAACCTGCGTTCTCTCGCTCGTTTGGCGCAGAATCTAATCTTATTGTAACCGGCCTTCCGTCGCCAGCTATCCGATCTCTTTGCCAAGTCTTTGAAGACTACCTCGTCTGATCCCCATGTATGGGATAGGATTGCGTAGGGGGGAACATCGGAAGCGAGGTCTGGAGTAAGGCTATAATGGCCAGCGTCGTCGCGCTGTAGTAGTCGCATCGTAGGGACCAAGGGTTAAGCGGCTGTTGATGGGGCTTTGTTGGAATATGAAAGAAGATTACGGCCACAAGCGCATGCTTTACTAGATGAGCTGGTGTCCTCTCTCTCGTTGCGAGAAGTGAGGCTGTGGATGCGGGGTCTATATTACCACCTGCTCTTCTTTTCCTTCCCATTTTGCCCAATCACCTGCTGGCCTTCTCAGCCACGAAATACTACCATGGTACCCTCGTCAAATCCATGATAAAAATACACATTATCTTCCTATCTTGTTTGATAAGGTGGTAGGGACAATGCTTAGGTACATATAGAATACGAACGTTGAGATATAACTTATGTATTAAACTACTATTTCCAGGTTCGGCTCAAGTGTAGTGTCCGCTGCATAAATGCCCTTTAGCGATTCATACATACAGGAAGCCGATGATCAATTATGCGACGTCGCATGGATTTACTGACACGCTTCTCATTATCCGAGCCACCAATTCATCAGAGTCTAGAAGACGCTCCAGTTACTGCAGCTTGTGAGCTGAAGCCATTTCCGGCTTTCAGTGTCGTAATTACCCCTTTATGCAATGCTTGAAGGCGACACCCTCGGCGTCGAGCTCTCTTCAGCAGCCTATCACTATGTCACCCGAAACAATTCGCAATAATATACATAGTATCCAGGCCACCACTATGACTAATCCTAAGCTTCAATAGTCGTAAACTATAGTTTAGCTGAAATGCTCTATTGGCGTGGTGGGAGTGTGACGATAACCCCTTTCTAGTCTCGCCCTATTTTGGATAGCTACGCAAAAGTAGCCGTTCGTGTTTGGTACTTCCGACCTCGGGAAGATAAACTTTGGGAACACTTTATTTCCACGACATACCAAGGTAGATATATGCGTACTACCCGGGTGATAGTGCGAATGATTCTCGAAACAAGATTAAGTGAAAAACAAGCACACACCTAAGCTACAGCAAATGACAAGCAAAGAAGCTAGAGCTCGATTCATAAGTGCTGAAAGACGATAGAAACCATATCCTTTCGGAAATGGCTTTTCAAGTTAACACTTTGCATCCCTCAAGCTTCTCTCCTGCAGCATTTTCATTAAATCTATCAGCACAATGCCATCTTATTTATACCATTTGATCCACGAACCTTACTGGCGACTTATCCATCATCGCCTACAAGGTATCTCGCTACTGACGAGCCCCAGATCCCTCATAGCTATACTTCACAATCCCCATCAAAAACCACCAAACACGAATTTACCCAACTGCCAACAAAACCAGCACACATAACTCACTTCACATCCCACCCATAAACATGATCAAAAACATACTTCTAATCTCACCCCCAACATGAAAACACAGCATCCCCTCTAAAGCAAAAATTAACAAAACACACAATACCATCATATCACTAAACGTCACAAGGGAACGAGCTAACAGCCGGAATTGAATGTCATTTATGTACCTATGCAATTTATCTACTCTCACACGACAATATGAATAATCAAGAAGAAGTTCACGAACCATCTGTAAATCTTTGTCGTTACGAGGGCTGACAGGGACAACCTACATTGCATACCCGACACAACGGGTCGGAGCCGTCAGTATCATGTAAATAGTCAATCAATCAATCAATAATATGAGCCGTCAGGTCGCAGACTCAGCTACCCGTGTTCTAGCTTGATCACAAACAAGAACGCAAGACCAAACAATCAAAAGCTTAGGCGAAGCTTTCGCATAGATGGACCTTAAGATCACCGCCGGAGCTGAAAGAGAGGAGGGTTAGACTTATATAGCCTCATTAACGCCCTAGGGAAAAAGTCATTGCAAATCGAATATCCTTCCAAGCTCTAGACTTCTAGCCCTTATTACAATCCCCAAGTTAAGTTCAATTAGTAAAAACGACAACTTGGACAACACTCCTCATACTAGCTTTAGGTATGAGATTGAGCCGAGGAACATGGCGCAGCTTCATAGAAAGTCACCAGCTTGAAAACATGAACGAGACCAAGTCACTCGAGACAAATCACACAAGTATGGCAAATATTTAGGTGAGTGGGTAACTTCTGGTATTCTTTTGAGTGACAGGAGAATATCTAATACCTAGAAAGCGAGTTAAAGCTAGACCCGTCCACCGAGCCAACGTCCTGAGTGTCTGCTGCTGATTGCCAAACTTTCTGATCCAAGAAAGGAGAGTCCATACACGCCGATAGGTCCTTTCCTCATTAACGTCCCAATGCACCACCAAGAAAAAGAATAACCCGCTATCGACAACAAGAAAAAGGCAGAATAAAATGAATACGAAAGATATGTTGGCAGACACTCAAAACGAAGAACCCGTGTAGCGTGGAGGATGAGCTCAACCACAAGAGGCAACATCGACAAAGCCCTTAATGAGCTTCTTGCCAATGGCCAACCCACTCAACGCCGGCGAAATCATGGCGTCTTTCGCGCCAGTTCGACTCTCGGCCCTTATTCCATGGGCACTCCCGGGAGGTTGAACGATCCCGGTTCCACTTGTGACCAAGATGATTCGCGTTGTCCCATATTCCCATTCCAACCCCATAGCTATTAAAATTATAACCATGCTGCCGGCGCGACTTAGGACTCATGTCCGTCAATTTGGGCTCCGGAGCTGGAGTGAAACCACGGCGTTTATCTCCCAAGGCTGCCCACTTGTCGAGAGCATTGCGCTTCGACGGCGGCGAGTAGCGAGGGGGTGACTGCGCGGGTTTCTTGGCAACGATAGGATGTTCAAAGAAAAATCCATCGGCGATTAGATCATCGTCAATGTTGTTCGAGATTGTTTCATTGGCAGATGAAGCTTCAAGTTCCTCGGAAGCTGGCCCCAGTTCGGATGGCAGATCCCGCTGGACAACAGTAGCATCGACATCGGTCGAGCTATCGTGGCTCCAAGTTCGACTGTTCAGCTCCTTGAGATCCTCCAGTTGCCGGGCACGTTCCTCTTCCTCCTCTTCAATGTCCTCTTCCCACATATCACTCCAACTCTTTGAGACGGCATCAGCTTTGCGACCAAACACCATGGACATGGCGCTCAAGGCTGGCTTTGGTCGAGACACATTAATGGGTAGTGAGCCAGCCACCTGACCTCCTTGGGCACGAGCGCGGCTAGGGACATCCATGGCGTGTGAGATGCCGAGTGAGTTGACAGAGGCGGCGAGATTCGAAGTACGAACGGATGAGATGGATGGTGCCAGAACTGAACTGGCACACCAATCTGTTGTACCTTCCGACTTTGGGAACAGGTCCTCAGTAAAGCTTTCATTATCAAGAATGATGCTAAGTTGTCGAATTGGCTGGGCGGAGGCACCATGAAGGGCTTTGGCCCACGGGAATGCGCCTTGGTCAACCTGAGGAGACTGAATTGAGGGAGTTCGAAGAGGCTCCCGATTGGCGGTAGCGAGGGTGGTATGCTCAGTGGCGCAGAAGTCATCGATACCCTCATCAAGAGTGGTGAAGCTGACAACTCGGAGGAGGGCTTCCCTCGCACCTTCAAGGGACCGCTTGCGGGGATCCAAGTTCATGCACTCGACAATCACCTCGTAGGTGTCTTGAGACATTGCCGGGAAGACATCAAAGAGAGACTGCTTGTCGCGAGAGAAGTCCAAGAACAGGAGATCTGACTCGGTGGGGGTAGTGAAAGGGTTCCGCGAGAACAGAATGTTAAGCAAACAAATACCAATAGCCCAGATGTCGGCCTGAGCAGGCGAGTATCCGGCTCCAGCCGAGTCGTATTGCTCAGGCGACATATAGCGGTCACTGCCGACTGTCGTCTCGTAACTCCACTTCGACGTGGTCGCCAAACCAAAATCACCCAGCTTCATAGTACCCGATTCGGTAAGGAAGATGTTCTCGGGCTTGATATCTCGATGGTAGATGCCTTTGGAATGCATGTAAGAAACGGCATCCACAAGCTCCAACATGAATCGGCGAACATGCTCAGTCTCTAGAGGGCCGTATCCAGTCCGAATGGCCTCGTACAGATCCCCACGAGAGCAATATTCGAGAACCAAGTAGAAATGAGCATCGGTCTCGAAGGAGTGTACCAGGTTGACAATGTTTGGATGGGCCCCGAGACGACGGTGAGAAAGGAGCTCTTCGGACCTCTCATCCACGGCAAACTCCTGACCGGCCTCGTTGGCGGCGGCTCGCTTAGTCATGCATTTGATGGCAACGAGATCATTGGTCTGTAGGTCCTTGGCCAGGAAGACCATGCCGAAAGAACCATGGTTGAGTGGAGAAATGGTTTGGAACCTCCCATCGAGTAAGACGCCATCGTGAAAGTTGTTCCGCATACATTCCATGACGCTGTCTCAACAGGAGACCAGAATTCGAATGAAGTAGGAGATAGTGGAATCTGGGTAGAGACCACTAATAGCAAATGTACAGCCCGTTTATCCCCGACCGTCTATTTTGTTGAGGGTATCGAACGTCTGATCGAAACGAAGATGAGATTACTTTTTCAGTCTTTGTGTACAAGTTTTTTTGAGCTGAGACGAGGTTCGTAAAAAAGTGAAGAGACAATGAGGAACGTAAGTGGCGGAGCCAAAAAGAAAATGATGATCGTGTCACGAAGTGACTAAATAGATGCAATATACAGGTTTTCGAGAGTGGGAAAAGAAAACATAACACTCCAGGTCGTTATTGGGTCAGTGGCTCATCGAGGGTATTCGGTATGTGACAAATGGGAAAGAAAATAATCGTCAATAGTATTTGCTGGACTAGGGGTCCTGAGAGAAGTGAAAGGGAAAGTCGTTATGAGGACATGAGTATGATTTATGAAAGTTGAAAGAGTGTCGATAGGCAGAAGTGACCTGGCTCAGGCACGTGTTGCCAAATTGCTCGGTGGTGACAGAGGCAGGCCTGTGTTTTCAGAGTATAAGCAAACACAGCTACGAGGCACTAGGGCCCGATGGCGGAGCTCCTGCAATATCAACGCACCGAAATGGGTTCGATCAGAAGAATCATCCGACGATACGATCACACGAAGTCGGGTAATGTGTTGTTCTGTTTATTGATGACCGAGCTGAGCCAGACTGGCTTTCGAGCGTTGAGGTGTGAGAGGGTGTAGGTGGTCAGGCGGGTCCAAGTCCAAGTCTAAGATAGTCGGAGCGGATGGTTTCAGGAGTTGACTATGGGTTGTTGTTATGACTCGACGGACCGGTCGGTGGTAGATATGACTCCTCGGGACCTCGCTGTTCAACCAGAGATTGCGGTAGTTGTTCGTGTCGCAAGGTGGAGCTAGCTGAGAAGCGGATCCGAGTTGGCAATGGAGTCGGGGCGGGTGTGACGTGGTGAGCACGCTATCCGATCGGAGTGGGTGTCCTTTCAGAATTGAAGTGGCGGGCAACGGTGCTACGAACACACGGGTCGACGTATTGGATGGTTATTAAGAGCTGTCTCGACAAAGAGGTAACCACAGTCGACGAATTGCTTGATCTGAGCTCGTGATAGGCAGGAGCGGAGCTGCTTAAAAGGGACTTCACGTTGGCTCAAAGGACGATGAAGGCTCGTTTGTTTTACGTTTTGGTAGGTTATTAGGTACTGATGATATGGATTGCAGAGTCAGGCTTTTGAGTCTTGTTGTTCCAGTACACGGGACAGGTGATTGTCGAACTCAAAGCACAACTAAGCTGATGCTACGATGGCGAAGGAGAGAGAAAGAGGGCAGAGAGTGACGATGTGAAGGAGAAAGGTAGACAATGGCAGATAAAAGAGGAAACAGGTCGGCAGGCTAAGGATTCGATAAAGAGAAGAGCGGTAGGGAAAGGATGGGATGGGATGGATGGATGGACGAAGTGACAAGAGTGGGAGACAGGATGAATGAACGCACCAGCGAAGGTACTCGAACGAACTAGGGGAACGAACGAGCCAGTCCAGGCCTGCCTGCCAGTGGAGGTGGGTTGGTCATCAACTGGATTGGGTGGGAACAACAATGAAGCAATGCGGGCAAGACTGGAGACGATCCAGAAGAGGCATAGCATGAATTTGGCTCTGAATAGGTAACAACCAGCACTGCCCACGACTTGTCTGCTCTGCTCAGGAGGCGGCAGGATATACGGCTAGCTCGACTTGGAGATAGCAGACAAGGAGGATATGCCCGGGGGGTGAGTGACCTGCTTTGTCGCTGGGTCCGGAGACGAATGGGAAGTCACTAGACAAAGATCGACAGGGATTCTCGTGATATAGGCAGGTAGAGATGTACACCTAATACTGTCGCGTACTGTAATCTGTACATACCTACCTACATTGCGTAGTGCACAGTAGATGGCGAGCAACGCTACAAAGACAACTGGTTGGACTACCGAGTGGTGTACTGTAGAGAGTGGTCACGCTGGCTCTGGCTGGACCTGGCCGAACAGCTAGCTTGGGTCCTTGCTGCTGGGGGGGAAGGCTTCTTTCTGTCACTGCCTTGGTTGACGATGGGTTCTGATTCAGATTTGGGATGTGGCCTGTGTTGAAAGAAACGACAGTGCAGTCCGCTACAGACCACTGTGGCATGACAACAACTTGAGGCCAAGACCATCGTCATGGTGCCACGCCAGCAGGTAGCGAGAGACGCGAGGAAGACTCGGAGGCTAACAGAATGAAGTGAGACTGGCCGGCGGCTGCTGATGAGAACGCAAGTTACATCATTGTCTTGCAGTAGCGATGCCGCTGAGTTGCTGAAACTAGGCTGTGCTAGTGTGTCACAGTGTCGTGACTGCCGTACAATTAAGCAATGGCCATGTCTCTTCATGAGAGACATCGGCCCCAGGTCTGCAGCGGGCAGCGGGCCAACAGGAAGCTGAAAAAGGGCGAGCGGTGGGGTCTTGGGGTGCTGAGACCACGCGGACAGGATTCGCTGGAGAAGTGAACTTAGAGTGGGAGGAATGGGGCCAAGGTCATGCACGGTGCATAATAGTTAGCACAAGTAACTTATAACTAATAGCTGCTTGCAGGGACCCATGCTCGGAGATCGCCACACCGCCAGCTACCACGTATGGAAGTAGCATGTCACGCCATCTGCCGCATGCGAGAGACCACACCACAAAGTAGCCCGTCCTTCGATACGATACCCTTCGGGCAACGCTAAGCACGCTCGCCAGCAATTTTAGCAGCTCTCGTTCAGGCACAGCAAGACTTGGCCTCACTTGGACACGTTGCTGCGACCCCAAATGCCGCTGGCTAGCCGGCCAATCAGGCGTCAGTTGCGTGTCCCAGACCCTTCCAGCGTCTTCGGTTTCACTTGGTTCGACATGCCGTCAGAGCCACTTACATGTATCCAATGCTGGGTGAGTCTATGCAGCTCCTTTTCACCTGCAGCTCTGGTGTGGTTGCTTTATTCGCCCGGCACCCTTTTAGTGAAGGTACCTAGTCTGCTAATGTCTAAGCTCCTGAATGCCTTGCTGTAGGTAGGGTCTTTCGTGTCATGCCCTCTGAAGGTGCTGACGGGCTTCAGCATAGCTACCTATGAGCATATCAGACGAAATATGGAAAACGGCGCACAGCATCTCTGTGTAAGTACGGCATAATGCTTGCTACACACCGGGACACTTCAGGGCAGTGATTCCGAAGATCAAGATCGTACCAGGGTACGTAAAATTCATTTAGTTCTCAAGTGCATACATAGTACCATCGGACTCCATACACACCTCATGAAACGGGTCCTGTTATCACCCATGACATATTTCTAGATTGTTGAATGACCAGATGGGGCCACGGTGTGCTGAGGTGTCCACTCGAACACTATCAACACTATCATTTAAACTTTCGATAATCAGGCTCGAGATTCATTGCACGATAGTGGTATCAGATAACGAGCGAAGCAAGTCAGTCCGTCGTCGGTCCAGGTATCCATCTGTTTTAGCCCTTGATAGTACGGAGTACATAGGTACCTACTCATACCCAGTTAATGGGTGTTGATGCAAGCTGTCATCATCTCTTGTCGATAGGGTAGGCCAAGGCAAATTACCGCGGCTGGATCTCACGCAATTGCAAATGAGTTGTGGTGATCCTGCGAGATGCATTTATGGGGAGGGATAGTAATGAGCAATAATTGTTATGTTGCACCATGATGCAATCGTGGTTGATCGCTTCACCCGTTTGGGCAGGACTGGAGGCACCCGTTCCACGAGACACACGGATTACTGCTGTCTGACAATTTGCTCGGCTCCCCATTTGCAATCCAGTCGTGCAACGTGTCAACTGTGTTATGTGTTATTGGGACGAGTACCCATACGGCTTCTTTGTATGGTCGCGGTACCCGGCTATAAACACTCCTTCAAGACAGCAGCAGCAGTCCTAGATAGGGCATTGCTATTTTCGGCTTGACAAATGCCATGCCAGAGCTGTAATGTACGTGTAGTGCTAGATATTCTCTCGATTCCGTCGACAAATCTATAGATCTTAGTGTGGATGGTGTCGGTTGTCCCGTTCCAACCATTAACGATCATCAAGATTGACAAGTTATCTGGCACGAGACACAATATAGAGACATTGCTCTCGTCCGCTCTCATTTAACGACGCACGATTGTTTGACATGTTTGAAACAAACGCTCCCAACAACGGGTTGGACCGCAATGTCTCTCGGTAATATCGCCTATGCTATGCCACAGTATGCTACGCTATGCTATGCTATAAGCGCTGGGTAATAATAGATTAACGAATACCTATTATAGCTAGCGGTGAAGACGATCGTTAACATCGCCAGACCAGTAATATAGTTGTTTTGGCGAATGAGAGGCCGTCTCTGTGTTTATGCGACTTAACAGAGGGCGATACTTGTCAAGGATTCTGGTTCTATAGTCTCAACGGCCTCTGGTTGCGGATTGATCAACAGTTCGGATGTGCAACAAGGGTGTAGCAGATTCTCCAGGGTCACCAGCTGTATACCTTACTCCGTATCTTTCTTGTCCAGACGACGACGTAGCAGTGTAGAACCGCCCAGATAACCGCAGACCATGATACCAACCTACCTACCGCGTAAAACATCTGCACGCGATCATGCGAATTTGATGCAGACAGCCGCTGGCCTGCACCAATGTGCAGCCAACGTCCCTTAGCATTCTCATTATTGTTGCTGGCGCCGCCGCCACCGTCACAACCCAGGGCAACCTAGGCCGGGCGAAGCCCTTGGGGCAACTATGCGGTGCGATGTAAACAACCAACTACTTCCTGGCAGTTATCGGTCATGGCGCACGACAAAGGAGGGGCGGAGAACGCCGTTCTCGCGATTCGCCATGGAGAAGGCGCAGGCACTGCAAGACAGCGCGATGGTTGGGTACACGGCAGACATATCGACGCAATTTTGGTAGCTACAGGGAGAGACCATTGGCAATGCTTGGCTGGTTTTGTTCGCTGCAGGCCACCTACATATGTAAAGTAGGCATGCCGACATTGGGGTATTATCGTCTTCTTTTTCTTCTCGTCGTCTCGGTTTCTGCGCTGGCTGTTGCCCTTCTACTTACATGATCGCCGTCCCCTAACATCAGTAGCTCTACTTACAGATGAGTCTTATCATCCCTTATCATGTATTCCTCTTGGCCATGTATAGACTAGAAGTCGTGCACATACTATCGTAGTATACTAGCAGATACCTAGCGCTGGTTTTAAGACATCGTGGGGTGAAGCCACCCAAATCGAGCCTGTCTTGGCTACACAAGATGCTGCACGGGATGCAGTAGTACGGTGTTGATAACAAGGGTAGTCCTCGTGCTCGTGCTCGTTCGTCGTTGGATGTGTAGTCCTTTTGGGGAATGGCGGTTCTCATTCGACCAGCCACAACACCTTAGCCTTCAACGTCTCTGTCTGGAGCTCTGGGAGACCCGCCTAACCCGCCATCTTTCCAGATCTTCCCACCACACATCCGTTTTTGAACTGTCGTGCTTGCGAAACCATCAACTGGTCCCCCAAAACCGGCTTAGTTGCACTGCTCGCCTCCTATGCAGCTGGACCAGCCTACTGCATGCGACCGAGCCTAAGTCCACCAAGAATACATCGGAATCCGCAGCTGCTGACTGCCCAAGACCTTGTACATACAGGATTAATAGTCCGTTACGGATATCGTGCATTAAGTGTGTGGGCCAAGTCTGGGGTTTCCCTCTGTTTTGCATCTTGACCGCCTTCTCGCCGACACCACATCATACTTTCTTTCCACTTACAGCGCACCCGGAAAGGCTGACTTACTCATCTAATCCGGCCATCATCTCCGGCTGCTCGCAAAAGGATCGGGCGACAGGACGGGAGATTGCAGAAAATTTTTCCTGCGAAGGGAGAGTTTGGATCGCGGGGTCCTCTGGCAACGAAATCGACCCCTCACCGCTCTCTCTCTCTCTATACCAGAATTATACCTATCCTGGTGCTTGTGAAAATTTCAAGGTTCAAAGAAGAACTGCCGAAGATTTCACAACACTCTACCATACGATCAGAGCTGGTTGCTGCTACCATGACTGCATCTACTAGTTCAGAAGAAGTCCAGGTTATCTTGCTAGACATTGGTAAGGAATCGCGCTCTCCCTCCTCCTCCACGGTCTTATCACTTGTATCGTGTATCTTATCGTAGGGATCGCCTGCATTAGCCCAACGTGCTGGCTAATGGGATCGCAAACAGAGGGCACTGTTTGTCCAATCTCGTTTGTCAAAGATGTCTTGGTAAGGCCCAGCTTTTCGTAGTGAATGCGTTGCGTCACGTCACGTCTGCTTCCTGGATTGCGCTACCACTTTGGCTATTCTATCGGCACCGGCGCTATCTAAAATAGGGGGTGGGCGGCGATCAACAGCACTTGCTGTTCTCGTGATCTGATGACCCGGTGAAGTCGCCGTGGCTTTCGGACATTTTCCCCCTGTCTCGGAGCGACTGCATCCTATAGGCTATGCCGTACCGATCGCCGATGTCATGTCTTATTATTCGTCGGACGTGTTGCCGTTTACCAGCCGACGCCGAGTGCCGTGGGCTAATACATTCGTTATAGTTTCCCTACGCTTTAAGAGCCCTCCCGGAGACTCTCGTGGCTCAGTGGGATAACCCAGATTTCGCAAAGTACAAGGATGCATTTCCCCCCGAGTATAGGCAATCCAAGGGCGAGTTTGCCGCTCACGTCCAGGATCTCATGGAGAGAGACGTAAAGATTTCATACCTCAAGAGTCTCCAGGGCTATCTATGGGAAGAAGGATACGCAGCAGGCCATCTGAAGGCTCCCCTATTTCCAGATGTGCCTGGTAAGCTCCATGCATGGCATCAGAACGGCGTGAAGATCATGATCTACTCCTCTGGGTCGGTGCCAGCGCAGAAGCTACTATTCAAGCACACAGATGCGGAGCCATCAGATCTGACACCCCTCATCTCGGACTGGTTCGATACTGTCAACGCTGGGCTGAAAACAGAAGTCAAGAGTTACCGGACGATTGCAGAATCCCACTCGGAATTCCCTGTTGGGCGATGGCTCTTCCTCAGTGATAATGCAAAAGAAGTCGAGGCAGCCATTGACGCGGGAATGCGGAGTATAATTATACGGCGTCCTGGCAATGCTGAGCTATCTCAAGAAGCGATAACAAGATTTCGCGTCATAGACTCGTTCTCTTCTCTCTAGGACGGCTCACTGGCCTCACGCCGTTGAGTATTCCCAGAATGAGCAACCTACCCCTGAGTCACTGGTAGATAGATGAGTTCAATGAAGAGGGTTATGAATTCGAGGACGCAAGTCCGTGACCTCTGAACATATAGAAATTGTCCCGAGCAACCATAATTACCTAGCTGCTTGAAATCAGATAGGCCGGTAGGCCTGGACTAATACATATATTAGAGCGTTTCCCCTCAACCTTGACTGTCTTGACTGCCCCTATCTAAGGTATGCGTAGACATGTGTTACAGTTGATGATATAGTCCATTATACGAACAATGATCAGACTTTCACTTGTACATCTCCCACGTGATCAACATTCTCGATCCGAGACACTGCACAGTAATCAACTAATCCAGCGCCCGGAAATTAACGAAGGCTGGAGGGTAAGACTATAGGTATATCAGTGCTGCGACTCTGAAGCTTCGCGAGTTGCACAGCCCGTGTTAGCGAGTCATTTACGGCGCTTCTATGCAGGGGGTGCAGTTGACGCACCCCGCGGGAGACAACGGGTTCCTATCCATTCGTTAAATAAGGGGGCTTGGGGATCGTGCTGGCGGTGCTGCCAACCACTTCTCAGTCGGTGTACCTACTTATGAGCGTGAATCGTTAAAGTTACAATGGTCGAGCCTACCCTATAGAGGGTATATCTTTCTCAACAAGGCATAGGGTGGATTATCTAAGAGAATGTTACATAACGAGCATACCAATATATTTGTTCCTGTAACGTCGTCTGGCTGTGTGTAAGTTACATATCACATCACTGTCGCATTCCGGAGATCCATCTGATGGGTTCCAGCATAGCAACTT
Organism: Xylaria sp. Z34; assembly: GCA_037356055.1. Lineage (NCBI taxonomy): Eukaryota > Fungi > Ascomycota > Sordariomycetes > Xylariales > Xylariaceae > Xylaria > Xylaria sp. Z34. The sequence goes on from JBAWJW010000009.1 coordinate 601,244, forward strand.
CAACCACACAGATACCTACCTACTCGATTCAATGACTCGTGACTATCCCCGCATCCCGCAATTTCACCATAAGTTGTAGAGTCTGGAACCCTGGAAAGATGCCATCAAGGTATTCATATGGATAGCTACCTACTCAAGTATGCAGGCTAATGTACCTAGCTCAAGCAGTAGTAATAGGCTACTAAACTTATCACCAAACCCATAGCGCGACCAACCACCCTGAGCAAATCGGCTCGCCTACCTACGTAAGTACATGCAAGACATCTCTGGTTGACTGCCACCTCAAGATACAACTACAATGTAGCATATGCCGGGTCTCACGTAAGCTTGAATTCTTGCGCATCCGGCAAAAGCAAGCTGCATACGGAGTATTGCTACGATTCGTATATCAATTAAGAGTGAGCACTCAGATAGATGCAAGCCAAGGTATGATGTCAGGCACCTAACATTGAGCGTGCTTTCATTTAAGACTGATTAGAATTACCTGAGGTTAAATGCGTATGTAAGTTTCGTCATTAAATAAATAAGTGGATTTAAACTGCCAATCCAGGAGTTGTTTCAACTTGATACGTCTGATATAGCTGAATATACGGCTAAAGATATTGATGCTGAATACTGCTTAGAGTCTCATTTCCACCACTTTTGAACGGAGAACGGAGATGAAGTTTTGTGTTCCTCAAAGGAACATTGCATAGGTCTCTCTACATAGTTTAACATGCGTGACGCTGTAAGTCAACGCCATACATAGCCTTTATTGTATTGGAAGCCTGAGGAGACTGATACGTCATGTCCGACAGGATCACCGCTCAATACACCATGTCCGGCTTCCCCAACATTCCCCCCAAATAAACCCTTATGTGGTTGCATTAGTGACTACATTATTTGTTTCTCTCCGTCGATCGCACGTCTGGGAACGGGGAGCTGCTTGGCTGCTTGGCTCGCCTGCGCCTACCCCAGATATTGCCATCCCGGATGAGAAACGAGGCGATCCTAATCATGTACCTAAGTAAGTAGTCGCTTAATTATTTCAACTATCGAACGACTCGACGCAAGGAGGATCTAAGTTCAATTGAAACTTCGTAGGATGGGGAAAGGCTAGTGTGAGTAGCGCACAAGGGTGTCACGCGATAAACGCGCTTTCAGTTAGTCGATATCGTCTCACGATCGCATGACACGCTCATAAAAACCCCTCTTAATTGCGATCTTAGCTCCCGGGCAGAATTGATTTCGAGAGTGGGTGCTAGATTGTTCATGATGAGCACGCCACCCTACATAGGTAGCCAAGCACTATCAATATCCATCGACATTGACTACCTACATGAAAAAGCACCTTCTGAGGTTGCTTTGGGCAGCGAGCTAATCATCAACTGTACCATTGGAGCCTTGGCTTTGGTATTGCGCCCGTCCTTATGCAATCAATTGGACTAGGTTCAACGATAGGATAGACTAGAATGCTTTAGAAGCATGGTGATGTAGGTATGCCTATCCATCTCGCACTTGGAAGAGGGACTGTACACTGTGTACTTACAGTCTTGCATTTGGTCCTACAGTATGACAACAGGGACCCTGATGGTCGCGCGTTCATTCTCTTTAAGCTGAGAGGTTGATTCAAGATCTCCAAATTGACGAATCAGCAAAGGAACGGCGCCGGTATTTTGAAGTCGTCTGACTTCATTTTGCGCCACCTCGTTGGTCCGGCGCTTCGCCCCAACCCCCCTCCGTATTGTAGGTTGAAAGCGGTTGCGGGGTAACCGTCGAACCGTTGATGAGCCCAGCGGCGATCTCCTCGATGAATGGAGATGGGCCACTTGGGCCACGAAGCCGTTGGAGGGATTCGAGAAATTCAAAACAACGGCCGTGGAGAGATTGCCGGACTATGCACACAAAACGAAGTCCACGGAATTGGCCGAAGACCGTTTGTTTAGTGGATGCCATTCGCAATCAACGCCTGATACAAATCATCAGTTGAGCTTTATGATGGACTGACGCAATACTGACAACTTATCGATATACTCTTTTGGGCTCGTAGTTGAGTGGCCAAGAGGGTAGCTTCGAAAAGCGAACATCTGACTCGTCACTTACCTATCTTGCTCACGTTGTCGAACCACGAATCACTATCGAGAAGTTATTTCTCGTCGAACCGGAGCGTAGTTCTGCCTTCTTGAAGGTGGGGAGCTTGATTGGGACGCGCAATGTCCTCCTCCACAGATAGTATACCAGTTTTTGCGTGATCTTGCTATTAGTTTTGACATATCCCAGAGCGTTCATTATCCGCTCCAATAGTGGTTCATCCATGTACCTCGAATTCGTGACACAAGGAGCAGGCAAAACTAGAAACAAGCATGGAAATGTATCGTGCGATTCCGGCACATCAGGCTGTTTCAGAAAATCCAATGTTCTGAGGAGCATATCGCCTCGGCCCGGGGCGTCGGGGACGAAGTTCAGAACGAGAGATAGGCTGATGATATCAAAGGTTTGGGTGTCATCGGTCGGCAGCGGCCTCTTCATAAAGTCTTGCTGCAGGATCCCGTCACCTTGGCTATTGAGGTCAATTCTTTCCATGTCAAAGAATCCGCTTTTGGAGCACTCATTTGTTGTGCTAAGAGCGCCAACTTCGAGCATATGCACTGAACCGTCCGCCGTGAGATTTGATGCCGAAAACTTGGGTTTGAGCCACTCCATTAAGACTCGTGAACTGTCACCACCACGGTCATTTCGCTGCCCCTGCAGACTAGCTTGCTGATACTTCTGAATGCCACCTAAGGAGGCTATTTCGTTATCGGCTGCGGCCTCGGCAGCTCTATCCCCTTTAGCAACAGCTTGCGCCTTTTTCTTTTCCAGTTGATGAATAGTGTTGATGAGCGTTCGCGTAGCTTTGCGTGATATCGATCTGGGTTTTTGGACTGTGGGCGGCCGTCCTAGGGCCAGCGTCTTGACTGGCCGCTGTTTTCTTTTGACAGTCATAGTTCTACAAGAAATCCCGTGATTATCAGTATATCATGAATCGAACTTCAATATGGAGCTGTGGTGCTCAACCCGGTTTTAGAATAATAATGCACATTCCTTCACGCTAGGGTGTCGGAAACCTTGGCAGCTGAGCAACAAGTGCCGCCAGGTCGACCTGACCAAATGTCTTATCAGAAGCGTTATCTGACGCTTGGACCACAAATTACCCTAAACGCTCCACCACAATTCGTCTCTACCAAAGGCCAAAATTAACTTTGGGTGAAATTCCTCTTTTTTATTCTGACCATCCCACTCTCGACGACCAACGACCGACGACAACCTCACCACCCGGCCGCCATCGCCCAATTCCGACAAAAAATGGCTCCCAAAGCATCTGCGAAAGGTACTACCTGACCTCTCCTCGTCGACGACACCATTGCACTTCACTTCCGATATGCCTCCAACGGCCGTTGCCCCCACGGGCTCGGCCTTGTCCGTCGCATCAGCAGTAGACAATGTTGCGTAGTTCTGTTCACCAGGGCGTATGCTGATGCTTCTCAACAACAGGCGGAAAGCCCAAGGGCTTGAAGCAGGCTTCTGCCGCTGCCAAGGCCGCTGTATGTCTTCCATTGTGCCGATACATTTCATGGCTCACTGACCATCCCATAGCTCCGTGGTGACAATGCCCACAAGAAGAGAAAGGTCCGCACATCAACTACGTAAGAGACCAGCTCCTTGATCATTTGCACCGGCTCAAAGCTAACATTATGCTTCTAGATTCCACCGCCCTAAGTAGGTCGATCACCAGACAGCCTGGCCGATGCTTTTCGGTTGGATGCGACTTGTATTAACGTAATTTTAGGACCTTGATCCTCTCTCGGGCTCCTAAGTGTAAGTTAATTATCTCTAGGTCCTAATACCTAGGACTTCGCTTTAAATGAAACCAAATGACAGATATTAACAAACGACAGACCACCGCAAGTCGATCGCCCACGAGCCCCGCCTGGATGAGCACAAGATCATCGTCCACCCGCTCAACACCGAGTCTGCGATGAAGAAGCTGGAGGAGCACAACACCCTTGTGGTATGTATAAAGACCTTTTTTTCTTGATCACTTTATCTGCGATCGCGTAAGTACTAACAATTGCGTAGTTCATCGTAGATATTAAGGCAAACAAGGCCCAAATCAAGCAGGCCTTGAAGAAGCTCTACGAGATCGATACCGTCAAGATCAACACTCTTATCCGCCCTGACGGCAAGAAGAAGGCTTACTGCAAGCTCACCCCCGACGTCGATGCCCTCGATATCGCCGCCACTAAGCTCGCCTTGGTTTAAATGAGTTTCTCGTGGGATTGGTCTTTGGGTGTATAGGATTTATGCCGCTCGTATTGAGTGTATCAGACACGCTCCGGGCCGAATGAAACTTGCATTGAGAACGGCGTTGCCTCGGATCAGGCTTATGTGTTTAATGGACAAAAAAGTGACCCTAACGTGCCAAGGAATAAGAACGCGATTTGTGGCTTCGCCTTCTATTTCTACTCTATTCGTACATTGTGACTTGCCAGACTCTGTGATTCGTAGGTAGCAAATCTGCATTATTTATGCCCAGGTGCCCATAAAAACAAGCCTCCAGCTGCATCACAAGTTCAGATATGATGGTGATACAAGACCTGTATGAAGTTTATGTATGTATATGTACTAAGCTGGGAGTGGTTCGTTCGTTTAGCTCTGGCGCATGTTCTGGAGCTGCTTCATTGTCAGAGAGCTGACGTCGAAGAAGCGCTCGGCGCAGTTGGCCATGCAGCTCTCCTCCGTCTTGTCGAGCTTGCCGTTCTTGATCGTCCCCGTGATGCACTTCTTGAAGCAGACGTCGGCCAGAGAGTGGACAGCTAAGAAAAGGGAAAGAAAACCAAGTCAGCGGAAGTTGTTCGTTTATTATCTGGATTGTCAAATAGTGGGAGCAATCGGGGCTCAAAAACGAGGGCATGTTGGTAGGAGATGTTCATTGGGGGGGGGAAGACGAACTTGATTGTATGCGACTCTTCTGTTGCTCGTTCTGTAGGAATTGTCGGAGCTCCATCTTGTCCTTCTCGTTGAGCTTGTCGAGGTCGTTCGTGTCGAGGCTGTCCATTTTGGTTTTTGAGTTGTCGGCGAGTAGGGTGTTGTTGTTTTTTTGGGGATGATGAGATGGTTCTTTTTGCGGTTGAGGAGATCTGCAAAAGTTGGAGGCGGAGCTAGATGGTATTGTTGTGTGGTCGATGATGATGATGATGCTATGTGGTGTTTGTTCGTGGCGGGCGGATGTAGAAAGCTATCAAATTTCGAGGTGTCCTTATCTTATCGCCGATATGGACATCATGGAGCTTGCTTGGGCGAATTGTGGTTTTGAAGATAAGTCGAAATTGCAGAGGTGTCTACTAATAAGAATAATTAAGTGGCTTTAAGGGTCTGTATGAAGGTAATTTAAGAGACACGGAAATTTGTCGTAAGTGGTCGACCAAAAGTGTAGGTAGGATGCGACAGATAGGCTGTCCGTCTTGCGAAGCAATCACGATGTCTGTGAAGAGCCCCAAAATGCTTGTTGGAGTTTCAATTTTAACAAATAATATCTATAAGCTTGTACGATGGTATCTATAACACTATACATATTTGTAAGGATTCATGATCCCGTTCTGTAATACATGTTAGTTAGTACTTGTGCCGCATCGTCAAAACTAGTGGTGAGGGAAGAACCTACGGGATCGTATAACTTCTTCAGCTGCTTCATGAGGCCAATCATGGTATCGTTTCGGCTGAAGCCGAGGTACTTCTTCTTGGCTATGCCGATGCCGTGCTCGGCACTGATACTTCCGTTGATCTTCCCGATCCACTCGTACACGAAGGGCTCTAGCACCTCCTCGACGCGCTTATCGTATCTTCGGACGGCCACGTTGAGGTGCAGATTGCAGTCGCCCATGTGGCCGTACCCGACAACCTCAACAACGGGGAACTCGTCGGTGTCGCCCTTGAGACCAGCTGCTTCAATCCTTTCCCTGGTCTCGTCCACCAGCCTATACAGGTCTTTCAGCGGTATGGAAACATCGTATTTGTAAGTGCCCCCAAAGTGGCCCACGCACTCAGTGATGCCTTCTCGCTGGCTCCACAGCGACTTGATCTGCGTCTCGTCCTGCGCCAGGACACCGTCGGCGATGATCTCCTTGGACATGACGTCTTCGAGGAACTTCTCGAGCTTCTCGGCGTCGTGCTCTGTGTTGGATCCGCTGGTCTCGATGAGGCAGTAGAATGGATGTTCGCCGTCCAAGGGGCGCTTGTTCTGGCGCACCCTATGCACCATATCTTGACTGTAGGAGTCCATCAGCTCAAACGCCGAGAGGATCTCGGACAGCTGGGACTTGGCCTCGCGGAAGGCCTGCTGGATCTTCTCGAACGAGTCGGCGCCGAGGAACGCGACGTTGACTGCCTTGGGTCTCTGTTGGCACTGTATTGAGACAGCGGTGATCACGCCGATAGTGCCCTCGCCGCCGATGAACAGTTGTTTGAGGTCGTAACCCGTGTTGTTCTTGCGCAGCGTGCAGAGATCATCCACAACAGTACCGTCGGGCAAAACCGCCTGCAAGCCTAGGACATTGCCGTGCAAGCTTCCGTAGCGGAGAAGACGGAGCCCGCCGGCGTTCGTGGATACGTTGCCGCCGATCTGGCAGGAACCCTTCGCGCCGAGATCTAGAGGGAACAGGTACCCCTTCTCAGCGAGGAACTGGTCCGCGACCTCGAGGACAACGCCGGCGTCGACTACCAAGACACCGCTGACCTCATCGAAGGACCGAATCTGATTCATGCGACTCGTGCTGACGACGATCTCGTCGAAGACGGGCACCGAGCCGCCCACTAGACCAGTGTTCCCGCCCTGCGGCACGACCGCCAGCATATTGTCGTTACAGTACTTCAGAATCTTGCTGACCTCCTCCGTAGACGCGGGCTTAAGCACAAGCTTGCAGTGCCCGCGGTACTTGCGCATCCAATCGCCGTTGTACGGCTCCATGTCATCAACGGCCACATCCGTCGTTACGCCGTCGATGAGTGCCGAGTCTTTTCCCAGCAATTCACGGAAGTACGCCACATGATCCGCCGTGATCTGTGCAAACCGTGGGTCACGCTCGATCTCGGGGTAGCTGTCGGTCGTGAACCCTCCAGCAGCGGCACGGCGCGGTGCCGAGGTTCGGAAGCATCGAGTCGGCGTGCTCGATAGACAGCGCAGGGAAACGCCGGCAGCAGTGCCGTTGGAAGCGCGGGCGGCGGCGGTCCTCAGATGCCCGGCCGTTGAGGCGCGCCGGGCGATTGGCGCTAGTCTGGATCTCCAAGCCATGTTGAGGATGCCTGCTGCTCCGGAATGGATGCGCGCGAATCCAAAAAAAAAAAACCAAAATCGTCAATTGGAAGCCAAGAAGCTATAATAGTACCCGCCCGCTGTAGCGGTTTCGGCGATCGGGACGGGTGGGGTGCTTATTCGAGGACGATCATTGCTTGGGGTACGGTAGATAGTACTATTCTGGTCATTTCACTTCACTTCAACAACCTGAATTGAGAGTGCAATTCTGAACCCTCTGTCATGAAAGCTCCCAAGTAATCTCAAACACCGAGGCTTTCAATATATTCTTTGACGAGTAACGAATACTGGCCGATATTGCATGAGCCATTAGCCTAAACATTCTCTCACATGGATGAGAGTTGTCGTGGGACGGCTCGGATTGCCTTCCAGCTATTTTTGCTAATAGCGAATTTGTTTTGCATGCGCACATCAAACGATTATATCAATGATCGTTCCAGAATACAGCTTTCAGAGTTTGTTTATAATAATAATCGGAGGGTTGGCCATTCCCGCCTGACCACAATACGATACCCACCAGAGGGCTAAGCGTCAACATAAGGATAGAGTTTATCCTGTAGGTGAAAACTAAACTGGATTGTTGATGTTCGTCCCTCGCAGCTGGCATGCAACGTTAGGTTAAGCATAAAATCAAGGAGACGTCGGACTATGTTCGAGTTAATCGGATGTTGGGATTCGAAACAAAAGACCACATATTCTAGGCCATTCATGCGTAGCTTGTTCATGTGAATTCCACGGAAGCATATGCAAACAACTGACTAGGCCTCAAGTCTCCGAGTTTCTTGATCTGTAGAACGACAAGACCCTGAAAAGAACAACCGTCGTTTCAAGCTGAGCGTCGAAAGATAGTCTCACCAGGCGATACGCGCTGAACACTAGGGTTGACCCTATAAGAGCAGGTATAAGATGGATGTTCAAAACCAATAAGGTCGATTGCAGGATACCGAAAGGATGTGAGATTAAAGCCAACCCCTGACAGAAGGCGAGGATCGACGACGATGCCTACAATGCGCACCGCCTCCCGCCGGGGGTGGATCGACGAATGACTTGCATTGAAGTGGTCCAAGGAAAAGGTAATGCCCTAGTTCGTGGAGATCCGCCGCATTATGGGATGGCGAATGCGGAAAGACTGCGTGTTTCAGATGACCAAGAGTGTCAGATATGCTTGCCCGATGAGAGCTATGTTTGGGGACGACGTGTACATTGGGCTTAAGGATGAGAGGTCGCAATGCTTTATTTGAAGGACGCATGGCCATTCTTAGGTAGTTTTAGAAGATTTCTTCCGTTCTCAATTGTGAAGTATTGATAGAGCATACTCTACTCATACTTACTAAGTACTTACCTTTTATCCATTAGATATCCCTTGCTCCTTACCTGAGTAACCATCGCACTTGATAATTGTTTGAGAGCTACCTATTCACTGCAACCTCTATAAGGCCTACCCCACTATCATCCATCGCTCTTTTTGTTATCCGTCGTTCCCTGCCGCTGTCCTGGGTTCTGGCTTATCGATAGCTTGCCATGTCGGTACTCCCCTCACAACTAGCGCTGCAGGCGGCCCTGAGTGGAAACAGCGGGGAGCAGAATAGGGGTGTGAGCCGGGGCGTTACGCACGGGTCCCCGGGACAACCAATGACAGACGTCAGATGCACATGGGCCAAAGCAGTGCCAATATTGGAGCCCGATGCACCAGCACATGTTGTGCCATTGGTATTGCCAGAAACTCCAGAGACACGCTCACCAGCCTCTTCGGCCAGAAACAGCGCCTGTTATGGTTTCACAAGTGTATACGTATCAACACCAGAGTCGTCTCCCATTTCCACGCCACTGTCTCGGTCGCGACAGCTTTCAAGCCCCCCCGCGGCCGCCATCGACAACGACAATAACAATAGCAATAACAACAATACCAGCGAGACCCGTGTTAGTTGCTCCCCCTCACCACCACGATCACGGCGCACCCGCAGCTCCGTCTCTCATCGATCCCGCCCCGAATTGCATGCCGCCCGTCTTCAGAGGTCAGCAACTCTCTCGACTCCGACCCCGGCTAGGAAAGACTCCATAAAAGAGTCCAAGAAGAGGCGCTCCCTCGCGTCCAACGCGTCTACTGACTCGGCCCCTGAGCACCCGGGGTCCAATTTGACCAAGATGGACGACAAATGGATTATCGTCCAACAGAAAACCTTTACAAAATGGTCAGTCACTGCCATCCATAGCCTTTCTTGAGACGGCGTTTCCCTTCATGAGATGTTTGCCGCGAAGACTTACATGGCTACAATACTAGGCTCAACACCAAGATCGAGCCGAGAGGTGTACAAGTCAAAGATCTAGTAACAGATTTGAGTGATGGTGTAAGCTCCCCCTTTCGTAAACCCCCCCATGTCTCAATATCTGAATACTGATCAGGGTCTATCTACAGATTCTATTGATACATTTACTCGAGTGTTTATCAAATGAGTCGCTAGGGAGATATGCCGCCAGACCGAAGCTACGAGTTCAAAAGTTTGAAAATGCCAACATAGCTCTCAATTTTGTTAAATCAAGAGGTATTGCCATGATCAACATCGGTGCCGAAGATGTCGTCGATGGCAATAGAAAGATTATCCTTGGTTTAATATGGACCCTCATTCTGCGGTTCACCATCAGCGACATCAACGCCGAGGGCATGACAGCCAAGGAAGGTCTTCTGTTATGGTGTCAGCGAAAAACGGCATGTTATGACGAGGTCGAAGTTCGTGATTTCAGTACCAGCTGGAACGATGGCCTGGCATTCTGCGCACTATTGGATATACATCGACCGGATCTGATCGATTACGACGCATTAGATAAGAGCGATCACCGTGGGAATATGCAATTGGCTTTCGATCTCGCGCATAAGGAAATCGGCATCCCTGCCTTGCTGGACGTTGAGGATGTTTGCGATGTGGCCAGACCTGATGAGAAGAGTTTGATGACTTATATCGCCTACTGGTTCCACGCTTTCTCGCAGATGGAGAAAGTTGAGAATGCCGGTCGGCGTGTCGAGAAATTCGTGAATAACATGCAAGGGGCATGGGAAATGCAGAGCGCCTATGAGAGAAGGATGGCTGCATTATTAAAGCAGATCAGAGAGCAAATCGAACAATGGCAACAGGCCACGTTCGAGGGCACCTATATGGACGCTAAACAGCAGGCTAGCGAATTCGCATCTCACAAGAAAGGCAAAAAGAGAGATTGGGTTGCCGAGAAGAGTGACTTGGCAACACTACTCGGGAACATTAAGACTAAATTAGGTACATATCGGCTCAGGGCCTACGAGCCTCCACCGGAGCTATCGTTGGAGACCATGGAGGTAGAATGGGCGAACCTGACGAAATCAGAGATGATGCGCGGCCAACTCATCAATGAGACTATCAGAGAGTAAGTTGTGTCCGGATTATCACACTGGGACCTAACTAACTCCAGCAGTATCAAAAATGCTCTTCGTAAATCGTTTGCAGACAAAGCCAACGACTTTGCTTTAGCTCTCAACACAATGCAAGTAGCTATATCGGGACTCGAAGGGGAAGTAGAGGACCAGCTCCTCCATGTGCGGAAGCTCAGTAGTAACCTACCGCCTCTTGATGCTTACCTCGAGAAAATTGCGGCCGTTGATGAAAAGTGTCGGGAGGCCAACATCGAAGAAAACGATTTCACCACCTATACATACGACGAATTATCTTACGAGCTCGGGCTGGTCAAATCTTCCGTCCAGAAAAAGCTAGCGTTCTTAGATAACCAGATGGTTGCTCGAAGCATGACAAACTTGACACCTATTCAGCTGGAAGAATTCGAGTCTGTCTTCCGACATTTCGACCGGGACGACACGAACTCACTCTCCGAGCTCGAATTTTCAGCCGCACTCGCGTCCCTCGGCCTGGTGTTTAGCGAGGACGAGATGCACGAGTACTTCCTCGATACGTCACATGGCCGCGACCGGGTGTCCTTTGAGCAGTTCATCCGCTTCATGGTCGACGTGACGGAGGACCAGAACACAGCCGAGCAGGTATACCAGTCGTTCCGCGAGGTCGCCGACGGGAAGCCGTACGTCACCGAGATGGACCTGCGGCACTCCCTCGTTCCGGACGAGGTCATCGAGCAGCTGTGTAACATCGTGCCGCTCCACAAAGGCCCGGATATGGCGGAGGACCGCGGCGTGCCGCAGTACGACTACATCAGCTTCATGGAGAAGCTCATCTCGCCGGGTTCGGGCCCCGGCATACAGGACATTACGAATGGCAGAGTCAGTCCTACCAAGAAGGCGAATGGCTTTCACTAATAAAAAACTAATTTTAACGTTGCGCTTCTCGGCTGATTGATCGTCCTCGCTTTGACACGCACGCCAGTATTCTTTTCCTAATTCCGATAGACAAAGTTACCTCCACCGGTCTTTCCATCTTCCTACCTACCTACCTACCACACGGTCCTTTTCACATAATAATATCCACCCGTACGAAATATTACACATTTTTCTAATCGGAAGAGAACGACAACGGACAGAAACGAGCTAACGTTCTCCGCCCCGTCCTTATCATACCTACCTTAGGTACTCACTCACACTCTCCCTGGAACTGGCTGGGCCCAGTCCGAGTTCCTTTTGTTTTCCTGCTAGCATTTGCAAATCATTATAGTAGGGGGAAGGAAACGGAGAGGAGGGG